>CM073772.1:56146654-57346654 GCA_037158775.1 Hetaerina titia
ATAAAGATTAATTAGCCAGTCAGCCAAGATGTTAGTATCATTTCTGAGCACATTAGAATGGCAGTATAATAGGGATGGGATGAATATCAATGTAAACAAACAAAAGTTAAATTGGAAGGTCCAAAGTATAGTTATAGTAAATTACCTAACCTAACTATATTAAAGTATAGTTAGGTCCAGTTGATCCATCTTGTTTTGGACCAAATGGTTCACAGTAATAGGGGCATAATAAGAATCGTATTAAGCAAAGCTTTTTTCACAAGGAGGGAAATGCTGATGGGGATGGTCAGTAAGGAAGTTGAGAAATGATTTGTCAAAACTTTAACATGGAGCATGGTCTAGTATGTCGTGGAAACATGGTTATAGGAGCAAGATGATAGGTGTTGATTTGAGGCTTTTGATATGTTGAAATGGATGATGTAAAAGGAAAATGACTAGAAAGGCAAAAGACGTAAGAAGTGCTAGGCGAGGGGAGAGGATTTGTCTTTTCGTAGATTTTGAGAGATTTAGATAGTGATAACAAATTTAATAGAGATAACAACAATAGGGTGGCTTGTGCAAGAGTTGTGTACATTATAATATATATATATTATATTATATATATATATAATATATATAAATCAATAGTATATTGATTTATATATATATAATATATATAAATCAATAGTATATTGATTGAATGAATATGAGAATTCATTGGAAACAATCTTTGGTGATGATTTTCCACTTAAATGGTAAAGTGAATACACACAAAGGCCAGATTTGGAGCAGTGAAAATCCACAATTCTTGATACCCTTTTTGTGAATTACGCAAAAGCAAAGTTTGTGGTTCTTTCTTTTGTCAACAGAAAACAATGAACAGAATCTGTACTTAGATAAGCTGGAAATATGTTTAATCCCACAGGCTAATAAGATGGCCAAGGACACCAAATACACTTCCAGCACACTGCAAAACTACCTCAACAAGGTCCTGGATTCCCTCAATAACTACTTTCCAGATGCTTGGATAGGTTGAAGTAAATTGAATGAATGGCTACCTAATTCACTATATCTGACACCTCTCAAATTTTTCTTCCAGAGATTTATCAAGGTCAAGTTTTATATCACTCAAACAGTTTCCCTTGCTGAGCTCATAGCAAGAATTATGCCACAGTTTAAAGAAGTAATGCTTCATTGTTGCTATGGGTTTGGCGAAAAATTTACTTCAGATGGGATGTAAAATCATAAATGGATGTCATATTGAACATAACTAACAATAAGGTATACAATTGTAAGTATTTTAATTAAAAAGTACTCCAAAACCAGCTGTTTAAGTGGTCTGAATTGATTTATTTGATTTTACAAAGTTGTTTAGACCTTTTTGAAGCATCCTGTAAAGTTACAGCCAAGTTATGCATTAGCAGTACTATTACTATGGAATAAATTAAACCAGAATGTATCCTGCAGATTTTTACTTTCAAACATGGGCTATTATGATTATCATTGTTGAAACCTCCAGGCATTCTTCTTCATTGATGATTCTTGAAAATAGCATTTCTACTACCTTTCCTTTTACACTAGCAATTTTGACAAAATAATTTTTTTCCTACTACAAAAGGAAAATTTTGAGACTAAATTGATCAAATTTGTATAAATCCTAAAAATATTGTTTAGTTTCAAAACTCATTGACACATATTTCTTTTCTATTAAGGCCAGCTCTTATGTCATGTTAGACATTTAATAATAAAAACCGTGAAAGAAAATTAAATCTATTTAGCCATACTCTTTATCTTTATAAAACCAAGCAACTCTCTCATCTTTAGAAAGAAATAAGCACTTGGTGACTTCCACACTTTTAATATAAAACGACCGGTTTCAGCTGTTATGCCATCATCAGGTACAAGATTATTTCCGAAAATACCTGTACCTGTATCTTGTACCTGATGATGGCATAACAGCCGAAACCGGTCGTTTTATATTAAAAGTGTGGAAGTCACAAAGTGCTTATTTCTTTCTAAATATGAAGTCCTTCCACAAAATAAAAGCTTCTACCTTCGATTTAATTTTTAACTCTCTCATCATTCGAGGAAGCATCTAATGTTGAAAATCTTAAGTCTCCTACTTCCTCAATCCATAAAGGACTAACGTGGACTAAATGCTAACATCTAATAAGCAAAACCATAAAACATATTTATTATTCAACATTAATACAAATTTGAAGTACTAATAAAAAATCATGACAAGCTATACCAGTGGTTAGTGTACATTGGAGGTGAAAGCTCACTTGGCTCCCATTTGAGACTACTAAAATTCCTTCACATTCTTATTCTGGCTTGATTTCTTTTAAGACTTGATTTGTATAACAGTAATAAGTAAATTTATAAGTTTATATTAGGCTGTAATCTACTGAAGTCAAAGGGCACCAAAAGAAATGGTACACATGCAGTAAAAAGACAGTAATAAAACTTTCTGTAGTTATTTAAGCCCCTTCACTTGTTATTCAGCTAATTAGAATTACAAATTAATAGCAAGCCCACCAGGAAAATAAATGGCTACATTTTATAATAGGATAGGTATTAAAATTTTCCTCTCCAGAACTCTTTAGGGAATAGGAAAATTCACTCATCATCCTAACCATGATGAAGGGAAAGTCCTAATATTCCTATGAAAGAGATTACTAAGGAATAGAGGGGGCAATTAAGTTGTGTAATTGATTGGAGGAGTGACTGAGTACCTCCAACGCTTAGGAGGTTCCCCCCTACCAAATGCCAATGGCCTCCTCTTTGGATGGCAGAGGAGTGGGTAGAGATTCAGGTCAATCTTATGCCCTTGGAATGGGAAGCCACATTGGATTGCATAAGGGGCAGGAATTTCATTTATTTTGAACTCACAAAGACAAGAGACTTTCAAGAGACAATACTCATAGCCCATGCAGTCCGATTTCATTATAGGAACATAGAAACACCTTTAATTTGTGTTTAGAGCTTGAGAAAGCATATCAATGCCATATTGAAAGGTGATAAGATCACTAACCTAAGTGGTGACGTCTTCCTACCCAATTTGCTACAAAAACATTACCTTTTTGGGCTATAAAATAGTAAATGTGATTACAATGGTCAAGTAAAAATTGTATCAATGGCGGTGGCTTATCATACATGAAATGGAATACAACATATAATCCCTGGACAAGTATGAGTAGGAATCATCTTAAACTAAATTTTGAGATAAAGAGCACAGGGAAATTGCAATATTTACAAAGAAACGATAATTAGGTGAAGTTTGACACAAAACCCAAGGACAAGGTGATATTTCAAACCTACCTACTTCTGGTCATAACGTAAGCAATTGTGTAAAAATATGTCTAATAAGCAAGGTTATTGAATGGGCGAAGGGAAAAGAAAATTAAATACTATGGGATTTTAAGAATGATATCATTACATGAAAATAAGAGAATATATGGGAGCCTATATATTAGGATAGAGGAGTAAGATAGGAGAGTAACTGATAGGATTCTGGCTGAATAGAAAACGTGTAGCAGCTAACAGGGGTTTCAGTGCTAAGAGAAGAAGATGTACATAGATGATGTCACAGAACAAGAAAACATTTCGAATAGATAATTCATTCACCAGAGATCTCGGAGGACAGCCACCATGATTTTTAACTTACTGCACTGACTGCACAAGCTTGTGAAGTTTTTTTTTGAAAGTTAATTTAATACCTGTACATTTAACATAAAATAAACTCATGCATATTTCTCTACCAATTTCCAAAGTACTTACATCTAGGGACACTGCAGTAAAAACCATAGCATGGGTCATCATTGATTCGCCATACATCAATCGCTCTGCTTTACTAAGGCCCATAGATGCATCAACTCCAAATACAAGTTTGTAGTCATGCCTAAAAAGAAAAACAACATGCATTAGTAATAATTAATCATACGTAAAAGTTCACACCAAATAAAACTGATCACGTTTAAACCTTAGAGATTAAAATGAAGATAACTTCATCGTATTTTTAATTTGTGGAGGCACAGAAATAATCTCCAGCTATGAAAGTTCCTATATGACAAGTTCCTATATTACAGGTACATCCAATAATACACTTTTTAAATTTGAAGCTCATGTATATACTGTATATGAAATATTTTCAAGTAAGGCCAATGTACTAGTGAAATGAATAACATTGCAACAAATCCATACAAAATATAAATAACTAACTGCATGAATTATTACCAGAAATTGGAGGAGATACCCCAACAGTAACTTTTTGATAGTTATCCGCTAATATGTATTACAATGCAACAATTGCATAGCATACAAATCATTCGCCTTGACCGGAATGGTTTTTACACTCTGCAATAGTTGCATTGCAATGCATGAATTACGTATGATGCAATGATTACTGTATGCTAACTTAATATTTTGGTCATTTCAGGGAAATATGATTAATAGTCATTAACAATCATTATTCCTTGTGCATGAATCAATGTTTTCTGTTATTTAAGAATCATAGTTTCCCTCCTGGCTATAATAATAATCAAAATGCCATGCTACACACTTCTATAAAAGCACTGAGATTATTTTATAATTTAAACAAATGTCATCCTTTTTTGAACGGGAGAATCCACATTTATTATAATCATGGACTTAATTTTTTTCCTAATCCTTAATAATGGAAAAATGGTCCTTGTGAGCAAAATGATTTGTGGACCTTTTAAGTAAGGCAAATGTCATCACAGGAGAAGAAAAGAAAGTGGATAACTGGCCGGTAAGGGTCCACTATTAGTTTGACACCAGAAAATGTCTATAGATCAATAGAATGAAGGAATTTAAAAAGTTGAAATAAAAGAAGATGTCACTCTGATTGATTGTTCATGAGAATTGCATATATATCATCACAAATTAAGTAAAAAAGGGCATGGCAGTGATTACCAATGCTCAGCACAAGACTAGCATGAGCATAAATGACTGCATTTTGGAATGGGCAACCCAGCTGCTATGATGTGGACAAGGCTTTCCACATCTCCATTATTAATGCAAGCTGTGCAGACTACAAGGCGTGAGTGGAATGGATGGAAGAAAAGGGTATGTTTTCTTTAGCAGTAGTTGACAGTATGGCAGGTTCATGACCAGATTTTACAAAATGAAATTTCATATTATTCATCTTGTAAATAAAACACTTAGTAATTAAAGTCAATAGTTATTTACTAACACCACAATTTAGCAGAAAGCAACCATGAGTTAGAGAGATGACTATCGTCATCAAGGCAGAATACCTGGTTGTTGGAAGTTATTTTTTAAAACCTTGACCAAAAGCCTTCATATCCTAGAATATTATTGTCTTTGATGCTCACATTCAGAACTGGGTGTATGTCCACATGAGTGAGTCCCTTGGGGAAATGAGTGAAGATGTATTTATCCCTAATAACCATACACAGGCATTACATACGAGCCTGTATTACAGCCATTATATACGAGTACATAAGCTGTAGGGAGAGGAAATAGAGGAGTTGAGAAAGGTATACAGAGAGAGGATGAGGAGGACCTGGAGGATTACAGAAAACAACAAACCCACAAAGAAATGGAACTGTGTAAATTTGTGCCTTTTGGGTTACTGACTCAAGAGACTTAAGGTGGGGAGTGTTTTAAATCCACTTCAAAGCAAACTTAATACAGTTACATGCCCATTATTCACCAGCAAAATCTACATTATTCCAGCGGAAGACTGCTCCATAACAATTCATATTCAATGTACTCTGTTCCTTAGAATCAAGTATGACTGATCTCCATGTGATAGTCTCCAAGAGTTCTTCAGTATCAGAAGAATAACTAGGTCCCCCTAGTATTAATTATATAATTGTCTACAGTATTTCTTTAATCGTATATACAATATATTATTTCTTACACACGAATATCCTCAATGCCTTGCTTTCCAGCGAAGCGCTTGCTAACTTCACATCCAAACCACACTGCTTCCTGAGCTCTTATAGACTTCACAGCTACCTTCATCAGGAGCTCAGCAGGTTGATTGTTATATATGATGCTTCTTCCTCCAATTACATTCCCAAGGCAATCAATAGTGTAAGCCTTTCCATAAGGATTTGTTGGACGAGGATCAGTCACAAGACAAACCTGGAATAATGAATAGCAAAACAGACGTTTTGAAGGTCATGAAGAAGAATACCTTCACATTACTGCAGATACATTTACCATAATTCTTTTTAGACATACTAAGCATGCATAGGGTTTCCTGTCATGGAAAATGATGATCAATATAAATAAACTTGTCAATGTTACTATGTTCCTTAAGTTACTTTGCCACTATAATGTATTGATTAGATACAAACTAATGAATAGCTTCTAAATATTTTCATAGATTTTTTATGGCAATATTGAAAACTGGTCAGTGCAACCATAACATGCAGGTATGTAAATGTATGGATTCCCATAAACATGTTTAAGGTCACATATGGCAAGCATTGAGCAGAGGCTATCATGGCTGATGATGTGACATTTCATCAATGTTCCAGCATTTTTGCTAAACAGGTTATAAGAGAAAAATGAACATCTCGTTTTTGCTCATAATGTGAATTACTCACTATGCGAGGTGCTCATCAATTGAGGTTCCACTGTAATTAGGTACCTCCCAACAATGGAAGGGAGAGCCAACCTATTCCCAGGACTTGATACTCTGCGTTGTCATGTTTGACATAATCACTGAACCATGAGAACAACTTAATTGAGTCAAATTCTAATGACACATATGCACATGCTGTCCTATTGGTGATATGAGGAGGGAGACATCCCCTCCCATCCTTTGCTGCACACGTTTCTGCCAAACAGCCAGTATGGTACCACTGTCACTACTTATTATGTAGGAACAAATTCTCTGTGACTAGCCAATCACTTAGTCATCACCAATATCAAGGTGCATATAACAACTGAACTTGCATCTTGCACAAAAGGAGCAAGTTCAGTTGATTTACTACAATACTGAAATAACTGAACATATTTCAACATACAATGGCTACCACTGATGTAATACGAGCACTGGAGTCAAATCAACAAAACTTATACCACACATACATTACACTTTAAGCACAGAATATTAAAAAAAAATTTCTGCACAACAAATTATGAGAATAAAATATGTGATCACTCTTCATTCAACAACCATGGTACAAAACCAACCATTAATATTATAAAAATACATGAAGGTTGCATAACTGCAAGCTGCCAGTACACTCACCTTGTCTTCGACGTTAAAGCAAGTCTTCACATACTTTTCATAGAATTCATTAGGTGTCACTGGCCCAACGCTGTTGTATTGTTTGTTTTTATCATAGTACTCCCAAGTAAAAGTCTCCGATGGAATACCCAAACATATTCCAACAATTCTGTAAATATCAGTCATTTGCTCATCTATTTTTTCTTGAATAGCTTCATCACTGGCACCTGAATTTACTAATTCCCTTAAAACTTTGGTGTATTCACGCAGCTGTAAAATAAATTTTATTAGTTAAAATTTGATTTTTAGGTGGACAACTACAAAACAATTTATATCAAAAGTTAAGCTTAGTACTCTTAGTCTTCAATTTTAACAGAACACCTGCTATACTTAAAATCGCATCCAATTTTCCCCAACGACATCTTTTCCTACATATCCTTTGATAAATTCAATTATTTACTCAGAAAAACAATTTAACCTTTTAACTACCCCTGTGGAGATCACATACTTTTCTGTTAAAACTCTAGTTAGATGATGACATTTTTCACCCATACTTATCAAGCTTCCATTATTTTATTAATTAAATGAACTCATAAAAACTGAATTCATGGTATCATATTACTGGAAGACAATAGTCAAAATTTGGAAATAAAATTTTATGTACATAATTACAAATTTATATTTATTTTCAGGCAAAAAAGAAACTCATCGAATTCAATTTAAATGTATTGAAAACATTTATATTTTTAGCAATTAAAAACCTCAATACAATATGTAAAAATGCTCAAGGTGCATCTAAATGAAACCATAACAGTGTAAATTATTGTTATCAGTAATCAACTTGCTATGGTAGGTTTTGGATGGGTAAAACTACAAAATAATGCAATGACAATTCCCTTGCCTTTGCTAACATAAAACAAAACAGACATTCAATACTCTAATTAGCCTCTCTTTGATGCCGCATAATTCTTTTTTCCCTTAATTCTGTCCAACTGTCCAACAAGCCTATTTCCTCTTCCTCGTTTGCCTAACGTTCTCCCCTTTATAACAGTGTTCAACATTCCATTGTCAATCAAAAATGCTCTGAACCCATCTTTCCTGCCTCCATAGGATCTCTCCTAAAAATCTTTGCTAACTCACCTCCCCTTCTTCGCTTAGCTTCCTTGTTTGTTTTCCTTTCTCTACATTTCACCTTTTCCATCCATCTCCACACCCATATTTCAAAACCCTCAAATATACTCTTATCATCCTGCTTCAATGATCAAGTTTCCATACCATACAAAACCACACTTCATATCAAATTTTTGATGAGCCTTATCTAACACCCCCACTTAAAATTCCTGGTGAACAATTCATTCCTCCTTGTGAAAGCTGATTTACTAAACGGAATTCTTCTACATATTTCCCTACTACTTTGACCAATCTGGTCCAAAATACTTCTGAGATAGGTAAGCCATTCCATCTGCTCCTGTTTTTGTTCTCTTATTTTAAAATTTAACTTAGTCTTTCTCTTTCTAGAAAACTGCTTAACCTTTGTTTTATTTGAACTTATCCTTATCCCCAACCCAATGTAATGACTTTCCAATTCACTCAGGGAGCTTTGCAACCCCTTGGATGACTGACAAGTTAAGGCTTAACCATCCACAAACCTTAATGATTTTATGAAATCCCCACTGACTTTCACTTCTGTCTCATCCTTCCCATGCCTCTTTAACCATTTCCTCCACATATACATGGCACAGCACAGGTGATAATAGACACTCCTGTCTTACTACTCATCCTAACACTGCCCATTCGGACTTTCCATCCACCACTTGCACCTGAGCAGCCTGAGGTCGCGGATAAGTATCCTATTCCTCCCATTTACTCTTGTTTTCTGGATTGCATTAATTAATTCTATTAAATGCTTTTTCAAAATCTACAAAACAAATAAATACATCCATGATGTCATTATTTGCCTGTCTATCAGTGACCTCATTACTGGAATGGCATCATGTGCACCTCTCCCCTTCCTGAAATCTAACTGTTCATTCCCTATGCACTCATTTTACCTGCTCTCCATCCTCTAAAAGACTAATTGCAGTTCTTTCATCATATTCAATTTTAAACAGTATTTTATCATGGAGCTGAAACTCTTTTGGAAATATCAGATCCAGGATGTCACATTACCTATGATTTTATACAATTTCAGGCTACTTTTTCTAAAAATTGTCATTTTACTAAATTTTTTTATCATATTTTCTAATAAATAAATGCAAATAGCATTTCCATGTGGGTAGCAACACTGCCAGTTATATTCAATCTATCATAAAATATAACTGTAGTCCACCTAATAGTATTCCTCTCAGAGTTGTTCCTTCTTCCTTCCTTTGATTATGTTACAGAATGTTATATTTTTTTTAGACTCCCTGTGGTAACTATGGCACCATAGTCACATTTGGTAGACGACAGCCATGTTTTTGTTTGGACAGTGGGACAAAAGTGTATCCATTTTGGAAAAAATAAGTGAACATTTAATAATTCTTCTTTTAGACAGCAAAATATACTTCAGAATTTCCTTATTTTTTTACAGATGTCAATAGTTACTAAGCCAAAAAGTTTGTTTTTTATGCATAAGTATATTTTTAGCCAACTGTAAGGAGAGCAAGCAATTATAAGCCATTATATTCTGGTTGATACCCCTCACTGGATCCACCATGTGGTCATGATGTCAGCAGCCTTACTTTTTAATAGGATAAGATGATGCTGCTATAGCCAACTCAAAATACATGGCTTAAAATGTTTTACAATAGAACACAGGAAACATTTAGACATGTTTGCTAGTTTTCACAGATTGCATGTATTGACACTTCATGTAATGTTTCATTCTTCTGAAGTATAAAACTTTTGAAAACTATGAATAAATCTTTCAAAAACTGATGAGCTGGAGTAAATTTGTCAAACGTTTTGCAATCAATACTGTACTATATTGTTTGAAAGTATTTTTCACGGAAAAATAAACAAAGACATATTGTACTCTTCTTAATTATTATTTTAAAAAAGTATGTGGCCAGTAAACATATAGTCGGAGCTTTGGAGCAAATAATTCCAAGTTACCAATTTTAAACATTATTTATTGAATCTTAATGATGATAACAAAATATTTTAGTTTTGCAATAAAACTGTAAATGTGAGAACAAAAGCTATTTCATATCCATTTATTAGCCTTTTATTCCAAAACAAGATCATTTCCGAAACAACTGCAGAAGGAAGGTACCCATGAAAGATATTGTTTTACTTTTAAAAGGAGAGAATGGCCCTTAGATAATTCAAATAGTTTACAAAAATTTATAAATATTTCAAAACTAAAATGAAATAGGTAATTAAAACTAGTCTGTTACTCTGGATATTGTGCAACATAAAGTTGATCTTACATGCTATCTGTAGTATATATCATTCACTGGAAGTCATCCTGATAGCTAACTCCTCAAACTGGATATTGACCATACTTGAAGGATTATCTTGGCATAAAATCTTATTGAAGTTGATGAGAATGAAAATATTAGGAACTCTGAATAAATCAACTCAGTGAAGTTCGCATGGGATTTTCACCAAATGAAGTGGTGAATGACAGCATTTCCACGGTTGAAACAGCCATCAAAACATCAGTTATTCATCACCTCATATGGTGTAAATCATGAAAGGGAGTAGTTAGAATTATTGGCATTTGCTATGAAAGCACAAAATCTTTTTTTATATTACCAATTCATACATAAATATATGATAACATACCTTGTGCAAAAATTATAATTGAAGCATAGCAGAAACATTATTGAAGAGCAAATACCAAAAATAACAAAGTTTTCTGTGAGTGTATGAATAAAGGGAATGTACACACTGAAGAAACAAGATGCTCACTTTAAGAGATGTATTATGTATCACTCACTGTAAATACAATGACAATGTATATGTATGTAAACTGATATTCTGAAAATACAGACGGTTGATAGGTATTGAATGTTTCCAAAATAAACCTGGCATCCTTTCATTTCTCAGCCTAGAAGCCAGTGGCCAGTAGTGCGATTCCTTATTATTTAAACCATAATGACCTACTTGAACTAATGACAGCTGCGAGGATGCATTATTGCTGGAGAGTAATTCACTTATTGGTAGCTTTATGATTAACGCCACACCCTGCTTTACTTCTTATACTATTCTACACAACTCCAAACCTTTCATCAGATCTTATTCAGCTCTTAGAGATTCTAAACACACTGATCTTAAATGCCCTTCATCTTCTTTCTCCTATCTCATTAATGCTACAATCTACCTTCACAATAGCTTTCAACATTTCACTATCTCCATATTGTTTCCATTACTTTCTTTCTACTTTTTTCTACAATTTTCTTCACCAACTTCTTCTCTACTGCCCCACCCAATGAAAAAATTCTTTGTTTCTTAAACTCTAAGTTCATTAAGTCCAAAAAAGATTTTCCATACCCAGTGAAACTCAAGCCCTAAAAATGTTTGCCAATAAATGGCTCCAATATCACAGGAGTATTTCAATAACAACTACCACATGTCTAATTCCATAAATAGCAAAGAAATGGTGCATGGTTTTTGATCTGATAAATCTACAACTATGGATGTATTCTATTGTTAACTACTTTAAAATGTTATTGAAGAGAGGGAATCATTTTCTTTGACACTATGTCATCTCAGCAAGGTTTTTGACTGTGTTGAACTTTCTTTAGTACTCTAAAAGGTACAATATTATAGTATCAAAGAAATTTATTGGAAACTTTCTGCCATATCTGGCAGACCCCCACCGGTTGGTTGTTAATCTATAGCTCTTACAGTATTTGTGGTGTCCCATATGGCTTTAGTGCTTGGCTAAATACTGTTGACCATTATGATTAATAATTTGCCTTTTAATAAGGGACTTGAATCAGTATTACATATTAGCCACACGACCTTTGCAATAAATGTTAAAATCTAGACAGAACAATGATATTATCCATTGATGTCCAAATGTAGACTAAGGATTGGTTTGACAGCATGATGTAAGTTGAAATGATTACATAACACAATGGCTTTGTGTTAAGTTTTAAAACAAAAATAACTAAAATTGAATTGTTAAATTACTGAGGAATGATACTGAAACTAGAAAAGCTAAATCAAATTTGTAATAATCTGAGTGAAGTTGTTTACCTATGAAGAGGGCTCAGCTTTCTGATTCCAAATGAGCATATTAAATCAATTTAATTTGCTTTCTTTCAGTGTCCATTGAATTATGGTGTAGAGCCACTCCATACATGTCAAACAAAGCCTACTACTACAAAAGAAAGTAGTTTTATCTCTTGCTAGTGTTCCATCATGTGATCATTGCAAGTCTTTCTTTATTGGGCTATTTTTAAACTATTTTATTATATAAATAATGCCTGTTTGGCTCAAACATTAGCTAGCTCACTCAAAAAAACGCAAGCTTTGGTTAATGTGAACATTAACTGGGAAGTTTAATCATTAAACTTGATTTACATAAATTGTCACCATAGGAATCATGCAAACTTCCATATTAAATGTTGTCGGTTGTCTTCAACTTATATGTTTCATATATGCAAATATGCGAACATTCAGATGTATAAATGGTTGCCAGCCAGGTTGAAAACATTTAATTGATGAATTTTTTATGAAAATTTTCATCTAATTTAAGAATTTATACAGCTTATTTGTAAATGTAACAATATATTTCATTGTTAAACTATTCTGACATTTAATATGACTGGAATATTTATCAAAATGAATAAAGTAATATTTTTAATTATTATTATAGCTCATCCTTTGAATGAATACTGACAAACGTATTGAATTTGTGTGATCTTAGGCACAAACACCACATATGAGACAACTTGCATATCTACATGGAATAAGAAAAACCTATACTGTCTTAGTTGCTAATGCACTACTTGTATCATTTAATTTCGCACCAGCATCTGAATAAGATTAAATCATTATTACGAAACTAATTTATGTGTATATACTGTAGCTATACTATTTACAACTAGGGATGATCCTCTGCACAAAGAGTATTCACCGATTCCCGAAAATATCTACAGATATCATGATAAGCACACAATTTGGAAAATCACAAGTATCTACCTCTACATAATACCCCGCAAGCCGCCGCAAGAGTGTGTGGTGGGGGGTGTTAGGTCACCACCCAAAAGGAAAAAAGAAATACCGCATTTAAAACCAACACACACATGCAAACCCCAATCCACAGCAGTGCACAAATTCATAGAAACATCCCATCATTCGACGCACAAGCAAACACACATCTACCTCCCTTCATCCACAAGCATGCAAGTACATACGGTTAACTACAACAAATAATTGTACCCCAGGATGCAGCAAGAAATTTATCAGGAACATGCAAGCTAGATTTTAGTAAGTAGCTAGGCGAAATACCACCACCACAAGAACGTGCTACATAAAACGCTCTCTTACCCAAGGTGAGGAATTTGGACCAACGCTGCAGGTATGAGGAGGGCTCCCCCACGGAGAGGGGCAAGGGGTGGAAGGGGAAATTTAGGGTACCAAAAGCAGAGCAAACAATACTGTAAACAGCAATACATTACTTAATGGCATTCCAATGCGGGCATGTGGGAAGGGTTTTGACACAACACACAGGAGGTTAGTGAAAGTGCATGTAATTGAGTATAACTAATTGTTACCTAGACGCCGAGGGTGACAAGTGGCATTTTTGTTATCTCCGAGTGTGATCCTACAGTTGTTATCCCGTATTGTCCGTGGGAAGGAGTCCTTGAGTCTGCTAGTTCTGGCATCTATTTCCCGAATTTTGTACACATGATCCAAGCAACCAATGTATGTTGGAGTGCGCATAATTTTTGAGACCTCGGTGCTGAAACATGCGGATCTGAATTTATTTAGCAAGTTTAACCTAGCATCGAATCTTCTTTCTTCCAATGATTCCCATCCCAACTCCACAAGCATTTCAGTGACGCTTTTCATTTTATCGTAACAGTTTTCCACGAAACGAGCTGCCCGGCCTTGGACCTTCTCAATTTCCTGAATGAGGCCTTTTTCACACGGATCCCATACACTACATGGATATTCTAAATGGGGCCTTACAAGAGCATGATAACAATGTTCCTTGACCTTGGAGTCACTTCTGCCGACAATGCTTCTAATAAATCCTAATTTTTTATATGCTTGCCCACAGACTTTACGTATATGGGTCCCCTAAGTCTTTAGTGAATGTAACACCTAGGTATTTCACCGTATCAACTACTTCAAGGTCAACTCCAGCTAATTTGTAAACTAATCCCGTGGATCTTTTAAAGAAATTTACCACCGAACATTTATTAAGATTTAAAGGCAATCCCCATTTTGAACACCATTCATTAATGCTATCTAAATCACGTGCTAGAATTAAACGATCCTCATCCCCAGATATCTCCCAATAAATCACTGCGTCATCCGCGAACATCCTTATCTTACTTTTCACTTCGCTGTTCAAATCGTTAACGAAAATCAAGAATAATAACGGTCCAATAACACTTCCCTGAGAAACCCCAGAGGTGACTCGTACGCTGGTAGAACTAGCGCCATCAAGGACTACCCTCTGTTCCTGCTCTGAAAGGAAGTCTTCAACCCAATTTATTGCGCCCTTGTGTGTACCTGCGCCCTTTAATTTATGGATGAGTTTACCATGTGGAATCTTATCAAATGCCTTTTGAAAATCTAAAAAGATCGCATCCACTTGCCTACCACTTTCACCCGATAAAAGTAAGTCATGTGTGAATTATCCTAATTGGGTCTTGCACAAGCGGGTTTTTCTGAATCCGTGTTGATTGTCACTTAAAAAGTTAATGTTATCAAGATGTCTCATTATGGAACTGACAAATATGTGCTCTAAAATTTTGCAACATATAGAAGTGAGAGAAATGGGTCTGTAATTGCTGGGGTCCTCCCTGTCACCACTTTTAAAAATGGGCGTTATTTGTGCGGTTTTCCAATTTTTAGGGACTTTGCACTCTGTGAGGGATTTGTTAAATATAAATTCGAGGTATGGGGCGATATTAGGAGCAAAGTATTTTATCAACCTAGCTGGTATGTTTTCGGGACCCGGGGATTTGTTTGGTTTACTGTCTTAGAGCAATTTGACAATTCCTTGCTCGTCCGCTGTTATTTTTGCCATGGGTTCAGTATATATTGTTTCTTGGAGATACCTGGTGGCTACACCCTTCATGAAAACGCTTTGGAAGAATTCATTTAGAATGTTAGCTTTACCCTCACTGTCAGTATGAATGATATTGTTGCAATCCCTTAAGCAAGCCACGGTTTGTTGACCCCCATTTACTTCCCTAACAAATGACCAGAAAGCTTTGGGGGTCAGTGTTCAAATACTCGCAGAGTATTACGTTTAAAGTCTTGTAAAGCACTAGGTAATTGTGTTCTGGTTTCAATTTTAGAGGATCTACACTTGTCCAAAAGCTGTTTATTGTCCAAGGGTGATGAGTTCAGACCTGCTTTCTTTGCCCTAGAGTGTAACATTCCCTGCTTTCTAAGGGCTTTTTTAACGCCGTTGTTGTATCACCTGGGGTCACAATTTGCTTTTAAGTATTTTACAGGGATGAAATCTGTGATTCCTTTTTGCATCATTTTTACAAACTGTGTCCAAGTTTCTTCCATGGTGGCAAGACTTAAGCGCGTTTTGAAATCGTGTAGTGAAGAGTTTAAATGGCTGGCAAAAGTTTCAAAATCTGCTTTATGATAATTATAAATTTTTATTTTTGGCTTAACATTCTTTTTTATTTCTACGCTTGAGTTGATAATAACTGATTTATGGTCACTCATACCCTCGTCAGTTGATACGCTATTAATGCATTCTGGTGTGTTCGTAATAAATAAGTCCAACATGTTCTTTCCACGGGTGGGAGTGCGAACTGCTTGATGGAGCGAGTTTCTTTGAACCAATTTTAGAAAGAAATTGCAAGATTCGCGATCACGGGCCCGAGATTTAACGCTATTGCTGTCCCAGTCGATACCAGGGAGGTTAAAGTCACCACCAATTATATTGATGCATTTATTATTTTTGTGTGTAAATTTATTTGTTCATTTAGGGTATTAAGTGTTTGAAAATCTGAGTCTGGAGGTCTATAGAAAATAGTAGTATCAAGTAAATTCATCGATTATTGACAGTAAGGATCGTTATTCCTACCTTGCTCTTAAGAATGGTGTTCATCCTTAGAGTTGATTCACAGCTAAACGATTCGGGGAAACACTTTTTCGGCATCAGGCCATGGCGATTAATAAGGTTGACCATCATATCCCATTGACCTCCATCGCAAGTAGGGTCCTAAAACAGGTCAAATAAAATCATTTACAGGCCCAACCAACAAGCATTCGGGTCCACGATTAGGTCAACAATGGAAACTCACATGCAGAAGAAATGAGACCAATCTTCCGTCAACAGGTTCTCCCCTTCTGGCAGTACTAACAACATTACTTAAGAAGTAATTGCTTCGTTCAATCTAAAATAAAAAGTAGCATTAATGATGGAATCAAATATTCTATATGATTTCCACAACAAGCTTCATTCTTACCTTGTCCCAGAAAAACAGATATGCTTGACTAAATTCAAATTCATCTATGTTGTGTTGTTTCATGAATGGTATCCGAATAACATTCAGGGTAGCAAAAATCCAACAACGCCCTGAATTTTTTTGATTAGTCATTGGCTTTCCTTCGACCTCCACCTGCCAAACAACAGTATTCATTAATAGTTGACTAATTATCACCTGCAACATTAAAAACATCAGGAGTTATTTAAAAATAATTCTTACCTTGTGGGTGAATACATGCTGAGTTTCTTCGAGGTGTTTCCTTGATAAACAAACCTCGAGTGGATCCAACCGGGTGCATACATTTTGAGCCAAAACGTTCTTAGGATCCGAATAAAAGCTGGATCGAAACTTTTGAAGGGTTTCCGGGCTCAACGGTGCTGAAATATAAATATTTTCCATTGCAGAATTATCTAATCAACGAAACATAGAGCAAAAATGTAGGAAAAAAATATATGTCAAATTTAGGAAATCGACTTCCAAATTTTCTGAGTTTAAAAATTATTTTCACTAAAAAAATAATCTCTCCAGATGCGATTATCACTGCAATATTTACTTAGCTACGATATATAGGAGTGACTTCAGCAATATCGATGGCTATGTAAAATAGTAAAATGCTCAACCTTTACGAGAGGAATTATAAAAATGTGAAAACAAAATATACTATAACATAGCCACAGTCTTTAACCAAAATACTTCGGAAGCCGTGTTCCTCTGAAAAGAATAAAAAAATATGAACAGCACTCAGCCACGAAAACTTACATCCGACCATATTTGCTGTATGAACTACGTAAGTCAGCGAATCGTCAGAGAAACCAATGGAATAAATGAAAGTTTGAGCATAAAAATAAGATGCTTTATAGAGATTTAATATTTTTGTCTAAGATGAAACTAGAGTTGGTTTGAAGGATCAAAGTGAATAAACAGAAATAAATATGTTTATGGCAATGTCAAATCAGCTAACTTTCACCTGTTATGTAAATAGGGATGCTGTATTTCAGTTCGGCAATCTGTGCGTTTCGGTCAGCAGCCCTTGCTTTAAATTTTAATACATAAAAGAGTGATTCAAAATAATTGAAAATCTAATGACACACAGATTCGGGTTTACCGATTATTTTCTTTGCATCTATATAATAAATGACACATCACATCGTGACCTGACTTGTGACGCTTGCGACAGCATGGCGCAAATTTTGGAGGGCTGAAACGTTGAATCAGCTGGATCACCGCGGGTAAAGAAACCCTCAGCTTAATGTGGGCGGGAGTTGTCCTCCAACATAATTTTAAAGATGCTTCTATTTGCGATAACTAAAATGAAATTCACGAAAGCAAAAGCTTTTAAATCAATTGTACATTACCTTTATCATAACTAATGGTGGCCCAATAACATTAATAGTTTCGATTATACCCAAAATGCTAAGAATGTTTCCTCTAAATTCGGGCAAAATTTTCTGTTTAATCCCAAAGGTAGAGTAAATGTACTTCAACATGTATTTCACATTAAAAGGCTGCCCATGTGAGCTGCGAAGTTATATTATCGTTATCTGTAACATGTCATTTATATTTGGATAATTTGAAGTTAGCGTTCAATTAATATCCGACCCTATCTCTTCAAATATCTTTTTGGTCAACTTCAGACAAAACTATATCGGAGGCTTTATCTGAGGTGTCTACTTCAGAACCCCCTGCCTACCTAAACCATTCTAATGATTGCTTTTCTTGATGAAATTGGCAAACCCCTGGGAGAGAAAAAACATATTTCTCCCTTGTTCCTAGTCTGCAATGTTAATTTCGTCCCTATCATTCTAGGTGAATAAGAATATAGTGTGTGTGTAGTATAGATTTTATGCTAATTTGTTCTTTTTCTAGGACAAATTTCTGTTTAAAATCTACCATTGCAAAATCATTGTATCCATTTGGTACCCCCAATGGTATGATTAAATATATTTAATCATCATGGTGAGAAATTATTTAATATATGTAGCTTATTTGTGAGTCTTACATTATTCATGTATTTTAGTATGTATTCTGAGGGCTCATAAATCAACTTGTGGCTTTGAGAAATGGGACTCAGGTAATGAGAAGAGTGGTTTATCAGAACCCTAGGAGCAGACAGTCAATTATGGTGTTAAAGTATTTTCTTTATGCTACTTTAGTAAATAGCACTGGATATTGTATAGTAAAGATAACACATAACTAGATTATTTTCATGCCTACCCATTTGTTACCTATTGTGATATCCTCTCCACATACCCTGGAATCAAATGTAGGTATCAATGCATACATTTTTAATAAATTCTACAACAAAAATATATTCATATACTTTCAAAATTAAAAAGAGACAACTAAATAATAATATATGGCTGTTGATAAATTAATAAGGGTAGGACATTAGTTCACACCAAATGCATGCACTCAATTTAGGATATCCTGAATAACAAGCAGTAGTCTACAGTAAAGTTGTCTTTAGTCTAGCTCAGGCAATAGGGATTGTAATATTTACTAAGAGAGGAGGTAAGTATTCATTAGCTATGAACTGTAAGACAAAATATTCAGAGAAGAGACTAGTAGATGTAAGTTAACTCTCCTCCACCTGAATCAGTGAGCCTGTTCACATTAGGTCAAGTGTCAATGAATGCACTTCCTTCAATGGGTAAGATACTAAAACCTGAACCAATATCAATCACAATAGAATACACTACAATTACCCAGAAACTTCTCCGTCATCTACTTTTATTTCCCTTCTACATTGCCCTCACTGACCAGATTACTGCAAAAAAATTGCTTGTAGTCTTTTTAGCGAATGCATATGGCATATTTTATTGGGTTAAAGATGGTGGGACACCCTACAGATTACATATGGAAGTTACCAGTATTGTAGATTTGCTATAAGATGCGTGTATTTGATGAATATGCGATCATGACCAATAAGCAGCAGCATTCTAGGTGTATGCATTATGAGGTATATTTAACTGGGACCAGCCAGGGGGAGAGTGGGAGAAGGCCACATCTATTCAAGGATACCTAGCACATAATCTTCTTTCATTCGAAAATGAATTTTCATGTAGTCAAGCCTGATACCATCAAGTGTAAATTCAATAATGTAGGTGATTAAAGAATCCAAATGTACAAAAAAAAGTCAGTGGCCGCGGAAATCTAAGTATAAGTGCAATTGGTCTGAAAAAGGAGACTTATGGAAGCTTAGCTACAAGATAGCTCAAACAGCATTTGCTGTTCACATTTGAAAATTCTGATTTGAAAATTCCAAGGGGCACACTGCTGTTTTTATGCAGTCTGCAACCACTGATGTTGATTGTTTAATAACTGAATGATACTTGGAAAGCCACATTACAATTCATTTGTTTCATTAATATATAAGCCTAATTTTATTGATAAATTTAATTTGAAATGCTAAATTCCTATTGAACAATGTCCTTGAAAATATCTGTTGTGCAGCCTGTTGATAGACAAAATTTGTACATTATTGTTCAACGGGATCTTTAAGTGGAATGATAGTGGGGATAATATTGTGTAAGAGTACTTTAAGGAGAGCAAAAGCTTTCTGTGTCATGTTGAAAGGATGATTATTATGAAAATAACAATGTATAGGGGCATAATCTAAGAATGAGGTTGATTTACATTTAAAAATATTTTTGCATGTACATAACAGACTTTGGGGACCAAGAGATGGAAAATATGAAAGTATAGATATCAGTAATAAAAAAATTAAAATGACATGAACATTTAATAATCCTAAGAAACTGAAATGCAATTTTTGGAGAAGGTCAAGTGTGAAAAAGAAATAAGTAAGAATTATAAAGATGAAGAAAGAGGTTATCAGAGTTATAAATAACACAAGAAATTCATTGGAGTAAAACATAGACATGTTTACTAACCACATGTGAAAGATAGCTCAGGGCATAAAAATATACATCATTCATTACATCATGTAAAGCATAGATTTAAAAATTAAAAACAGCATGCAAAACAATAGTTAAACTGAACTATTTAGAAAGATATAAGCAAATCAAATTAAAGAAATCATTCCACTGAAAAGTAGAAAGAAAAATTGTAGACCAATACAACACTGGACTAAATTATAAAAGATGGAAAAATATGAAGAGTCGCATATTGGAAACTGCTTAGGAAGTCATAAGCCAGATGAAATTCATAAATAAGCATTACATATATATCATATTTAATTATCCTTTTGTAATGGAAATGAGAAGATAATACAGGAATTCCAAAATTAATGCAGCAAAAATGTCTTACATAACAATAAGATATGAAACTAGCTAAAACTAAACAATAATGGATTGATATCCAACAGGAGGAAGTGTAATATTGTGCAATGAAATTTTGAAGCAGCTCACAATATACTGAGACACCACTTCAAGGAATGTAAACCAAAAAAGTCTGTTGTGAAATTCTTTTTGAAGGTAATGGCAAACTGTATATTAGATGGAAAGAGCCAAAAAAGTCTGTTGTGAAAATCTTTTTGAAGATAATGGCAAAGTGTATATTAGATGGAAAGAGCATTTGAAGTTTACAGGATTTGTTCCAAAAGTAGTAGGACTGAGGCAATAAAAAAAATTTATAGCCAGAATTGATGCATTCACTCAAAGGTCTTTGAAGTAGCACCCTTGTGTATCCACACACTGCTGTCAGTGGGTTTTTTATGCTTTGTACACCTTCTGGAAGGTGGCATCCTCAATGCTACTATGCTTCCTCATCACTGCCTGTTGTAACACTTCCACCAAGTCATGGTGACAACCTTTCAGCATGCATTAGAGGTCTAGAAGAGGAAAGAGTCTAATTGGCACTTTCTAAAAAATTTGGATCCTCACTCACATGGTTGAGAAGCTGTTGGCACATTTGCGTGCGAGTTTCCTTTTGTTCATCCGAGAGCACCTGTGGCACCAACTTTGCACACACCTTTATCATGCCCATGCTTTCGATCACAAGTTGATGTACATCACATTTAGGGATGCCAAGTTCATCAGAAACCATGAAATTCCTGTCCGACAAAACCTTCATTCTTGTAAGATTTTCATCACTTTTTGAGGTTGAAGGGCATCCTGAACGTGCAGCATCTTTAACTCTTTTCTACCCTCCTGAAACAATGTTCCATTCCAAAATATCTGATCTACCCATGGCATTATCACCATAAGCTGCCTTGAGTATGTCAAGAGTCTCTCTCCTGATCTTGCCCAGTTTCACTCATAAGTTGATGGCATAGCGCTGTTCTAATAACCGGTTAATGATGAAGGGTAACAAAGTCATGTTATAAAGTCTTCACAAAAGAGCAACCTGAACTCCTCAAAAGCTGGGAGCCAACTTCCACCAGCCTCTGGCCTTCCCTGAGACTCACCTCCCTCAAACCCAGCCAGAGAAACCACTGTCCGTCCATCCGTCTATCCGGGAAAAAATGAGTCATTGTACTTTTGGAACAGACCTTGTATATGTGTCAGCAAAGAAGTTCCTGTATGAATGCTTGCAGAAGATATAGGGGATGATATAATAAAGGGAAACTGTATGTTCTTAGGGCTAACTTTTGTGATCACAGCAAATAGGAAATTCAAAAATTAAATATTATATTACTAAACTAAAATTATAGACAAATGTGAAAACTTTTGAACATTATGTATAGAACTATGTCAGTAAGAGAGTGATGAAAGTTAGTATGAGAGTGAGTGATGATGTACTCATAAGAGTGATGAAATTGTTCCCGGTAGTGTTACACATGAAAAATAGGTAAAATGGTATAAGGGATGAAAGAAAAGCCACTATTTACTTGTATATTCCTCAGTGTGGCAGCTGCAAAGGCATCTGAACCCCTTTGGGTTCCCATTTCATGGATGTTGTCATATTCATTGCCCTAAATATTGAGGAAGGCAATATGAAACCACCTCAATTATTTCTCCCATAATAATGGTAAGCACTAACATGAAAATAATCAACCATGGAAACTATGGGACTCAGTCCAATGGCCCAGATGTGCATTCAAATGACTCTGTTAAAGTTATTGTTTCAGAATCTGCTGCAGTTCTATGAGCTTGGCCCAGGTGTCTTGCCCAGTTGTTATCATTACAGGAAATCCTTTGACAGCTGATTAGATAGCAGCAGAAAGGGAGACATTGAGGAGGATTCCCACCATTTAAATATTAATTTGGAATGTTAAGATGGTACTAAGTTCAGGAAATGATGAAGAATCAAGCTAGAAATGGGAAGAGAAAACTTTGAAATGTCAGACCTTTGTGAGATGAGAGGGAACAATTAGATTGTTGAAGTGATAATTATGGAGTATTACATAGCAGGGTAGAGTCAAGTCAATCTGTAGTACTGAACAGGACACTGGAGAGAGGGTATTGAGTAAAGAAAAGATGAGTAACAGAATTTTAACAGAATGTGAATAAATCTCTATTCAAGTGAAATTTGCATAGTTTGTCTCCTTTCCATCATGGATAAATTTCACAAGGTTAACCCTAATACCGTTCGGTTTGTTAGAATTTTAACAGTTGAAATAAAAAGTAGACCTGCTCAATTCAATGGTAATCCAGGTACATATGCTGAAAAGCAGCCATAGGAAGGAAGGAGTTGTGGTGTTTATGATCAACTAGCTGAAATGATTGTAAGTATATCCAAAATAAAACACTTGACAGTGATGAGGGATTGAAATGTTGTAATAGTCAGAGGAATGGACAGAGGTAGAAAGGTATGGCGTAGGAGAAGGGAATGAACACAATAGAGATTTAGAGCAGGAGAAATAACTAAATTTGAACTCACACTTTGTCTATAGATCACAAAAAATTAGGTTCATATGACAAAGTATAGGAGATTCAGGAAGATATCAGTTAGATTCATTATTGTTAAGTAGCTTTTTAGGAAAAGCATGATAAATTCACACTCTCCAAGAAGCAGATTTGGATTTGGATCACATTACTCGTAATGTCTAATTTCAAAATGAAGAGAATAACAAAGGAAAAAAGGATGTACAAGGGTGGTCTGAAAAGTTTCTAACTAACAAAGATACAAGACATTTTTTCTGAGTTGGAAACTTTTTAGACCACCCACGTATATTTTAGAAAATGGCAAGTAAATGACTTGAATTGGGTGGAAAGAAAAGAGCACCGTGAAACAATTTATAAATATGTTGAGGGATGATAAAGAGGAGGGTTCATTAGAAGAAGAGGGGAATATCTTAAAAAAGGGATGAAGTAAGCTGTTGATGAACTAATTGGAAAGGTAAATAAATAATAAAAGGGGCTAGGAAGTCATCTGGATTTTGGAAGATATGATTAGTAAGATGAATGAGAAAAGGACATGGATGCACATGAACACAAAATTAGTGAGAAAAATATACAAAGAGCTAAACAAGAAGATGATAAACCATAGTGAGGCATGAGATGAGAAACTAAAGAGGGAATAGAAAGCTATTAGAAACAGGGTAAAACAGGCAAGCTATGGAGAAAAGTGAAAGAACTGTTCAACAGAGCAAAACTGCAACAATTAATGAATATTATGCTGAAGACAGGGGTAGACAGAAAAGGTTGATGACCTATCCAAATCCTGTGTCTCACAGATTCTACTAGGGTAAATAGTGGGTTGAGAGTCAGGATAGGCAGAGTTAGGCTGAAGGGTAAGACAGTTCTGTCAATTATCACCACTGATTTTCAACATACATTTTGAGGAAATGGTAAGAGAAGCATGAAAATGGCTGAAGCTAGGAAAAAAGTAAAAGCAGGTGGGAAATTCATCAAACTAGGTAAATTAGTGTATGGTGAAGCTTTAGCTAGCCAGTGAGTTTAAGGATAGCAATCACTGCTTAATACATAACAAAATCAATCCAATAGGCACTTTAGGATAAGAAACAACCATAAGAAAATAAAGCTAATGAGGTTCTCAAGAAATAAGAAGGCTAAGATAATCACTAATTAAGTTTTTGTTTGCCACAGTTATTTCAACACCAAGAAAATGAGGGCTGACTTCCAACTTCCAAACATTTAATTCTAAATGCTTCCTCTTTATTTTTTCTCTTGACTTTCTGTTTCATTCCATTGTGATTTAAAACACACAAATGCCTAATAATACATGTGATATGCTTTTATATCATTAACTAGCTGCTGATTATAAATAATGACTATGCTCATTACACAAAGCTACAGTATTTGAAGCACTCTGATCAGTCATTCATGTCATGACAAAACTCAGAAATGCTTCCAATGCTTCTCTAAATTTAAGAAAATGTATGATGCACTGGTTGTTCCCCAACTACATCTTACATTGTTGAGAGCATGCCACAGATTTTGTCCTTGTTAATGTGGCTAATTTTAAACTCATGTAATAAAGTCTCATGAGCAAGAACATGGTTGACACAAAAAATGGTAATGATGGAAAAGAAAAATCTCTGGGAATATTTTTTTCCGTATTCCTCTTCAATGAATTATTCAGACAGTGAACTCATTTTTGAAAATTGGTTACACCACTGTAATGATTCATCATTAAAAGTATGCAGGGGATAATAAAACAATGATGGCATTTGTTTAATCTTCCCTTCAGCATAAAAGTGGAGAAAAATGCATGGGAAAGGTACGAATACCATTGTATTTTCTCTAAAATCTGATTTTCAAATCATCCTTTAAAAGTTTTAATGAAAAAAATTCCCTCACTTCTGCCAGATACTTTAACATACTTAAAAAAATTGGCTTAAAGTAAAATGATTTTTTGTAAAAATTAAAATGCTTTATCCCTATTCAATGTGCTCCATTTAAAATACAAATTCCTGATCCAGAGAATCTGGAAACAGAGTAGAGTAATGTAACTCCCCAGTCTGCATTATGAAAATAAACATGAAGGCTCGAGCGCTAACATTCCAAATAGCATTCCTTAACATCTATTCTATGTATTTGACTTTTTTTAGTTCTGATGTTTAAGGTATTTTGCTGGATTATATTTCAGACAAAAATGAAAGGTTCTCCTTCATACTGTACACTTCAGTAGAATTCCTTCATCTTAAAAACAGTTTTCATGACATAGGATACTGTAAAATATATTAAAAAGCTACTGATAACATAGTAATCTAGGCATTCATTTGAAATAATCACATTTAATTTACATAGGTTTCATATTACATTTGGATAGGTTGCCTCTGGGAAAACTAATAAAATTCTATTTATCCAAAAATAGACAGCAGAATATCTGATTCAGCATTAGAAGTGCAGGGCATTTTTTCATAAGCTAGCATACACATAAGCAAGAACTGTAATAGTTGCTGACCTTTATACTTAGGGATAGGCGTAGGCATTGGTATAATTGGTTGAAATTTACCTAAAATATTAAAGAGACATTAGGTGAATATCTGTCAACCACATGCAATGTGTCATAAACCTATATGCACCTGGTGGTGAGGTTTAAGCATGTGGTTGCTTCCTCAGGTGAAATATCTCAACAACCTGCCATAATCTTTAAATTATGTCATAGGTGGCAAGTGAATGGCCCATTCTGCACTCATTATATCATTATATTGATATCACTCCCTATCAGGCTAAAAATCAATAATCAATAAGTCCAGTTTTAATTCTCCATGAATCAACTCATTCACTTTCATTCACACATTCACAAATTTAAAATCTTATGGAAATAACATTACCAAATGGCTTTATTTTGTTAAAAAAAACTAGCTCAATGAGACTTAATCCTGAAAACATCCTTAATCTCTGAAATGAATTCATCATTCCAACAAGTTCTGCCCCAAATAATTATCAAATCAATTTACCAGGCACATTTACTTTTTTACAATTTCTGGTGGTTCCAAGAAAAAGTCAATAATTTGAAAGCTATTATTTAACTCTTATTAATTATACATGACATTGGATACTGTGCTGCATGCATATTTATTAAAATATTCTAATGAAGTTAAAAATGGAAGATACTGATGTCAGAGGATATTTATATCTTAAAGCAATGAAGAAAATAACCTCCCTCTAACTTGTTTTTTGTTAAAAGGCCTCGCCAAATAAATCTCGCTATATTAATTCATCCTCTTCTATGTCATATTCCTTTTCTCTTTCTGGTATTCTATCCGCTTTCCCTCAATATTCTTCTGCTTCATTAATTATTTACCTGTCTTACTTCATATGGTGCCTCAGAAGAGAAATATACAAAAAAGATTCACAAAATCTTGGTTGATTTTGGAACCAAGGATGCTGATCTGGCATATTAGACCTGGATTTCAAACAAAACTATATCAGCCACAAAACAGCTGCCCCACTGATACATGGCAGTATGCATCAACTTACAGGGCCTTTTACCATGAATATTTGTAGTCAGCTTTGTTCTCCAACATTCAGTTCTGGATTTTAAATTCATTATTTATGGCCATCAGTAGGATGTTAAGAAAAGATTCGTAAACTTTGGTATTGAATGTATGGTGTGAAAATATGGTCACTGAAGTAGGATGATAGAAGTAGATTAGAGACTTTTGAAATGTGGGTGTGGAGAAGAATGGAGAAGGTGAAATGGACCGAAAGGAAAACAAATGAGAAAGTACGAGGTGAGGAGAGGGGTTTGTTGGGAGAAATCCTAAGGAGGCAGGAAAAATGGATGAAGGGTGTAATGGTCGGTAGTGGGATGTTGAAGACTATAATAAAGGGGAAAATGTTAGGCAAACAAGGAAAGGGCAGGAACAGGATATGGATGTTGGATGGGATGAAGGGAGGAAGGAAGTACAGAGAGATGAAGAGGGGACCTGATGTAGAGTAGATTGCTGGACTGTTTGGTGGGAGGCATATTTTGGGATGGGGAGACCCGCGGACGGGGAAGAGGGATTACATGAGGCACGATGATTGTTTATCCTGAGGTTCAGGGGTGTGGAGCACTGGCCTATGTAAAATACCGGGCAGAGTTTGCATGTCAGAAGATAGATTACATTTTGAGCTGTGCATGAGGAGTGGGGGAAGGGCAGGAGAGAGTTAAAAGGTGGGATGGGGAGGGGTGGAGTGGTGAAAATAGGACAAGTTTTACATCTTGCACGCAAGCAAGGAGTGGGTGTGATTCTGGGGGTGGGAGGGGATTTGGAAAGAGGCTTGGTGAATTTAAGGAGATCTGATAGGTTGGCGGCACATTTGAAAGTAACAGAGGGGCATTTGGGAAGAAGGTTGGACGAAAAGTTGTGGTTTTGGAGGATGGGGTACAGGTCTTTGAGGATGAATTTGAGGGACTGAATGCCAGGAAAGTAGGTGGTACACATTGAGAGAGGGTGGGAGTCTGTGGTTGAGGGAGGCTTGGGGGTGTAGAAATGTTTTAGGATTAATTGGTCCATTTTGGCCCCAGACACTTCCGAGATAGATAAACTGTTCCGCATGCTCTAGTTTATGACTTCTATTTTCTGTTTTGATGTTTAAGTTATCTTTCTCGAGGGTTCAATTCCCGCCTTGGTGGAATTCCTCCACCTAAGACTTGGTTGCTTGTAATTGCTCATCCCGACTCTCCTTTCATCTCATGCTACTTAGAAATGCACAGGTTACGAATAAGTGGCCTATTCGTTGAATATATTCCTGTATTCTGTAATAGATCCATTAATTCTATCTAATTTACTCTATGAAATGTCTTTTCAAAATCTACGAAACTAGAAAGACTATCTGATTATTCTCTACACTCCTTTCTATTAGTGAACTCATTACCGCTAGGATATCACGCGTGTCTCTCCCCTTCCTGAACCCAAATTGATCATCCTCTTCATCCTTTTATTGATGACCCTAAGTACTATTTTTTATGCGTTTTAAATCAAACTTATTGTTCTGCAGTCCTTAAATAATACTTCCCTCGTTCATGCTACGATTAGCTTATTAAACTCTTCCTTCCACATCTTCCTAGATCCTTACGTAGATCCATGGGAATGTTATCTACACTCACGGCTTCGCATTTGATTTCAATTCTTTAACTTTTCTTACAATCTCGCAATAAAGCATGCCTGATCTGATGCTATCCCCACCTTCGTAATATCATATCTCTATATCTAAACTTACTGGCCTAATATCTTCACCATACTCGTATATATCGTCTAAGTATTTTTTCATCCCTCTCGATTTTTTCCTGTTTCAATGAATCATTTTCCATTTTTCATCATCAAGCTTTAATAGTTTGGTCAAAAGTATTATCGTGGAACATTTTTCACACGCGTAGAAGTAGCTCAGGATTTGTTAATAATATCATTTGCGGCGAGTGTTTAAAATTTTTGTGACAAAAGAACAATATCCAATGATTAGCCAACTATTGTCTAAACTATACACTTTCAACTAATATATACTAAAAACTAATACTATATACTAATAAGCCACTTCGAGATGAAAGTACGTATGAGGCCCTTATTATTAGTCGTCTCTCAGTAGTCTCCCAGCCCTGGGGGAACCTTAGGGACCCCTGAACCTTTAATTGTAATTTTAGAATTATAAAATAATTTTGTGAATTTGGAATTATTGGTTTTCGGCAGCTTCCCTTATCGAACCTTTATAGGAGCCATCATCAAGATTAAGGATGATTTTCTCTATCCGCAAGCAGTTTATAGAGAGGATTCCTTCCCCTCAATCTTCCTTGGTCTACTTCCATTTCCCTTCTTCGCTGAAAGTGCACAATTCGGGAGTGTTAATTATTCTGGAAGCTTCCATGTACTCATCCTGGTGGTATATTCCCCCTGCCCCTATTTTAAAAAAAGGGATGTGATGAAGGTGTTATTACTTTTTCTGGTTCTCCCAACGAGGGCGAGTTTGCAAAATAGCCTCTTCTATTACGAGTATGCGGCAAGAGTAATGCAGTCTTTTTCGTTCAAATTTTTTGGTCTCTTCTTGAGTTCTTCGGTCTCACCTATTTAAGGAGATTCCATCGAGATGCTAAGTTTATGTTAAATTTGATAAAATTTTCTGAATTAATTACCTTAAGTCCACTAAATTAAATTGACGACGATTAAATAGGATTTTTCCACGCTGGTTTTCATAAAAATAGGCATCGAAAATCAAAAATTTTATGCATGTTCTAATTGCAGTAGAGTACTACTATCATACGAATTATGGATAAATGGTGTTGATATACGTGTCATTCACACAATAAACTGATATCATATGCCAAATGACATAAGAGTTGTAACAGTTTAGACACAACAGTACCTACTCAACTTATTTTAAATGATATTAATTAATTTGTTCAACGTATATGTGGAGGAAATGATGAAAGAGGTATGGGAAGAACTGGAGGTAGGAATGTAAGTCGGAAGGGAATTCGTAAAATCGGTTAGGTTTACCGATGACCAAGCATTAGTTGCTCAGTCAGCCAAGGGGTTGCAAGCATTGCTAAGTGAATTGGAGGTTCAGTGCGATATATATGGGATGAGAATAAATATTAATAAAACAAAGTTTATGCGATTTTCCCGAAATAAAAAGACTAAGCTAAACATTAAAATAGGAAGGGAAAAAATAGAGCAGGTAGAACAGTTTACGTATCTCGGAAGTGTTTTGGACCAGCACGGTCAAAGTAGTAGGGACGTAAGGAGAAGAATTGCGCTAGGCAAGGAGGCTTTCTCAAGGAGGAGGGAGTTGATGACGGGGACGTTGAGTAGAGATGTTAAGACAAGACTCGTAAAAACTCTGATATGGAGCGTAGCTATGTACGGTGCGGAAACGTGGTCACTGAAGCAGGAGGATAGACGTAGATTGGAGGCTTTTGAAATGTGGGTGTGGAGAAGAATGGAGAAGGTGAAATGGACCGAAAGGAAAACAAATGAGGAAGTACTGGAGATGGTGGGTGAGGAGAGGGGTTTGTTGAGAGAAATCGAATGGAGGCAGGAAAATGGATGAAAGGCGTATGGAGCGGTAGTGGAGTGTTGAAGAAGGTAAAAGAGGGGAGAATGCTAGGCAAACGAGGAAAGGGCAGGAACAGGATAGGGATGTTGGACGGGATGAAAGGAGGAAAGAAGTATATAGAGATGAAGAGGGACCTGATGTAGAGTAGGTTGCTGGATTGGGTTTGTTTGGAGTTACAAGATTTTTTTTGATAGTTGTCCATCCAAAAATCTACCTTAACCGGTAGATTACCTAATAATAATAACCCTTTGAGTTAAGCAATATGACAACCCCCAATGTTAAGCAATGTGACATAGAATTACCAATTCTTGGGGTTCTTATGCTATGAGAAAATGCTTCGTTTATCTTCCGTTCAAAGGATGAGTGTATTCTCTTCGGAGAATACCTATTTAAAGAAAATCAATTGATATATTTTTTGTTTTGGGTGGATCGACGACGAAGGTCGTTCTATCTGGATGGTCACACTTTTAGTCATCCGAAGAACTTACCGAACAAAGAGTTTGAAAGAGTGGGCCTTGATCGTTCGCGAATAGTACTTGTGTTTTTTAGTCCTCTACAATTATCCGTCGTCCGAATAGAAATTATCGGGGCACGGTTAGTAATTTAAAGTCGGTAAATGTCGAAGAATTGGTTTCTTATTTTACCGTGCGATACTTGGAAGACTAGGTCAACCCGGTGAAAGGTGAAAGGAGGTGCTTGTGAAATCCCAAAAGGTTTCTTTTGATCAGCCTTCAGGCTTCTCTGAGGTAGACCATCAAGAGTGAACCAGCAAGGTGCCCGGATCACTCCCCTGATTTCGTCCAAGCATATGCTATTCTTTCTATACATTTTATTTTCATTATTCTTACGAGTATGCAGCACCACATTTCCATTGTCTCTGCCTTTCTTTCCTCCGCCGCCTCTATCGTCCACGTCTACATCCGTTGAAAAGGAAACTCCATACGTTAGTTTTAATTACTCGCTCCCTGGAGTCCATTCTAGTACCTTCTGCAGTTGATTGCTGTTTCTTCTTATAGAAAGACTTCTTCGCCATTCTTATTCGACTTACTATATCGCTTTTGCTTCTTCCATCACTTGTTAACTTGCTTCCCGAGTAGAAAAACTGTTCCACTTGCAACTGTGGGTCTTTCCCTACTATTGCTTTGAGATTCAATTCTCTACTTTGACTACCGACCATGGTCTTAGTTTAATTTTTGATTTACTAATGCAGTAAAAACAGTAATTAAGCTCACGTGAGCTGAAAGGATTCATTTGCGTGGGACAGCTCACTCCATCTCGTGCCTTTTTATTATTATGATGAAGTCCTCAATGGATTGAATGTGTTGACGTAAACCCTAGTAATCCCAAAATCTTAGAAATACATAATTTGGAATGAGGAATAACTCATCAGTGTCTAAACCGCGTGCACAAGCGAATGCAAATAAGCGCGATGTTACTCAATAGGAGTTGTCGGTGAACGCACATTCGACTCGACTCCGGGCGCACCGCGACCTCTGGAGAATAAATTCAAGTTTCAATTTCACTCCGCCTCCCACCCAATCACGTGGTCCACCTCCCCATCTTCCACTGCACAACCTTCCCTCACCCCCGCGTTCCCTCTCGGGTCCCTCCCTCGCCCGCCATGACGCCGATTACCATCTCCCCCCTTTGGTCACGAGTTTCGAAGCAGTGAAAGTCTCTCCCGTGCATACACCCATTTCCCCCTACCCTCCCCTCTTTCCTTCTTCCGCGTCCAACCCTTCCAATATAATACTACCCTCCCTCATCCCCTTCTGATCTGAAAGACGGCAAAGGAGCCGCCGAAGAACTTCTCTCCCTGTGAGCCAGGTAACTCCGTGGAGTTTTACCGATAGCTCTCCGGGACGGATGAAGGATGCTTACATGGGAGTTCCAGTGACTCCAACGGCTAGACTCGACGCCGAAGTCGAATAAAGAAATGAAAAGTTTCCGTTGCCAAAGCGAAGACCGAAAATTTAATCGACTTTCAACATGACAAGTTTAATAAAGTCCTATTTTTAAATGAAGTCTGCTAGAATACAAGGCAATAATAATTATAATTAAATAAATAATTCGTATAATAGTGAGTCAAGGACAATGATCATCATCACGAGTTATCAATCCGAGGATTGGTTTGCTACAACTCTCCAAACTATCCTCTGCTAACCTTCCAATCTCTTCATTCCCTCATTGCTCCTTGAAACCGCCACGTTCGATTACCTATTTCTCATCAATCGTCATTGGCCTCCCCTAACTCTTCCCCTCCTTGATTCCTTACATTATGGTCTTCGCTAAGCTATCCTACCTCAAGATGTGCCCAATTAGTTTCCCTGTTCTTTCTGTAAAGTGTCCCCCGTAGGCTTCTCTCTTTACCCACTGGATGGCACTTCTTTGTTTGTTTTACATTTCACTTTTCCATTCTTCTCCACGACCCACATCTCAAAAGCCCTCATCTTCTTGCCTCGATGACCAAAACTTGAAATTATGCAACACTCCGTTCCATATCGATGTTAAAATCAATCATTTCTTTACGTCTTTGCTTATGATCCCTGTTATCGACTTACTTTTCTTTTCAAATACTTCTTCAGCTAGCTTAGACCATATCTAATTTCCTCAATACTCTAATAACTTTCGTCGAAAATGTTTTCCAAATAAAAAACTTAGTGACAACTGCATTGTTGGTTACCTCGCTACCATCCACAACCCTTCCTGACTTAAATCCGCTCCCCAGTTCCTTTCATTCCTATCCCGAGTCCTTCGCAAGCATCTCTTGTCATTGGGTAATAACAATATTAAATGCAAATTCAATGGCAATTGAAAAAAGCTCAACTAAATCGGGAATCAACTGACAGATATAGTATTTCGCTCGCCTGGAGAATGCACAGACCACTATGCTAACTAGGATTTCTAATTATGAAAAGTGGTCCGCGTATACGGAAAGTTCGAACCAAGAGGTTCCCTTACCGGCTTGGTTCAACTTTTGTAATGGCATTCCATCGAGTGGAAACGCCTAGCGTAATGGGAGAAAAATCCCAATTGATATTCATAATTATGTATTTCAGGTAATGCTTATCATGCATTCAAGTGGATTGAGAATGAAGAAGTAGTTTGAAGGGCAGGAGAAGGGAGGAGCTTATGTTGGACACTCTTAATTATAAGAGAAAAACGAATTGTACATTACAAGAGGGCCGATAGCTTACTAATTGCCGTAATTGAAGGAAGCATTGAGGGAAATAATAGCAGAGGAAGGCCGAAGATGAACTATGTGAAGCAGGTATTGGAAAATCTTTGTGCAAGGAATTATGATGGAATGTAGAGGTTGGCAGAAAACAGGATGGTTTGGAGAGTTGCTTCAAACCAAGCCACGAATTGATAACTCGTGATGATAGCTAATAAACTGACAATTTAGTCAAAGCACAAATATGAAAACATAGCACAAGGCGAATCATTGGAATCGACAATAATTTGCCTTTGACTATCAGTATGCTGGAGAGAAAGTTTATCGCTTTTGGAAATAATAGAAAATTTCTGCAGGAAATAATATGAAGAATACTATTTAAACCACCACATTTGAGCAAATATCTTTCCTCTTCTTTTAATTATTCTGAACAAGAGACGGGAGTCATTAAGGCGAGGAGAATTGGATATGGCATATGGGGAATTAGAGTCACAGTTTCCACTTGATCTGGTGGATCAATTCCATGATAAAAAATAAATATCCACACATTTACACATGAGGAACAGTTTTAAGGAACAGCGCGTTTCAACTCACAGCGACTTCAGGTAAAAGACCAATTCCTGGAGTTACATCACAGAGTACTCTGCAAGCCACCACTAGGGTATGTGGCAGGGGATGATTCCACACCAGACTACTTTTTCCCCCTAACGCGCTCGGACAACATTATTCTGATCCGTTTTTGTTCGTTGGAAAAATGAAATTTTAAATCTAACTGCTTTACGCCAAATCTGTCTAATTTTATTTACGTGCTCTCTCCTACCGTAGTCCAATGGGGCTAACAATACATTTTTAACATCATCGCTAAAGAGACCTCTTCCCAATTTATACAGCATATTTAATCTGTAGTTTAACCTTCCGTCCCTGAGTGATTTCCAACCTAATTCTTCTAAATCTAGATACGCTACTCAGTTTATCATGACAAAGTTTTACAAATCTACCTCCTTTACGCTGCAAGGAATATAGTTCGGCAATAAATGCAAATACAAGCTGATCCCACATCATCATCTGCAGCTCTACAGCCCGGTGCGGGCCTTGGCTTCCTCCATGATATGCCTACATTCAGCTGATCCCATATACTAACAGCATATTCTAAATGAATCCTAACCAGCGAAAGAAAATATTCCTCTTTAAAATTTTCGTCACATTTCCCCGATACTATTCTAATAAATCCTATTTTTTTGTTAGCTTGTCCACATATTCCCCGCATATGTTTCATCCAGGAGAGTTCGTGATTGTGGGTAACGCGTAAGTATTGATATTCCAGATGCAGTAGGAGTTCGGGAGGGGATGGCTGCTATTCCAAAAATCCATCATTACACATTTTTAAAATTTAATTTTAATTTTCAAGAGTCAAAACATAGCGAAAATTACGTTGCATTGCATTGCGAAAATTGCAAGTGTCCCAAGAGTTAAACGTGTCGTGCAGTCAAGCTTATTATTATGTGTTATATGCTATATCATTATTTTTATTACGTGATTTCCTCGGCAGATCGATATCTCACGACGTATCGACCTTTAAATTGAATAGATACATCGAAAAGTCTCATACTAAAAAATTAGCCACCTTCTCGGGGAAGAATCAGCTGAAATTAAAGGCGTTCCGATCCTACCAAAAGCTGACAAACCCGTCTTCCGACGACGTCCGAGCACCTGTCGGTCAACCCCCTGCGGAGAGAGAGAGAGAAAGGAGTTGGGGATGAGATAGGAGGGAGAGGGGTGGTGGAGGGGGGGAAGGGAATGTGCGAATTTTGACGCGACGAGTCCAGTCTCCAATGAGGTGAACGCACTAGAATGACCCTCCGCGAGCTTTGCTTTGTCATTTCGTCAGTCCGATCCCGGAGGTCTGTCTCCTCCTTTGGCACAAGCCGTTCGTTCGGCCGTCGCCAAAATTGCAGAGAAAAACCCCGCAGGGGCCGGAGGGGAAAGAAGGTGGGACCGGGCTGGGACGGGCGCGGACCGCGCCTTCGCTCCGTGGACCTCTCTCCCTTGCACGCATTTCTGCGTGCGGTTAAAATGGGGGGGGGAGATTGAAGGAGAGGGGCGGATCCCAATTCCCCGCCCCCCGTTTTCGCGAAGGCATGCATTAATACGGGCACGCGAAATTCGGGTTGTGGTCCCGCGTCCGTTACGTTGATTTCGGTATCATCATTTTCTTTTTTAAGGACTGGTTTTCCGCGGGGCACGGTCCTTTTGAAGGAAGCGTAGCGGAAGTCAAAATTAAAAACTAAACCGGGAGTTATGTAAATCGTAGAGGTTTTCCCATATACGTCCCCCGGTCCCGCTCTAGACACGCGCGCGTTCCCTCACCATGGCGGGACGTTGGGATGGCACGATGTTGGCCACTGCGGCGATGGACCGAGCGATATTCGCGGTGTATCGAAAGAGACACGAGACACTGAGCTGAGTCGACTCAAATTCGGCGAGGTGCAGAAGATTTGGATTATGCGATATTTCTTTTCAAATTCCCACCTTTGTTAGTTAAAGAAAAACACATGATGATGTGATGAGGACATGAATCGAAAATAAGAATATAAAGGTTCTGTCGCCAACTTTATCATCCATATCGCATTTTCATCTCAACCGCCAGGAAAGGAGATAGGAGGAGAGAGGGAGGAGACCAAGGTCAAATGAAACAGCTCTAAAATCAAATGTTCTAGCGTGCCTATGATGTGTGGTATGAAATTCAATGTGGTGAATGTACATCGCGATTGTGATGAATAGCAAGTTTTGCTTTAAGATTCAACTAATGCGGGAAAAGAAAAAAATGAACTAGGCATGGTAGTGGAGAGAGAGGGTTGTTGAGAGGAACTGAAATAAGGACGTAAAAGTGATCGAGGACCATTTTGATTGACAATTGAACGTTGAAGACTTTGATAGAGGGTTGAAAGTTAGGTTAGGGTCGTAGGTGAGGGAAAGAGAAGGCAGGTTGGAAGGGATGAAAAGATGCATGAAATATGCGGATTTGAAGAGGGGTTTATACTTATGTACGGTGTCACGTTGTGTCTTATTAGTTAATTAGCCTGTGAGTGTTCATCCAAAACCCACTTTAACTGGTAGATTACTAATAATAATTACACCACAACGATCAAATCTGAACACGTAATGTTGTAGCTGGTCTAAAGAAGGCCGAATGGTGGATGGAAAGGGCATAAACCGTTCCGTCCTGGAGGTACTCTATCAGGTAATTAATTGAGTGGGAAAAATTGCAATCACATCGCACGCCTAAACCTCATCGTCAGTCTGCACTGCTCGAGGTAGGAACATCAACGACTCTTAGTTGCAATTGATAATCTAGGAGTGTGCAAGGGAGACAGATGGTGGACATTTCATTAGAACTGCCGGCATTGATGCCGACCCGGTTAGCTCTCAATGAGTAAACGCAATTGCCAACCAATAGGAAGGTCGTGCGCCAAAGGAATGGACAATGTGCCGTCACGTAATAGATATTTCTTGGGTGAGATTGCGGTGTTTCGTGGTCACGCACACTGTGGACGCAGAGGATTCCAAAGATATTAGTGACCCCGGTATCACATTTAAGGGTCTCCGTAACATTTCGACAATTCATATAAAACGACTCTATACGTTACAAAGACTTGAAACGACCAATTGGAACAGTTTCCCTGACCTGTGCTACCATACAAACATGAAATTCGTTGCTTATGGGGTAAAAACTCGATTAACTATTGTCAATTCAATGAAAATGAAGTGGCTAGGCCTACTAAATACAAGTTCCATGACCTAAATCGATGCACCATGTTCATGTTTCAGTAACTCCGAAATGCAGGTGTGCATGCCAAAAAGAGAGAAATATAAGAAGCAAGTAGGACGTTAAAAGAATTAGTAAGTAGTACTAGTAGTACTAGTAGTACCTGCTAGTAGTACTGGCTGATAAGGAGGAAAACTGGGAGGATGGGGGAATTCTTAAAATTGAAGGACTAATAATTTCATCACGGGAGTGATTCGGAGAGGAAGGGAAGCAATACAAATTTGACAAAACTTAATTTTTCACAGACCTACGATTGATATGACGCGGTTTTTATTGCGCCGCAACACCATCAGGTTTTTAAATAAAACAGTTTCTGGCGTAACTTGGTGGAAAATCTTCATATTGACTGTTTAAAATTAAACAACTCGGCTTTTCCACTTAAAATTCTTTATTCTCACGACCTAGGTTTCGCTATGGTATAGATGTTATTCCATAACGAAACCTAGGTCGTGAGAATTAAAAATTTTAATTGAAAAAGCCAAGTTGTTTAATTTTCAAATGACCATCAGGTATATTCTTCATCAGCTATTGATTTTGCGACGCAGCGAAAATAGATTCGTTCCCAATTGACGTTCCCTGGAAAACCAAGAGACTAAAGCTGTTGTCATAAAGTGATTTAAAAAAAGTTTGGATTAAGTTTTAGGTGAATGATCTGGTGTTTTCCCGGCGCATGCTGTCGATGAATTCCCTTCGGCTTCTCGACCGGTCAAAGCTCTCCATTTCTGCAGACTTTACCATGGTGGAGTCATCCATCGAAACGTCGGAAAAAAATGGAGAGATTTTAACCCGGCCGATTGCGCGAATAGAACTCGTTCATTAGTAGATATTTCATTACTGTTTTTTGAAATTTATGGATAAAAATTATTTTTTGAATAAACCTTACGGAATAAACAAGCAACCGTTTCAACCTTTTGAATTGGATTTTAAAAAGTATTCTTGATTCTTACGCAGGTACTCTTATTCAATTCTCAGGATCGCAGCATGTAGTCATCATATCACCACCATCTTTGTAAGGCAAATTAAGAAGGTAGTGAAGATGGGTGAAGGATTGAGGTCATGTGTACATTTTCCTGCTCTTTCCTCATTTCTCACTGTAATGAAACGTAATAATTTCAACAGACAGACGTTTCGAGGTTTTCGTTCAAATGCCAGGGTGGTGTCCGCCGAAAAACCGTCTGGCATTAAGGAAATATATGGACGCAAGACTTTTGTGAATATCGAACGAGGTGGCAATTAAAACTCCTCGAGGCAAACGTAAGCCTTTCTATCCGTTCTCTTGGAGCGGTTGAGAAACCTGGGAGTGAGTGGGTAGGGATAATCAAATAAAATGAAACCCCGTAGCGATCTGTCTTGAGGCATACGTCTCTAGAAACTGGGAGTTCGTCTTTCCTCTTCCTCTTATCTCTCACCCCTACTTCTCTTTTCATTCCCGATTGGGAAACGTTAAATTAACTTGTATTAACTTACCTTTAAAATTTGAATTCATGTCAACTTTCAGCTTACTGAAATACTGTTTTCTATTGTGCTTCATCACCCTCTCTTCTGAAAATATCCGTCATGTGACCACTATCATTTTTTGTCAGCCTACTTACGATTTTATCTTTGAATTCGTGTTCTCTTTACAGCTTTTATCATTTATTTATCACATATTTTATTATATTCTCGTATCTCATTAATGGCGACATCAGTTTCCTCGTTTAGTCCTGTCTTCAAACGTCCAATTCCATACAAAGACAACGCAATCAACGAATATTTATGTTTTCCGAACGAGTTTAACTGCCATTATCTTCCTTAACTCCCCATTCCACATTTTTCCTCCGACTTTGACCAAGGTTTAATTTTATTAAGCAGAATTTCTAAATCTTGAATTTGAACGCACGGAAGGAAGAATTAGGCACAATGGCAATATATTCTCATGCAGGCTGTGTACCAAAAGTGACCACTGCACCAAAAGGAGTTTCGTGTGATGATTAAGATCAAGGCATGCAAAAATGTACCATGGATCATTAATGCTATGAATTTTGCATGGTTGTTCCTCTCCAGTCGTTTGAAGGGAGAGCCAATTCAGTTGGGTTTTGCTACCAGGGAAGTTGGAGGTTTATCAAAGTTTCGTATTTTCATCAGGACACTGATAGCCTTATGTTATGCTATCTTATCCTGTCTAATATGTTATGCTATCTTATCCTGTCTAAACTTCAGGGAAAATTAATTCCTTAAGGTGACTAAGAATACTTGGAAAATAATTGGAATTCCCTCTTCGCTCTTTTACATTCGACGCACGTGGGGAAAATAGTGAATGGATTAGCACAAAAGAATCCCTCGAATTATTTACTGTCAAAATGTCACCCACAACCGAAATGCATCGCCCACCATCACAAAAGCTAAATTTTTGTGCCCACATTTTATGATGTCCAAAGGGAAGGTGCGACTGAGTGTTAGGGATTAATGATTACGGTTGAATTTATATGTTAAGGCTGTCTAGGAGCCCTTCCAGCAACGTTAGGCAATCTTTAATGATTTTTTACCTCTCCCTGAATATCTACTTGATCTTCCCTCTCCTGCCTTTCATCACTGGATTGCAAAACGCCGATTCATTACATTTTTTTTATCCAACCACGCCGGATGAGGACAAATCTGAGAAAAATAAGTACCTCTAAATAATGTAAGAACTTAAAAAAGGGATAAAGGCACGACATCAATTTCTGAAACTTGTTGTATTTACGTCACTATCACCGCTTAGTATAGGTGGTAGTAGGGGTGTCATGGCACTATTCCCACGTTATCTTAATTCTGTGATTCCTAGGAATTATTTTCCTTTCGTGAATGGAATGGTAGGTCTCTCCACCAATATCGTTGGGTCTGTAATGGTTTATACATCGATCTTATGGAAAGCGCCCGTTTAAAAAAATTATTGCTATTGGTATTCATTCAGCAAGGTGGTTCTAGAGATCACGAATATCCTCTTTTGGTTATGTTATAGGTTCCCAGGGACGCAAATATGATATTATTCTTACAGCACCCAAGGCTGAATAGAGCCTCCATCCCGTGTTATTTGCAGTCGCGTGCGTGAGCCGACAGAATAGACTAAGAGAGGATTACAGACGTCAATTGTGAAAATTTGTAACTTTCATGTTGAGGAAAGAAAACATGGTTAACTTGTACACTAGATTTATTAACGAACGGCCACGGTTTGGTCACTTTGTCTGCTAAGAATGACGCCACGGTCGTTCATTATTAAATGCGAGTGTAAATATTGACAATGTGAGTTTCATTCTCCCAACATACTGAAATGGCTGGATAATTGTTATCAGTATATGGCATGCATAAATAATCGCAAATATAAAACGCCATTACACAGAATAATTAACGAAACAGTTAAAATGATGCATGCGTATTTTGAAAATTATATGGACGAAAAAATTCTGAAGTTTTTCACACGAGAAACACACTCCTTGGCAGTTAATTAATCATGTGCAATTATCAGTGTATCATGAACCACGCACGAAGGGAGGGAAAATTAATTCCCAATCCAATTCGAAAAACATGCGAGCGAGAGTAGGATGGAGGAACGGGACAGAATGGTTTGAGGAGGAGGAGATGGAGGTGGGAAGGAGGAGGGAGGAATGGGTGTGAGGAATGAGGAGGGGAGGGAGCCCAGGACAGTGCGACCCAAATTCTTGCCATCTCCCCTCCCTCCGCCCCTCCCCCCACACACCCTGCCCACTCCAACCTTTGGCGGGGGAAAAAATAAAAAGAACGCCTTTGTCCCGCTCTGGGATCTCAGGCCGTCCGCGGCGAAGGGAATCGCGGTCCACGGTCCATGCCCCAAGGAGACGCGACGACCTTTAAGGAGCCGCCAATTGTATGCGCGTAGGATGCCTCTCTCAACGGAATGAATTTCGGAAGGGAAAGAAACACGACGACTTCTTCGCATTGCCGACTCGACGCAGGTGGGAAGGCGTTCGGGCGGGCACGGGATTGGAGAATCTTCCAGTTACCAGACGATCCGGAGACAATGAGATCGGCAACCAAATCGATTGCCACGGTGGCAACGAGGTGAAACTAATGTCTGATCATTAAGAATATTGACAACGAAATGCCTCAGCCTTTGAGATGAAAATGTTATCCCTCAGATATCGCGTTTGACAAATATTTTGATGGCACTCGCAAAAACTCATCGAAAAAACTAATACCAAGCACACGGTTGGGTAGTGAGAAAAAATCCGCCGCTGATCTCTTGCTAAAATGTGAATATTTATTTGATTTATCTTAGATTTATGCAATTGCATCGCACGGAAACCTTTTTCACAATATTAAAAAATGGCAGTGCATGATGAACAGAGGCACATTTGTAAAAATATTCATTTTTGATTCAGAATGTTGTGCATGGGAAAACGTCTTAGTCTTTCGGCAAGCTGGATTGTAAAGTGAAACTTATTTGAACGATTCTACAATAGAAACTAGGATAATATATTTTATATGTTTTTATCTAAAAGAAAAGTGTCGCAAGGTTCCTCCAGGCCAGTGGTTAACACATATTACCAGGTTTGTTGTCTAAAATGATTGCAATACAGTATTTAGTTGAAAGATTTCCGATAACAGTAATACTATACTTAGTCCCATTCAGCGGTCTACGTGATGACAACCACGATTTCAGATAGAATGGATGACTCATACATAGAATATGAGTTGGCAAAAATCCCTAGACCGTCAATCATAATTGAATATCACTAACATCATTGTATTAATATTTAATTTGAAGTTCTCAATTTACGCGATGAGCTACGATTGTGGTAATTCCAGACTGTCATTATTCCCTACGGAAAAGAAACTTTCTAAGCTAGAGAGGGAAGCATTAGCACCGCTAAATGATGAAATTATGGACTGGAGATGGGAATAAATGCACGAGTAGCCTTGTACTATTTCAAAGGGCGAGAGATTAGTTATGTATATGGTAATGGATATAAGCCACCAATAACTGCAGAAATCGTGCTTATTCCACTGCGGTAACGTTAAAATATTTTTCCATGACGATTTAATTATTGATTTCAATCAGATAATTTGAAGGTGTACAATGAATCATACGTCTTTGGGTAAACTCAGTGGTCCCATACTGTTAGTTAAAATTATGACCACCGCCTCTGCGACTAAAATTGCTCTCTTCCGACGAAAGTTGGAATATGGCGTTCGAAATTATATGTACGCGTACCTACCGACAGGCGAAGGCAGTAAAAACGGACATTCTTTGAGCGATCCATTTTTTCACGCGAAGTTTTTATTGATACATTTTTTCTTCTATTCAGGACTCATATTAATGGTGAAGCATGAGAAATATGTTCCCATCATTTGTTTAGGTGATGCGATCGTCTAATCCTTGACCATTGTAAATCTTCATGCCCTAACACAGCCAACTTTTCAGCCGTCTCAGGTGCAGAAAGAAATGGTGGGAGGGGCTACTGGATTCGGTTGCGGGTCGTGGGCTGCTTCATGATCCTTGACACATCACGTGCCCAAAGAAGTAAGGTTTTTGTTTGACAATATCTCCTCGTATTTCCTTCCGCGCCTCGCGCAAACTCAAGCAAAAAATGTCCTTTTGTTTCTTCCCTTCTGTGCACGGCTTTCGAGGAAGGGAGGGAGATACTCAAGAGGATTTGCGGACTCGCAGCTGTTGAAGTGAAGCGATTTGCGGCGAGAGGGCAGCAAGGTCGAGTTTCTTCGGTAGGAAATGTTCGAAAGGCACAAAAAGGAAAACGAAAGGATTAGTGTCCCTTCGCGTATGTCCAAGATGGATCAAGGAGGTTAAGAATATCAGTTTTCGAAGAGAATCAAAAAATAGGTCTGAAAGAAAACGTCGGAAGGCCAAAAAATAAAGTGTTGAGTACTACCCATAGCCGGTTCTTCAGCGCACTGGAGCGTAAATTCACCACAACACGCGACATTTTTTCACACAGCCAAATGCACGACTGCTTAAGTTATAAGATATTTTTTGTCGAATGCATACTACTCCGCAGCACGCAGGCCATCGAATCAAAAGAATGTTCTTATCAAGAATAAGCCCATCGTCCACTTCATCCATCGTTTCCACATGAAAATTACTGCTTTGTCCTGTCTCTCATTCTCCATCCTCATACTTTAATCACCCCACCCGCATTCTCAATGGACCACGTACGAATACACCAGTATCAGAAACTAGCTTGCACGTTCGTGATAAATTTCTTGCTGCATTCTAGGGTAAAATTATTTGTTGTAGTTAAGCGTATGTACTTGCATGCTTGTGGAGTGAAGGGAGGTAGATGTGTGTTTGCATGTGCGTCGAATGATGGGATGTTACGATGAATGTGTGCACTGCTGTGGATTGGGGTTTGCATGTGTGTGTTGGTTTTGAATGCGGTATTTCTTTTTTCCTTTTTTGGGTGGTGACCTAACACCCCCCGCCACACGCCCTTGCGGCGGCTTGCGGGGTATTATGTAGATGTATCCAAAAATATATGTTCTGCTTATGATATAGCACTGCGACGAAAATTAAAGCACGCAAAAGACACTACGTGGAATTAAATGTATTGTTTTCTTTCATAATGAACCAATTTCCCCAAATTTCGCGCTTTTACGGATCAAAAGAAATATATTTCGATTTTTTTACCCTGATTACTTTATTTAAAAAAATTGTGATGCTACCCACCTGTATACTATAAATCCATACTCTCTCGGAAAGGATTTTTAAATTATGAGGGACTACATGATATTATAATATCAATTCTAAATAGCTTCTCAGCCGTGTTGAGGTATTATTATTAGGTAATCTACCGGTTAAGGTAGGTTTTTGGATGGACACAACTATCAAATAAACATTTTGTGACTCCCCACCTAGCAAACTAATCTATATCAGGTCCCTCTTCATCTCGGTGTACTTCTTTCCTCCCTTCATCCCGTCCAACATCCCTATCCTGTTCCTGCCCTTACCTCGCTTGCCCAACATTCTCCCCTCTATTACCCTCTTCAACATTCCACTACCGCTCAATACGCCTTTCATCCATTTTTCCTGCCTCCATAGGATTTCTCTCAACAAACCCCTCTCCTCCCCCACCATTTATAGTACTTCCTCATTTGTTTTCCTTTCAATAATATATATATATAATATAATATATAATATAGAATAATATATATATAATATATATAATATAATTGTTGAGGTATACTACATTGGAACAGTGAAAACCAATGAACATCGTCATGCCTTCTGAAATACTCACAGCAGTGGCACGAAGAACTTTTCCAAAAAATAATGATTGCCTTCTCCAATTCCTCGTGAAGCTTTGCAAATGGCTTCAATGGGGTTATCTTCCTCCATTTTCGCTACAACCAAATAATTTCTCTTCCTAACATCATACAACAATCCCTAGATAATACTTCGTCCACTTTTCCAATTTTCTTAAAATTCCTCTCCTTTTAAATTCATCCCCTTCTTTTTCCTTCCAATATACTCCTTTTACTTTATCATCTTCTTCTTCATGCTACCAATACACTCCTTTGTTCGTCTTTCCGACAAACCAACTTATCATTTCCATCCGTCACCAAATCCTCATCCTAAAATCGTCTATCGGATCATAAACTCCCTTCCTAATAAGCGACCTCTCTGAAATAATGATTAAAAAAACCTTACCTACCGATTACAATATTGAAGAACCCTTCTCTTGCCTTTCTTCACACCTCTTCTTAAAGAGTCTGGATCAGTTTTACTTTCTTCAAGGAAGCACTTATTTTTAAAAAGTGTTACTCATCACTCAGTATTCCACCTCCTACAGTCCATTTCTTCAAAATAACTCAAAACTAAGTTGAACATTTTCCACCTTTTTTATGCAATGCCCTCGATATTAAAAACTAAGCACTTTTCACATTTTGAAACTCACATTTACCTCGCATTAATTTATTTACACTTCCCATATCTCAGATTAATCCTGCACAAAGGTCTCAATAAACTGAAATTCCTTGGCCGAATGATTAACATAAAGTTTATTACTCGCAAATCCATCAGACTGCCTATCTCCTTTCATTCCCACCTCCAGTCTTACTGATATTCATCTTATATATTCATATTAGTGGAGAGACCTTCTCCCTGCATATCACAACCCATCTCAGCCAAAATCCATCACCTCTTGCCGGTCCAGTCGGAAAAGTACGCGAAGTTGTTTTAAGACATAAAATAGCCATGTCAGTCAAAGCGGATATCATTCGAGATTGATACATTAACTGGATTCATTCACTAGTGACAACGGGGGTATTATTGTGACACCACCTTTTATCGATAGTTAGGACTACCAGAAAAAATTAAGAAATATAGACGTCGGCACTGGCGGATTCAATTAAGTGTCCTTATCTCGTACGACATGTATTCGTAACAAAATAATACCTAAGCACCCCTGAGCTTTTTTATTTAAAAATGAAAACTCACCCACACTTAAAAATGAAAATTTAAGCCTTAACTCAAACACAATGATTATTGCATGATGCAGATATGCATGCGTGTAAGTGGACGAATGTTTATACGTATGTACAAATATAAGACGAAATACAACGTACATTTATAATTATGCAGTTGGGTATTATTTTTATTAGGTAATCTACCGGTTCAGGTAGGTTTTTTTGGATGGACACAACTATCAAATAAACATTTTGTGACTCCCCACCTAGCAAACTAATCTATATCAGGTCCCTCTTCATCTCGGTGTACTTCTTTCCTCCCTTCATCCCGTCCAACATCCCTATCCTGTTCCTACCCTTACCTCGCTTGCCCAAAATTCTCCCCTCTATTACCCTCTTCAATATTTCACTACCGCTCAATACGCCTTTCATCCATTTTTCCTGCCTCCATAGGATTTCTCTCAACAAACCCCTCTCCTCCCCCACCATTTCTAGTACTTCCTCATTTGTTTTCCTTTCGGTCCATTTCACCTTCTCCATTCTTCTCCACACCCACATTTCAAAAGCCTCCAATCTACGTCTATCCTCCTGCTTCAGCGACCACGTTTCCGCGCCGTACATAGCTACGCTCCATATCAGAGTTTTTACGAGTCTTGTCTTAACATCCCTACTCAACGTCCCCGTCATCAACTCCCTCCTCCTTGAGAAAGCCTCCTTGCCTAGCGCAATTCTTCTCCATACGTCCCTACCACTTTGACCGTATTGGTCCAAAACACTTCCGAGATATGTAAACTATTCTACCTGCTCTATTTTTTCCCCGCCTATTTTAATATTTAGCTTAGCTTTTTTCTTTCTGGAAAATCGTATAACCTTTGTTTTATTAATATTGATTCTCATCCCATATTTATCGCACTGAACCTCTAATTCACTCAACAATGCTTGCAACCCCTTGGCTGACTGAGCAACTAATGCTTGGTCATCAGCAAACCTAACCGATTTTACGAATTCCCCTCCGACTTTCATTCCTACCTCCAGTTCTTCCCATGCCTCTTTAATCATTTCCTCTACATATACGTTGAACAGTACCGGTGACAATGGGCAACCCTGCCTTACACCTCTTCCTAACACTGCCCATCCGGACTCTCCGTTCCCCACTCGCACCTGAGCAGTCTGAGACATGTACAGGTTGCGGATCAGTCTCCTGTCCCTCCAATCCATTCCTATTTTCTGCAATACACGCATTAATTTTTCCCAATTCACTCTATCAAACGCTTTTTCAAAATCTACAAAACAAGCAAAAACGTCCTGATTGTATTCTATATTCCTCTCAATTTATGATCTCATTACTGCAATGGCATCACGCGTACCTCTTCCCTTCCTAAACCCAAACTGATCATCCCCTAAGTAATCATTTGCCTTACTCTCTATCCTTTTGTTGATGATCCTGAGAATAATTTTAGCTGCGTGGGATATCAAACTTATTGTTCTGTAATCCTCACATGACGAAGCCTTTGCCTTTTATGGAATAGGAACTAACACCGATCTCACAAAATCTTCCGGCCAGATTCCTTCCTCATAGATACTACGAATCAGTCCATATATGGCCTTCTTCCCACCTTTCCCTAACCAATTCAACATTTCTACAGGAATATTGTCCACCCACGCAGCCTTATTTGCTTTCATCTCTTTTAATGCCCTTTCTATTTTATCGTCGAGTATGCCTGGACCTAAGCTATCTTCTTCTGCGTCATGTATATATGTCCTTTTCTATGTCTAACCTTGTCGGCCTAAGTTCTTTACCATACAGTGTTTCTATATATTCCTTCCATCTCTCTTGGATTTTTCCTGGTTCAACTATAATCTTACCCCATTTATCTTTAACTGTTAGCACAGATCTTTCCTTCTTACTTCCCGATAATAACTTAACCTTGCTGTATAGAGCACCAATTTCACCCTTCTTCTGTAAACTTTCCATATCCTCGCATTGCGTTTTCCACCATTCTTCTTTTGCTTTATTTGTGGCCCTTCTCAAATTATTGTTTAACTCTTTGTACTTCATTTTGCCTAACTCTGTGTTTACATTTTTCCATCTTCTTCTCTCATCCATCTTTGCAATCATCTCATCCGTTACCCATGGTTTCCATATCCTTTTCCCGTTTACGGTTCCTATAGTGTCTTTAGCGGCTTCCAATATCCCTTTCTTGATACATTCCCATTTTTCTTCGATAGTACTCAGTTCTTTACCGTCATCCATCATTTTCTCTACAGCCTGCTGATACTCCTTCCTCGTTAATCCATTTACTGCTTCTAAATTCCATTTCCTAACCCGGCGCCCTTGCCTTATCTTCTTGAAACGAACATTACATTTCATAACAACTAAATTGTGGTCAGAGTCCGCATCTGCTCCTGGGAAACTGTGCGAATTTATCACACTGTTCCTAAACCTGTGCCTAACCATAATATAATCTAACTGATACCTTTCTGAGTCACCTGGCATTTTCCATGTATACCTACGCCTTTTGTGGTGTCTAAACCATGTGTTAGTGATGACTAACCCCTGTCTCCTGCAGAATTCAATTGCTTTCTCCCCGCGTTCATTCCTCGTGCCTAACCCATAGTCCCCCACCTCACCACCATCTCTTCCTTCGTTTACCGTCGCATTCCAATCCCCCATCACTATCAAATGTTTCCCTGCAGGAACACTCGCGATGATATCCTCTAACTCATCATACATCCTATCGACTTCTTCCTCCTTGTGGTTGCTCGGTGGCATGTATACCTGAACAATGACCAAGTTCGTCGGCTCTGCTTTAATTTCTACGAGTAAAATTCTATCTGTCGCTTGCTCTATGTTGACTACGCTTCTTCCTACCCCTTTATTTAAAATTACGGCAACCCCTCGTTGGCTCTCGTCCCCGCCGCTGTATATCACTCTATAATTGTCACTCCAGTAGTCCCCGCTATCCTTCCATCTCACCTCGCAGAGACCTAAAACATCTATATTACCTCTTTCCATCTCTCGCTTAATATTTTCTAATTTGCAGTTGGGTATATTTATGTATAAATGACTGGTACTGTATCACCCTTCGCAAAACGCCCTTGCAAATTGCGTGTCATTATATAGACGTAGATGATAAAATGAGTCAAAAGAAGTCCTCTCGCAGTTAATACGAGGTCTGTAAATTAAATAATGAGACTGATTAAAAAAATATTTGTTTTCATTAAAATAGAATTATAATTTTACGAGTATATTATCACCCTCTCGGGGTTGCGGTGGTCTAGTGGGTAGAGCGTTGGACTACTGATCAGAGGGTCCCGGGGTTCGACTCCCGGGCAAGGCACTTTGGGCACCTGCAGCTCCACCCAAGCTAGTTGATTTTTCGGGTACCAGGTCTTCCTGGGAAACCATAACCGGCACAGGGAAAGGAACTGGCCCCCCTACCCTCATGTGTGAATATTCACACGCCGTCGGGCTTGGTACACGGGTGAACTCTACCATCACCTATTAAACCGACCTTCGGGTTGATTACTGTGTTTATGGTTATTGCCACCCTCAAAATAACTTCTGAAGCCACATAGCGCAGGAGACTGTTCTTCCACTTCTCATAGCAGTGCTGGAACTCCGATACTGGAATAGACTTCAATTAGTCGGTTACAGTCGTTTGAATGTTTTCGACTGCCCCAAAATGAGTTTCCTTGAGATGATTTTTCAACTTCAGGAAGAGAAAAATATCACAAGGACTCAAGTCAGGCGAATAAGGAGGCTGAGGAGCCACATGAATGTTTTTACTGACCAAAAACGTGTTTATTGAAATTACTGTTTGACAAGGAGTAATATCGTGATGCAACACCCAATTGTTCTTGATGTTTGGTCTCACACGAATGACCCTATTTCGAAGTTTTTCAAGAACCTCCCCGTAAAAGTGTTGATTGACCGTTTGGCCTTGAGGTAAAAACTCGACTCGAAACTGTGGAAGATTCCGTGGATATCGAAAAAACAAATCAGCATCGCATTTGATCTTCGACTTCCTCATCATTGCTTTCGTGGGCCTTGGAGAGGTTGAAGTATGCCAGTCCATGATCTGGCGCTTGGTTTCTGGGTCGTACTCAAACACCCAAGACTCGTCACCAGTAATGACACGTTCCAGAAAATGGGGGTCATTTTCAATCGAATCCAAAAATTCAAGGCACCTTTCCCTACTGATGTCCTTTTGTTCTTGCGAAAGGTTTTTTTGAAACCATTGTTGCGCAAAATTTTTTCATTCCCAATTCATTGGTCAAAATCTAATGAACGGTGGTATGAGTCAAACTCTTCCCCGATCATTCTGACTGTCAACCGACGATCTGAACGCACAAGATCCCGGATTCTGTCGACATTTTCATCGGTTCCAGAAGATGAAAACCTTCCGCTTCGTGGTTCATCTTCAATCGACTCTCTCCCTTCTGAAAATTCCTGAAACCATCGAAAAACCTGGGCTCTTGACAAAACACTATCTCCGTAGGTCTACAGAAGTTGAGCAAGAGCTTTCGTTGCACTGTGCCCAAGTCTAAAGCAAAACCTTATGGCACACCATTGCTCGAAATTGATGTCACTTCTTTTTAGAACACAATAGAAAAAAACTGTTTTACAAAAAAAATCGCTACGGACAACAAAATGACTCGAGTGAGTTCAAACCCGTACTCAAGGCTGCACATGTTCCCCTGCTGTCCCTCCAAGCCCAGCGTCTCCAGTGTTGTCAGATCGAACGCTACGTTACCAGTCTCATTATTTAATTTGCAGTCCTCGTATGCCCCTTTCATTCCATTCCATTCAAGACATTTGACTGGCAATGCAACAAGGTGTAACGACTCCTGAGTTGGGGTTCGTTTTGTAGTCATTGGGATATCAGGAGAACTAACTTCGGGCTCTTCATCATTTTTGCCCTTCAACATGGTTTATGAAACTGACCAAACAATTCACCACAAAACACTTCGTGGACATAAGAGCTTGACAGGTGATTATTCTCGACATTTCTGCCAGTAACTTACGGGGAAAGTCAACGCAATGGCTTCGAACCAGAAATCGGCAGAATTTTAAAGAGAAAGATTCCAATAAACTGCGGGAGATGCCGCAGCAGTAACTTTTAACGGAGTCATCCACTAATATACAGAGTTCAAAAATCATTCGCCTTGACCTGGATTCGAACCCGGATCCCTCGATGTCCTGCCAAGTGCTATAGTTAGTTAAGCTATCGTGGCGTCCTCTAACACTCTGAAATTCTCGGGGCTTTAAAGGAACAAGATGTTGTTCCGAAATACCGTACATAAAATGTCACATGGATTCGTACTGCGCGAGGCGAAGACATCTCGACACAACGCCTCGATAGCTTAACCGGCTAAAGTACTCGGCCGGACATCGAGTGATCCGGGTTCGAACCCCGGTCAAGGTGAATGATTTTTACACTCTGAAATTGTTGCAAAGAGAAAGATAAAGAAAATACCGTGACGGTTTTTTACACACCTGCTTTCAGTCAAGAAGATCCTGCTGCTGGTGCAAAGGTACGACGAGTGGTGCCAATATACTAATTCATTTAACATACTGAAGTTTCAAAGTTGTTTGCCTCTGAACTTCCTGATTTAGATGAACATTGCGCAGGTTGCATAATTTCCCTAGCCATTGAGAATGAACCAGGGGGGCGGTAAATATATTGCTTTCTTCTGCATTATTATAAAATTTATTTCTATTGAACCACTCATGTCAATATACAACATATCGGTTCTTTGAATGTTATTCAAAATTGCTTTAAATATGCCTACCTCTAACACGGATGTTTTAATTTCCATGTTAAGTTTCATGTTTACGTACATCAATAATACGAGGTAAAGGAGGATGGAATAAAATGTAAATCTATTCTCTTCCACTGTCCAATTTAAACGTGCTCATATTGTTTCTTGCACGCTAAGCTCGTTTCGACAACTTCTATGATTGCAAAGGCCTTTAAATATTTCGTAGTTTAACGATCCATAAAGATTGGCCATAGCGGCCTATAACACATCTATGTAGAATGAAATTCACCGAGGTTGAGCTGAAATTACACTTTGAACAAGAGGTCGAGAGAGAAGTAAAGTAAATAATTGCAGCTCATTAATCACAGGAACTAGTGACAACGTCTTTCCTCCCGACTTTTCTGAACATCCGGAGAAAGCCTGGGACCTATCCGTAAAAACCGTGAAAAAGGAGCAATCTTCCGATCCATCCGCTCGGCCCAGAGCTAAACTCAACCCCAGGACCGGAACGGGTGGGTCCCCAGATTCCGTCCCAAAACTGCCACCTCTCCAATCCCAATCGCATGAATCGCCACGAGAAAGTGAAAATCATTGCAGTCGCCGGAATATTCTAAATGTTAGTTCGGATCTCTCGTGAACGTCCTGGAATGAATTAGCTGAGAATTGCTTTCCCGAGACAAAAAAAATAAACGTGGACTGGAAAATACTGAATTCATCTTGCTCTTACATATCGAGAAATAAGGAGTATTAACATTTGGAATGAATTTAATATTAACTTCGATATTTTCTATTTAGCTATGCCAAACTTCAAAGAAATGGACAAATTTTCTCCACTACTACTTCTACTGTGAAGGACCCACACAAGTAATTGGAGGTGGTGGAAAAAATAGCTCAATTCAAGCCTTTTTTAAGGACTATTCAAGCGATATAAAATCTCTACAATTTTTTTAGCTGCATGGAAGCTTTCGGTGACGCGCTTGGTTGCAACTTTAAGAAGTTTTACCGCATTTTTTCGTATTACATACAAACATGTCCTTCACGCCGATCGCTTTCGGAGTGAGCACAGTAAAAATGAAGTCGGCTCTTTGGTTATCTCTCCTTGTTGAGTCAACACGCTTTAAACATTAAAAAAAGAGCCTATCGCACTTCTTTCATGCTCATCCACTATCACAAATTAATTTATGGAGGTGCACAGTATCATACTCTGTCATTTCTCTTCAATTAGACAATTATTATTTTTATATACTTTTGCTCCCGCGTATTACGAATAGAACCTTCCAATCAGAGACAGCTTCCCAACGGTAATATTAATGGGGAACTAATATCGATATTTCAGTTAAAAAAGAATAATCTGGTGTAAAAATATCCCACAAGTTTGATCGCTGGGAGAAGAGAATTTCTTGGTTTACCGACGTTATTGACGCTGAGTGACTTGCGGCTGATGGTCAATTGAATGAAATTTTGAACTATGAATAAGTTTTCCACCTTTCATTTTGAGAATAATTCAACACCGAGATTGGGTTTTGTACATGCTTATTTGTCCTTTATAGAACCTAACATTTGACATTCTTAACCGACTGAGTCATAAAATGACCTCAGCTGCCACTCATACTTTGTTCACAGAGCTAAAATAGTGACCGAAGGCAAGCCGGACTAACCACGAAGTATGAAATGCAATCTCCACATAGGGAAGAGGGTTAATACGATCTAATAGGAAAATGCACAGCCCTCAATCAAAGTCACAAGCTGGATCGTAACTGATCAAGCCAGAATATTTCAAAGAAGTTTTATAATTAGCTGTAATGCTGGAGGAATAATGTGCATTTTTTTACAGAATACGTAAGAACAAAAAGAATTCTTTCCGCCAATTCATCACGTTTTCCTCCCATGCGTCTGCCTGATCAAGCATCTTCTCACTTGAATATTAATTAAAATGAAACCAATTTAACTGTACTTTTGGCCTTTTGTAATTTTGGCCTATTTTTACTTTCAGTTCTGAAATTTAAAAAAAATCCGATAAGCAACAAAATTGATCTTAGCTGTCTGTCACCTCCCCTATTAAGTAATAACTATTACGTTTTTACTCTCTGAAATGGTTGCATTATAATGCACACATAGTGGGTGACTCCGTTAAAGTTACTGTTACAGTTTCTTGAAATTTATTACGATAAGAATAAAGCACAACTGTTAGGTAAGGCAGTTTTTACTATGCATGCACAAATTAATGCTCAGAGAAAGACACTAGAACAGCAATTTTGTTTTGAAAATATGTTACCATGGCAAAGTGATTTCAAGAGTAATATTTGTAGAAAAACCTAACTTTTATTTGTTTTTTAGCTTCATTTCTTTCTTCAAAAAACAGTGTTAGCTTAGTTTTACCGAATAATTAGACCATTGACATCAGATTTGAGTATAGCAGCCACAGTTTTGATAGCTTTACAACTTTTCATCCGATTATAAATACTATATTTCACCTTTTATGCAAACTCTTAACCTTGGTATCTGTTTAGTTCATAATGATTTATTTTTTCTTCAGGGATGTTGAGCAGAAAAGTATTTTTAGGATATGTCAATAAGATTACTTTATTTTCCTTTGAAAAACGCCTTTCTATAGATGCTGCAATTTTGCTCTGGCATGGGTTTGCTTGCCCTGGCATACGCTTTCACGTACATGAGCATCGGATTAAAGAATATTGACAGAAACAAATGATTCACCGCCACTTGCAGTCTTCGAAATAGTAGCTACATCAGAATATTCCACAGCTATTAGATTTTATAAATTAGCTCCAAATCATTTTTAATTGGTGATTAAATGTTGATTGTCCGTAGAACGTGGCATTACTGGAAGCTTTATACTGTTATTTATTATAAGGTAATCTACCGGTTAAGGTAGACTTTTGGATGGACTGAACTACCAAATAAATATTTTGTGACCACAATCCAGCAACCTACTCTACATCATCAGATCCCACTTCAACTCTGGGTACTTCCTTCCTCCCTTCATCCCTCCCAATACGTCTTTCATCCATTTTTCCTGCCTCCATAGAATTTCTCTCAACAAACCCCTCTCCTCACCCACCATTCCTAGTATTTCCTCATTTGTTTTCCTTTCGGTCCATTTCACCTTCTCCATTCTTCTCCACACCCACATTTCAAAAGCCTCCAATCTACGTCTATCCTCCTGCCTCAATGACCATTGCGTTTCCGCGCCGTACAAAGCTACGCTCCATATCAAAGTTTTTACGAGTCTTTTCTTAACCTCCCTACACAACGTCCCCGTCATCAACTCCCTCCTCCATTTGAAAGCCTCTTAGCGTAGCGCAATTCTTCTCGCAATTCTTCTTATTCGCAATTCTTCCGAGATAAATGTATAAATATATAAAATGTAAATTGACTAACTAGTCGACACAAACACAGAAACTAAAACATATAAAAGAGGGACTCACTGGTTCTCGAATTTGCGGTGGTGCAACCACCTTTCTCAAGAGGAATTAGGAACAGAACTCACGACCCAGGTTTCGTTATGCAGGTAGCATAACACCCTGGGTCGTGAGAGTAAAAAGTTTATGTGGAAAAGCAAAGTGGTTTTATTTTTTAAAAAAACGTCAATATGAAGATTTTCCACCAAGTTACGCCAGAAACTGTTTTATTTAATATGTTTAACATTTTTTGCAAGCAAATCTCATTCACATTTAAATGGATATGGGATAGAACGGATATTAAAAGAGCTACACCACACATACTACATGTAGTAAATATTTTGTCGCGTATTTAGATGTTTTGCGTGCTGCTTCAACCGCTAATTAGAACAATGCTGAGAGGGGTTGGGCAAATGGGTGGTAACTAACACAGGTGGTCACTTTCGTGACGCAATCCGTTGCAAAGGTGCTTGTGAGGCAGAAAAATGACCCGCTTGGTACAAAGCTACGGTAAATGATTCTGACTAAAATGATAGACATCCAGCAGGATACCAAATACGATACGCTAAACTCCATCACGCCGGATACTTTTCCAACCATAGGTTGGAGAATGACGAACGTCGATTGACTACGACGATTTCAGACATATTTTATGAATTTTAAACATATATAATAAAACAGAGCTTGAGAATATTCCGCTTGGCAGATTGAGCAACTCAATTAAAAAGGCCACCCCGGGCGTAAGAAACGAGAACTTATTCCGAGGCACGGTCGCCCCGAGGGATCGTCCGATTCGCCCTCTCCCCCATTCCATCCAATTTCATTACCCGCGTCTTACCCACAACGGGAGGGGTTCCTCTTCGCGGGCCACTGCAAAACCGGGACTATTTAAACCGTCCATTCATCCGCCTCCGCTGGGAACGCCGATTTCCTCGAGGGACCGACGGAGAAGAGGATGAAACGGCCGACCCCGTTGATTCCTAGCTCGAAGGGAACGTTTAAAATAAACACTCAAGTGGGAAGAAGCCTCTCTCATCCCCCTCCTCCAACACACCCACCCATCTTCGTTCGAAGGGGGTTGGGTTGGAGGGCGGGGGGGTGGAAGACCCGACTTCAATCATTCCTTCCTTCCTCGAGACTCGCGTCCGCATGATACGGGATGTCCGCCTAGCTGTTATTGGCCCCGCTAATGATCCGAATGGGAAATTCCGATGTGGTTTTGATTCGAGCGGGACGTGCCGAAACGAGCGGTTCCGCCGTAAGGGGGAGTTTGGGAGGCGTGTACAAAAAGTGGAGGAGGATGGGGCACAGGAATGGGATGGGAAGAAGTGGGACGGCACACTCCTGCCAACCCCGCCGATTCGATCCTCGGACGGGAAATCAAAACACGCCGTAATCCGTGCTGCGGAGAGGGGTGGGGGTGAGAGAAAAGATATTTGAATTGGAGGAGGGACACTCCCGCGGCATCGTCGACCGAATCAGCATGGTTGATAGGGCCTTCAGCCCCGAAAGGCACGGATGCGAGGAATCGTTGCAACAGAACCAAAAGCATCGCATTGGATAGCCTGAGTCGGTCGGGAGCCGCTGGAAGTGAGAAGATTTCATGTACGAATCCGATGAATGTAAAGCATTCTAGTTTAACAGCGACGCTGATGGAATAGTTTTAGCGCCGCATCACAAATGTAGTGGAGCCCACGTAGGGAAGATAGGGGTAAATGACACGCATATCAATACCGATAGGAGGAATTCTTTACACTCACACAATTCGTTACCACAACAGTGGGGTAACCACGTATGGCGATCTGAAATTCCCGAAACAGAACGTTACAAAATGCCATGAATCACGAATTATTCCAATGTCTCATAACAACACAAATGCAACACTTTCTGCCGCACCCCCTCGTGGCGGCTTGCAGGGGGTATAATGCAGATATTCATAATGAAGTGCAGTGTAGCTATTTATATCTAACCGCGCCCAAGATGCCATCATTGCTGCTACCAAGGTATTCTTCCTTCATTTTCCCTCCAGGGAACGTCAAACGTTTATCTTAACCGACTTAGCTCTTCGTTAGCCATTGAAATTTTTCATATACCTCTCTAAAGCGACGTTGTAGAAAAATGGCAAAAACCGTATGAAATGAAAATTAATTAAAATGAAATGTTTGCAAAATAATGTATTCTTGAAAAAGATATTACTAGCAGTCCCGGTCTTGGATATAAGCCACTGAGATTGAAAATATTAGATTTCAAAATTTACATTCTCAGAGAATCGCTCATTCATTGCCAATCAGTCTCTCGAGGGTGTCTTTGGAACTGCCACCTATCCATAGAATGCAACAATTTCAGAGTGTAAAAATCATTCGCCTTGACCGGGATTCGAACCCGGATCCATAGAAGTCGAGCTTGGTGTGTGGTAGTTGAGTGTAATAAATTGAGCCAGTCCCTTTACCTGTGCCACCACTCGGTTGCCTACCAAATTCTGGCGATCAACAAATCGCACCGCTTGATGTTGTATACGGTGGTGTCCAAAGTCATCACCCGGATTCTGAATCCGGAACCAGTAATCGAACGCTCTGCGCAATAGGCAGAGATGCCCCTTGGGGCTGGCATACAATTACACGTATGTATCATTAAAATAATTAGACTCTATAATTGTGCCTTTCGGAATTCTTAAATTATATTTTCTAATAGTTTAATGGTTCTTCGGACGTCACTCATCAACCCCCCAGGGATTCGTGACTTAATTTTTGAGAACCACTACCCTATGAGTTGAGAAAATGGGCTCGAGATTAATTTTTAGCTTCGAGGTGGCACGATTGCTCGCATTTCGAAGACTTCGAACATTGAGGAGATAGTAATGCTCTTATTGAGTCAGTCCTAGTGTACTTAAGCATAAAATACGACTGAATTTATTTCGCACCTTCTTACAATTGCTACATTTCTTCGGCGGTTGCGTCGAAAAAAGGTTCATAGGTATACAGGATCTCATACAAGAAGATTATTGACGAATGGACCATTATGTCAAATGATCCACGAACGAATATCCTTCAATAAACACCAAAATAATGAATTTCACGAAATGTCTGATAGTTATATGAATCACGGCCTTTACTTACATGCATAGTCGCAGCAGACCAAAAAAGGCGATGAAAAACTAAAAATCCTGTCTTTACATCATGGTCGCATTATATCAAAATTATCATGCAAGGAAATATTTTAAATAGAAAAACGCTTGGTGCGTCAAGGGACATTCATTAATAAATATTATACTCATCAAATAATGACAACAACCTAAAAATATCTTATTAATAAAATCTGAAATATCATGTTCCGTTACGAGTTAGGTAGAGGATAAAATTTATAACCTAAAATTATTCGAGTACATTCAAGATACTCGTTACTTTTATAGCTTTTTAGGGCATATAAAGAAAATTATTATCGATATAAAAACTGCCATCCGTATTCTTAGAGCCTGAAACAGCATATAATAGCAGAAGGCTAGAGCACATAATGCAAGTAAAGGTGTTGATAGAACGGAAAATGCTTGGATATCATGAACGCAGGAAGAAAGATGAAGAACTGAGTAATGAAATAATTTAGGTCAAGCAAGAAGAAATCCATGCTATACCTCCTCGAACAGTTGGTGGACATATAATAGTCGTCATAGACTATCCAGTGCCTACTTAAAAGAAGTGTGAGTATGCGACTATGAACCTTTTATCATAGGTTTCGATTTAATGGCTATTGATACATACCGTTACCATATTCCAGCATCTCCTTTCCTTACGTTTGAAACTGCTGTCAATGAGATGTGTTCATTTCAATCGCAGGTTGAAGGTGGAATCATTCAAAATCTCTTTTATCAATGGAAGCGATCTGTAGTGAGGACCTCGCGAAGAAGCGTGTCCCCCCTCTTTATCCGGATGACTCTTAAATTTTTACCTTTTCTCCGTCCCGACAAACATATATATCTCCCCTCCACCGAGGGGAATAATTGACGGAAGTCGGGAGGAAGAAAAACCTTCCCGTCCCCCACCGCGACCGTTTGAACTCCCGAGCCCCGATTTGGATAATCGCGACAGTAGTCTATCCGGGCGCAGAGTTGGCAATCAGCTCGAGAGGAAGGGGGATGGAGGACGGTGGGTGGGCTGAGGAGGAGTGGAGGGGGATCGTTGGGTGGTGGTTTCGGGTTGGTGGTCGTGGGGGAGGGAGGTGGCTTTGGGGTGAGGTCGACGGGACGGGAGTGCCGCTCGCGGAACAAGTGCTCGCAGGTGGCCGCCGATGACCCACATGATAGTCTTGAATGCCGACCGCGCCAAGGAATCGTCCAGACCTCCCCCTCTCCTCCTCTTCCGAAGAAGGGTGCTCCGATCCAGCTTGGGTGCCTCGCCGACCCCCTCTGCTCACCTCCCCTCCCAAGACTTTAGGTCGTCCCCGCCGCCCAACCGCTGCCCCCATATCTCCGGCCTTTCCCGCCCTACAGCAATCCATTGAACTTGAAGCAAGTGCACTGCTTCCGCCAAGACCTACCAAAGACCTCCTCCACTCCGTGGTCTCTCCGTGTTCAATGGAAACGGTGGGGAGGAAGAGAAGAAGGGCGGATTTCGGGCGACGGGCCATTATTCCCTTACAACCCCCTCCCCCCCGTTCTCACCGGGTGGGCGGATGGGTGATCGCTCTCCCGGAGATTTCTTCCGACGGCGGTCGGGAAGGGTGGGACAGATTTGTCCTCCGACATTTCCGCGCGGTTGAACTCTCGACAATCCTTCGGACCCATTTCTCCCACTACTATCCGGGTCATTTGCCGGGTATGTCACGCCCAGTCATTTCGTCTCGGCCTTATAGACTTGAAAATTCATAGGCCGTTTTGGCAAAATTAATACGACAAATTCGCGATAAGCATAAGGTTTCCACATTAAAGAAAAATGAGTGAAAATTATGAAGTTTTGGCAAGGATAAAAATTTTCTTTTGTCAAATTTAAAGATTTTAAATTTTATGCTGGCTTCTTCAATGGAAACTTCATTCTCTAGAAACAATGTTTACTAATCAAATACATGTATACGCATACATTTACCTTGGATAATATTAAAACAGAAGGGTAAAAACTAGAGCAGGTGGAATAGTTTCGTATCTCGGAAGTGTTTGGACCAAAATGGTCAAAACAGTTGCGACGTAAGGAGAAGAATTGCGCTAGCCAGATGTTTTCACAAGGAAGAGGGAATTGATGACAGGGACCAAAATTCACCTTAACCAGTAGAATACCAAATAATAATACCTTGGATAAAGAAGACTGAATACATATACGAATTAAATGTAAAATAAAGCTACATACGATGATTAACTATGAACGGCCTTCAATATTTATTTCAGAATGTAACATTTTAAATACTATTACAGATTGAATAAAGCAACGCAATTGTCAAGTTAAACTTAAATATGGATTATCATTACACCCGCAATAACCAAATACGAGATAATTGGGTTTACAATGCACTTTCTTGGGGACCGTCCATGCATTACACCTTTTAGTCTCTACAATCATAATTCACTCTTCACACGGCTTAAAAATATTTTTGAAAAAGTTCAAGCACCCACAATATACGAGGGTAGCCATACACTCATCATCCCACTGAACTTAATTGTCGTACCTGACTCATAACCTAGCGACAGTATATTCAAAATCTGAATCAATATGGTCAACTGTAGAGTTGGGTTAACTAACGGTCTTCGGCGAAATATCTAATTGTAATACTTTATGCCGTTTTCATCCTTGGAATGTCTTCATGAGACGCCCACCCTCCCCACGTGTCACATTTTGAGTTAACCCCTCCTCTCTTATTAGAGTGTGACGTAATAAATTCACTGCTTCGGTACGACGGAAATCCGCGACGATTTAAAATGTCTCTATAGTAGTTCAATTTGCGACAAGCTACGTGACTGGGTGAAGTTCCCGTTAAGGAGACGGAATTGTCCTCAGCCCCTTTTCCCACAAGTCCACTCGCAGTTTACTCGGAGGAATGCATTTAATATAATGGAGCGATTCATTCAATACGAGGGTTGCTATTTATATTTGGAGCCTTCACAACACTAAGAGCTTTAGCACCATCTGACGTTTCCATCTGAAAGTTTGGCCCTTTTAACGCTAACTTTATTCAGGACATTTTGTCGTTGGATAATAACTTGTGTTGTTTACAGTAACTCGAAAAATTTTCTCAGCGAAAAAATGGAGTTAACTCGTGAACACTTACGTGCGATGATTTTGTACGGCTTTCGATGTGGATTATCAAGACAGGGGTGCATCGATCAACTTACTTCCACTTTTGGCGATGAAGCCTCATCCTTTGCCACTGTGAAACGCTGGTATAACGAATTCCATCATGGCCGCCGTTCGCTCGGCGAGGAGAGTCATGAAGGTCGTCCAAAATCAGTTGTTGTTCCAGAAAACATTGATGCTGTGCCAGAACTAGTGAAGGAAGATCGTCATATGACATCGTGAGATTGAGGGATCATTAGGGATTAGTATGACGAGTATCAATAAGATATTGCATGAACATTTCGCTGTGAAACAACTTTGTCCGCGTTGGATCCCACATAACTTGGCAATAGCTCAAAAAGATGCTCGTATCAATTGGTGCAAAGAAATTCTTCCGCTCGCAAATCATTTATATGCCTAAAATAATTGCGAGTCTGTTGAGACTTCAGGGGCTTCTCAACTCTGTTGTTCAAACTTGCCTCAACGAAATAGTACCAAATGATAACATGACGAATTCGCCAATCGAAGAGGTCGTTCCACTATAAGCATCGCTCTTCGGAATTAACTCATGCCGAAAGTGCGACACCCTCTAACAAAACTAAGCGAAACCCGGTGGCGGAACCGCGGCAGCCCACCTCATGTTTTGGTGGCCAAATGCCTCGCGCCGACGCGACGTGCGCAAGACCCCCGCCCGACGGCGGCCTCGTACTCCACTTTTGGCGGATCTTATTGGCCGGACCGATCACTCCCCTTGGGTGAAAATAAAAACGTTTAAATGGGTGGCACGCCAACCGAATGCTGCGAGCGAGACGATTTTCTTGGCGGACCCAGAAGTCGGACGCAAGGAAAATTAAAATTATTTAAAGAGAATTACCTACATTCGGGCGCATCCAGAAGATCCAAATTTCATGCTGCACCCACAAAAAAATAATTTGTTTTTCATCCAGAACTCGAGACTTAGTTACCTACTATTCACGTCCGGTAGCATGACGTTAAAGGGACCTAAAAAGATTTGTGAGATGAAAGTTTACAACGTAGCTTGGCAGCTTGTACCTTACATTCGTTTGTATCTTTTAAGGCTCATGTCTTTAGTTAATTTTTTGACACTCGAAACTTCCAGCTTGCAAAATCACCTCTAAACTTGACGATGACGATCACGTGAATTCTGAGTAAAGAAAACCCGTAACTTCTTACTGTCAGGTATATAGGCACGTGAGGGGTCACGTCGTAAATTTGTATGATTCAATAAATAGATAAACTTTTGCATAATTCGCACACTATATCGATAGAACTATGCAGAGATTTATTTTTGATAGTCGTCATCAAGAGTAGTTTAACGACGAAGTTTTATATAAAGAGGAAGAGTGAGTAAGTTCCTGGTTGAAGTTCAAACTAGTCAGATGGAAGAGGTGCAGGATGTGCTACGTTCAGGATGTAACCTCCACGTAGCACAGGTAGTGCTATGATAAAGGTGTTGATAAGAGGGAAATTAGATATTTAGTAAGTGGTGTAGGGGAATGAAGATATTACGCTTTTTACGTCAAATGCAAGCATGTAGAAGGTGCAAAGAATAGTAGGAAATAATATAGGGCAAACAAGAGGAAGTTCACTCATTTTAATAGTTGTTATGGACCATCCCAACCTATATTTAAAAGGCAGATTATCTATGATGATCATCATTATCATGGATTCTTAATTCGAGGTTTTCTTTACTGGCTACCCTGTTATTTGATTAGTTTTGTAATGATTTTTGAACCATTTACAAGGACTCGGAAAACTTGTAAGTTGAAGTCTGATACTTTGGAGAAGCTTTTTTGTGGCCTATCAAAAGGCAATCAATTCATTTCACCACTTTCATCTTAAGTATGTAATTTTAATCGGAAGACGATTCACGAAAATCCACGAAATTACGTTTCTAATGATTTTCCAAATTTTGATTCCCTTCGCATAAAATTGGTTGGGTTAAAATCATTGCCGACTTGGCTGGTCAGGTGCACAACGTGCCTGCCTACTAGCCCAAAGATTCGAATTCCACCTTAGTCATGAGTATTGGGTAAACAACAACTTTCCGGTCCCTGGGGACCAGATGTAACTAATCGGAATGTCAAAACCACATGAGTTCTAAGACGTCTGCACAATATCACCCATGTGTTTGTGGAGGAAGGTGTTAATTTAGATATAGAGAAATATATATTTGCTCATACAAATACACTTGTGCAGTTACACGCATGCATGTCTAGTCGCATATTGCCATAATGGGTGAGTTCGAGTAAAGTTTTACATTTGACTTTTTAAAATAAATATGTAGGAGTGGTGAAGTATTATTTTATTACGTTTATGTGTCGCGCGTAGGAGGAACGGATCCATTGAAACTGTCAATTGGGTATGGGTGCCTATCTACCTTATTTTATCCCAGTGTTCAGATATGTCAAAGTAATTAGGGGTCATAATAATTCTCTCGATGACACTTGTAAACTCAGGAGAAATGCACTTAAACATAAGTCTTAGTCTTTCCTACTTTTTTATGACTCAGTTACTTCCCTTCTAATTCCTCCAGCATTAATACCAAACTTACCCCCTTCTGAAATGTCTCAGCAAACACAGTTGAAGTGTACAATATGCGACGTACACCTTGTAGCGGCGTTTGCGGTGATTTGAGGTTATAAAACCAACGAAAATGGCAATGGTACTATCCAAGCTGTTGAACCACGTGATTTACAAGAATTACAAGAATTTCATATTGAGGGTTTTGGGGTCTTCCTGTCAGAAAGGCTTCAAAGCATTTAAGTCTGGTCTGAGGACGCTAGCGGTAGAGGAAGAGAAAACGTCACTACCAGAGGAAATCCAGTCTTCCCTTATTGAAAATAGTAACTAAAACATTCATTAAATACTAGCTCATTACTTCATCTATATTCTCGTCATCAGTTTAGAATATTATTACGATATACCCGTATGCAATAGGAATATTCGGATGTTTCTAAATTGCCAGGGCGTAGTTTAGAAAATTCTGATTCTCATCATATTTTTCCTTCTCATATTATTTCTCACACTGTATTTTTCCTTCTGTTCTTGTTCTATTCCTTCTATTCCTATTATGTTCCTGTTCTATTCCTAACCGCTACCAAAAGGAATGCAAAAGGTATCAAAATAAAATGCGTCTAGAATATATGCACATTGGACGAGAACATGATTAGATTCTTTCATTGACACACAAAACTGCACAAGAAGGAAAAGATAAATGCAAAAAGTCGATTTATGTATATTTTACGAGTTGATGTAAAGACATGTATAACTGACCCCTAAAATAGCTAGAATGGAATACTATTTAAGACTGAATTAAAATGTTCTGTTATTTTGAAGAAGGTAAAACGTTCCGATGGAAAACATAAAATATATTTCATCTCCGCCCGGCGCCCAAAAGTATAATCACGTTGAAGAAACGTTTATTCACATTGTCGTCAACCTTCTCTTCTATATGTGTAATCTCGATTATCACAGGGGAAAATTGGATGCTTTGGCTTGAAGAATAGACGAATAGGTTAAAACCAACAACCTACATCGTTTAGTATGGTATTCAGTTTCTTTTGCCCCTTTAAGCATCCTTCATGAGGGCAAGAACAGTTGTATGATTATTAAACATTCACATAGCTCATCTATTTTACATAAGTTGTGCGTAATATGATAAACAGCGACAAAAGTTTCTATATTTTTATCTTATCTACAAGAACATTTTGACTTAATCACCGAACCCCTTTCTGTTAAAGAGAAATCAATATTATGACCCTTCCGAGAACATGTTACTTCAGTGTTTATAATTTCATACCATACCTACTTGACCAAGTAATCACTACCAAAAGGATAGATAAGTAACCATGTAAAAGCCGTCACCAAAAAAAATATGTTAATTTACGCGGCTCTGATGATCGGAAGGTCTGACTTTCGTTTGATCATTTCCAAGAAAAATGCAGGGTTTATCTTATAAAATGTTGAGTTCCCACGGAAATATTGTTCCAGTCACATTCTAATATTTTAATTCAATGGTTGTTAAGGTTTACACTGATGAATTGAGCATAGGCACTTAAATACTTTTCGAAAACTAAAGCACAGACGCAAAGAATCAAATGTTGATTCACCCAAACCAAAACTGTAGTCCACAAAGACAAAGGAGTCCTCGACAGGGCTGCAGCAAGGGGATTTTCGACATAGGATTATTATGTATTTTCTTCTAAAAACAAACCTCAAATTGAATCTGAAAAAAGTCTCCCAATATTTATCAATCCGATATAAGGGATCATCACTGCGCTGGTATCAGCTTCCAGACTTCTACCTGAGATATCAAACTGGAAGACTTCATTATTTCAAACTTTAGTCTAGCACTTCACTCTCAAAAATGATTGTTCACGCAAAAAAAATTACGACAAAGAGACAACCTTGAATGGGAGGGTAATTTCCAGGACGATCCGTTATGTAGATGCCTCCATATAAACAATAACAAGACAATAAGCACGGTATCTGACTTATGAAATGCTTAAATTTCTCTTAGGGGAGCCTTTAGAATGCGATAATTGATTTGAAATAACAACCGTGTAACAAAACTATCAAAACAAGAAATAGACACTACGATTTAAATAAACAAGGAACGTAGCTACGGTCGCGAATCAACACTGTGAAGAATAGACACTACGATCACTAACATTTATAATTCTTTACTAGGTTTTACATTAATGTGTGCGAGAGAAAGTATGCACAGGATGTTTACCTAGGTATAGTAAAAAAAAACATAAACACACTAATGAGCCCGAAGTTCGGTTTGGTAGGTGATGGTAGGGTTTACCCAGGACTAAGCCCGACGGCGTGTGAAATTCACACATCAGGGTAGGGGGACCAGTTCCTTTCCCTGTGCCGCTTATTGTTTCCCAGGAAGATCTGGTATCCGAAAAATCACATTGCTTGGGTAGAGCTGCAGGTGCCCAGAGAGGCTTGCCCGGGAATTGAGCCTTCAGTCAGTTGTCCAACGCTCTACCCCTGGACTAACGTGACCCACCTAGGTGTATCATAACCCAAATTTTATCGATTGATATTCAAACAAATACTAATAATAGTATAAAGTGAGTAATCATTCCCATAAAGAACCGTGACTGCTGGTTTAATTTAACTTCAAGCAAAGCTCAACCTATTTTGAATCTAAATTATGCAAAATTCATGTTTCCAAATTGCCTGATTTTAGAAAATAAGTCACTGGCCAAATAGAACAACCAACCATCACCTTGCTAACTTCTCTGTGCTATAAATTTCAGTCACGGAGACAATATGAAACCACAGAAAGGCTTTGCGTGGAGTGCAAAAATACCTAAAGATTATGACATTTCCATTACAGGTTACATACCCATGCTCCTGTTTTCAACAAATGGATTGGGTTGCTTGCAGACGGAGAGGCGTTGGGTCGGCCAAAACAAACTGAAACGCATCACGGAATTCTGAGAAAATAAAAATGTCTTCAAGACAAACGGAAGACTTTAACGGGCGGGCGTGCTCGGGATGCGCACGGCCGTTACTATGAAACCTCCCTGCTGTTCACTCCCGTCCACGATCGGTCTTCAGGCTTTCTTTCCATCTGGGAGGAGAGGGGATGGTTGCGCGGATGATGCGGCTTCGACTCATTCCGTGCCGTAAATTTTTCCCTCTCCCCCCCTCCTTTCCTGCATCCTTCTCCGGAAGCAAACTCTGACCGCCGGCGATATGGACGCCCGATGCAAACAATGTGGGAGTGGCTGTGGTTTATCTATTTTTTCGGACCGAGGAACGCACCCCGATCGGCACGTTGTCGTAGTTGGATGATAGGAAGGATTGATCTTCGATCCCGGAAGTTTCCGTCACCGCGAGATCATTGCCTTGATTTGAATGATTTTGCCACACACGAAATATTTATAAAGCAACTGGCATCCATGTTCCTTCTCAGAGAACAGGAATCAATTGAAAATAACATAATTTCTTTCCGTAACTACAGTGGAACCATTTCAATACGTTGTGTGCCACCAAACTCAAGTTGAACACCCGACATAAATTTCATTCGGAATCGAATGGATTTTTGAGCATTAAACTATCATCAATCACACAGGTTGGCAGATGAAACTAAATTCTGTGGAGGCTCAAAATTAAACATTTTTACACTAAAAAAATTCTTCACGGAATTAAGCTCACTACCCCTCAACTAAGTTTCGGTAAACTGGATCCGGGAGATTCTCAGAGGTTTCTTTTGAAACAAGGACAATGTTAATACAAGGTTGTATTTTTATTCATAGGAAAAAATGAAAGTTAATTTACTCCCCAAGATGGCTTAGACGGTTCCCATACATACGATTTTAAAAATTCGCGGACATTCAATGAAAATATTTCTTCCCCACTCTTCTCTAGAAGCCAAAACCACATAACCACTTCCAAGATATATTGTTGGATAAGTAATTTGTTGAGGCCTCTAGATGTGTGACTCAGCAAAATTGGAAAATACCAAGATTCCTATGAAAAAAAATTTCGACTGCAACAAAGAACTCAATTCGTTATTCTTTTGTATTGCTACGTGTTCCATTAATCGAACCACATTCTTCAAGAAGCAAAGAAATACATACCTTTATTCCTTTACGGGATATCCATTTTCGCTCAAGGTTATCGAATAAATGAGAAAGAGGTGGAAAACAAGAGGATATACTATAGCTCAGGAAGACGGTTAAAGCTTGATTGAAACAGTAATTCGAGTGCCCTTCAGGCCTTACTGATTGAAGCATTGTTTTACGTGCTCTTGATACGTTGACGCATAACCCTTGACGCCGTTTTCTTTCATGTTAGACGAAATCAAAAAGTCCTGATTTTGTGTAATTTCAGAGAAAACGCTTCATGATAATTCCCTCCTTACTTTTCTGTCCTTGGATACTTCTTTCTCTTGAGCAGAAATCATAAACTGATTCATGCATTCTCTCTATCTTCTAGAGTCCAATACTATATACCTCCTCATCTTGAGATTCTCTTCCACCCCATTCACCAATGGCATTCTCCGTCTATTTTTTCCTCTTTCAATATTTACTCTTCTCTCATATATGTCTGTTTGGTGATGCCACTCGTATCCGTTCGCTCAAAAAACATCACAAACTTTCATACTTATTTATTACTGGTGCATTCAACATGCATTATTTCATGAACCACTCATTTTACGCCCGATCCATGCTATTTTTACAGCAAACAATCCTTAAGTGCCCCATGCACATCGTATTTAGTTGACATTTATTCATATCCTGGCACACCTAAATTTCACTCCTATACAAGAATGTGGGGATACACTATACACTGTAAACAAAAAAGACCGTACACATTTTTTGTTTACATTGATTCACGACCGTAGCTAAGTTCATTGCACATTTGCATTACACTATACAATGTCATTTTTGTTATCATAGACATATTTGTTTTTTTAATACTTCACATACTAATGGTAACCTTTTTACTACCAATCGAAAGTCTTTTAATCTCTTCATCTATCCCCGCATCCTTCACAAGGATTTTTCCAAACCATGAAAATTCATCAGATCATTCAATTCTTCCGCCGTTTACGTTCGCTATGCAATCATCATTTCCATTCTCCTTATCAAACACACTTACGACTTTCGTTCACTCGATTTAAATTTCTCTGTTGCATCACTCAAGCTAACGAGGGCTCCTCGTGGATCTACTGGTATCTCAACCAACAGCACTACTTACATTGTCAGCGAGTAGGAGGACGGGTACATGAACACCTCCAATCATTACATCTGCCTCACTATTCGTGCACCAGTCCAAATTGCATTGTTGCATAATACACGTAGCATTGAACAGTCATGGTGACATTACGCATCCATGGTTCACGCCATATTTGACTTCAAACCAGTTATTCAAGTTCAGGATTCTTTTCAACTTGCCATACTGTTTTACAACTATCTTTTAGAGCATTCTTTAAGTACTCATTCATTCCATATTCTTTTAAAATTTTCCGCAAATGATCTCTACTTATCCTACCCTATGCATTCTTGAAATACTCGAATAAAATGCAAATAGATGATCACGAAACAAAGGCACAAAACCAAATTTAACTCCTCTTTGAATATTTTGAATTTTTTAAACCTTACTTAACTTACAGTGCGTCTAATGTTCGTAGTCAAGTGTAGAACACTAAGTTTTGGCAATATATGTACCTTTGGTTATCATTATCTACATAATTAGAATTATTTCGCATATTTACTGTAACAAATTTAGTAAAAACTTGATTATTGATGTTGCATATCTGAAGTTGAAACACACCATGCCATACGCCCTAGCGGTGGCTTGCAGAGCACGGTGTAGATCTATATATACTCTTCACATTCTTTCATTTAATACATGAGCGAATACTTTCCCCTATACTCGGAAGACTATTTTTCCAATTATTACTATCCATCTTAATTCCATTAATATCGCTTAATATAACTGAAGTTTAAGCATAACTAAAGCAATTAACATAGACAAGGAATGAGTGAATTTAACCATCGATAACCCCCAATATTCAATATTCCGCTAAGAATAGCATCTACACACACATGTTTCGTTTTTCAAAATTATCGCATAATATTACAACCTCATTTAATCTCATATCTACTTCCCTGATTTAAATTTTACTATCTAATGCACATGGCATCTCCTCATATCTCGCACCATTGCTATACAAATCCTCCCCCTCTTTACTCCATCCCAATAGTTTTTAAATCCTGAGTTTAGCACACAGAGAATCATTCTCTTTATCATTCCACCGGGCTTTACCATTCATTCTCCCTGATATATGTATTTACCACAACAATATTCTGCTCATTCAACTGTCATTTATTTCAAGCTCTCCTAAGCATCGTTCACACTTCCGTTCGATTTGAGTCCAGTTTATCCGTAAGTATGCATTAGCCCTGCGTTCTTTCATTCTTGCCCTGTAGCTTTTCGGCTGTTACTTTCAATTGCTTCTAACCTCCTCCAAGCTATCTTACTTACCATACATCTCTCCCTGTGATTTTCTTTTTTAATCACCAAACAGTGGTCTTTTCTACACTCAGCACTCATCATTAATCTTTCGTTCTTCACCAGAGACTTCAGTTGCTCATTTATAAATGAAATCAATAATGCTACTGGAATAAATCTTGCAATGAATGCTAATGCATGGCGGTAATTCAGCAAATATTTTCTCGCCATTCCCCAGAGAATGTCCTTCACTCTTTCACTCTCGACATCCCTTGGTTCATAACGGGTTACAATAAAAAATGTGATGCCAACGAAACTATGAGGTCTTTGGGGAGACACTAGCTCGCATTTCCTTACGTACGTCTTTGCCCTCTCGTTGAAAATCAACCCCACACCCTCACTACTATGTCCACTAACGTCAAATCATGACGACAACCATGCCCATCAATGTCAACAGCATCACAATCCTTGAGCTTTGTTTCACTTGCAAACAGGACATAATTCGTCTTGCATTCCATTCACCAACTCTTGCTTCATCCCATGCGCTCTTCACATTCCAGATAGCAGTATGCCACGCAGAATTGTCATACCTGTCTCTTGATGGACCAAGCACATGAGACCTACACCACTCATAATTTATTCTGCCAACCGATGCTCGACTGTCATACATTTTGTCTCTATAATAAATTCGTCGTATGTACATATATATATATATATATATATATATATATATATATATACATTAAATAGTCACAGCAAACACATAAACCAAAACACACAAAAGAAAACTAGTGAGTCCCTCTTTTGTTTGTTTTGGTTTCTGTGTTTGCTGAGACTACTATATTTAGTGAGTTTCATTGTGCACGTTTGTGGCTTTTCCGGGAAAGTGAATATGTATATACATTATATATATATAATTATTATTAGGTAATCTACCGGTTAAGGTAGGATTTTGGATGGACACCACTATCAAATAAATATTTTGTAACTCCGAACAAAACCCAATCCAGCAACCTAAACTACATCAGGTCCCTCTTCATCTCTGTGTACTTCTTTCCTCCCTTCATCCCATCCAACATCCCTATCCTGTTCCTACCCTTTCCTCGCTTGCCCAACATTCTCCCCTCTATTACCTTCTTCAACATTCCAATACCGCTCAATACGCATTTCATCCATTTTTCCTGCCTCCATAGGATTTCTCTCAACAAACCCCTCTCCTCACCCACCATCTCCAGTACTTCCTCATTTGTTTTCCTTTCGGTCCATTTCACCTTCTCCATTCTTCTCCAAACCCACATTTCAAAAGCCTCCAATCTACGTCTATCCTCCTGCTTCAAAGACCACGTTTCCGCACCATACATAGCTACGCTCCATATCAGAGTTTTTACGAGTCTTGTCTTAACATCTCTACTCAACGTCCCCGTCATCAACTCCCTCCTCCTTGAGAAAGCCTCCTTGCCTAGCGCAATTCTTCTCCTTACGTCCCTACCACTTTGACCGTATTGGTCCAAAACACTTCCGAGATATGTAAACTGTTCTACCTGCTCTACTTTTTCCCCGCCTATTTTAATATTTAGTTTAGCCTTTTTCTTTCTGGAAAATCGCATAACCTTTGTTTTATTAATATTATTTCTCATCCCATATTTATCGCACTGAACCTCCAATTCACTCAGCAATGCTTGCAACCCCTTGCCTAACTGAGCAACTAATCCTTGGTCATCAGCAAACCTAACCGATTTTACGAATTCCCCTCCGACTTTCATTCCTACCTCCAGTTCTTCCCATGCCTCTTTAATCATTTCCTCTACATATACGTTGAACAGTACCGGTGACAATGGGCAACCCTGCCTTACACCTCTTCCTAACACTGCCCATCCGGACTCTCCGTTCCCCACTCGCACCTGAGCAGTCTGAGACATGTACAGGTTGCGGATCAGTCTCCTGTCCCTCCAATCCATTCCTATTTTCTGCAATACACGCATTAATTTTTCCCAATTCACTCTATCAAACGCTTTTTCGAAATCTACAAAACAGGCAAAAACGTCCTGATTGTATTCTATATTCCTCTCGACTAGTGATCTCATTACTGCAATGGCATCACGCGTACCTCTTCCTTTCCTGAACAAACTGATCATCCCCTAAGTAATCATTTGCCTTACTCTCTATCCTTTTGTTGATGATCCTGAGAATAAATTTAGCTGCGTGGGATATCAAACTTATTGTTCTGTAATCCTCACATGACGAAGCCTTTGCCTTTTTTGGAATAGGAACTAACACCGATCTCACAAAATCTTCCGGCCAGATTCCTTCCTCATAGATACTACGAATCAGTCCATATATGGCCTTCTTCCCACCTTTCCCTAACCAATTCAACATTTCTACAGGAATATTGTCCACCCACACAGCCTTATTTGCTTTCATCTCTTTTAATGCCCTTTCTATTTCATCGTCGAGTATGCCTGGACCTAAGCTATCTTCTTCTACGTCATGTTCCTTTTCTATGTCTAACCTTGTCGGCCTAAGTTCTTTACCATACAGTGTTTCTATATATTCCTTCCATCTCTCTTGGATTTTTCCTGGTTCAACTATTATCTTACCCCATTTATCTTTAACTGTTAGCACAGATCCTGCCTTCTTACTTCCCGACAATAACTTAACCTTGCTGTATAGAGCACCAATTTCCCCCTTCTTCTGTAAACTTTCCATATCCTCGCATTGCGTTTTCCACCATTCTTCTTTTGCTTTATTTGTGGCCCTTCTCAATTTATTGTTTAACTCTTTGTACTTCATTTTGCCTAACTCTGTGTTTACATTTTTCCATCTTCTTCTCTCATCCATCTTTGCAATCATCTCATCCGTTACCCATGGTTTCCTTATCCTTTTCCCGTTTACGGTTCCTATAGTGTCTTTAGCGGCTTCCAATATCCCTTTCTTGATACATTCCCATTTTTCTTCGATAGTACTCAGTTCTTTACCGTCATCCATCATTTTCTCTACAGCCTGCTGATACTCCTTCCTCGTTAATCCATTTACTGCTTCTAAATTCCATTTCCTAACCCGCCGCCCTTGCCTTATCTTCTTGATATATATGTATATATATATATATATATATATATATATATCCCGGGGATAGGATGGTGCGGTGGCTAATGTACAGGCTTCCCACCGAGAGGGCTCGGGTTCAAATCCTGGAAACAACAAATATTTTTCAGTGGTATCCTGATCCCTACTTGAGGTGCTTCGTGGAGCACTTTGAGTGAGTACGACGCCCGTCGGATGGGACATTAAACTGCGGACCCCTTGGCGCATTTCGACAAGAGTAGGCTTATGCCGACGCCGGGTTTCTCTCCATCCTTCCTTTCCCATCCATCCCAGATTTTAATGAAAATACAAATGAATTTTTACTCTTATTCATGCAGAGTGAAGCGAAGAATCTTTGTTGATATTATTGCATTGATACTATCTTCGCTATATGATAAATATAATTGCAAAGCCATTCCTGTGTTAATGTAGTTCCTGAGTGATTCTCTTTCAATTTTTTTTCATATCCCAGGCATCATTCCTACGTATTTTGAGGAACAATACTTCAAGGGTCCATTTAACTGAACTTTGAATATAGGATAAAGTATAACTACAGTCCATCTTCCATATTCAGTTCATCGAAGTAATTTATGAAGAATCGTGTTTCAATGACGGCACAATATTTATTAATGAATTTCATTTTATGAATACAAATTTCAGTAAAATTGCGTTTCTGGCCTTTTAACCGATCGTATTTACGGAATATTCGTAGCACCAGTAAAAAAGGTCAGTTATATAATTTTCTTATGTAATTTGTATTCACATTTCCACGTAAATTACCCTAATAAAAGAGAAAACCATTCGGTTTCTGCGGCTTTATGTAACTCGGGCGCAGAAATTTCAGGAGAGATAAGATACCTACGTGGTATTACCCTCACCACTGGTCTGAGGCACGAACGGACGATGCCTGAAGAACCTTTGGCACGTACCAACGAGAGGAAATAAAAGGGAAAGAGAGATAGTGGAGCGAGAAAGATGCACCGACATCACGAATAAGGATAGTCGTCGCTCATGAACTACTGTATGCCGACAACCTTGGGACCACAGCGAGAGAGTGATGGGGAAGGGGTGGTTAAGGAGGGGGTTGCCATAGTGGAAATACGGCCTACGCGAACGGACAGATTTCGCCGTTAGTACCGCTTCAGCATCGGATCCGCGATTCCGTATGCATATTGCTACTGGCGCCGCTGAGAATGCGGGAGGGCAAACGAGCCTACCGTCGGGGGAACACCTTATACCCAGGCATCATCTACTGACATTCGTACGGACTCATATAACTAGAAACGCGCACGCCACAAACGTTTCCCTAATGAGCGCCAATGAGTGGTTTCCAACTTTCGAATTGGATAAGAATTCAATTTCTCAAGGCCGAAGTGCTTCACAAGCATGGTGCTAATCAATTGATGAAGGAAAAAATGCAGTTCTTAGCCGTAGCAGTTCAATACGTGTACTAAATTTTGGTTGTACTTGGTGGAACGATCGAAGATTTGTCGCCCAAATCTAATATCTTTTTCTTCTAGCAGGCTTTCAGCTAGTCCTTTGCCAATTGATTGGACTCACATACAATCTTCCCATTTCTTCCTAGAGGGTCCGAAATTTCTTGCCCCTCCTGGACGCTAATCTATCAAAACCTTCACCGTCCTGTTTTCTTAATTGCTATTTTTGCGACTACACTACATATTTCTTCGTTCTTTAGCTCAATTACTCATCGGTGTTATTCAACAATCATCTGTTATATTACACAGGCCTACAGTGGTTTTGGTGCCGGAGCTTTTAATGTTGATTTAAAGAACAATTGGGGTGCTGAATCCAATTATGACACTAGTTTTTTCCTATCAGCTATAGTTTTCAAGATATAGATATGTTGTTACTTACGTAAAAAAATCTTCTACATGATGATATGGGAATATTATATTAATAATTATCTCATTGGCCTACAATATAGAAATGTACATAAAACTTATTGACAGTTTATTGAAAATAAAAGGAACACCGCAGAGTGGTTATAAATTAGTATACTTGTAGATTTATTAAACTTTGAAAATTATTTTCCGGAATATATCAAATATTAAAACAACTAATCGTAAGATGTGCCATATCTAAAAAAGTAGAGCTGTTAAATAAAAACGGATTTCATATTTGGATTCAGCTCTACAAATATAGTTAAAATCATCACAAAGATTCCCGGCACCAAAAAAAAATTTTTTTAGGCCTGTGTTATCATTGCTTATTCGACCTCATCTAGTTCTTCCAAGGTTTTTTCAGTTTTTTTTTATTGTTTCAAGGAATTTTTTAAAGTTGTTGTCACTCTAGGTTCGATGCTATTTATCCCATTCCATATTTTGTTATAAATTAATTATTGGACGGAAGCAACTTCCATTATCAAGGTGGGGTTTAAATCCACAAACTTGTGTTATCATCTCGGCACGTCATCAACCTGACTATCGGAGTTTTCTCATTAGGTTACGATGGACAAAAAAGCCCCTATTCCTTGTATATTTTTTGTAGTAATAGCCTGTCGGCTTAGGGTAGGTTTTGTATGGAACCTAACAATAAACAATACTGTAATCGTTATCCCTAATCAATAAGACACAAAATATCCTTAAACTTCACACTAAATACGAGTATTAAAATATGTCATTCTTCCTTCTGGACAAACTGTACAGATTGTTTAGATGCTTATATTGCTCAGCCAATGAAATAATTTGACAGCTCAATTTTCGAGCACTCCTCCGGGGTCAATTTCTCCAGTCACCCTCTTGGTATCTTCAGATCAGATTAACCCCTGACTTGACCTGAAAACGCCTGCAGGATGGAAGAAGAAACTACCGCCACGAGAGTCAACACGATGTGGAGGAGTCTCCGGAAACCTAGCTTTTTGAGTTCATCAAAACGCCGTAGAAATCTGGAAAACAGTTTAATACCTGTATTTGAAATGCGTGAAACATCTGATAAATTTTGAGCCGTTTCATCAATTTCTATGAAAAATTCGCCTTCCCCAGTCGCAATCGACTTTCTAAATCTTTATTTCGTTTATTCCTTTAAATTTCCGTTTCGTTAAATCCGTTTCCGTCCGTAAAAATCCGTTTCGTTATTACCTTTAAAACGTGAACAAATCTCAATAAGTTCAGATTTTTGAACTTAAAACGACTAACGACCATTCTATGAGAGAACAAGTTAGTCATTTCACCATGGTTACATAATTTCTAAACATTTATGGTGATTTTAAAAGACTTGATATTGCAAAAGAAGTTCCTCGGATTTCAAGAGAAACGTTGAGCTTATATAATATGCAAGTAAAGCATTCAAACATGCGCCTTCACTCTCCCATTCATTTTGTAAGTTTCCTTATTACCGCGGTATGATCAGTCTGGTGGGAAAAGTAACTAACCACTTAATCAAAAGGTCAGGGGTTCTATTCCTTAGCGGGTGGAATGCCTCGTGTCCTTAGTGCTATGTTAATTTTTTTTCACTGAGCATCGTAAACACAGAAGTTGCAGCGCCGGAATCATCGTAATGAATTGATAGAAAACACACGGTTATTCCAGAAAGGTTTGTGTTAATGATGACCAAGGTTTCATCTTCAGAGTGTCATCTTCAAATGAAAAACAGACTGGAATCTCCAGGTATATGTACCAAGTTAAAGAGGAGGGTAGGAATGGTGAGACGTCCTGGAATGTGGGGAGAGTGGGACTATTGAGGGAAGAAAAGGATGGTTGACTGTTGTGTGTAATTACCAAGAATTGTCTTTCAATTCATAATGAATCGATTCCATACAGTTACGACTGGAACACTACAAGGCTAATGTTATAGTTAATTCCCTTTGTTACTTACGGGATCATTTTGATACCCAATTCCAAATACACATTATGAGTAAGGGCTGAAGAAGACCCATTATAATTTTAATGGGTCCATAATTAAAATCATATCATGATCAAGCAGAGTCAATAGAGAACCAGCAGAATCATTATCAACTTTTATATGCACAGTATTTAACGCTCTCCTTTATTATAAGACACAAATAAAACGTCTTGTTTTATTTGGCATTATAATTTTTAAACAACGTCATGCCTGACGTCTGACCACAAATTTGCATATTTCTACCATTTTAGCTAAGGGAAGAAGACATTTTTACGCATCAGGAGGTAACAAGAAGGCATAAAGTTAGTTAAAAAGGTATAACTCGGCTCACAATCCAAAAAAAAACTCACAAATCTAGAACAAAGTCAGTAAAAACTCACAAATCTAGAACAATGTCAGTAAAGTCTTCAACACAGAAACATTGGGAAAATTTCCAATACCGAATATAAAAAACAAATTTAAAAATATTTGAAAATCATCGTCACACGTTATACTACTACAGCTAAAATGTCGAGCAAAAATATACAGAGGTTGAGAATAATCCGAAAAGGTGTGTTAAAGTGAAAAAATAGGATAATAAATTAAATCACAATAATGGGATAAATAGTTTGCCTATTATGTATCTTTAATTTAATATTGCTAATGGAAGGGGAAAATTGCAACATGAAGGCTACTTATAAACTAATAGCCTTACCTACCTCTAACTAGAACTTATCTGCATGTATTCATGTCTGTGGCATGGAGAGATACGGAGATGGTCATCGCCGACTCTTTACATTATTCACGTAATTCACCATAGGTTTGAATTATATCCCAGGGACATTCTTCTGTTTACAATGCAATGATTTCTTTGAGTTTTATAGTGGCAGCGGCAGATAAATACTTTATGGATTCGAGAGAGACCGGTTTGGCGGAAAAATTGAACTCGAGACCATGACCGTGCACCTCTACAATGCATGAGAGAACGATTCCGTTACGAATCTCTCCAGTAAAAAAATGCTGTGGGAGAGACCAAGAAAATAATGGGGAACTATACGGAGAAGGAAAACTCAAATTCGCAAAACAAATGTGCTTCAAGAAAAATGACGAAGTCGAACCATTCGCAAGGAGACCTGAAGTAGGCGGTGCGATGGCGGTATTAAATCAGGAGGTGACGCGAAAGCAGGTGCATAATGGAAATCTGTGAATGACGCGAGGAAAATATCGGTCGAGGAAGGGGGAGTGGGAGACGGGACGAAGACAGAACGCGCGATCGCGTCCGGTTGACGTGGGGGAACCGTTATCCCGCGGTAAATACATCCGAGAGCCTTCTCTGCGCGAATGCACCTTCGATCATCGCTTAATCGCTCATCTTGTCTTACTTATGAGGATGAGCAGCCCACATCGCTAAATCGGAATGCATTGGGGAGCAGTGAGCAAGAGCAAATGGAACACTGCAAAGCGCACAGGGACAATGGGTTGAATAAACAGGGTCAAGGTCATCGTAGGACCGCCATTACAATTTACATTGCAGACGGATGACAACTTGGAAAACGTTCTGACATAAATCGTGTTCGAAGAGTGAGATCAGCGTCAGTTTAAAGAGCAGTATTAGATCACGTACGTAGAAGTGAATCATGAGTGGCAGAGAACATTTTGTGGGAAAAATTGAACCGTAGTAATCGGCCTGAAGGAGGGTGTCGACAGGTGAGGTTAAGACACACCCTAAACTATGCCACTGTGGAAGGATAAAGTGGAGTCGCTAATATTTGTTCTAATTGATAAAATCTAACTCGTGGATTAAACGGCTCGTGTTTGGATTCTCAGAGTCATATTCGTGTACAAAACGACGTACCGTTTCTAACCTTCAGGTACAAGACAACGTACTTGTCACCTGAAGATCACTTTGTAAACCGAAACGTCGTTTATTAAATGTATTATTTGGCAAAATGCTATGATTCTTTTTTAAATCGTGAATTATTTCCACCGCATCAAATCGGAAACTTTATTTCTTAATATATGCATTGATAGAAAAATATTAAATTACTAAAAGGATAAAATAAATCAAACCAAAAAAAGAGTTGCTAAAAATCTCATTTCTTGTTATATTTCTTTTCGATGAAATCGAATTATTAGTTAACAACAGAACACTCGGACGTTGATTGATAGCCATAATAAATCGTCGAATTTTCGACTCGGTTTAGAATCGAAAGGTCAAGTGTTTGGGAATCGAAAGTACAGGTAACCTAATTGCTAAAACCGAAAGATCTCTGTGACTAACCTTGGCTTGATGCGTGAGAACAGAGCGCAACTTATCATACTAATCGAATCGAGATTGTCAAGAGGATATTTTCCGGGCGAGAGTGCTGGTTCCTTTCCCTCCGTCGCTATTGGTTTCTCACAAGGTCATGGTGCCTGGAAAATCTCACACAGCGTCCCCTCACTTGGGAGTACCAGAAGGGTTCGTTCGGTTTAAAATCGAGGATTCTGTTCGGCAGACAAACCTCCCTCCCCCTACAGCCCTGCTGTACCGCACCTCATTGGGAAATCTATTTACGAAATCTCGTACATCCAGTAGTCTCCGGCATTACCTGAGAATATGAGACCTTCTTTGAATACTTGAATGCTCAAGAAAAGAATACCCTATCTTTGATAACCAAAATGAATATAAATTGCGCTCTTTCTTTTCTAATTGCGCATGTGCATATCGCTTTTTATTATTAAATTTCCTTTTAATGGCTTTTATTATATTACTATTCATTTTACTTTTATCTTATCATTTCTACGAATATTATTGTTACTATTTATTTATTTATTTATTTTTATATTTTATTTATTTTATTTATTTTATTTATTTTATTTATTTTATTTATTTGTTTTATTTGTTTTATTTGTTTTATTTGTTTTATTTGTTTTATTTATTTTATTATTTATTAATTTTTTTTATTTTTGCTTATATTATTATTACTATTTATATTTACTATAATTTCCTTTTAATAATTCATAATGCCACATTTTTAAATTATTCTGTAAACTTGACAATAGATTACACTGTGTTGTTACTCTTGGATTTTACCTGAATTGTAAGTCTTTAATGACGCCATATCAAAATTGCAAAATCAACTTGTATTGAGACCAGCGAATGCCAATCATATTATATCAGTTTTCCTGTAAATGCTCAAAAAAAACCTGGAGTACCAATAAATAAATTTTATTCCAGTACACAATGGGCGAAAAGAAAAACAAACGAAGAGGTTCTGTGCATGATAGGGGATGATAGAGAAGGCCGTCGGGAGAAATTCGAAGAAGGCAGGAAAAACGGATGCATTACATGGCGAGTGACAATGGACCGCTGAAGACCTTGGTTGAGGTGGAAGGTCGGGCAAGCGGGGTAGATGGAAGAAAAGATTTATCATGTTGAACGAGATGACGAGAGGCAGGGAGTACATGTCTGTACTTGAAGAAGAATGGCTCATTATAATTCTGATTTTAGGCTATTCATTTAGGTTGGGCTTAGAAATATAGCAGTGCTTAGGTAGCGGATTCATAAAAATTCTACCTTGACCGGAAGGATTCTCTTAATCATACGCATCGTAACAGTATGGTATATATAAAAATCTATCATTCCTCCTCTTAAATTACCACTTCCCTTTTTTGCATACCTAACCTGCAACTACTGCAGGCTACACCCGCCACCCCATTCCATCCGTTGCCGTCCTCCTTCATTTTTCCCCAGACGCTTTTGACCACCGTTTTGAAATCGCTAAACGATCTCTTATTAAGAGTCAGGTGCCTCCGAACGAGAGAGGAGGAGAGGGAAACCTTTTACATCAGGCGCCGTGGCAGCCAATTAAAATTTCATGATGCCGTTTATCACGGGTTCAGGTCTTTTTCCCAGGCGGGGAAACAGGCATTTCAAGGATATGCAAGTCCTACATACCCTTTCCGTTCGTTTACTATATATGCCAAGAGGAGGATGGAGGACTGAAGCATAAATCAATCAAACGGGCGTTCACATCCATGCTAATTTTTTTCCGTTTAAAATAGGATAATTAATTGGGGAAGGGGGGGGGGTGACGAGATGGATATTTTAATCTCCTACATCAATGCCGGTTTTTCAAGCATCATCTTGCTAGGAAGAAAATTAGGTCAAAGGAGGTTACGCGCACACTTCCATCAAATTAGTTTTTTTTCCAACAGCAGAGCAAATCAGAGTCGAAACGAGTTTCAAACTTCATAGCTGGGCTAACTTATTCCAGTATAAGTTTGATTTAATGATGCCGACATTATGATTCGTTCATGTAACAAAATAGTTAATATTTTGTCGCACATTCTGTTTGAGGATTAACGCATACGGTACAAATCAAAAACAGTCGATCAGTAACCAAATATATAGTATTATTATTAGGTAATCTACCGGTTAAGGTAGGTTTTTGGATGGACACAACTATCAAATAAATATTTTGTAACTCCGAACAAAACCCAATCCAGCAACCTAAACTACATCAGGTCCCTCTTCATCTCTGTGTACTTCTTTCCTCCCTTCATCCCATCCAACATCCCTATCCTGTTCCTACCCTTTCCTCGCTTGCCCAACATTCTCCCCTCTATTACCTTCTTCAACATTCCACTGCCGCTCAATAGGCCTTTCATCCATTTTTCCTGCCTCCATAGGATTTCTCTCAACAAACCCCTCTCCTCACGCACCATCTCCAGTACTTCCTCATTTGTTTTCCTTTCGATCCATTTCACCTTCTCCATTCTTCTCCACACCCACATTTCAAAAGCCTCCAATCTACGTCTATCCTCCTGCTTCAGTGACCACGTTTCCGCACCATACATAGCTACGCCCCATATCAGAGTTTTTACGAGTCTTGTCTTAACATCTCTACTCAACGTCCCCGAACCAAATATATATATTATATATAACCTGTTTAAATATTTGCTTACTGATCGACTGTTTATATATATATATATATATATATATATATATATATATATATGCATATAAAAACTTAGACAGCAACACACAGCACGAGAACACATAAAAGGAATACTCACACGTAATATCTTGATAATTTCGACTGACTCAAACTCCGACTCTCCGTGAGAGTTCCTTTTATGTGTTCTCGTGCTGTGTGTTGCTGTCTAAGTTTTTATTCAACACTTCCGTGTTACTTCGAAGAAATCATATATATATATATATATATATATATATATATATATATATATATATATATATATATATATATATATATATATATATATATGAGTATATATACTTATTTTTTTTAACGTACCTTACCATTTGGAGCCAAGTTTTCATCATAAGTACTCAAAAGTAAAACTGTCAAAATACTACGACACTCGTGTATTTAATTTTCTAAACTTGAGTTTGCTAAATGTTAAAAGAAGGCGAAATATCGACCCCAGTCACTCCCTCTGCTCGTATTGGGTTTCGAGAAAGCAGCGCTAAAGGGGCCAAGAGTCGAGTTTCACTTCCCCAAAAGAATCAGAGTTAATGGTGCTAATGAATTCTTGGCCCTCTTGGTACACCGTGAAAAACAAACATCCACAGACATCATTGACGAGACTTATTGGGACGTAAATATTAATGGGTTTATATTTCGAGCCTCATCTGCTCGCCAGCAACATCTCACCAATATTTTACGGACTTATCGCTCTCGGTGCAATAAAAGTTGTGTCGTGCATTTAAAAAAAAACTGGATTTATGTTGGAGCGGTGCGAAGGAGGATCGTTAAAAAACTACATCATAGGTCTGCATCATCGCATAATTTTGGAATTTATGGAACAGAGAAAAGTGGATAAAATAACGGGGTTTCACATTAATGAAATTGAATAGCTGAATAATTTAAAAATATTCTTAAATTCCGTCATTGGAAAACACGACTTCGCAACAGTCTACCCAAACAAAATATTATAAATAAGATTTGGATGTTTTCTGGAATAGAGGTCTAACGTATTTCGACTCACGGCATGCACGGCAGTAAATTATTCAACTTCACAATGTACTTCAAAGTATTCTGAAAAATCTAATAAGGGTTTTTGTATCTTGCAAAAACCACTCTCTATTATTAAATTACTAGTTTGTTGTTAGTAAAATTAAAAGTGAAATATTATTCAGCTCGGGCGCATAATACCATCCCGGCGTTGCTACATGGATGGGTATTATTCAATTTTCATTTGTAATAATGCGAAGCGTGTTCAACAAATATTGGGAATTTGAGTTATTTGGAAATAATTTTATTTGTTCGTCTATATCAATGTTATCCCCTCCGATGTAGTCCTCATTAGATGTTACACACTTATATCAGCATTTTTTCCAACCCTTGAAACACTTATGGGACTCGATTTTAGATATAGCTTTTACCTCTCTCAGTGATGAGTTTTAATCTCATATTTGCTTATAAAACGAAGGCTCTTTGAATTACAGCGCTGCGTTTGGCCAAATATTCACGAACAAGCGAGTGAGATGTGTCATCAGGTGCATTATCGTAGTGCAAAAGCCATGTATTGTTTCGTCAAAAATTAGTTCGCGTTATTTCGTACTGCTTCACGCGCACGGCGTTGAATTTTTTAGTCGTAATCTTTATTAGATACTAATAAGCCAAATTACAAAATTCCCATTACTTTATGAGCACACCTCGTCCGTAGACGGCAGTTCTCTAGTTGACTCTTATTTTTACTAAAAAAATAAGATTAATTAAGACGATGCCAATATAAAAAGTGCATAGACTAAAAATATGTATTTTGAATTTGGATCAAACTGCCCCGAACGGGAGTATTTGAATATAGAATGCTTTATCACTTTCATACCAAGGTAACCAGAGTGGACACATGGGGAAGAATCGAGAGTTACGGGAGCAGACACTCTAAATGGAAACTCATGTTCATGCAAATGACAACCTCATTTACAGTCAAAAGATTACACATAAGGTTCAGGTATTTCCATTCCCAAACGAGGAATACACAATTCGTCATTCGCGTCCTTATCATTAGAACGCCATTAAGTAAAACGTACAACTTATCAAAAGAGGATGCGATAAATAAACTTAAAGAAAAAAAAAACGGATTCACGAAAGTAGATTCCAGCTTGTAAAAAGACCACGAACCGAACATACTCAACCCGTCCAGTCACTGGACTGCTCCTCCCATTGACGTAGCAGAGCGAATAAAAAGAAGTATACGAAATGGGGATAACAGAATTGGCGGAATGTAATCTGGAATTATATCACTTCGGTCGGTTAAAATTGCCTCGGATTATAGATGAGAGGAACCCGTCCGAAAAATTCAACCTCCCCCGGGTTTTTATCCTCGAAACGTGAGAAACCGTTAGCACTGGAGGGGAGACAGGGATAAGCGAGTGGCAAAATTAAGTGAAGCTCTGCTAACTAATGATTAGAGGAACCTGTCCTGAAATATTTCGCTCTCGAGCGTCGACACGCCACCTAAATAAATCTGAAAGCTCATTCGAACGCATAGAAAAGGTACTAATAGTGTCCACATTCAGCTGTGCCGGATTATGTTGTTTTACATGAATTTGGAACATTTTTTTCGCCTACAAATCAAAGCCTCAGCTTTGACGGGTATTCCAATCTGTTGCCGACGGTGTCTAGCTCACTTATTTTACCCGGGTGGTTATATCTAAAAATATCATTTGGTGGCATGATAATTCCCCCGGCATCGGTAGGTGTTCTGTACCTCTCCAACACTCTTGCTTGCTCTCTTACTGAATCAAGTGCCTCCGGACGAAATTCCTCCAACATGCTCGTCGCGCCAACATTCTTCTCATAGCAATGTTTAACATATTTACGTGGATTTTTCTTGATACATTTCCAGCTCCTCAATGAATGTTTCCTCCTAGAGATTCCAAACACTTTCCGCGTATTCTAGACGTGGTCTAACTAAAGCGGAGTAACACCTCTCTCCAAACTTTTCGTTACTCATTTCTACAACCCGTCTAATTAAACCTAATTTTTAAATCTTAAGCCGTCAAGAGCAAAAAAATTCGCCCATTTAGTCCTCGAATTAAGATACTTGTAAATTTTCTTGCTGTCAATCGATGCGGAGTGTAGTTCGATCAATTAGGGAAAGGGGTTCGTATTGAACTGAATGCGTGTTTTGCTAAATGCTTTCACCAAATTGGTAAAAAGATCGTATTGCTACATTGCTGTCATATTTTGATAACGTAGGCTGTGGCACTAGCTACCTGTAGATCATCAGATGACCCCAAAGTCCCTGGTTTGGATCTCGACTCGTATATGGCCGTTGTATTTGTCAACCAATGGATTTACCATAGTTGAGCTTATGGTGAAATAAAACCTCAACCGTCACGGCTCCTTAACAACACTAAAAGCGCTGCATCCACAACCCAAGGTATATTTCCATTCGTGGTTTGTTAATTTATGGACGGCGCTTAAACAGTCTTGCTAATTTTAGATGCATAGGAAACTGGTCTCTTCTGCAGAGAGCTTCTCGAGCTTCGAGCTCTCGAGCTTCACGCAACTCGATGAGCGGCTTTCAACTTAGTCTCAGGGTTTATGGCAAACGATGGTCACGCATAATTCAATTTCTCCTTCCTTGAGCGTGTGCAACATGTAAAAAGAACCACGAGAAAACACAGTAAGCCACTAAAAGAAGCAAGAAAGATCAGCTATAAACGCCAAATCTTTGCATACCCCACGGATCATCTCGCAAAATGAGGCAATTTTCGTCTCCGTCATATATGTTGAAAGGCGTGAATGGCTCATCGAAATGACTCTTTGTAGACGAATCACCACATTATTAATTACAGAAATTCCCTATCAAACGATTTTTGAGACGTTGCAAGACTTCGGGCACGGTACTAATGCATGGTGTGTCCCCGTTGATGAAAAGCAATTGACTTTGTTAACTATCGATTGTATATTAGAAATGATCAATATTCATATTGAAGATTGCACCGCTTTATTGTCATGTTTTCTCCATTGTGCATATTTTCCATCTTGTTACATTTACTATTTTTCTACCCTCACCTTCTAATGGAGCAAATAATTTCATGCGTATATACCCAGCACACCGTTCCCTTTTGGAACCGGGAAGAACAAAGCATTTGGATTTTAAGTTATATAGGGAAAGTTATTCTATTTCACTAATTTATTCCATGCTGACCTCTCATTGCATAATCCTTTCGAACCTACCAGAGCTATACATTTTTAATACATGCTCTTCTGCTCCTGTTATGCCTAATATTCCTTGTCTTGAGAGTCTCTTTGACCACATTCACCCATGACTCTCGTTCTCTCTTCCTTTTAAATCATTTATTTCATATTTCTCATACCAATATTTATTTATTGATTCGGTTCTCCTCTATTCTGTCGAAATTAACGAACCAACGCAACGCAGTTCTTGGAAAACTCTTGTCGATTAAAAGAGTAAATAATTAAGGGTGGCAAATATGTCATATTACGAATTTATATATATATATATATATATGTATATATTATATAATTTGTTGCATTTACGTTATTCCTTGACTATTTCGATTTCTCATAAAGTGGCATTGACAAACGCTATTCACAGACTTTATGCAACAGTATGATTACTCGTTAGTCTCCGTTCTTATACATTTGAATACAGAATATAAGAACCACAATTTCTCCATTAATAATGTATAAAAAGCTGAAAAATATAAAGCGTGGAATATATCGAAAGATATATCCATATTAGGAAACGAATTTTCTTTCAAAATAATGTATTCCTGGGGATTTATGGTAGCAAGCCTGCACCACTCATCCGGTAGTTATAAACGAACTGACGACAAGACGAAATGTCGAGGAGATGAAACCAGAATTAGAATGTCACGTTACGCACGAAGATCGTTGCAATTTTTTACCTTCAAGGTGCATTTGAGCCTTGATCAGCTACTTATGGTTTACCGTCAGGTTTTCTCGGTTTTTGTACGTTTCGTTTTGTCTGGCGATCTAGCTTTTTTAAGACAAATCAGTACACCAATACAGGTGTCGCAAAATGTATGCATTTCCCCTTTCTACATCCTACGGCAACATGAGACGTCAGTGACGTCGTAACCCATGCGGCGAGTGACATGTAAACGACTCCTCTCATTAGTAAGTGCGAGCCTGATTGAAAGGACTAAACGTGTACCATATCACGCGGGATGGTGGCAATGCTGACGGAAACGCTGACGAAACCCGTTGCCAGTCACGCTCGTGGGTCGACACTCCAACACAAATTTGTTGGAATCCGTGAAGTTTGAGGAATAATATTTGATTTGTCCGGAATTTATGCCAGGCTATCCCTATTGAGATTTACAGCACCGGCAAGTAGCAAGCCCGCCATTTTTGTTTTCAACGACGGCCCAATAATGCCGACGAAGCTCTTTTGTTATCGCCAAAGAGCACGGGACCGAATCTTGTTCGCGTTTATCCCCTCGGAAATTCGCTTTGTAGGCTCCAAAAAAAAAGAAAAGGAACCAGAAAACGAGAATTAATGGGAGCGCACAGGATCTCCTTGTGAAAGAAAATAATCGCAAGCACGTTCTTCATTTCTGGTTTACTTTCTTTCGAAAAGGATATGCAGAAAAAAATTTAATCAACAATGTGGCCATCCAACTTGGCACGCACGAACTTTGCACAAAAGAGAGGATGCTAGCGGAACTAGTTCTTCGAGAACGAGATATTTGAAACTCTCGCACTTGACCACGGGTTGCAATCACGTGTTCGGCTTCGGGGCTACCTTTTTTTCTATGGCCGGCCCATGTTTTTGCCACGCCATGAGTTCGAACCGGAGAAACGATGCGAGTTATAAATATCGCGTGGACGAGTTCGGCCCACGCAAATGAATTGACTCATCAGAACCAAATGGTGGGATCGCTCAGCACACTGCCTCCGCATGAATCTGCAGGAAACATGCTTGCTTTTTCTCACGATCTTTTAAATGTATTAAAAACCTATTTAAAAATTCTCAATGATTTATAGGGAGGTTTGGTAAATGTACTAATAACCTAAAGCCAATTTTGATTTTCAGGGTTTCATTCCCTGCTTTTCTTTCAAGTTTTATGACTTCAGCAGAACAAAATATAACGAAATTAGCACACATAAGGAAAAAATAGCAATAGTTTGGCTTCATTTTGTCAGTAATTCCAGGATTTAAAAAAAAACAATCCTGTTTAATACTTTGGCGGAGACAGTATTTTCGCATAAACTCCAATCCTTCGTTGGAGTATAATTTTGATATCAATGTAAAATTGCTATCTCCACGTTACATCGGTAGACGAGAGCGTAGTAGGGAAACGTGATGTTGAAAAGAACAAGTGTAACTGATCCTTTCACTACTATATTTCGCGCTCATAAGTTATAAACAATTATCGTACCTTATCGAGAAGTCCTAGTACCTAAACGACCCATTTAACTGACAACTTGGATGTGTTAAGATAAGAATAAACTTCTGGTATATTCGGTTGGGCGATGGGCACCTCAGGGGTATTTGCGCTAAAAATGGAAGAGTTAGTGTGAGGAATGAGTGGATCGCGAAAGAATTTAAGTTGGAAGAACCGGTAATAAGCGAATGAGGAATAAATTTGCTAAGTATACTGCTGAGATAATATGTGAAAGCTGAATAACCGAAAATATATATGAAAGGAGAGCAAATAATTTTGAGATGAGGAAAGAGGCCGAGGGGCAGACCATGGGCGAATGAGGTTGTCCCGGCAAGGCATGGAATATTAGCATACTCACGTCTTGGCACGGAGGGATGAGTCAGAGTTGAAAGAAGTGGGCAAGAACAGTGAAGCATCAAAAAAGCTACTAGAAGATGGTAAAATTTCCCGTCACTAACTGAAAGCAGTGTTTTCTTGACGTTGACTCCTCCGGAAGGTTAAGGATAGATACCTCATTTCCGACGGTCTGAGTTTCATGGTTAATAGCAAATTTATTGAAAATGATGGTGTCTTAACACCCACTACCACGCGCCACTTAAGCTATCTCACCAGGTGTTTTATAAATGTAGATTACATCTGCACATCTGCTGCTAAATAATTACGCCATTTTATTGCCACGAAGAACGACGTTACTTCATATTATTTGACCAATATCAATATATCGGATGGAGTTCGCGGATGTGGGTAGTGAGAAAGACGCTGCAGATGCTGTTTGGTCATCTGAATTGGTAATTTTGCTTTGGCAGTAGTGCTAAATTTTACCCGACACAAAATGTCCTTTGGGAAGCATATAAGCATGATGTTTTTACGGTAGCTTACTCAATGGTGTTTCATTCCTTTCCCGGGCATACTACCAATAAAGTTTCAATGCTCCTCCTCAACTTTACGTTTGAGTTGCTGTATTAGTGGTCGGCTATTAAGGTGGACGGCTATTTTTGTTGTCTATATGACTAGCCAAAACAAACGTGCTCGAGTCAAATCAAAAATACCTAATAATATCTTTCAATTGTTTCTGTAGGCGGAAGTAGTAAGTCCCAGATGACCATTGTAATGGCGACACCAGCGCGCCGAACGCCGCACCTCTTCCTCTAAGCGTTTTTAGTGTTAATTTTTTCTTCTGCCAAGAAAAATAGTTTTCTTTCCTTTTAACGTAGAAATGAATCGATCATTATTAAGCATTTCCTGCTATTCATGGGAATATTCTTGGGATTTTAGTTTCAATGGGTTTTATACGTCACTGTCACAAAACTTGTCGATGGTAAGTGCTTTAGCATTCTATTCCAGTAATACCGGGCTTCGTTGCGGACTATTTTTTTATATTAGCACGTACACAGTTTAAACACAGCTTAAATATAACGGAGATTTATAATAGTTTGCCCTTTAGTTTCGATCTAGTAGTTTAACAACCCACAGTAGATCGAGAGAGTGGGCTTTTAGCTAGATAATCTGAGTTTTGGGACCCTGATTGTTAGGTAAGCATAATGAAAGCAAGAAGTATTACCTAGTGGGTTGGAATTTGGAATTTCTCCACCTTGACCACATATCGTTATGGAATACCTTTTAACGCAACCTTTGGGAATGTGTGGCAGGGACCTCCAATGAAAAGCCGCTAAACAAATTAAGAAAAGTATCCATTAAAATGGTTTTTAGTAAAACACATGGAAACTTACATACAGAAGGCGAATTCAGCAGTTTATTTGTTGAAAAAAGCAGCCAAAAGCGGCACAAAGGCTTTTAAATTGGCTGACAGACAATATATACGTATAATATACATTAAGAAAAAGAAAGAGTAAAAGCAATAAACAATAATGAAAAGTTAACAAAATAAATGTCCAGAACTAGCTATAAGACAGCAGGATAGCACATATGCAAGCAATCTGGCGTTTAAGGAAGGAGGTGAAAGCGGTGAGTGAGAAAGAGAGGTTCAGAAAAGGATACTGGATGCTTAGGGAATTAAATGTTGCGGGAAGTCGATGGAATAAGGAACGTTGAGAGACGGAAATTTGGAATCTGCATTAGACTCAAGTTACGTGTTGGCCGAGGGGGAACACGAATTGAGAATAGAGGAAGAAGGTCGTTAGTGCGGAGAGTTCCATTGAAGATGCTATGAAAGAATTTCATATCACATAGCAATCGACGTCGGTAGTCATAGAGCGGTTATATACCTTATATATATATGAGTGTCATTAGAATTGACTTCAGTCAATGAAACTTCAGTCATTGGTTTTGAATGCGGTATTTCTTTTTTCCTTTTTTGGGTGGTGACCTAACACCCCCCGCCACACGCCCTTGCGGCGGCTTGCGGGGTATTATGTAGATGTAGAATAGGACCAAGAGGAACTCATGAAAGTGACACCTAAAACCATTCTATTCAATTCATGAAATGCAATGCGCATTCGTGAGATAAAGGTAAGTAATTAGTTAAATACGTACGGGGAAGAAAGCTTCGGAGCGTGATTTAATATTGAAAGGACTTTCAGAATGAACAATTGTCCGAACCAAGATTGGAAACTTGTCGCACTTAGAAGCAAGAATGTATTGCTTCTTCACATTCTCGTTGCCTTACAGTTCTAATTTAAAATGAAAAATTATTAGTCTACTACTTTGATTATGATACGAAAATGTTACCCTCCACTCCCTTATTGTCCCTCCGACTACTCATTCCCCTCCTCCGCCCCCTTTCACACAAACTCCCGAAATTTAATACTTCCAAAATTTTCTTTCGTTTACCTTGTACTATCGGATGAAACTAGTCGTACGAGAGCTTAATAGATCATTTCGTAGATTAACAACCTGGATACTTAATTTACCCTTATTTCCGGTTCAATAATAATGAAATTCCTTTGAAGATATGGTAAAAATTTAATTTTATTGAAAACTAATATCTCGATTTTGAAGTGGGTATGGCAAGACATCCATTGTCTCGGACGTATCACCTATCGTAGATGTTTCCGTAAATATTTACTTCCCTTTTTTCCGAACATCCTATTCGAATCCATTGCTGTTGAGATGAACGCTGGCGGAACGTTGGCGCTGATGAAATTAATACGAGACACATACATACATACATACACTCGTACATAGGTCGAGAACACCTAAACCAATCGAGTAAGATAACCATCAGTTAATTAGAAGGAGAGGCGAAAATATATGAATTATTTTTGAAAGTTAAATATTTTTTTTGGGAATTTCAGAAAGAAGTCAACAATTTGTCCTTATCACCATCTCACGCTATGGCAAGAGTGTTATTGACATTAAGGTTTCCGGAGGGGTAATTGTGAGACACCGAGTGCTTTTGGTTTTTCTACGATTATATTATATCTATGAAGAAACCTACTATTATCTCAGCGCTTATTAATTATTGAGATTAAAAACCATATCTCTAATACTTTGCGGAACATAGAGATTATACTCTTCCGAGGGTATGAAAAGTTACATTGACTTCGCTGAATCCACACGACGTTTTGAAATACAATTCTTCTTATGATTTAAAGCAATCTCCAGATGTGTGATTACTATTTTGTGAACTCCAAATGATTACGAAACGAATTTGATATTTCCTTCTCCAGTGGTTTCCATCATAATCTTACATATTTTTGTTACTCATAATACTCTTTCGCAACAGTTTTGGAATGATTCGAAGGATTTTCATCGCATTTTCTTCGATTCAGGAATTAACTTCAACCATACATTTTCCCAAATGCCAGGATACAGGTGATGTTGAAGAGAAATAACATCTCCCCTCAAACCCTTCATTTGGATAGCCTTATTAATTTAATCGAACAAGGTTTATTCGACGTAGACCCGCTGATGATTCGAAACTTAATTCCCTACTGCTACTACAAAACGTAAAATTTTAACCGAAGCTTTGAGGAATTATTTTAAATGATCTTTTCACATGACGTAAATGAACGTGTGCAAAAATATGCACGTGTGTTTCCCCAAAACCAGGATTGTGTTTAATTTTTATTAACCACAATTTAAGATGTCCGCATTCTCAAATGACTCTAATTATGGCATTGGCCATCAAGAGAAAATGTAGTCGCCATTGGCGCGAAGTCTCCTCATCGGTGTCTGCATAGTTGTTTATGTAAGCATCCTTTGTCAGGAAATTTCCCTAATTTTGACGTCGTGATACAACGCATTCCTTCAATGACCGAACCAATTCCAATCGATCGAAATTTTGGGCACGAATCGAACAGAGGCTCAAATCCCTTCAATCGAGGGCGCACCAAGGCGAGATAAGATACTGAGTGAAGAATAAATTTGAGTGTTCCATTAGTGCAGTTTCCACCGGACAGACCCTCTCCTGAAATTCCCTCAGTTATCGGATGGAAATTAACTTTCTGGTTTCAAACCTTATAGTGTCAACACCCGACTCAAATCGAGTATGGTTCCTGGGACAAGTGACTCTCTCCCGTTTCCGTCAGCGGTCGTGGAAGCGAAGGACGCGTGCATTTTTTTTTAGTCTCCTTCCGCGCCGCGACAAGTAGGTTATTTGAACGAGGGCGCAGCGAAGGAAAAGTTAGTGTAGTACACTGGTCACATCCACCCTACTCCCATGCAGTCCCCCGAGGTGTCCCCGTAAGCTCTGTGTGGCAGAGGGGGGAATGGCTGGGGGGAACCTACTTATTCCCGAGCCGAGCTGGGAGGAGACGACGCGAGATCGAGAACACTTCCTGAGCGAAACGTGCCCAGGAAACGTATTCACACACACGTAACTCGTATGTCGCCAAACCACGAGAATTATGAATTCAATGACGGAGGTTGCATCGAGATGTCAAGTGTATGCAATTTTGATAACCTTTACTGTACTTGCAATATTAAGTGCACTCTATGATATGACGATGATAAACTAGTTTTTTAATAGACATTGGCATAAAAAATCCAGGGTTTTATGTATGATCTTTTGGCAGCGGAGGATTACCACCAGAAGGATTGTGGATTAATAGCGTAAAAGTATGTGTCGTTCACACAATAAACGATTTCATGTGCAAAATTACATAAGAGTTGTAAACAGTGTTATCATAACAATACCTACCCGATTTTTTTGAAAAATGATATTAATTAATTTGCCCAATAAACAACCGAAATTGCATAGTTTTAAAAATTGGCACCTTAAAACTGGGCCAAAGTGAATGTTAGAGCATTTTTGAAAATGACTATGAACCTCTTGGTTGGTTAAAAACTGTGTTTTGTCTTCATACCTGTGGGCAAAATGCGCATGAATATAAGTGTTACAGTAATGTGATCACTCCTCATTAATACATGAACTAAGGTGACGCACTGGCTCTTTCAGTCACGATTGAACCTCCTTAGACTACCTAATTCTGTGCACCCGCGGATTAAAGCTTCTCGATGATCCCGCAGGGAGTGTTCTCATTTGATTTTGCGACGTCTCGACTGGGACCTACCATGTAGCGATATCCCGGCGATGTCACGGGACTGTTTCGAGTCATTATTTAATTAAAGGCGCCTGCCACTAGGTGGGTCGGCAACTTCGATGTTCTATTTTAACTTCCGAACCGCGATAGCACAGAAATACGCCACCACCTCAGTAATCAACCCGGACGTCCCTCTTTGATAGGAGAGGGTATGGGTGGAATTTGTACCGAGCCCTACGTTCTTTGAAGTCAACACATTCGTGGCATGAGGGTTGGCCATTTCATTTCCTCGGGCGATCTGTGGTTTCCCACAAAGTCTCGGGAAGTGGAAAATCATGTCGTGCATTTATTTGGATCACCTCAGTTCACGCCTCGATTTTTAGATGGTATGAATTAATCGAATTGGAACTGAAGACCCAGTATCCAGTTAGACAAACGCTCTAGTCGCTAGGCTACCACGCAACTCTTCAAGAAATTACTTATCGTATTTCCATTGCGTGTAATATCGTATTTTCACCATTCGTATTCGACCATCAAACGACGCAACGACCACGCGACAGAATAAAAACTGAAAATGGTTGCCAGAAAACAACTACTGCAAGCGCCATTTGCTCCTAGTTTTCTTCTACTAGCTCCTACTAGTAGTTTTAAGCGGAAGGACCATTTCAATCACTCCAACAAATTCGCCATTTGACTGCTGCGTTTAAATGAATCCTAAGAACGTAGGTATCACTTGGAAATGAATAGGGTTTAGGGTCTCTTGACCCTAAACCTTATTCATTTCATTTCCGAGGGTAACAGACCTTGGTTTGTTGCCCTGAAAAAGCCAACGGAATACGATAATATGAGGTAATATAAGTTTCAATGCATTTATTTGTCAATTATCTGAATCCGCAATCGCCTCGTGGACATTTTATGGTGTACTTTTTGGAAATTAGTCCCGATTTTTGCATCCGGGTCTGACTTTTCGAAAGCCGTTCTGATTTTTGCAAGCATGCCGTAGCTCTGGCAATCGTCTTGATTATGGCAGCCGGCTCGGATCTGCTCTCAAGTCTTTCAATGTGGTCTGGCCTCCTCACTGGCGTCTGCACCTAGGGTATAATTTCCACCATCGAACCAACTGACCATCTCCGACGTTCGGCCATCGTCCCAGTGTTTAATGCATTAATATCATTACTCTTATGTCATCATTTGTCTTTACTTCTCATCTCCCAAAAAACTTTCCCCTAAAATATTCAAAATAGAGTTCCATATTATTTCATATTCTTATTTGTTCTTTCCAACACAACTAACAAAATTACTTAATATTTACAATCGGAAAACACAAAAAACAAATTTTTCATTATTTTCATCTGGTGAGAAATTAGTCAGTGAGACTCGAGATCCGTATCCCACAATTAGGCATCGTGAGAAAATTGTCATTTAGCTGGGGCCGTTGAGCGATTTTACATCGATTACAATTGCCGGCACGAAAAGTCTTTGGTATCATTCGTAAAGTTCAGAACTTTCGTTTGATTTTCATGTCTACGAGAATGTAATGTAATGTAAAAAGTATTTAACATCTGTGAATTTCTCTTAGGTTTAGAATATATTAGATAGAAATAGAATTATTCTGGTTAAAAGATTATACGTGAATCAGATATCCAAAATAACTTTTTTCCATTCTACATCATTTATTTAGCATCAGCCCTTTATGGGAAACCATAGGCGGCAAAGGGAAAGGAACTCCCACTCAACCCTTCCCTGCCCTGTTCATATTTAAATTTCATCTGCTGTGGTGCTTACTACAAGATGAGCTCCACCATCACCCATTAAATTCCTCTCGATTTCTTTAAATCGAATCTCAGAGCATACCTAAATTAGGAAAAGATTAAATATGGGGTGCTGTCAATGAAATTCTATTGATTGGCGCTTCTAATTGAATAAATATTCTATTCATACGTTGATTACTGTGTTTTTTTTGCCTCGGAGAGTTAATAAGAAAAAATATATAAGGTACAATAACCGTAATAACGTTCAACCCGAGTACTTGTAATTTAATTAATTTAACAATGGCGCTTTCTAATTGGAGCGTAGTATAAAAAGACTAATGTAAATCATAATCCCTTTATTAAGAGGTAAAATTGTACGAGAAATGAACTTTTTCATTTACAAGATATAAATATGATTCTCTATATTATAATTTAAATTCGTTTTCATTTCAGAATAGTAGAATTCTAATTCTAGAAGCTCTGTTCAATGAAAAAATTGCTAAATTAAAGAATTTAGGCACTAATTGAATAATTTTTACACAAGAATATATTCTATTATCAGAATATCTTGAATTTGCTTCAAACTTAATTCAAACCATGTGTACCGTTTGAAAAATTGTTAAACTTTCTGAGATTAATTTCCAAAGCCGGTTACTGCTTGGACAATGCGGGAATCTACCGAATCTAAATACATCTGTGCCTCTTTACAGTCCACTAGAAATCATAAAGCAATCACACTTAAGGGGAGAGATATCATGCACAGAGCATAGGTTCCACGACTGGATTTGATACAGTGCTAACTTTTACAAGGGTTAAAAACCTTTAGTAGCAAGAGAACCAAATGAGCAATAGCTGTTTAAAAATATTTTTGCCAACCAAGCCAATCGTAGGTATCAAAGACATGGTACACCGGGAATGTGGACCAGCGAAGAACAGAAGTCCCTCAAACATGGTGCTGGGAGAGAATACCGAAGATTAACTGGACAGACGGGAGTGAGGAACGAGGGAGGATATAGAAGGGCAGATGAGGAAAGTAGAACTGTGGAAAAGAAAATCTACATGGCTTGGACACACCTTGAGACACAATAGATTAGTCAGAAACGTAATAGACGTTAAAAATTGAAGGAAAAATCCCGCGAAGAAGACCAAGAGGCTAGTGCATAGGAAAATTAAGGAGGAGGAGGTAAAAGAGAGAAGCTATCAGGGGGTGAGGGAATTAACACTGAATAGAGAAGAATAGAGGACTGCAGTAAATCAGTCTTAGGATCAAATTACTGATGATGAAGAAGGCTATCGTGGTTAATGACCAAACACTTCGCGGCGCAAAATCATGGACTGATTCGATTAAACTTTGCAAGTCGGCCATGTGCGACGTTAGAAAGTACGGAGCCATATGAAAAACCATACACAATAATCTAGTCGAAGGTATGTCGAAAGAGCTGCATCGGAAAGAATGTGTAACTGGTTGCTCACAGGGCGACTGGTCAATAAAATATTGAACAATATACAAACGCTGATATGGAACTAAAATATTTTGTGGTAACAGGTATTTCTGATTTGTTTGAATATTTGACATATATTTTAGTATGCACAATGGCATTATGAAAGAAATGCACTTTATAAACATAAAAAGATGTCAGCGCTGGAGAACGATCTAGAAGATTTTCCCAACTGAGAATTAAACAAATTTTAAAATTCCAATCCATATTACAAATATCTTGACCCGAGATCAACTCGATTGGAAAATGAAACAGGCAAAAATATATATGAGGGGGAGAGATTAATTTCAAACAAGAAGCCAGGATTAAAAAATGGATAAAGAATCAAGAAACCCCACGACGATTACGAAACTGGCGCACCTGAGGGCACCTCACGCAAAGAATCCGACACAAAATGCTTCATCTGCATTAAGTGCCCGGTGTCTCGCGGCGAAGTTTCGGACTGCCCTTATGAAAAAGTAATTCACCTTGGGAGGAACTGAAAAACATTACCGTTAATTTCACCAAAGAGAAATCTGTCGGGCTAAAACCCTCAGGGGTCATAAATTCCGAGTACTGTGCTCACTTCTTACAGTTAGCATAAGAAGAAGTGATAGACAGGCTGGCATGTTTTTTTTTCAAAAACTGTTCTCTCCCATTCAATTGGTCAAAGGTGTCACAAGAATTTAATTTCGGGAGGCCTTTCCTTGGAGTGGCGAGATTGATTGAAGGGGGACGGACGAATATTTCCTGCCCGTTATCGGAAATATGCAAATTAGGAATTTGGCGAACGCAAAGTGGGATCAATGATGTGAATGAGCTCCGTCTGAGAGGGGGGCTGGGAGGAGGGAGCGGGGGGGAGGGACGGGGTTGGTGAGCGTGCATGTGTCGGGGCGACCATCATCATCTTCTCCGTATGGAGGTCAACGATCCCATTTGAGCGCTCCCGCGCGAAGTGGCAAGGCTCGTTCCCGATCTCCCTCCCTTTGTCTTCCTTGTGCCTTCTCTCTTTCTTTCCCCACTGTACTCCGGCACCCTCCTCAACTGCCCCGTCACTCCGCCCTCCTTGCAACGACCTGGACAGCAGGTGCGTCCAGGACTTCCCCCCTCTCTTCTCTCCATACATATGTACATAGTATATCGCCTTCCCCACCTCTCTTGTGTTCGTCCTTTATGTGTGGTCCTTTCCCATTTCCTTATCTCTATTTTCTATGTGAATGAATATATATATATATATATATATATATAAATTCACTGATAGTCATAACAAACACAGAAACCAAAACACAAAAGAGGAAAAACTCACTGGTTCTCGAATTTTCGGTGGTCCAACCACCTTTCTCAAGAGGAATTAGGAACAGAACTTTCTGAAGAAGAGTTCTGTTCCTAATTCCTCTTGAGAAAGGTGGTTGGGCCACCGAAAATTCGAGAACCAGTGAGTTTTTCCTCTTTTGTGTTTTGGTTTCTGTGTTTGTTATGACTATCAGTGAATTTACATTACACGTTTGTGGGTTTTCCAAAAAAGTGTATATATATATATATATATATATATATATATAGGTATATATAAAAACATTAAATTTATATATATGTGTGTGTGTAAATAATATATATATATATATATATACACACACACGTTTCTATAAATATACTAAAAGAATCAGAAGGAAGAAATCTACAACTTACGGATGGGAAGTGTGGGCCCCTTCATTAGCAGATTAAGAAATTTTGGGCACAAATTGGGAAACATATATAAAATACTGCACGACATATGAATACCACAATTGAAACAGAAAACAGGAAAAAAAACATCCACACAGGGGTTAAAAAGTTAAAAGTCCCCATACGCCGAAGTCAAAGAGGTGTGTGTGTATGTGTAAAAATATACCTTGAAGGAATGTTAATAATATTTTAAACGGAGAACGAAATAGAGCAAGCCAACAAAACACAGGAGAAACACGTAGAAATGAAACACACGTGTACCAAATTTTCGGTGGTCAAGCCACCTTCCTCTGGGGAAAGACGGAAATCTAATTTATAGTTGTCATATAATTTATATATATATATATATGTTTTACACATATATTATTATTAGGTAATCTAGCGGTTAAGGTAGGTTTTTGGATGGACACAACTATCAATAATTTACACATATATGTATATATATATACACACACACACAGACAAAAAGGCCTTGAGCAGCTAAAGAAAAGGGCGAAAGAGAATATTTTGCATAAATATTCTTTCTTCGTTTCTTTCGCGCAAGGGGATCGGGGCGCCAACTCAAAGATCTCTTCCCCCGTCCATTTCGTTAAAAAAAAGTGCCCTACTCCTCCCTCCCCCGAGGTGGTGTCCCGTGTCTGCAGCTCCGTCTGCGTGTGCCAGCGAGATCTTGGAATCCCTCCCTCCATTCCTCCACCTCCTCCCGCCTCACACTCTCTCCCTCTCTCACCCCCACTCCTCTCGATCAGAAAGCTCCATCCCCATGACCTTCTCGTCCCTCGCGGCCTTTTGGGGGGGGAGAGATTCGTCGGCGACGCCCTTCCCAGACACCTCTTGCCTCCCTCCCCCACCCCCGAAACCCTCAACCATTATAATGTGTACCCCTCTCCACTTCACATCGCTGCCTTACACGGTGCTCCACCCAGCCGAGGTCATTACTTTTTTGAACACACCTAAAGGGCGTCCAGAAGTGGATGCACTCATTAAATGTGCAAGCCTGCACGGAACACACGGTGAGGACAGAACGTGATGCACGATCGAGGGTGTCACTCCAGTGGAAGAGATCCGTTGTTAACTTCAAGTACCTGGTTCTTTTTAACTTTGCTAAACGATGCGTTTCTGATGGAATAGATCGAGCCATCGCTACGGAAAAAACCTCGAAGCGTAACCCAAGAAGCTTCCATTTTCCTAGCAACCTTTCCACGCTGAGAAACTATGTAACTTTTTTCACCATAGGCACGCACAAAAATGTAAAGCACGGATGGATACCATTAGGTTCTCGACCGGTCGCGCTTATTGAGAGCAACAGACGCAACTCGGCAAAGAGATTGATCAAGGGATCTTTGGAATTATTCAAGACGTAGCGTGCGTTTTTCTTTCGTTTTTACTTCCCGATAAAAAATGACGCGAACCTGAACTGGCTTCCATCTGCTTGTGGACACCCTGCTACACCTTTTATCTCTCCTGGTTTCCTCCCCCACCTCAAAGCCCATCCCCTTCCACATGCATAATTTCTTCCACCGACCTTTCTCGTCACCCGCCCCACTTTCCACCAATCTCGAGATAGCATGTACATATCACTGGGCTCGATTGTTTTTGGATTAGGGCCAATGTTACGCCTCATTAACATCCGCTATGTGGGTGCTCTCGAGAGGGTCTCTCTCGCCGGAAGAGGTCTGAATAAGACATAGCGTGGGTGCATTCCACGGTGGAATCGAATTCTTTTATTCCATGGTAAGGTTTTCTTCTCACGTTAATTCATTCATTATTTCAATTTAATACTAAGCATTAATCATACATTAATTATGAGCACACTCCATTCGAATTCAAGCGAAAAATCATAAATGTTAAAATTTTATTTATTACAGTGAAGCAGACTCATGACTCACGTGAGTGACTGGCATACGGCATATGGCATACATGGAATCGGCATGTAGTGCGGATTTGACGCGGTCATAAGTGGCGCGTCGAACGTCATGTGAAAGCCTTGCATTATACCTTTCTGGTTCGCTTATGGATCGGTTTCATTGGAGATATTAAGCTGTGAACACATGATTCAATTGGAAGGGGATGTTATAAAAATCATCTCATTATAATCCACGTTTGTTTCACAGCAAAACTTGACATCAAAATGTCTAAAAATATGCATTATTTAATGCAATTATCATTGCAAGATTTTCCTTGAAAAGTTATCAAGACAGAATTCAGCATTAAGTTTTGATAAAGTTTACTTTATCCTCCTGAGAATCCACACATATTAAATGGAAGAATATATTTCAAACACAATAACTACAAGCAATGTATTCGGTTAACACTAACATACAGTTTACCCGTGATATTTGAAGGACTGAATTTCTCATTAAAATAAATTGGAAATTCCACAGCCTGCATCGGGTTATCGTTTTTACGTTAAAATATTATACCGTAGGGTTGTAAATAGCTTTAATATCAACATATTTAAACATGATTTACAAAAAATACAGTAGATTATATATTCTATATATACATTGACAGATTCTAGTCGGAACTTGATCGTCCCTTTATTAATCCACTGAGACGTCCATCAATCAGGGTGTTTCCACTCACCTCACTTGATCGCATTCGATAGCTGGATTTATTCCCATGATATTCATATGATAATTGGTGTAGTATAATTGTTAAACCATTCTTTACAACTTCTTACTGAGATTTTGCTAAGAATCTTCATAATATTTCATATATGTATGTACTTAATGATTATATTCCCAGAGAAAGAAAGTATTGTTACCAAATACACTATCTGATCCATTAGAATAATGACCGATAGTCTTGATATCGATTTACAACGCATTGCCAAATTGTACACTACTTCGAATAATTAAACTGAGTCTATATTCATTATTCTGTACATGCCATGCTCCCAAAATGAGTTCAAATATGTTACACGTAAAATTGATGTGAGACTCTACCTAAAGACTATCTGTTTTTACGAAATAAAATGTTCGATTCACAACCTCTTACACAAGTCCTATATAACCGTGAAGTTTATTGGAATAAGAAAGATTTGGCACTAACTATCTAGACAATAAGTTTTGATAGAATATACAAGCGCGTGGAAGTTATATCATAAGGAATTATGTGAGTTAATGATTAATTTATTATGGCTAAATAGATTAATGATTAAATTGTTATGGAGTATTTAACATAATTTCCAAGCTTTGCTTATAATATTTAAATTTGTGTATACCCGAATATTCATAAGAAACAAATAACATTTGTGAACATAATGAAATGTTAAACAAAAGTGAGAAAGTGTATAAGGCTTACAGAAAAACGTATTTTTTACAGCTTGTCGAACATTAACACCGCCATAACAAACCTATAAATAATGAAAGTCCAATACTGAAACTTAAACCTTCATCGTAGAACTTTAGGACTCTATTAATAATTTGACCATCCAATACCAAGGGTAACAGCCGAATAACTGTTACGCGTGACCCCCAAATATTTAAATTGAGTCTTAAATAAATTTAGCTTCATTATAACTACGGGAGATAGATATTTGTAACGATAAAGCCAAGACTAGCGCTATTCCATATTAGTCAGACTGCAAATAAAATATACGAAAGTATTAAGGGTCTTTGAAGAAAGTGGACTAAAGAAACTACAACTCAAGTAAGATCCGCTTGGGAAATGAAAGAATTGAGTGAAGAAGGGAAGTGTTACAGGGTTATAAGTAATCAAATGGAGGTCCCTGCAGTCACGAACACCATAATCAACAAGGCTAAGGCTTGAGAAAGGCACAGGCTACGTGAGTCGAGTGATGACCCTGCGGGAATGAGCGAGAGCCCATATTATCGGAAAATTATCGCTACTCGGCTCGGGCCACTTGGATAAAATGAGGAACAAAAAAGTTTATTCAAATTTCAAATATTCGCTCGTTTTCGTCTCTCTCACAATTCGCGGTCAAAACATCGCCGAGCCCATTAAAATCCAAAATTTTGAACGCAAATAGCATCATCTTACAACATGACATGTTCTTACGAAACAATCATAAAAGAAATTCATAATTCTCACTCTTTGAGGATCGCATGATGCGCTATAAGCTTTGGCACGTCAACATTCCGATTGATTGAAGCAATCAGGAAATCCGCGAACCGGAGTCGTGAAAAAGGATGCATTTTAGCCTAAAACCTTAACTAATCTAAATTGCGTTAAACATCTCTCGAGTGCCGGGCGATCGAGGCGGTCAAACGAGCTGGTCAATTCGGGAGAGGCCGAACGAATCCACAAAACATGCGACTCGGCCAAGGTTGAGCGTTCTATTTATTTCCTAGAGGAGGAGGAGAGAACTCTCCCGCCTGCCGACTCTTCGCAATCCCAATTTTATTTCCCTCCCCGCGTCCCACGAGCAAGCCGCGGAATCGAGCGGACCTCGTGACCGCGGCGGATTTGGCGAAAGTTCAGCTTCGCAAGAGATCTCCTCTCGAGGAGAAGGGGGAGGGGGGAATGGGAAGGGGAGGGGGTCGTTTAAGTACGGCTGCCGCCGGAAAGTAAGTGGGAAGGGGTAAACTGGAGTCTATTCGGAAGGTGGCGCGAGAGGGTAGGGGAGAGGTTCCTGGGCGCACAAAAGGGCTCAGAGAAAGTATAAAGGAGATCTCGACCAAAATTCCCGCGGCCGTCGCGTGGACCTTCGTAGTTTTTAGATCTCCGGGTGGTGGGGAGGGTTGAAGGAACACGCCGGCAAGGAGCGGAGTGGATCAATTCATTCTCATTTCTTTCCTAAGGTGGTCTCTGGGAGTCTGCGGGGAAGGGGGGGAGAGGGAGTGAGAGAGAAGTCCGTTCGTTCGGGCCGTGAGGGAGACAGAGAAGGGGAAAGGGGGGATTGAAGAATTCTTCCGACGTGTTCCACTTAAAGAGCCGCGCGAAAGCGACCAATATCTGCATGCGTCATGCCCGTTTGCGCGGGGAGAGGGAATTTGAATGAAATTTGGTAACACAGGATTTTGAAAGTAACAGCGAAAGATCCAAAATTCAGAACGGCCCGGGGTGTTCAGTGCGGAGAGCGAAGAGTCTCTCCGGGCAAAATCTTTGACAAGTCCACAGAAAGAACACGAGAATTACCACATCGCAAGGATTTAGACCCTAGACAGACAAAATCGTCTGGCGAACCACTTCATTCTCATATGTAGCAGATAGATGGCTCGATCTGTCTCCGACACTTCAGCTTTATGGTGGTGAATAGAACATTTTAACTCTTTAAATACCGTTTCTTGGTTTGAAAAAATGCACGGAGATAAGTCATCGTGTTTACACGCAATATGTGTTCAATTTAACAGTCATCTTTTCCAGTTACGCCAAAATTTCTCTCCGCTACAAATGAAAGATTGACAACCCTTTAAGAAAACGTAGCTTGGAAATCAATTTAATACTTTAACGCTTTTGGTTTTGTTTCGTTTTCGATTGGACCAGATTAAGCAGCAATGTTTAAAATACATTTATAGGACAACTACGCAATGCTTAATAATAAGATATGGCCTTAAAACGAGTTTCAAAACGTTAAGTTTTCTTTTAATCAACCACAAAGGATGCTTATTTTTGTGACACACAGTTCGACACTTGCAGTTGCTGTAATAAAAAAATCCATTGTTGGTTCCGGAGCTCAGAAATGAAATCTACAGAGAAAATATAGTATGTGACTATTGATCAATTACTAAAAGATATTTTAAAAATTTGTTGTCTCCGGCGTAAATTTATGGAATTCGCATAACATATTGAAATTAAATGAAATTACTGACTATGTTTTTCCACTCACTTTGTGTGTGTGGAATTAATTATAAAGTCAATAATTTCATTTCATTTTAATATATAAATATATTTTCAATTTCAATATGGCTAAATTATATGGTACTGTTGATTTCAGGTAATCGAATTCAATCATAATTTTGAGGATAGATGACAACCGGTCTTCCAAATACTCAAGAGCATGATATGATGACGATAAACGATAATTAATAGAATGAATCACGATGGCGGTTCTACTAAGAGTAAGAACAATTTATTAGAAATATATCTGCAACGAAGGATTCTAGATAGTGAACGCAGCTATACTTTGAGCTCACTCGGGATCAAAACCAATTTTAAAATGCAGCTGACAATCACGGTCTCCGTTTGGATATCAATAATCTAGATGAAGCCCGGAGTACACGCCGTTCGAACTCGTGTGCGATTACGTCGTAGCGTGGACATGATGCACGTATACTCCCAAACCCAGGCGAAATATTAAAAATGTTCATTAGTGCGTTTACAAGGCAAAGGATGAGATTTCATTTCGATTTTAATAACCTTGAATCAAAACAGAAGCTTAAAGAAAGAAATCGTCCCGATCGATTTTTGAGAGTTTTGGGTCATCGATTCAACACTTTCAGAATATGGGATTCGTTTCAGAGAGAGGCCCAGTTATAGCATGGTGGTGGGGACGGAGATGGTATAACCAGTGTCACCAGTGTCGACGAACTAAAATTTCCCATGTATTGAGGACTTTATTAATTATAATAACTTTGACAATCAGGTAATTGTTCCATATTTATTTTATTAAGAATACAATGTATACATCCACTGTTCTTCATTATCGTACAACTAGTTTCAACGCTTAAACGTCATCATCAGGTACCTACAGAGGCGTCAACTTAGGCGTCATCATCAGGTACGATAATAAAGAATAGTGGATGTATAACATTGTGTTCTTAATAAAATAAATATTGAACATGAACTTCCACAAAGTTGAGTCTAAAACAATAGAAGGCAGGTAATTGCTCGTTTCGAATAATGAGGGAACACCGACAGATTTAATTTTAATTTATTTTAATATTAATTTAATATAATTATATTTAATTTAATAATAATATTTAATTTAATCACACCGTTAACCAAAGTAATGACAAAGTTTCATTAACATGACATGATTAGAGTTTTGCAGAAGTGAGTTAGGAGAATTTTGCTACCTTTTTCGCGGCGACAAATATTGTAATAGACATTTTACTTGTCTGAAACATATGTACATAATGCTTGAAGATTTAATTAATTCTGTGCCGATAGCACTGAAGTGATTAACAGAATACGTGGGCGGTCTGAAAAGTTTCCGACTCAGAAAATTTCAGAAAAAATGTCTTGTATGACGTAATCGCACACGAGTTCGAACGACGTGTACTCCGGGCTTCATCTAGATTATTGATATCCAAACGGAGACCGTGATTGTCAGCTGCATTTTAAAATTGGTTTTAATCCCGAGTGAGCTCAAAGTATACCTGCGTTCACTATCTAGAATCCTTCGTTGCAGATATATTTCTTTGTTAGGTCGGAAAATTTTCAGACCACCCTCGTAGATAACAGTTTTCTTCCAACTCAACCTACGCGACGGTAATTCCCGGACGCAGCATGGATTCATCAGTGCTGATAGCATGAAACCGAAGATGGCGAATATTTTCTTCGATGGACTACTGCATCCATAAAATACTCTTGAAGACATAAGAGGAAAGAGGGTTACGTCACCGGGAATCAAGGGGAAAATTTTGATTTCATCATCAAATTTAGAATATGGGAAATCTTTTTTTTTTTCGAGCAGCCTCAATGTTCACACCCAATATTTTTTAATGTTTTCAAGGACGATTGAGGTTATGAAAAATGATTCCCAACATCCTTTGGTAAGATGGCCTCCTATGATGGTCTACTGCTATTTCTCTTCTCCTCCCTGTGGTCATGCCATCGTAATACAGGATTAATTAGCCTCTCGGAATTAGTATTTAACTTGCACAGACTGAGTTAAGCTAATGGGGAAACTTAGTCTGTGTTTCCCCATCAGCTTAACTCAGTCTCATAAAGGCATAAGAATATTCTGCATTCGAAACTAAATAGTTGTGCGCTAGAAAATTTCTCCCCAACCTTCCTTTTCCACCCATCCCTAATGGCGCAAATGACCTTAGCTACCGGTCGCCTCCCCTAAAAATTACTGCTATGAAATGCATATTCAATGAACCCGAATGACACGCCACAAATATAGAATGGAATTTAATAGTCACTGCGCATTCAAAGCATTGGATACTGAATGACTTGAGGTCAAATCCCCGTAATGTCAACGGCAAGCCCAATCGGCAGAGATACGATTTGTATAATTATACTATACTATACGATTGTATAATAAATTACTCACCGATCTTCTTGTGCATCTAACTGGCATGTTTTCTGGGATAACGCACGATAAAGTCTCGAAAAAAAATCAATAAATGGCATTATAGGCCTTGAAATACGTCTTTCAAACGTATAGGATCGTAGTCTTTTTATCAATCACTCTGATCTGATGAAGTACAGCTTCCTCAATGCTGACGTTTTAAAATAATTGCGTGCGTTCGCATATTCGAGAAAGCTTATAAGATGCAGTTGAAGGTGCAGGAAGTCATTAAACGTATTCTTGCAGATGCCTGGATGACATACTTTGATGGCCACGGTGATTCCATGGGGCACCATACATGACTCTACCGCTCATTTGTACATTCCAAACTTCACGGAACTAGAAACTGGTGAAGGGGCTCTTTCTACCGCGAGCATCTTCTAGGCAGCTGTTCCGAAAGTTGAGTTGGCCAAGGTAGCTGGAAACAGTTACTGATGAAAAACATAAGATGCATCAGAGTCCTCCTCATAACGTTTTGAGGGGTGTATTGCAACGTTTATTAAATGCTCATGGTTAGAATTGAACGGCATGATTAGGGAAAACGAATAAAGGAACAAATTACTGCGTTTAACCAGGATATATTGACAACGAAAACTTATAAGATGCAGTTGGGAATGCTGCTATAAAGATTGGAAGCATTAAATGTATCTATTGCACGCTTAACAACATGGATGATAGCGAAGATAGTCTTTAAGTTGGTCTGAATAGGAGTAAACGATACTTGAGGCAGGGTAGTTATACGACACAAGTCTTCAATCGCCTTTCTAACCGGATTTTTATACGGGTTTATTTGTCTGAACGACCACGCAATCAATAACTGATTAAGATACGGCACAAATGGTGGTTATCGATACATATCGATAATCACTATTTGTGCCGTATCTAAATATCGTAATGAATTTCCAGTGGAATCACAAAGTTACCATTCTTTTATTTCCTCTGTCTTTTATCACTAATATTTACTTAGTATTTGTAGTTGCCTATAATATTTCGCTGACCTGCGCTATTATTATTTTCCAATAAGGTGAACTGACTTTTCATGTTCAGTGTGTTTTTTTTCAAGCTATTCAAGTCTTTGTGGATAAATATAGTGATGATGGAGGTGTGTCTAAATCCTTGAGCATTCCAGTAATTCATGTGGATACATATATGAGTTTAACAGCTAACGTCATAAACGTCACAGACGTCTGAGGTTGCAGGTATTGGGGCGTCATTCAAGGGATTATGGTGGCTTGATCATACAATTTAAACTAAATGCTTAACAATAAGTCCTATTTTGTACATAAAAAAGCACTGAAAGTGCAGTACAGTGAATGGTACAGGAAAAAGATCGTATCATCAATGTAATCACAAATACATACCAACATTAACCCGAAGTATGAAAGAAGGCGTGTATTTGGACATTCGGATTGCTTGGGACTGAAAGGTCATAAAGCTAAGATTTGGCCGGAAGGATTTACTGTATCGTTACAAGGAAGAATCGAAGTAAAGGTAATTGAAATCGGAGGCGGCAATAAAAGGTCAAATACTGTTTTATCCGTTGTTTTGTGTGCACTGTGATTCTAGGCGAGCTGAAAGCTCGATGAGACCCAAAGGAATAAAAGTCAGCGGGACCAAGTGTAAACAATGGGAGAAGTACTACAAAATGGAAGCCAGTTGAAGCCAGAAGAAGCCAGTCAGAAGCCAGACATGAAAGCGCGACGAAGTGATGAGATTTTTGTGAGCACATTTTCAATTTATCCAAAAAACTTTGTTTCAAGCGGGGAATTTACCCAAGAAATGTTCACCTTTAATCACGGGAACGTTTTGCAAAACGCTCTTGAACATGGACGAATACCATCGTTCATTATATGCCGAATCAATGCTGCGCACATTCTTTGCGACCCATGTGTCGAATAACATCCATGGAACGTAACTTGAGCATATTTTGCAATAATTTTGAGAACATCTGCCCTACCAAAATCGGCTTCTTGAATCCAGTTTTTGAAGTCTCACATAGCTGGTTATGCAGCCTACCCAGCTTCGTATGTAGCATTGACCTTCATTCTATCGAAAGACTGAATTATACATAGTAACTCCATGGAAAGTATTCTCCGCAGGGTTCACATAATTAATGCAATTTTGCTTCTACCATATTATCTACACACACATACATACATATAAGTTTTTAGGAATTCGCCAGGTGCTTCAATTACGTAGGCATTTTTAAAAAGTCTATTGCTTTTTAATAAACGAAAGAAATAAACGTTTGCCCATGCCCATACACTTAGGATATCATTGAAACCGAGAATTTGTAAAATACATACATTTTATTTCCTACTGATGAGGAGTGAGCCACTAAGTAATCCAGTTCAATCCTGCGACTGTAGGCTTTAACTCTCACCACACTATTTTCAAGAATTTCTAGTGAACAGCTGACGCAAACTAGACACAGGCATACGTTTTCAGTACGGAAAATACGGCGGCTTAAAGGCGAGAGTAAGCCCAAGCCAAGGTCGTCGTTATCGAAAAGGTATATCTATTTTAAAGGCTCCTACATCGCCCCAACAAAACTTCACACCACTTCCACAGAAAATGGACCGCTATGAATTAAGAGCAAGGATGCTGAGCTAAATGTGTAAATTGGTAAGTTATGACTGCTCTACATTATGGTGGATCGAAAAATATCTGTCGGAGAGGCAATTATAAACTCTTAAACTTAATATTTTTACGTAAATAGACCGTTTAACCTAGCAGATGACTCGAAGACTATTTTCCTTTGAAACGATATAACACCTCCTTCCCGCCAAGCACGGAGCGCTTCCGCATACTTCGACAAGAGGACGAAGAAACGGTGAAGGTCCCACGCATTAAAAATCTGAAACCAAGCAAGGACAAGGCCCTGCGTTCGGAAGACAGAGCCATCATAACTCACATACAGATCCCAAGGGAAGGCGCATAGGCTTAAATGAATATTTGGTGTTTGACCCTGGTATATTTTGCCGATGCCAGAACAGAAATAGAAGAGGTATGGTTAGCTTTTCATGAAAGCTCATGCATGGGAAACACAAAATTACGGGTAGAGAAGGAAACGAAAAAATACCACTATATTTCTACATACGTTGAGAGGCGCAAGAATGTCAAGAAAATTTTCGACCATTTTGAACGGAATGGCAACAATGATGAAGTTTGTGAGAGACAGAATGAGAGAAAGAGAGAAGTCTTGCGCGCAAATTAGTTTCCTCTCTCGACTACAAAAATGGGTCTTGGTAGCTGTTATTGATTGGGGTGTCCGAGACCGATTCCCGATAGCACCCTTGTGCACCCTCAGCTTCATCAAAGTCGGGCAACTTTACGGGTACCCGATCTTATTGGGAATCCGAGGCACACAAGAAAAGGAACCTACCCTTCCCTGATCTGCGAATTTCACACGCCCTTGGACTTTCACGTATTTGGTGCGCTCTATCAATACCTATCAAACCAACCTTTCGACTGATTCTTTCTTCAAATACAGACACAAATGATTTCTGAGTTTCACGAACCATTTGAAAGCCGGCACATCGCATTTTCAAAATTGTTACTTAACAATAGCATACTAAACACCAAACACCTTTTCCTCATGAAATTGATCTCGTGATTCCGAACGTGATATTCAAGTGAGTTTTGATTAGTCTGGAAAGGTGACGGGTTGCTCCTTAAATCCTCAAAATTCAACATGACCACCAGAAATGAATTCGACGTCTGCGACAGGCACTCGATTTCTCACCGTATTTGATTACTCAGACACGATATTTCCAGGATATGGCGTTGATAGATAAAAACAAATGAAATAAAAATGTCCGAATTCTTCAAACAGTAATATTTTGCGTTTTGACTTGTTTTCGAGCGAGTCGTCATTCATAAATATTGCTATCTTGATCGTAATGTTTTTGACTCAGAATGCGTTGGCTGAACAGTTATTTTCGAATGAATGGGAATACGAGTAGGACCACCGGCTCGTTACCTAAATAGGCATGGAGCAGCCGCCTACGTTAAAATCAGACCGGCAAATCATCATGATACATGTTCCTAAGGAAAGCAATAACTTCGTCGTGCTCGAAAGCCCACTTATATTAAGGAAAATCAATTATTATTCTTTTTCATTCCTTGTTTGCCTATAGTAATGGTGACAAGAGAGACTGGTCGAAAAATGAGATACACTGTCTCTGTACGTTGGTAATGACACAGTAATCAAGGATAGGTGGGGTATCTACCTACCCAATTAGTCGTAGTTCAGTTTCAACTATTGAAGGAAGTGTTGAGGGACGTATGACTTCGGCAATAAGCTTATAACTAGAGAATACAAGGTGACCATATTTTTATTTCAATTTTGCAAAACGAGAAATAATATCTAAAATAATTACACCAAATTCAGTGGCTGCTATAACAATGAAAATTTCGCCAATGAGGGGATTAAACCCGGGATTACACCGTAATTAGTCACTTCACTAATTCCATGGCACCTAATTCTAATGCATGTATGTATTAGTAGTACCATAACTGATCGATCCCTCCCAAATTTATCGTCGTTTTAGAATCGCTACATTAGGGTTTTCGGTACATAGTTTTCAATGACCCTCAATAGGTCCCAAATTTATGGCATATATTAATTTAAAATCAGAATATTGTAGTGTAATCAAGAGGTTATGGCAATATACTGACAAAAACATTAATCTTGAAATCATACCTGTGACATGTTTGCACATATATCATGTATGTGTGTTTGTTTGAGAAAATGTACGATATAACCATTTTTCAGCAGTGATAACAGATGGCAAATCATTCCAGATGTCTAAATTAAGATTAAAATATTTTTCATCAAGGGTTGTTTTTATGGCCTGAATGGGCATTTTGCGCCTGGACATGACAAGCTGTAATCATTTATTTTTTTTATTATAACCATGGATGTATACATTTTTATGTATTTTTATGGCATTTCTATATTTTATTATTGTAAAATAACGAGATGAAAAAAATAAATGACCAATATTCCATTGAAGATTGTTGTGTCCAAGGTTGAATTCGAGGAGAAAAAGTACGGAAAAAACCGTTTTCTGAGTTGCTAAATGGATATTACATAGCGGTACTAAAGCCGCCCGTTTCAGGGAATGGATCATGATTAACTGTGTTCGACGCTTCACTAGTATTATTCCTCCTCCATTCTCTCTTCTTTCATTTATCCTCATCCCTTTCCACATTTACTCTCTCTCTCTCCCGTCATCTCTCTAGCCGTACCCAAAAAGGTACAAGGTTGAAGTGTGTAACAGAAGGGCAAACGATGGTGGCCCGAACAGGAGGTAGGGTACTACAATGACATTCTCAAATGACCACTTGGTGCAATTGAAGTAAGCGATGCAAAATTTTTACTCACTTTCTTTAAACAATACTTGAGGATTGTGGAGAAATTCAATCAGAGTAGTCAAGAATTTTCAGTAATAATGAAGTTAGCAAACAAACCAAAACAATATTAAATGTATTGTACTATGTACATTCTCCCAAGGACGCCACAATATACGCCACTAATAATTACGCTAGAAGTAATTATTTCGGGCAACTTACAGTAAGGATACAGGACGATTAGATTATATGCAGATTTAAATCGGTGAAATTCGGATAAACAGCTTCAGGAAAGAGCTCCATGAGTTTGAAGTCCTACTTTTCCTTGAAAGTATCGATTTTGAGGAAAGTGTATATTTTCTTTCATTACTTAAAAAGCGGAATACCAACAAAATTATCTTATTCGTTCGCTTTCAAATCTAGACATGACGTTCAAAAAGTAGGGAAAATAATCAAATGAGTGAACCTGCAAATAATCTCGGAGAACAAGGAAAAGATAACTGATTTCCAGCAAAAATTATTGGCATAATATTCAGGGAAACACTGCGTTGCACGAAATTGACCGTAAATTTATTCCTGTATTGTTACAATCTAAGGGCGGACGTAATTACTCACAGAGAATAAATAGCGATAGAATTAGAATGAGAAATCCAAAAAGCTAATCTCAATGTACAGCATCAACCGGGAATTTTTCAGGGGGCCATTTAAAGCATTTTCATACTTAAAGTTGGAAAGTGTTGACAAATTTCCCAAAACAGCTACCACTCCGCTCAACTAGATAGCTTTTAAGAAAGCATATATACATTGAGAGAGTGGTTTCTCGACAACGACTCCGTGGCGCAACGGTAGCGCGTCTGACTCCAGATCAGAAGGTTGCGTGTTCAAATCACGTCGGGGTCAAATATTTTTTTCCAACACTTTCTATTAATTTCTAAGCCGATAATATCAATTTTTTCGCCCATGTGCATTGCTGAAATTTCACATTTTACTTGCAATTTTTCTGCAAGAAATTTAGGAACACCCATGTCGGCTGGAACAGTCGTATTTTAACTGCGTCAGTTGCACATATTCGTGGGAATCATGTTTCAACGAGACAATGATATTGAATTTTAATTAATGACAAAGTAAGTTAACAAGATTTGGTTGAGGCATTTCTACAATAATCAATTAGACAGATTCAAGAATTCTCTATCAAAATCTAAGAGAAATTACTAAAGGTAAATTCATGTTTCACCCGGGAAAGCGATGATGCAATTTGAAGCGAACTAAATATTGTAGTCTAGTGTTTCGTTAGTTCTGAGGCAGCTTTTCGTAATCTACTCGATTATAAATTATTTTGGGACGCCGTTTTACTAAATTTTGGATAAGGTACAACAATATTTCTCCCTATGATCTCCCTTGCATGTTGTATGTTTCCAGTAGTAACTTAATTTTTAGTTACCTCGATGACCAAAGTCATTTGGACCTACTGCCTCACAATCATGTATTCTTTCCAATTATGGTCTTTGTCCCTCTCATTTTAGAGCCTCAGCGTATTTCTTCTGAATTATTTTTCGTTTCGGGCAGAAGTAAAGTTCACATTATACCCTAAGCATACGGATGAGGAGCAGATGTCGCGTAAATGACTGTTTTCACGCAACGAATGAGTTCTTTTAAAATTAATGTGTACCACATTGTTACATTTGAACGGAATTCGTGAATAAACCCCAAGGCATATTCCATGTTTAGGCTAAAATTAATGAATTTTTATTAGCTTATGCCAATGCTACGCGTTAATTCCAAGCAGGTTGACGTTACGTAAATGATTGTGCTCATGCAACGAAATGAGTCATTTCAAAATAAATGTTCGCCATATTGTAATATTTGGAAGGAATTAATGATTTTTATACGATGTCGTCTCCGACGGCCAATTGTTACCATTTAAATTATACCCATGAAGGTATTTCGATGGTCTAAATTCGCCGTGGGACGTATGAAAAAGCTTAGAGTTAATTGATTCCGGATTGAGAGCGAGTGCCAGAGGAGCCATATTTGTAGAGCGTTTTTATGATAAACTAAGAAGGATAAAAAATTATTAGAGGAGCTCGGCTCGGAATCATTATCGGGGCAAAGGTTTAATTACAGATCAAATCACTTGTCATGAGAAATAATGTTAATTAAATTATAGAGAAATTAAAATTGGCAATACTCCACAAAATAAAATTTAATGCGACCGGTTTCGATGTAACTACATTATTTTCAGGTGATTATGAAGATGACCTGAAGATTGGCCTGAAGATTGACCTGAAGATGATGTAGTTACATCGAAACCGGTCGTATTAAATTTTATTTAGTGTAAAATTGCAAATTTTAATTAATCATGACATTCCACCATATCACGCCTGAAACGTCTCTTTTTCTTAAATTAGAGAGCTTAGATGTAGAACGGAAAGATTTAAAATGTCATTTTTTCCGGGAATGATAAAGGATTAAAATAACGTTGTCCGATCGTGGTAGGGGCAAAAATATTAGGGTCAAAATTCATATGGTGTGTATTCACCCCATGCCACACACCCTAGCGGTGGCTTTCAGGTTAAAAAAAATACTACTAAAAATATTACTACTAAATGGAAAGACATCGGTCTGAGTCGCACTGAGAAACTTCTAAACAATTTAAACTGAGTCTTTTTCCAGTATTTATTATACATAGTGTTTTTGCTTATGTTGGATTAATAGCTATCAATGAAAACTTAATTTCTCATTTGATGACTAATAACATACTAAATATTGAAAATAAGTCCCAATGATCAAAATTAATGGGATCATTTAGCATGAAATGCTCGCATTATCGAATCCGAGTTCTTGGATAAAATTAAATTTCACATAATTTGGAAGTTAATTCTCACTCTACCCACGTCTCTCATTTAAGCTAAGCATCTATTTCTGGAGCAGCTGATCTACGAAGGAGGCCCAGTGCTCGTTGAGCGCCTATAGCACCAGGGCACTATTAACACGAGCATCTGCAATTTAATTTGTAATACTGTGGAAAACTTATGTAATGATAAAAATCTTCGACGAAACATGCTTGAGTTGATTTTACGTTGATTCAAAATTTAATTAACTACAGGAGTGCACAAAGTGTCTAGTTTTGATAGTTGACTAAGGCAGGAGAATTTTGTAACATTGCAATAAAGTGTGGCATATGCATGTGATTGTGTGAAGGGCAGGGAGACTGGAAAGAGCATAAATGAGATGACATAATACTTGAGTAGATCCTCTGAATGTAACTCTCTTCCATTGAATGCATGTACGATAAAAAACATTTACCCAGTCGGGGAAATTCGTTTATAAAACGAAAAATTTTCTTTCTTCAAATTCGTTTCTCAAACGCTTATTGGAAAATTTTGAGCACTCAACGTGCTAATAGAATATTAAAAGAATTAGGGTATTTTGTAATCATGAGTTAAACATGACCTTCTCTTATAGCATTAATTAAGGTACAGTACCTCCTTCAGTTACACCGGTATGTATTTACAGCCACTGGATCCTGGATAAATCGACATAGACATTTGGCATAGAGATTTTTTGGAAAATTCGCTTATAAACCTATGTTATTCAATACCTGAACCATTATTGCACTAACCAGTCAGTTCATCCATTAATTGAATATAAATCTTTTACGAGACCCCAAAAAGGATGTTCCACACTGCACACAGGCTAACTCTCAGAGAGCTTATCTAGCTCTTTCATGGGACGATTCTTTAAGAGTACACACCTAACTAATTCTTTTATTCTACCCTCCTTTTCTGGCATAATAACGATGCGAGGGGGATATGATGCTCCTAGTGTGCAAGAACAGAAGAAAAGGCAAGTTTTGGGAACCATTACGAATGCGGAATGTCATGGACAGACATCGATGAAGACCGATTCGTATTTTCTCCCAAAAAGCTTCCAAGTCTTGATATGTCGGTTGACATTTACAAGCTTTTGCATTGCGATTATTGCCATTTCGTGTGAAGTACAGCCATAGGTCATGTCAACGCTCCACCTTAAAGTCAGGCAGCGAGTGTCTGTGGGACTAAGTCGTGTTGTCTATGCTCTTTCTCATCAGGGCAACGCAAATCCCCTTACCTTGCATAGCTCGAACTGAATGGCGCACCATGGTGTAGGTTGAAATGCAAGAGGTTGGGAAAGAAAACTAGGACATGAGGGAACTCGTTTTAGGCTTTGAGATGAGAGTTTCCACCATGGCTTGAAAAGATCCAAGAAATTACAGGAAACAACGCGATATCCGAGGCAGTGTGAATGAAACGCTACGATATTCATTATTTTTAACATGGAACGAGAATGAATCTACGCTAAATTCAGCAAGTGCACTTATAAAAAAAATTAGAGATTAGTAATTACCCAATTTATTCCAAAGGAACACTCTTAATATATATTTGAAAATGATTTGTTTACGGGAGAAAGGAGTAGTGGTAGTCATTAAGGGAGATGACCGATAGTGGAAGTAATTTGCTGATTAGGTGGGTAAGTTGGTGGGCGTAAGAGTTTTATAGAAATTGGGCAAGGGTGGAATTTCTTTCGTGTTCATTCCCAAACTTTACCGAAATTATACACGGATAATTTTCCTCATTTAAATTCAATAGGCCTTTCGAGTTCTATTCCTTCTGACGGACATACTTTCTGGGCCATCACAGTTTTTGGTCTCTGTTGGACAAATCAATTCAATAAATGTGGTCTCCCAAGCTCTAACAAATATTCTAATGACGATACTCGAATATTCGATTTAATGATTTGATTCAATGATGATTAACGAGTACATTTCTGTGACTGAATGGGGAAGGATTATGAGTGACATGGTATTATTAGAACGACATCACGACGAGCCAGCGAATCTTAGCGGGTGGAACGTTGGGTTGCTTTCACTTGGGCCACGATTTCGATCCCCGGGTGCTGCCTTCGGACAGCTCCGTCCTAAATTCCGATCGGCGCTCTTGTCTGGATGCTAAGACTTCGTGGGAAACCGATTGGTGGCACAGGGAACTGAACTGACCCCCCCCCCCTTCCCTGAATGCATGAAATTCACACGCCTTAAGCCAGTGATGCAGAACCTTTGTCGATTAACGGCCCGCATAACATTACGCATTTATGAGTTTCAGAGTGAACAGACCACTTTACAGAACTTTACAAACCACTGAACAGAAAACTTTACTAAATATAGAAACAAATTCGTGAACTTGAATTTTTGAATGCAGTAGTACACACATGAAATTACTAAGAAATAGGCATTTCAAATTCAGTTCAACAAAAAGTTAGAGAGAAAAATTCAGAAAGGAAATGAATTACGATGTAAGATATCGCATGATGTCCCACTAAAAAAAAATCAATATTACCGAACGTGGGCCGCATAAAATTAAATGGATGCCCAAGGGGTTTGTACACTGTTGCCGTAAAGCTTAGTTCGGTATGAGCTCTGCCCAAACCTATCAAACGCTAATCTTCGGATTGATTACTGTGACGACCTTGATAAAATTAAGCATAATAAGTTTTCACCAAGGAAATATACGACCTTTATTGTAACTCTACGCGTGCTTCCATTCACAGTCGATCGAAGGAGTCGATAATATACGAGGCAGACTCGAAAACAGACTTATTCCGTCGCGAACATTGGGGTACAATACACAATTTAATGGATGAAGTTTATAAAATTCCCTTTCAAAATATCTTAAATGGATTACAACAATGCTCCTTTTTCCGTGTTTCGGACATACATTTCTTTTCTCAGCATTCTACAGTAAATAAATAAATACTATATTTAATAGTGCCTTCAGTGCAAGTAGACAAACTAGAAGTACCGAATGCGTCAACAATGGGAAGATAAGCTAAATACCTAATTAATCGTATGTATTCGGAAACTTTAACACGTTTCGAAAACCACTAGTGAACACACGCATTGCCATTTCCGTGATTCATAATTTGAACAAATATGAAAAATAAAAATATTCTCATTCTTATTGTACGTTATTTGTAATTGACAGCGCGACTATCCCGAAGCCCAATTATGAATACCCGTCTCCAAGGGTGATACCCAAAATCCACATTTTTCGTCAGGACACTTGGGTACGTTACTTGCACGGTAAGTTACGAGCAGACACACGGCCCGCTGCGGGACTCATTAACGCAAGGACACCACTCGGTAGCGAGATCGATCGCGGAGGGAATGACTGCAATTTTTTTTCTCCATTCCTCCAAGCCATTGCTCACGTCGTTGCGGAAGTGAGGAGGGAAATGTCGCTGTCGGGAGGGAGGGCCTGGGATAGTGTAGGGGAGTGGGGAAGAGAGGGAGAGAAGAAGGGGTGCGAGGGTGGAGGAAGGGGGAAGAGGACAGCCTCGGCGAGGTCACGCATCCGTCCGCATCCATCGCGGCTGCCTGTAACCACTTTCGCCGTCATATGCTCCATCATGCTTCTCCGGCGCGGTGATGCCATTCGTCATTCGCCGGCTTCTCCCTCCACTCTCCCCACCCGCCCCCGCTTCCGCCCGTCGTCGTGGGAACGATTATCTCTTCCGGCATAACTTCTCCCGCATGAAAGTAATGGGAGCGTGGAATCTCCGAAAAATTCCCCTCCTTCATCGTGGTGGAATCATCGCCGTTTTCTTGAGTGATCCAAGAACATTTTCCACCCGCCACATTCGTTAGCACGCTTACCGTCTATTGAAAACCCTGCATCAGTACTGAGTGAATTGCTGCCATCTCCCGCTTTTTAGTATCTTGAATGCGGTCACAGTGGAAATCGAACCACCGTCTACAGTAGACAGTAACAACAATTGTTTTTTTTAATAGTTCAGCTGTAACAACAAAGCTAACCTTGAACAAAACCATTTGGTGTGCCAGAGTATTGGAGCCAAATTCCTTTATCATTGTTCCATTTACATCTACATGGTACCCTGGAAGCCAACGCTAGAGTGTGTGGCAGGGGATTTTCCCAACAACAAGTATGCAACGTCAACAATTAAAATTTCAAATCTGTCAATGCCATTAAATGCTAATATTAAGTGGAATTAATAAAGCTACAGTTTTTTCCATCATGGATTAATTCCACAAAGACAAGCATGACATTACCAATTTTTTCAAAAATTTAGATTTTCTTAATCTTTAGTCACATAAAATTTGTAAAATCATTTATCAAATGATGAACCCATTTCCATGCACTGCGATGCTTAAGTGCGAAATGCTCGTACTTTTCTATGCATTAGAGACGAGCTACCAGTAATAAGAAGGACTATTAGGTAAGATGAAATGCAGACAATATACAAGTACTAGACTACTTCGAGTGAAAAAGAAAAAATATTTTCCCCCAGCGCGGTCGCTTTACCATTTAACCTTATCGCAACGTTTCCCCGATACTCTTTTATTAAACACCAATTTTTTGTTAGCTTGCCCACATATTCCACGCGTAGGTTTCACCAAGGAGAGATCGTGAATGATGGAGGGTAATGCCTAAGTATTTAACCGAGTCTATGTACTCTTTCCATTTCAGTATATTGAAGCGTTCGGAAGAGAACTTCTCCTATTACAAAAATCCATCGTTGCACATTTTAAAAATTGTATTCTAATTGTCATGTGTTGGACCAATAGTGTGTTGCCATAAGGTAACCTGCGAATGCCGCTTTATCTTCAGAGCTACGGATTTCTCCGTAAACCTGCTCCTTCTGGAAATTAGCGTACTTAACTATTAACCTCGTTTTTAATGTCGTCAAAGTATAGTTTCTCAGAACGCTTTCAAACGTAAAATTAAATAACATGGATTTGTGAAAGGGACAAGCCATGATTTGAACCTCTGACTATCAGATTTTGTGCGTATCATTGAATTAGTTTGAGATGATGACATATTTTCGCCTTCACTAGTGAGTAAACATTACGCTTGTTTAGCAATATTGTCCATATCATTAATATGTTTACAGTGCTCTGAATTAGATGTACTGCAGCTGCCCCCCAAAAAAGCTTTGAGATAAAAATAATTCTTCATCCACAGCTGATTTTCAATCTTAGGCTATAGGGAAGAAAACACACAACTACGGCTCGATCTAGGTTTCAAGTTTTTTTTGCAGAACTGGTTCCATTAACATTTTCCCATTTCAAACATGAAATACGATCTATTCATGAACTAACACCAAACAAAACTACCAACCCATACCTAAGTACAATGATAAAGTTTAGTTCACAGGTTAGGATAGAGTTCTCGTAATATCGAGCCCAACGGTAGGTGAAATTCACGCATCTGAGTAATAAGGGAGGTTAGTTACTTGCTCTCTGCCTTCTATGGTAATCCAGGAAGATCTAATACCCGAAAAATCACGCAAATTAGGGGTAACCACGTGCGTCACCGAGAATCGAACCCGAGCCCTCCAGGGAGTAGCCTAGACCCTTACCCCTGAGCTGATACTTTGCACTGCTAGTTCAATATGAAGATTGGGAACTCATAGTTTCATGCTAGAAGCTGTTAACTTATGCTTTCTACGGGGTGACTCGATAAAAGTTTGGTATTAAACGAAAGGTAAAGCTCATCCATAAAACGTATGCATAAAAAATACTTATTCAAAAGCATAGAAGAGCTACAAAGATTATTGGTGCATACTGTATAATAATCCATGGCAGAAGCCATACCTTTCCTTTTAATTACGTTTCTCTCAAATATTCAGTATTTAAGAAAGCTAATGAGAGGGACCATAGGTTGTACCGTGTGTTGTTAAGCGTTTCATATGCATTTTTTCCCCTGATCAATAGGAATTCGTGTGTCCTCGAGCAGAAAAGTTTTGTCCTTTTCTGTTGAAACTCATTTTATTCAGGGTGTGATTATCCAGATTGAGAAAAACGGCAGCAAAACGTCCGTAAAAATACCAATGCCTCGGCTTTTCCCTAAAAGACCAGCCCAGTTTTGAAGGTGAATTTGCAAGTAAGGTCACCAGGCCGTAAACGGGAGAGCTATATTGCATGTTGGCGCGAGAATGTACGAGATATATGAAAGGGCGTTAATTGTGCGCGGTGGGTGGTGCCACGGAGGAACATGGAGGCTGTGTGAGCGTGTATGTTAGACACGTAGCCTTGATATGTCCTCCATCTGAGAGAGGGTGATGACGCCACCTCATTTCGTTGCGAGGGCTGAGTTTAAAACATACCCATATTTCAATGGGGAAAACGAGGGATATTCTTCCATCTCAGCTCAACACTTGGGATAAAAATTCCCCACGTCGAGGTTGTAGCTATACGATGACGTTTTACCCTATCTATAAGTGATGACGAATAATTCGTTTGACGCGTTCTAACTCAAAAAGTAGTACAAGCAAAACTGATACACTAAAATCCTATTGTGATGAAAATTTAAAAAATATATATTGACTTCAAATCAGTATAATTTAACAAAAGATTGGAATCATATTTTTCTCAAGTAACTATGATATTCGTCCCGAGTAATTTCATCCTTGTGTTATTTTCAATGTACTCGTGTAATTAGACTTAGAGAATCAACCGCATAGGTCGAGTATGGAAAAGTACTGAATAATCACGACAAATTTAAATCAAACATAGCACACGTAACTTCAACAACCGAGAGAATTAGTTGCGTATTTATCTAGTCAGCCAGATCAAACATTAGCCGTCTAGTTAATTTAAATCTCAACGAATTCCTCCATCCTTTGCAACGCCTCTTAAATTATACAAAAGTAAAAATTCAATTTGAAACCTCGCATCATCATCATCACTGGTCATCAATACTAAGGGTCGATCGACACGGCTCATGACTTTACTTTTATTGGCTTACCTCTTCCTGTTTGGATATCTATTCTCTTTGATAACTCATTTTGCATTTCTTATACATCTCATATCTGGGGTCTACCACTTCAGTTTATACCGTTGACTTTTCCCAAGTTAACAATCGTCAATGGGCTAAAGCGCCCCAAAATATGCCAATAAAGTTATTCCAACTCTTAAATTGAAGGAAAGGCGTAATTAAATTGAAACTGAGGAAAGGAAAATGTTTCCAATAATATCTATGAATCTCAAAATTTAAACATCGATGTAATCAGCCTATAATTTAAGTAGTAAAATTTTAAAATTATTATTCATTAAATGAAGAAAACAATGTATATATCCACTGTTCTTTATTATCGTACAGCTAGTTTCAACGCTTAGGCCTCATCATCAGGTCTGGCGTCATCAATTAATGAAGATGACCTTCCACAAAGTTGAGCCTGAAACAATTGAATACATAGTAAAGTTTTGTTCCATTAAAGGTCTTTACGTTTTGTTTACATACGATTGTTTACGTATCTATTGTGTATGCCCACAAATGCTTCAGCGCAACGATTGAGCATCGATTTCCAATCAATTTCATCATATTTCTTCCTCCTCCTACTCTTCCAGGAACTTTCCATAGTCATTTGATCCGTCAAACACTTCGGCGTAAATTTGATCTTTCTAGTTTCTCTTGCTTTCATTTATTTAAATTTCTCTCGCATAGTTAAGACCACAGAAGAATCATGCATAACTTGAGGTCGACTTTAAGGCAATGCAACTCACAGTTTCCGGCTCAACTAAGTTGAAGCTCACGAAATAAGATATACTATGCCGATGCGTTGAAGCTAGCGAGCGTCACAACATTTTATTTGAGTAATACATCGCACATATTCCTCATTTGAACCTAAGCAATATGCTGTGTAATTCTATCAGTATAATGGTGCTTGGGGATGATGCCAAAAATCTGAAATGAAGCAAATTAAAGTAATAATCCTTTCACGAGGACAGGAGAATACACGAAAGAGCGACGAAAGAAAATCTATTTCCAGGATTTAAAAAATATGACAAAAAAAATTCTTACAACTCCTCGCGAATAGTTTTTTTCGTTGGAAATACGAGCGTTTAGAATGTTTCAAGCCCGCCGGAGTCACCGGAAGCCTTTGGGGATGACTAGTTATTTAGCAACAGAAAAATCCCTTCACCAGCACTCGCCGTTGTGAAAGTTTCTATTCTAGCCAAAGATTGATTCGTGTTCGGCAGTCGCGAGCTAACAGTTCGGGTCGAGGTTTAAACAAACGGCACGGGGCGAAGAAAAAGCCTTTCACCAGACTTGATGAGCCCACGCCCTTTCCTGCAGCGCGCCCCCCATCGGCATGCAGCGGAACTCATCTCCACCCTCGCCAAACTCTCCCTTTTTCTCGCGCGTTATTCCCCCCTACCCTCCCTCACCCTTCCAACCCGCTGCAGGCGGAGGCGAAAAGGGCGCCGTTCTCTCAGGATCTAGAGAGTTCCGGATAGGGATTAATCCCTATCCGGAGCTCTCAACCCGGTGTCCCGCCCTCTCTCTTCCTTTTCTCTTTTCGAGAGCACGGCACGAGAGTTGCCAAAAAACATGACTTGTCCCCCGGATATTTTGCGGGATTGCGATAGCATCGCATTTACCTGCGGGCCCTGTGCTCATTTCCCGCGATGGTCAGGTTGATGATAAAATAAGTATTGGGGCTCGATCCACATATTACTTTACAAACAATGTAACTGGTGAAATTTCGGAAGAGGATTAATGACAGCGCGCACTTATACGTTCCATTGCGTTGAGCACCTTTGAGTGAAAACAACACGCATCAGTCGAGATAAAGGGACGGCTGATACGGTGGTCGAATGTACACGTGGCCCACCATTGACCTTCATTAGTAATAGTTCTCGGACCTTATCCTTATGTGAGACCCTTTCACAATTAGTCTATCTTTTGCTAATACCCTGGATGGGTGAATGGTTGTAACCACAACAGCTGTTTTTTTTAACCCTTTACCAGTGAGAGTTACTTTCTTTTCGTGTTAAGCAGGGCTGGTAATATGATATGGTCAAAGTGACCCCGGCACCGATTTGACGCACTAGCAAGATAATGTCATGATAAGAATCGTATGATATCTTGAGATAAATTTTAGTTTGTTTGAAAGTGACTTTAAAAAAAGTACTGGAACGCAATCATCATTAGGTAATTTACCGATTAAGGTAGGCTTTTGGATGGACACAACTATCAAATAAACATTTTGTAACTACAAACGAAACCCAATCCAGCAACCTAACCTACATCAGGTCCCTCTTCATCTCCGTGTACCTCCTTCTTCCCTTCATCCCGTCCAACATCCCTATCCTATTCCTGCCCTTTCCTCGCTTGCCCAACATCCTCCCCTCTATTACCCTCTTCAACATTCCACTACCGCTCAATACGCCTTTCATCCATCCTTCCTGCCTCCATAGGATTTTTCTCAACAAACCCCTCTCCTCCCCCACCATTTCTAGTACTTCCTCATTTGTTTTCCTTTCGGTCCATTTCACCTTCTCCATTCTTCTCCACACCCACATTTCAAAAGCCTCCAATCTACGTCTATCCTCCTGCTTCAGCGACCACGTTTCCGCGCCGTACATAGCTACGCTCCATATCAGAGTTTTTACGAGTCTTGTTTTAACATCCCTACCCAACATTCCCGTCATCAACTCCCTCCTCCTTGAGAAAGCCTCCTTGCCTAGCGCAATTCTTCTCCTTACGTCCCTACCACTTTGACCGTATTGGTCCAAAACACTTCCGAGATATGTAAACTGTTCTACCTGCTCTATTTTTTCCCCGCCTATTTTAATATTTAGCTTAGCCTTTTTCTTTCTGGAAAATCGCATAACCTTTGTTTTATTAATATTGATTCTCATCCCATATTTATCGCACTGAACCTCCAATTCACTCAACAATGCTTGCAACCCCTTGGCAATGCTCAGACTAAATTGATAAAACTTCATTTTGAATTCTTTCAAAGAACCGCAGTTAATCCTCAAATTTTGGCTTTCTTGACCGCAAATCCTCGCACCTCTCACCCACTGGGATGGATGCTTATAGTATTTTCAAAGTTTTAAATCATCGTGAGCAACGTATTCGAAATAGAACTGTCATTAAGTTTCAGAATATATTTACCAATATTTTTCTTAAAACTGAAAGTTGAGAAGGCGTACTTCTGTTTGTGAAACATAAATGGAAGGCCATAAAGTCAAGGACTTCCAGTATACAGTTCAGTGGCAAGGACTGGTATTATCACGCGAGGTGAGTTCACAATAGAATATATATACACGTATATCATGGACGAATATGGTCGAAGGTCGAGGTAACTCTGAGAAAACGATTAACCACTCTTAATTCGACGGAATACTTTCTCAAAACGATTTAGGAGTAGATAGTGGACAAAATTTTGACAGGAAGTAACATTTAGCGATAATTATACTACCCGCATTCGATTACTGGATATCACAGCAAGCAGTGATCTCAGCGTCATCCAAGGTTCAAGGATACATAGAGTCATATTCGACGAAAGGATTGATTTACGCGTGACTGACTCTTGAATTGAAAAACTAAATTATACCTTAACATGATTCATTGAATATAAAAGGATGCTCTTGAGCTGAAGTGCGGTGAATTTTTAAAATACAATTCGTCCGTAGAGCAATAAACGTCACAGATGCGACTTTATTAGTCGGAAAAATAACAAAAAATAGGATTTCTTTTCTTCCGCTTGACCGCACTACTTATAATAAATGCAAATGAACAACCTTGCATACTAAAAGAAATATCCTCATCATTCACAGATTATTACAAACAGTTTATAAAAACATACTTAGCATACACGGAAAAAATTGAAAGAGTCTCTAAAATCAAAATGCTTGTATATAGACATCACTATTACAACTGTATTTGCACCTAGGTGCTAATGCGACAGCGGTTTTCGAAGAGGAAACTCAAGCCCAATAATCTGCATTTGCAATTTTAAAAATCTTAGGTTGCTCTCAACTCTTTTAATTTTGTGAGAAAATTACTTGTACTAAATGGTTAATTTTAAATAAAAAAGCACTCTTGCTAAAATGTACTGATATTATAATTTGGAAAGGGTATTATCGATTCCAAAAAGAAATCTACAATGGAAGATAACTTATTTTGAATGCCACAATAGCTTTAATAGAACCTAATCGCCAATAACTATATCATACTATACAATATTCTGGACACTGGAACTTTATGGGCAACCTATGAGGCAAGGAGATCGGCATGATTCCCCTTTCTTAAAGGTATCATTTCCGCAAAGCGTAGGCATACTGCTTGGCAAAATCTACCCTCAACAATTAAACCCAGGTTGAAGACTAGTTATTTGGTCAGTAATGAATTTCTTAATTTCCCATGCATAGCTCATTTGCTACTAAGATTCGTGTAACTTTCGACCAACTTTCTCAATTTATATTCGTTAAGACCAAATTCCTCAACCATGGCCACTCTCGTACGAGTTTTCGAAAAGTTAATGCGTGTATCGTACCTGCAACACAATCTCTAAACATTTATCTGTCGGAAACATTTCATTTCATTAAAAAAACTAACAAAATTATCATAATATGACTTTGAAAAAGTAACCGATAGAATTGATGGGGAACTTGTTAAGGTTATGTTTAAATGTTCAAATACTATTTCGGTTTGGAATTGAAACCTTTTAATCGTCCCCTCTCAAAAATATCGGTATCATTCTCCTTCAATCACGACTTTTAGCAGTTTCCAGGAATAAATTGAACTTGAAAATCACACTTCGGTCAAATTTAGATAAAAACCGGAAGAAACATGATCGAAACTGAACAGAATGTATTCGAGAGACTCGTACCTTCAGTTTGATGCATAAACCTTAAATTTTCATCAATCAGAAAATTCCAGAAATATGGCACAAATTCAGCGACAGTAAAAGGTTTTTCGATAAAAAGATATGCCATTGCAGAAAATGGCATCAAACTACCTAGTTTTATTGCACAAAACGCTGAACCTGGATATGAAAAAAAACTGCAAACTAATGCTATTTAATGCTGGTTTTGAGTTTAAAATATTTTCATAATTTTAGCAGCGGTAATTTTATTAATTATATTGTAGTTAAGCCGTTATATTAAATATTCTCTCTTAACTTATCTCTATTTTCTTACTCGTATTCTCTCTATTCTCTCTCTCTCTCTCTCTCTCTATATATATATATATATATATATATATATATATATATATACACACACATATATTTTTTATGCACACACACTTTTTAAAAAATATATACATATCAAACTATTCACAATAAAAGCCAGAAACAATAAAAAATATTTCGTGAAAAAATATATATATTCACGAAATCACTAGATCACTATCCGGTGAATAAATATTCATTTACATGGAAAAACATACAAGGAAAAGAGATGGGGAAGGCGGAATAGAGCAGATCACAAGCCCAAAAATTTTCCTTGACCGGGACTTGAACACCGGATCTTCCGACTTGGTGGGCCGATGCTATAACCACCTATCGAGGAAACGTAATTTACACCGAGATCTGCGGGGGCTTTATGCAACCAAGTGCACCGATACTTTGGCCAAGAGATTTGGGGAGCTGTTTCAACCACCAAAGAAGAAATAGACGACGCACAAAAGGAAAGGATAGTAGGTAAGCAATCATAAAGGAACGCGAAATAACAACTGGCATGCTTATTAACTTGGCAAAACTTAACTAATTTTACATCAAACGCCTCAAAACTAAAATCAGTAGTTCGGATCAGAAAACGGATCGGATTTTGATCAAGTAACTGCCAGGAACGCGTAGTTCACCAATCCAATTAGGTCTTACAGCATACATTCAAAGGTATTTACGTTAATTATACGTAAATATAAGCCAAACTCTTGGGAGTGGACAAAACTCTAGGAATCAAAACACTCAGAAGCTTATCTCCACACCAGGATAGAGATTAAATGTGCATTTGGACACTCAAGGTACGTATTAAAACAATATGGACGAAATTATCTAGACTAGTTGAGGCGGTTACGCCTGTGTGTCCATACACCATATATTTGCCCTAGTTCCCACACGAGAATGATTTATCCGTTACAGCTCATAAGAGAGCTTTGATGGTTGGTCGGCCCAAGAGATCAAAATGAAGTCGTAATTACTACATACATGGCAGCAACGCTGAAATTATAATTACAAGTAAAAGTCTTCATAGAGTAACCGGCAGTAGGTTAACTATGGACCAGAATCAACCCAAGGGAAGTTCATACTTATTTTCAAGTCAACTGCCATTATTACACGTTATAAAATTCATGGATCGAGTATGCACCTCTTATAGGTGGCGTATTTAACGACCATTTTGCATTCAGTATCCCTTAATCACAATTCGATTGCACTTCAAAACCTCAATTATCCCTTGCTGAGATGCTTCATTGTGTTAAAGGCGGAAGTCAAGGCAACTGATCTTCGACGGCAATACTGAAACTTTAATCGTTTACGAGCCATTCCTCAGGGTCATTTTGACAGGTGTATGGAAAACGCGTGATATATTCTGAAGAATTATTAAAAGAACATGCTTTTCCTCTGACAAAAACCCAATTCACAAACCTTATTTAAGACATGTTCATTTTAATTTTCAATTAACATTTTGAACTGGATGGATATGTACACTTGGGAAATAAAATAAACTAATAAATGTCCATTGCTAAGAATGCGTTAATTCAAAGGGAGAACTAAAATACAGATAAATAAAACAGTTTCTGGCGTAACTTGGTGGAAAATCTTCATACTGACTTTTTATAAATCAAACCACTTTACTTTTCCACATAAACTTTTTAATTGTATTTTTATCTGATGATGTTATGCTATAACGAGACCTGGGTCGTGAAAATTAAAAATTTTATGTGGAAAAGTAAAGTGGTTTGATTTATAAAAAGTCAGTTAAATACAGATCTTCCCTTAAACTTCCACTTGTGTAAGATTTAAGTAATACGCTTTGGTTCAATAATTGTGTAAATAAGTTTTGTAGCAACATGATAATGATTTTCGGCATATTTTGATAGAAGAGAACCAATACTTTTCGGCTATCAGGCTCATAAATCGTTTTGTTTGATTTTGGCAAACTCGCGCGAAAATTTACGACATATAGTATTCAACGTTTGCTAAGTTTAAGTGGTTGATATAAATAATCTACATCTTCTTGAATTGACTATCCGCAGTTTTGAGTGAGGCGAATAATTCTAATGGAACTTGCTCTTAGCCAGCCATCACGACACACTTTAACTTTTCCAAGAAAAATTAGCTCTCAGCACTTCAATGACTACAGCATATTTGGTTTCAATAATAGATAAAGTGTGATTAGTAAAAGTGATAAAGTAACAGTTTAACCACAAAAAAATTGTTCTTCTATGAAAAACGATGAAAAAAATTTGATATCACTTTTTTAATTAAACCAAGAGATAGTCAGGCAAGATATTCCCAAATTGGACGAAGAGCCATCACAGCTCCCACTCCTCGGTAAAAAAGAAGGTCATAGCCTACCCATTCCGGGTTCCGTTGCCAGAATATTATCCTTGAACCTCATGTTTTGGCCAAGCATACGTCAATTCCCGAAAATAATATATTACGACTGTTGCAGGGAATTTTCTGCAGCCTTGGGCAACAACTTCAATCACTAGGCTTGTCAAGAGAAAAGACTTGGGAATCACACTGGATCTTCAAGCTTTCACGTATTTGCCAGTAATATTCCATTCAACCACGACGGGTTATTAACGGAAATGAACAGGTTTGGTCAACAGCATCGTGGAATGTTACTCCAATGAAAAGTTTAAATAAAATACTCATCAATATTATAGAAAAGAGTCAACGGGTCCATTTATGCTGTTCTTTTTTTATGACTGGTTATAAGTGAGAACTGATTAACAGACTGGTTACCAATACACGAGGGAGAGTGTGGATTCGTATTATGCACACATGAGCCATCGCGACTAATTCCATTACTGACATATTTGGGGCAAAATCCAGGGTTTATTTAATGTTTCCTGTAGTAAATTTAAATACTCATTCAATCTTACCAAAGCATTATCATCATAGGTTATCAACTTCTAATGCAGGTTTCGCGACTACAAGGTACTTTCTATTCCACTGCAGTCTTTCCTTTGTCATTTTTTTTCATTTCATAGCTTTGAAGTCCTCTTCTCAAGTGGTCAATAATTCTCATTATTCTTCTTCCTCTTTTCTCTTCTCTTTTAACCACGCCCTAAAATATTTTTTTATGAAAACCTTTTCCTCTTAGCTCATGCTCTATCCAGTCCGCTTTATTCTTCCTTATTGTCTGTCTCCCCAAAGCATTATTTTTTCTTTTGCTTTTTACAAAAACAATTTAAGTTTTTAAAAGTACGAAGAATGTTACACTTAAGCACCAACAGCAGCATTTTGGTAATAAGGTATGCCGACGGCTTTGGTGAGGAGGTGTTCCGATTGTCAACTTGCAAATTTTCCGCACAGGGAAGGAATTATAATTACGTTACGGACCAGTGCAAGAGTTGTGGAGTGATTTTGCAGTGGAAACTAAAAAACATGCATGATGTTCTATACCAGGAGAAGGAACAATAAACAATTGGGTCCATGAATCGTTCCTACCGGGGGCTTAGCAGGAGGAAAGCCAAGTGACGCGGGGATGAGCCAATGACGGGGGTTGCGGATGTGAGTTTTGCCGCACCCTCGCACTCAATATAGGTCTCTTGGGTTTGCGTGCCACCTCCATATTATACTTTCGCAGAAAGTCGGCGAAATTGGGGGCAACTATGACCACTCAGGGTGGTATTCAGGGCTCTCGAGTCCGTTCAACCGTGAAGAAAATATAATAGACGACTATATGCCAAAATAATTGATCTTATTTCATCCCACAATATACTAACGCACTCACAAGGGAGATAATGGGAAAGTTAATATCGCAATACGGATATTTACCACTTCGGTGGAGGTTTAAATCAGCTTTTTTGTAAGCTTTCGCGTATAATAATATACAAGATATTTCTGTGACCTCTGAACAAGATTTTATTTCCAGTTCAGCCATTTGGCGATTGTGCCCCCATAGTCATAGACTGAAAGTAGGCCAATATTTATGCTATGCTAAATTAATGCAAGTAGGTAAATTTCAACTATTCCTATATTTTACTGACCGTGTTTTCGGCACCATGTGCCGTTATCAAGGTGTCTGATTAGGCGAGTCTCCTAAATCCGACATCCTTATAAAACCAAAAGGTGCGAAAACATGGTTGTTTAACTTAAAAATTAGTCGAAACCCCCCTAGCGATTTTATTTTACCATAAAGAACGTACAAATTAAAACTTTTTGCAAAATAACTCCTGCTACGATTTTATACACTGCTACGAATTTTACAACATTATTTTGTCTTAAATATCTGGAATGATTCTCTCAAGGAAGACAACACGCGAGCCTCCAACGCATGTTGATAAAAAACTTGAAATTACGTAAATTGAATGGTAAGGCAAACTCTAAAGCAGATATGCAAATACGTCAACATTCTCTGTCAGAAAACGTATTTTCTGTCCGATAAACTCAGATTCTTAGCTTGAAATACGGTATTAATATACAGCACACAAGGGAAAAGCCGATTGGCTGCTACTCAGTACCTACAGTGCAAATAATCATTTTGGAAGCATTTACGTAGAATGTACATCACGTTCGGTGATATTTCTAAACCACAGGGTTTGCAGATGGAGGTGGACTTATTTTTATCTAAAATCATTAATTTCTTTGCCTAGTGAAAAAAATAGTCTCTGGGATATCCAAAAATAGCGAGAGCGAAGGACACCATGATCTTTAGTATATTCATCTAGGATAATACTGTATAAATCCCTAAACTTGCGCTTTATTTAATAGTGTGGCACTTGTAATTTATTTATACATGAATCAGAAAAAATCTTCAATTAACATTTTGAAATGGATGAGTATGTACACTTGGGAAATTAAAGAAACTAATAAATGTCCATAGCTAAGAATGCATTAATTCAAAGGGAGAACTAAAATACGGATCTTCTTAAAACTTCCACTTATGTAAGATTTAAGTAATACGCTTTGGTTCAATCATTGTGTAAATAAGTTTTGTAGCAACATGATAATGATTTTCGATATATTTTGAGAGAAGAGAACCAATACTTTTCGGCTATCGTGAATCATGAATCGCTTTGTTTGATTTTGGCGAACTCGCACGAAAACTGGCGACACATTCAACGTTTGCTAAGTGTAAGTGGTTGACACATATAATCTACATCTTCCTGAGTTGACCATCGACAGTTTTGAGTGAGGCGAACAAATCTAATGGAACTTGCTGTTAGCCAGCTATCACGACACATTTTAACTTTTCCAAGAAAAATTCATTCAAATCCAAATATAGTTTCCAAATAGGATATTCAAAAATAGCGAGAACATCATGATCTTTAGGAAAATTAATTTAGGATAATACTGTATAAAGCCCTAAAACTTGCTATAAATCATAATTATTAGTCATCAGTATAATATTTAGATATTATGTCGTCGATTTTACCACTTATATTTTTGTGGAACAGGGTTTAATATTTCTTATTTCCTCAGTTTACCAACTAAGGGCCAAAATAAAGTGATAAGCCCGCCATTTAAATTTCGTTCACATTTCCAAGTGTGAACGCACTCGGAATAGTAATGCCAGAGAATAGGTGAGACCAAGGTCAATAGTAGTATAATCCTTTCAAATAATTTTAAATCATGTTTGCAAATCTAGCTGTTGTTTTTCGAAGGAGTATTTCAATTGAAATTGGCCTTGACTGTAAAGACTTGTTTCCGACCCGGAATAAATAAAACTTATTTATATATTGGATTAAACGAACTGAATTGTTAGATTTAGCTTCCCGGAATTCGTTTCTTTCTCAGCAGATATATCAGCGGCCGAAGGTCAGCATAGCCCATCCACCCGACGATTGAGAAAATACACACACGTACTATACCTGCGGAAAATTCATTTTATATTTCATTGATAACTTATTGCATTCGTTCGCTTTGTTATCGATACATCATAATGACTTCATGAGCAATGATTTCTCCACGCATACTTAATTTTTTCCCTCCCCTTATTGGAAGTAACAATCAATCCGAGAATATTTTGGTAGGGTTCTCCAGTCTTCAATCACAGCTCTTGGTACATCTCTCATGACACTAAGTCTGCCTCCAGGTAATTCAAGGCCGAAGCATTCGGTTTGATTCACGCACATTGGTAAATTCGGATGGGAAAAATACCAACTAGGGGAGTTAAACTGTGTACCAAACAGTTAATATTTAAATAAATCTGCACTGTTGCCATTTCCTCCGTTTCGTTTCTCACATACAAAACCGATCCCCACATCATTCCCCTGCGTCTCATCCATCATTTCAGTTATCGAGTCTCTGAATCTGTTCTTAACTTACGCCCGAGTTGGAATGAAATCTCTATAGGACTGGTGTACCCTCAAGAACAGCACCATCACTGAGGTCATTCGTAAATTTAAATTCTGGACGTCAAGGTCGCACCCCCGGCCGCCACACGGAGCCCCCTTACCGCGCTGAAGATTAAAATTTCCTTTCTCACCTCCCCTCCCCAACCTCTTTCCCTCTCTATCTCTCTCTCTCTCCTTGAACCCGCGTGGCGGATAACGGATGTACGCTTACTGCATCTTCGCGGTGACGTCAGGTGCTCACGAGATGCCCATGTGAGAATCTCAAAGCCCCTCCTCACTCTATGATTCATTTCAAAATATATACCCCCACCCTCCTGCTTGCTGATAGTGTTGATAATTTCGCCTGGCGTGTCTCATGAAAGACGAGGAACGTAATGCACGGGAGGACATTTTAAGTGCCAATCCTAAAAAATGAATGCGTTGAAACGATAACATCGACGAAGTCTGACCACGAGTTGGGAGTAGAAACTACAAGAAAAAATGAACAACATTTTTTTCCCAAATATAATGCTAACCAAACAAAGACAGATAAGACAATGGCCAGGAAAGATAAATTCCAACCAAAAAGGACTTCTGATGATTAAAACTCGCTTTTTTTAAACTTAGAATTAATCCATTACAATTTATCGCTGGAAAAATTGGACAAACCGCAGTTAAAAACTCAAACACGATCCAAGTTTTGACGCATTTGCATCGCTTACCCGAGGGTTAGTAAAAGTTTCCAGCGTTAAGACTCCTGATATTATAAAAAAAAACATCATAAGGCATCACGGATTGTGATTTTCTGTTTGAGAATTGAAAAAAAAATTAATATGTATTCAGTGTACTTTTACATACTTCATAAGGGTGGACACATATTTCTGGACAAAAGTCCAGGACATTTCCAGGTTTTCTGGATCAAATTGTTAACATTTTCCAGGATGTTTTTTCACACATTATGAAATACTCTCGGCTAATTCAAACACCCAGAATGGGGTATATATGAAGAATGACACCCTTCGGGATGGCAGCGAAATTTTTCACTAACAAAACATTCCCCCAGGTTTCTCACGACGTTAGCTCCTTTGAAAACATGTGTCATAAGACAGCGAAATCGAACTTTCAATTCTACACAATCTACACGTTATAAAGCTTTATTGTTGACGAAATTGTTAACAAAAAGCCACCATCTTCCGAAAAATGATAACCTTGTATTTTTCTTCTCAAGAACCTACGTTTTTAATGATCACAGCTAAAGAACTCACAAGGAGATCAGGGCTATGTGGATAGCTGAACTAAACACACTGATTGCACGCACATATATCAGATCAACTAGTGACATATAGCTGATACATAGCATACATATGGCGGAAATATTAGGAAAAAAATACAAGAGACTGTAATCTTAACTCTTAAATACTTAATCCACCAACTCTTGAGGTTAGCTTACTGCTATTTCGCTAAAAATTCGAGAACAGTAGTTCCCATTGAATACACGTAATTTATAATTTATCGAATGATAAAAATATTACTTCTCAATTATGCCAGAGAAAATAAGTTGTATAAGTATAATGTTCAAGTAATGTTCATTTTAGATACTCGTTAACTTATCGTGGAGGCCTTCATTGACTAAATTAGACAGAGTTATTTAAAGTTGCTTCATTAGCCGAAGATGATTTGAATAAGCTCATGAAAATCGAAAATAATTTACCGCTGATGCCACGAATGATTTGTGGGAAACGGTATAACGACTGCATATGACAAATCGTATAAAGATGTGCACATCGCGAATACAAAGCCGAGGCGTTCGTCATTCAAAAAAAATACCAAAAGTCGGGAGCTGATTATTAACACAACTTAAAAAGGTGTAATTAATGAAATGCTTCCTGTTGACCCTTGAAACGTTACTGTTTGTTCAAAGTGTAACAAGTGTCAGTTCAATATACTGCATATTAGGAATCGAATGATCAATCAAAAGTCAAATTATAATTTAACAGTGAAAGCACGGCAAAAAAATCAACCTCAAAGTTTAGGTATTGTTACAAATAATCAGTCGGTAATTAATGCCATCAATGACAATGGTGGAGGGACACGGCAGGTTTCAAATTCTCAAAGTACGTGGATCTGGAGGAACTGCCGCTGTGCACGCGCGTCCAAGGCATTGGCCAACGAAAATATTTTCACCGGCCATCTCACGCGCTGAGAATTCCTCCCGCTGTTTACGTGAGGCAAGGACTCTTAACGCGATACCGATTTCAAGGTTTCCATTCCTCCTCGCAACTCTCTGCCCGTCCCGACTTCTCCGTCCAATCGAAGGTATATCCACATTCTTCGTCTAATCTCAGATGCATTATTCATTTCAAATACTCAAATTTGTAGTTCGAGAACATAGGCGAAAAACAGCATCGAGAGGAATTCCAGTTAATTTCAAACCGTCCAAGACCACGAAGAACGGTTTCCACTAACGTTTGACTGCATAGAACGAAAGGAATACGCCGAATATCAAGAATTCGCTGAGAAGATAAGAGTTACAGTTTTTTACTGTATTGCCCTGCATCCCTCTTGCGAGGTGTATTTACGCATACTGCTACAAGACTCGGCTCTGTCATTTAATCGTACTCTCGGAAATCAACCCTGGGAATGACGTTTTTCTTTTGTTTTGTCGATTCTTCATAATATTATCTGTAAAAAGTCAACGACAGAGTTTAACTGTCAATTTTCGGGAAAAGTTAAATTCATTGTAAGAGGGCGTCATTTCGTTTTGTGCTGAGAGCAAAAAGAGAGCCGAATCCTAAATAATGGAACAACATTTACAAAACGGTATATTTTATGAACAAGAGAAAGTAGTAAACCGCTAATTTAGTTCGTACGAGTAAATTAGTATCAAAAATAAACTAAGTCACGTAGAAATACAGAAAGTCATAATGTTTGGAAAACAAAAGCAAGGCCTCGCAATACTTAGACATAAATGTGGTTAGACTGTTAAAAAGCTACCTACAAGCGGGTAGAATACACGTACCATGAGTGAACACAAAAGATAACATGCGTTATGAAAGGGACATGAAACAATTCAGCAGGGTCACACTTAATTGTAAATTTCCCACTCTTGACGGAAGCATATTCCATTCTCTCAATTGGTTAGGACAACCCGGTGGCCATGCACAAGTCTTACGGTGAAATGTAGAGAAAAGGGACGGTCGAATTCTTGTTTGATGTAAAAGAACACCTCGACCATGATGTACATTCGACTGTTTCTATTTCAATAAGTACAAATGTATGATGAAGCCGTAAACCGAACATATCTTTGGTAAATGTGCATGACGAAAAGATGTTATAACGGAAGAATACAAATCTATATCATGTAGATATATTTTTGAATCTTTAAACCCAGTTTTATTTTAGGAGATCAATGTTTCTCAATAATAATAATATTACGACTGACATGGTCCTTAAAATAGTGTTGTGAATGTATCTAATTATTCCTAAACTTGAATTCATGAACACTTGATTTTATAAGGGAAGACTCGGATATTAAATTTCATAAATTATTCTGGAAAATGGTAGAACGATGTTGAGCTTTTAACAGCTTCAGGCGTAATTCACTAAAAATTCTTTTTTAAAGTTCCTAAAAGACGGACGATACTATAATTATCAGTTTTTTTGCGTAATCAAACCATGTTTCATAGTCTCCGGCTAAGATTAAATTTCAAGGGCTTCAGCATCATTATTTGAGTGATTGCTATAATGGATTTCCTGGTAAGGACGAAGGAGTTTTTGAAACCAGGTTTGATTATACAATGAAATAAAACTGAAGCAAATTCCAAATTTATCGTTCACTAGTAACAGCAAAGCTGTTATTAGAAGGTAAGAAATGACTCCCATATTGCACCAATGGAATGCGTTACCCAACACTCAACAGGCAGAATATAACTTTGGCATAGTTAATTTTCGCGAAAAAAATTAAGTAGAAGGCTGACGATTAGTCAAGCTTAATTTAATGGTATTTTCCTTCAGGGAGAAACATACCTAGAATTCCTTCCAGAGATGTATTCAACGTTCTTTACTCTCCCAAGGTTCAAAATTTTATTATGCTTTTCTGAACATAGGATTAGTCTTTGTATGTCAACCTTGTTGTGGAAAGTGTTGAATTTATAATATATGGCTTAAAAGAAAATATCGGCCGAGGTGTTGGCAAGGGCAGGTACTAGAAATGCGTAGAGGATGGCGGCTGGGGATCGTCCATAACCTAACTTTAATAAGTAGAATGCCTTGAATGAATAAACTATATGCTTTCACTTACCGTTGGCGTCACCTATATACGCAAAATACGCAGAGCGAAAAGTCTCCTGAAGTAACACACTGAAGTTGGAATACACCACTTTGTATCTCCACAAAGGTTGCTTCCCCAAATGTTGGATACACGCAAAAGAAAAGTGAAGTTGTCGAAAAAGACACATGCCCAGTATAAGCTTTATCATATGAAATTATTTCCGTGCATGACGGGCTAAACGAGTTATTTACCTCTTATTGTTGGTTCATACTATATTGCGTTTTTGCTATTAATACATTTATTCATCGTTTTGTTCTATTTTTTCTGTAGTTAATTACGGTATTTGTCTGTGCTAACCGTGTCTTCCCGAAGTTTGTAAATGTAATCATTTGTGCAAAATGAAACCTAATAAGACGTTTACGGCAAAAGCAACAACATCACCCAAAGCAAAAAAAAAATGCTGCCATCAAAATAATTTCCCATTAAAATAATGTATTTATATTTTGAGAAAGTATTTTAAGAATAAACTGGAAAATATGAAATATTTAAGGCATCGGAAATTCTGACAGAAGAATCTAACCAAATCCTTAGAACTAATATCTTTCACAGCGTCCTTTCTTGAAAATTTGTAAAATCCTTGCCACGAGTCAAGATGGAGCTCCTCTGCATTAATTTATAATTTCCCTTTTCCGGTTGGATTTTCAAGTCAGATAAACCAGAATGTATACCCCTTACCCCATCCTCCCTATTCCCAACCGACGGAGTTGACGCCGCCCACATCCTCCCCATACTAGAAAAAAAAAACGACCGGAAGATGATCACGGTCCGCAACTCTGCGGTCTCCCCGCGATACCCTCCGAGGGTCGGACGCGATAATCGCCTTCAGCGCGCGCTACGAATTCGTTGACCGGGCCCGCGAGGGCGGTCCACCGCCGCACGAGCGCACTTGGCACGGCTAGCCATCTTGATCGCGACTCACATCTAGGGGAACATTAATCTCCTGCCATATTCCTCGCGGCGCACACCTCGGATTGTTCTTTTTTTCTCTTTTCTTTTCCTTTAATGCCAAGATAGGAGGAATTCCATTCTCCCCTCCGTCCGCGGGTCTCCCCAAGGTAAGAGGAGGGCGTCGGGATCCCGCGATATCCAGAATAGGAAGGGGGGATGGGGAAGGGAACGCGCGTGTCTTGGAGTGGCTTTTGCCGCCCAATCGGCGAGCGGCAATTCCCTCCTCACAAGGCCAGGAGCGTAGGTACCGAAAGCAAGGCTGCAGCGGCCGACCACCGCTAACCGAGCTCCACCCAGGCCTGGCATCCAAGGGTAAGGAAGGGAGGCCCTCGGTCGAGTTCTGCATCCGCGCGGGAGCAAAACGCCGTTTGTGCAGCCTCCGGCTAGAGAGGGGGAGGATGGGGGGAAGGAGGTTATAGTAGGTTGTTTATCTGCGATGCTTGGGTGGGCGTAGTGGAGTACATCTCCGTATTGTTTTTTTTTCCTATTTCCTTCCTTCCACCCCCTCCCTCATACAACAAGCGATGCGAGCAAGCCTCCAAGCGTTCTTCCCGAACTCCATGAAGTTTCAGCTTTCCAAGCTGAGAATGGTCATAAATTCTGGATGTGTAAAATTATTTCTTAACGGGCACTTAAGAGGAAACTCACCAAGTTTCTCACTTCCCGGGTAAGGATGGATCAAGTTTTTCCTCCACGTCGGTCGTCGGCAAAAAAAATACTTTTTCTTCAATAATTCTCAGTTCACGTTGCCAACGAAATTCTTTCGCGTGCTTCCAGAGATCTTTTGTCGACTTAATAAAAATATTCTCAAAACAAACCATGCATTAAAGAATAAGTTTGAAAACGAACCAAACGGCAGGGAAAATTCTATTTATTTTGTTGTAGTCACCTTTGAACCCTTTCAAGAACTATATTTGGCCTCGAACCGGTTGATTATACTCAGTAAAACATTCTCTATGCTTTTCATGAATGAAATACTTTTATTTCGGAAAGAGAAGAATAAATATTTCTCATAAAATCCAACCTTTATTACCAAATATGGGAAGTGATTCCTCCAATCCATCGTGGGGTCACACCACAACACTTAAACGTAAACTCTTCTAATGTTAAATAAATTTATTTCGCTGGCTGTCTGAATGCTTCTGGTGGGTCCCTCCCCATTACGCACCGAGAGGGCTTATTCATACCCAAGCCAAACTCCGATCCGAGATCTTAAAATCGGCGTTTAATTGTCAGATGACTTTGAAATGACTATTTTATCCATAACTGAAGTAAGAACCGGAAGTATGAAGAAGTAAGAAAATAATTAACCGTTGATGGTTATTGGCTTTCAAGTTATGACCCTGTCCCCTAAAATGAAACATTTGATTTCAGTTCATTCAAAATTACTAGTTTTGCTTCCGATTTATATCAAAATCTTAATCTCATTCATCATTTTCATAATTAATTCTTATTTTTTCTTTGGTTGGTACTGATACTTTTGTAATTTTGAGACAATAGTTTTAATTTCATTAATCATGCAATAAACTAGATCTACCTGTAAAGAAATCGACAGATTTTGCCTTAGATTTAAAATTACGAAAAAAGATAAAATTGAAGTACCATTTTCCATTTCCATTGAAAAATTAGTCACACAATCACATGTGAACACTACGATGCCAAATTTAGACAAAAATGTTTAAATCTGTTTCTACGACAACCGTTTAATCTGAAACGGAAGGTATCATTCCAACGTTTACTCATCACGTCTACTATGTTTAAGTCCAAATTTAGAGCTATCCTCATTCTACTTTAATTTTTGGAGTCCTAATATCTTCCAACAAAACGTCTTAGTCCAATGAGTACCCATTTCATATTGAAATGTACATGTGTGCAAAAATTAGCATTGACGCAGTTATATTCTTTGATTGATTCATTTTAAGAAAATTGTTCACAAAAGATTTTAAAGATTTTAGAAAAATAGAGAAAACATTTTTAAGTGACCCACGGTAACGTCGATGGAAAACGAGGAGACATAAAGGTACAAATTAAGCAAACAAGGGAGAAAAAAGAAGATAAAGTAAGGATTTGCCACTACTGGAGTTCAGCCAGCAGAGAGAATGGTAAGAGTTGGGTCATTAAAAAAAAAAACACGGAAGCGATTAACATTTCCGGCATTAATATGCATCATAGGGTCTGAAACTTATTCTAATTGTGAAGCTTAGAGAGCATTTAGTGTGAGAATGGTATGCATGAATAAAGGAGCATGTGGGTTTAAGAGTTTTCCAAGAGAATAATATTCTGAAATAATCTTGACTGGTAACTTCTCTTGCCGCTACAATATAAAAACATGCACGGGCTAATCGAAGGCTTTTCCTATCAGAGAGTGGGATCACAACATTGCTTTAACTCAATAGAATTGATTGCCGACCTCAAGTACGACCACTTTTATTTATATACGAATACTGCTGATATACTAGTATTAGCACTAACAATATTTCAGATTGGCAAAATCTGTAGTCATTTCGTACTGACAATAGTATTGCATTATCGCACAGGATTCGACTTCGCGATCTTCGGGATTGATTAAGGACGCACTGCTAAATGAACATATCACGTAAGTAGACATATGGTTTCAATAAACCTATTTTGAGATATTAAACAATTGTGATAATATATTACAAACAGATAATTTCTCGTCTATTGAGACCACGGTGAAATTGGGAGTCCTAATTCTTTCTGTTAGATGATAGTTATCATTTTGGTTATTTGGAACACGTTAATAATTTGAACGCCACTCCCGATTTCCTGAATCTGCACGAATTTTACCGTTTCTGTTTTTCGAACAAAGTAAGAGGAAATTACAAAAGAACACTAAATGTTTATTACTAATCTGTTCACCGAAAGTTATTAACCAATATTTTCAAACCTATTCCAGTTGGGTTGAACTGTAGAGTACTTACCTCAACATATAGTACACTCATGATACATCGTGATTAGAAATCTGGTGATAAAATAAATCCATTAGAATTGCGGGTGATGTCTCTACCCAACACCCAAGTGGTAAAACTTCCCTGAATGCCAGACTGAGGAATGCAACATATGTCTGAGGAAAAGGAAAAGGAAACTCAACCCGGAGAATGTCAATTACACCTACCTCAGCACTATAAGATCCATCAAAACCGACCTTTGTGTTATATACCGAAATGAATTTAATCCAACGACGTCCAAGATTTAAAAAATGAATCTTCGTCTTCCCTGGAGACGTTAATGACATATATAATTTTACTATTTACCACTTGCTTGCAAAATATGTCATGCATTATATGACGAATTTAACTGGTATTTCTTCACGCTAAACCTGCAGAATGATAAAATAAAATTTAAAAAAAAAAGATCGACTGATATCTCACAAAGCAAAAGAAAAGGAATTTCACTTTTTTAATTTAGTTTTCGATAATGTATTTACATTAAAGCGAATTTCATTTCACTGTATCCATTCCCTTGAGTAGAGCATATATTGTCCTAACGTTGTTTTTAATAAAATTTACTGCATTAAACCGGCAAAATACTAAAGCATTACGACTCTTACGAATAGTTACGTACTCTAAAAGCTCATTTCTACAAGCGGTTCTAATTTTCGTTATTCTATCCTGTCTCGATTGGGGGTAATAAATCAATTGAAGCCCACGCTATTCACCAAAAATTTGAAAATATTCAAAATCTCCCAACTTCTTCATTGTTCTCCAAGAAAGAATTCAGTGAAGTCAGTCGTTTCGTTTACCCTTTACATTTAATGAAATGAAAATTTGATGCATGCTAGTAAATGTTTTTTTAACGAATCCGCAAGAATGACATCATTTGCTTATTTACATGCGCATACGTAATGCGGAACAGGAACGGCATAAAATTAAGTATTTCACAGGTGGCGAAGGCTTGGAGGGTACCTGCCAGACTCAGTGAGCTAATCCACCATAATCGATCCAAAAAGACGGAATCATCTACATACTTATGTGTTGGTTGTACATATATATATATATATACACACACACACACAAACCATTACAGACGCAAGAGTCATGCTGGAAATATTACACGAAATATCGGAAAAAACAGGACTGAAGATCTCCTATGAGAAGACAGAATATATAGAACTCAGACACAATAGGGAGAAATACATGAAAACAAAGTATGGAAGAATCAAGAGAGCTGATAAATTTAAATGTATAGGAGAATATATTCAACCGAACGGATTGGAAAACGCAACAAACAAAGAACGAATAAAAACTGCAACTGGATTACAGAATTACACAAAATCATTACAATAAAAGAACAATATCCATCCAAGCAAAAGTCAGGCATTACAACACAGTCATTAAGCCCGAAGCTATACAGCCTGTATATGGATCGGAATGCCTAACGATGAAGAAGAAAGGGGACCTGCGAGAACTGGAGAGGAAAGAAAGAAATATTTTGAGGAAAATCCTAGGACCATTGAAAAACAGAAAATATTTTAATTATGAGAAAAACTGAGGATCTATATAGGACTACCGAGAAAATCACAGATACGATGAGAAAAAGAAGATTTAAATTCTATGGACAACTAAAGCGATTGGATGAAAATAGATCAACAAAAAAATATTCAACTATATTTCAAAATTGAAGCACTCCACAGGATGGTTAGAGGAGACCAGGAGGAATGCGGGAAATATTGGAAATATAATGGAGGAAGTGGTCCACAGCAGGGAGAGGTGCAGAAAACGAAAGACAATACAAGATTTACTGAAGACCAACCAACACAAAAAACAAAGAGGGCGTGGACCGAAGAACAACGACGAACAGTAGGGGAGACAATGAAGAAGTCCTGGGAAGAAAGAAAGAAGAATAACCAGAATTCTTGAGGTCATTGCGGTCCATAGTTGGCCAAACTCAATTTTAAAAAATACACACACACACTTTTTATATATTTATATATTATATATATATATATATATATATATAGTATAATGTAAATTCACTAAATAGTCAACACAAACACAGAAACTAAAACATATAAAAGAGGGACTCACAGGTTCTCGAACTTTCGGTGGTGTAACCACCTTTCTCAAGAGGAATTAGGAACAGAACTATTTAGTGAATTTACATTATTGTGCACGTTCGTGGGTTTTCCAAGAAAGTGACAATATATATATATATATATATATATATATTTTTTTTTAGGTAATCTACCGGTTAAGGTAGGTTTTTGGATGGACCCAACTATCAAATAAACATTTTGTGACTCCCCACCTAGCAAACTAATCTATATCAGGTCCCTCTTCATCTCGGTGTACTTCTTTCCTCCCTTCATCTCGTCCAACATCCCTATCCTGTTCCTACCCTTACCTCGCTTGCCCAACATTCTTCCCTCTATTACCCTCTTCAACATTCCACTACCGCTCAATACGCCCTTCATCCATTTTTCCTGCCTCCATAGGATTTCTCTCAACAAACCCCTCTCCTCCCCCACCATTTCTAGTACTTCCTCATTTGTTTTCCTTTCGGTCCATTTCACCTTTTCCATTCTTCTCCACACCCACATTTCAAAAGCCTCCAATCTACGTCTATCCTCCTGCTTCAGCGACCACGTTTCCGCGCCGTACATAGCTACGCTCCATATCAGAGTTTTTACGAGTCTTGTCTTAACATCCCTACTCAACGTCCCCGTCATCAACTCCCTCCTCCTTGAGAAAGCCTCCTTGCCTAGCGCAATTCTTCTCCTTACGTCCCTACCACTTTGACCGTGTTGGTCCAAAACACTTCCGAGATATGTAAACTGTTCTACCTGCTCTATTTTTTCCCCGCCTGTTTTAATATTTAGCTTAGCCTTTTTCTTTCTGGAAAATCGCATAACCTTTGTTTTATTAATATTATTTCTCATCCCATATTTATCGCACTGAACCTCCAATTCACTCAGCAATGCTTGCAACCCCTTGGCTGACTGAGCAACTAATGCTTGGTCATCAGCAAACCTAACCGATTTTACGAATTCCCCTCCGACTTTCATTCCTACCTCCAGTTCTTCCCATGCCTCTTTAATCATTTCCTCTACATATACGTTGAACAGTACCGGTGACAATGGGCAACCCTGCCTTACACCTCTTCCTAACACTGCCCATCCGGACTCTCCGTTCCCCACTCGCACCTGAGCAGTCTGAGACATGTACAGGTTGCGGATCAGTCTCCTGTCCCTCCAATCCATTCCTATTTTCTGCAATACACGCATTAATTTTTCCCAATTCACTCTATCAAACGCTTTTTCGAAATCTACAAAACAGGCAAAAACGTCCTGATTGTATTCTATATTCCTCTCGACTAGTGATCTCATTACTGCAATGGCATCCCGCGTACCTCTTCCTTTCCTGAACCCAAACTGATCATCCCCTAAGTAATCATTTGCCTTACTCTCTATCCTTTTGTTGATGATCCTGAGAATAACTTTAGCTGCGTGGGATATCAAACTTATTGTTCTGTAATCCTCACATGACGAAGCCTTTGCCTTTTTTGGAATAGGAACTAACACCGATCTCACAAAATCTTCCGGCCAGATTCCTTCCTCATAGATACTACGAATCAGTCCATATATGGCCTTTTTCCCACCTTTCCCTAACCATTTCAACATTTCTACAGGAATATTGTCCACCCCCACAGCCTTATTTGCTTTCATCTCCTTTAATGCCCTTTCTATTTCATCGTCGAGTATGCCTGGACCTAAGCTATCTTCTTCTACGTCATGTTCCTTTTCTATGTCTAACCTTGTCGGCCTAAGTTCTTTACCATACAGTGTTTCTATATATTCCTTCCATCTCTCTTGGATTTTTCCTGGTTCAACTATTATCTTACCCCATTTATCTTTAACTGTTAGCACAGCTCTTGCCTTCTTACTTCCGGATAATAACTTAACCTTGCTGTATAGAGCACCAATTTCACCCTTCTTCTGTAAACTTTCCATATCCTCGCATTGCGTTTTCCACCATTCTTCTTTTGCTTTATTTGTGGCCCTTCTCAATTTATTGTTTAACTCTTTGTACTTCATTTTGCCTAACTCTGTGTTTACATTTTTCCATCTTCTTCTCTCATCCATCTTTGCAATCATCTCATCCGTTACCCATGGTTTCCTTATCCTTTTCCCGTTAACGGTTCCTATAGTGTCTTTAGCGGCTTCCAATATCCCTTTCTTGATACATTCCCATTTTTCTTCGATAGTACTCAGTTCTTTACCGTCATCCATCATTTTCTCTACAGCCTCCTGATACTCCTTCCTCGTTAATTCATTTACTGCTTCTAAATTCCATTTTTTAGCCCGCCGCCCTTGCCTTATCTTCTTGAAACGAACATTACATTTCATAACAACTAAATTGTGGTCAGAGTCCGCATCCGCTCCTGGGAAACTGTGCGAATTTATCACACTGTTCCTAAACCTGTGCCTAACCATAATATAATCTAACTGATACCTTTCTGAGTCACCTGGCATTTTCCATGTATACCTACGCCTTTTGTGGTGTCTAAACCATGTGTTAGTGATGACTAACCCCTGTCTCCTGCAGAATTCAATTGCTTTCTCCCCGCGTTCATTCCTCGTGCCTAACCCATAGTCCCCCACCTCACCACCATCTCTTCCTTCGCCTACCGTCGCATTCCAATCCCCCATCACTATCAAATGTTTCCCTGCAGTAACACTCGCGATGATATCCTCTAACTCATCATACATCCTATCGACTTCTTCCTCCTTGTGGTTGCTCGGTGGCATGTATACCTGAATAATGACCAAGTTCGTCGGCTCTGCTTTTATCTCTACGAGTAAAATTCTATCTGTCGCTTGCTCTATGTTGACTACGCTTCTTCCTACCCCTTTATTTAAAATTACGGCAACCCCTCGTTGGCTCTCGTCCCCGCCGCTGTATATTACTCTATAATTGTCACTCCAGTAATCCCCGCTATCCTTCCATCTCACCTCGCAGAGGCCTAAAACATCTATATATATATATATATATATATATATATATATATATATATATATATATATATATATATATATATATCGATGATGCGGAAGTACTCACGAGAGCAATATAGCTTTTGGACGGCACAATATAATACAAAATATATTCAGTCAGACTGAGTCTGACCTGAAGAAGGCCTCGGAGTAGGCCGAAAGCTCAAATCATCTACAGTGTGAGTGTCCTTTTACGTGTTATCTGTTTTATTCTGTGTTATATTGTGCCGTCCAAAAGTTATATATATATAATATATATATTATATATATAATATATATTATATATATATATTTATATATATACATATATATTCACAAACACGCAAATAAATTCAAGAAAATACAGCTAATTGCGATGAAACATTCGAGATCGGGGGACTCAATTGACAATGGTCCGTTGCCAGGAATTGCCCACTGAATCGGAGAGGAAACCGCACAAAGCGAAATTAAAGCAAAGTAATAATGCGTGGGTAGAAAGTAAGTCTCGCGAAAGGGGACTGGTGAAACGTAAGCGCGTTGGGGAGGGGCTTAAACAATGTGAAGGCGAGCAGGCAATGATAACGTGTCACATGATTTGGGCTAGGACCTTGGTTTTTGATTCCTTGGTGGTCGATTCTCATTATTTATCCGCTATTTTCTAGAAACCCAACGGGGAATACCGCCTCGATCCTGTTGGTCTAATAAAAGAAGCATCGTCAATGGAGAAAATCATTAAAATTCATTAGGTTGGTAGGAAGCTTAAGATCCGAGAAAATGTCGTTAGAAGCGATCCGCGAATAGATTACGTACGTGGCAGAGATGTAAATTTCATTAACCTTCATCTTCTTTTACGTAATATCATTACCAATAGTCAATAGGCAGTTACTGTGGCGTGTTGAGAAGTGGATAAATGTGAACATGAATACAATATTGGTTTTGGAGCTGAGATTGTTTATGTCTATTTTTAAGATGCTTTAAGATGTAGGGGGGGGGTCAGACAATGAATACCAACATTTCAAGCGCGATTAGTAGGTGTGGCTTAATGGTGACTGCCTATAGACTTTTGTAAATGAGAGTTCGTGCCTGCGTGCACTGTCTCACCATTTGAAATATGGAAAATAACTGCTGGGTGCGTTGTTTGAAGAGTATTCTGATGAACTAAAAACCAAATACAAGTTCTGCACTGTGCTATTCCTGAACCTCAATACAAGTATGTAAGCACGATGCAGAATGGCCACGTATCAAAATAGGAAATGAGCGATGGATAAAAAAAAACTTCTACCTTCTCGCGAATAATTTGAATTGCCACTTCATAAAATTATCTCTTGTATTAAATTTGATATCATAATGATCGAATAGTTGTAGTAAGTGTTTCGTCGTCTTCCAATCGAACTACAGTTGGGATTACTACACAGGATTCCAAAAAACATGACACCACAAAGGAGTAAAACTCTTGTTTCACAAAAAGATTCGCTTTTTTTTCAGCAGTTGAAAGTAAGTGAAAGTCACGGATTACCGTTCCCGCTGGAGATTCTCCGAGCGCGGATTCCGGAGCAAAATCTGAAGCAAATACAATGACGCGAAAGAACAGGTTGCTGGGGAAGATTTTCCGAGGATTCACTCATTGTTCTTCAATAATTTTTCCTTTTCATGTCGTAGGGAGCATTCTATGCGCAATTTACGACCGCCTTGCGGACTCGATAGACTTGACGATAGAGGTAGCCAGTTTTTCACCCCACCGAATTGGGTTCGAGTACCATCCCCCTACCCATCCTCCACCTCCATTATATATGGTCCTGATAGCCGTCTGGTGCATTTTAAGGTAAGATAACCCGCGAATAGCCATTTTCTGTCTGTAGAGTGCACTATCAGATCCTGGGAAAATTATACGCACACGATAGTCTACAAATTGATGTCCTCTGCACGAACCAGAACAGTTACGAAGCGAGGTAAAGGAGAGAGAAAAATTAGGATGATGACAAGCGATTAGTAAAAGAAAAATGGCTTATGGGAATCGGAAAACAAGCCTCGCCTCACTCATAGTTCTGAGTTTACAAATATTTCGTAAGACCACTTTGAAAAGCATTCGAAAACCAAGTGACTAATGTTCGCACAATGGCATTATAGTTAATGGAAACGAAACTTGTCAAATTTATTCGTTATTTGACCTCTACCGGTCAGATTACACACGTAACAAATGACATAAATTTTATGTTTAAGTATAAAAAGTTTTAAATCTGTGAATGAAAATTTTCCCGCGATTATTAAAATGGAAATTGATTTTAAATTAGGTAAAAATGGCAATATTTTTCTTGCCAAACCAAAGACTTCAATGCATAAATATTCAGTTTGTCATGAGAGATATAGAGACAATATACTGTCACAGTAAGAATAAGAAATACAATTAAAACTGCAATAGATAATAACCGGGTTATAATATGTAACCAAAATATTGATAAGGTGACACATGGTTTACTTGGCGCTGAACCAATCAGACAAACTCAATGAAATTCCATACAAATATATGGTTATTTGGTTAAATTAACAGGCCATCAATATGCTCTGATTACTGGCCATATCCAGTCTTGTAAATACGTACCAGTTCTCCCTGTCTATATTTTTCGTTTAGATTGACACCATTTTCTGGAAAATCTAATGGCATGTTGGTAATTTTAATTTAATTTATTAAGCGTCATCAGCTGATTACATTTTGACCAAAAATAAAGGTACGGATACAAGAGAAGAAAGCTGGGAATACCTCAGGCAAGAAATAATGAAATTGGGCTACGAAACCATAGGAACGATAAATATAAAACGGGTTAGAAAAGCGTGCATTACAGAAGATAATATTACGAAGAAGGGTGAAAGATGGGAATGGACGAACGTGAACTCAGAATTAGACATATTCAAACACAGAGAGCTGAATAATTAACCGAGTTGAGAAAATAATAGGACAAAGAAAATAATATGGAACAAGCAGAACAATGATAAAGAAGGCTTACAGAAACAGAGATAAATAGGCGCATGAAAAATAAGGTGAACCACTGCCAGGATGCAAGAAAGGAAAATCTTTTTAAATTTTAGATATTTAACGAGTCGAATATTAATCGAAGAAAAAGCTTTTCTGACCAGAAGGAAAGAATGTATGGAGGAACTATGTGATTAAAGTAGCTGGCCAGAGAGTTTTGATATAAAAAGGTCAAAATAAAGTTCATAATGATAGATTGGGACCAGCCAAACTTGACAGCGAGATGAAAAAGTCGTTGAAAGAAATCAAATAGAATAGTGCTGTGAGAATGAATAAAATTCCTGTGGAATGTCATTCATTCCAGGGCCTTAATAATTCTCGGAAACAAAAAAAGAAGATTTTTTTATACGACCGTTTGCATTGTTTATGAGGGAGGAATCCGGTTAGAAGACACTTTTAGATCAGTATTGATACCAATCCCAAAAAAAAGGGAAGATCATCAATATCAGAAGGCTATAAGAGGATAAGTTTGATTTTACACACGGCAAAGGTAAAACCTGTATTTAGGATAATGAAAAAAGGATGAAGATAGAAAATTAGTGATGCAAATGTTTGGGTTTAGAAACTTTAGGTGTGTATGCATACACGCATTTGTAAGCTTCGTGGATTTTGAGAAGGCGTTCGACTGAATAAACTGGGAAGTATTGATGAATATTCAGCAGAAGGCAGGATAGGATACATGTATACCTCTAGTTTTCCTTTGGACGTAATACAGGTAAAGGCTAACTGGAAGGTTAAGACACGTCTGCTGTCAGTTACACGAGTCACAATAAAACTCATGAGATTTAACGTTTACAATCTATCAGAAACAAAAAAAACTGTGGGCCACATGAAGAAACTTTTGTAATTGTGCTTTCTATTGACTTGTATTTAGTTGGGAATTTGGAGATTCGAAATTTCCGAATTCGTGAGAGTACAAGTAGGTTGAAGAGGGTGGTTTGAGGTCATTGGAGAATTTTGACATTACACGGTAATGAGTTTTCCCGATTGCCTTGATTGGAAACTGTTGGATATGGGGACGCGTAGAATGTTTTCATGGGAGTAAAGAGTACCCAAGACAACACTATTTGTGAACACCAAGTAGAATTTCTATCACGACCTTTAGCAACTTTAAGTTTTCTTACAGGGGTTCATCATTCACCGTGACATAAAGTGAAAGAAAGATTGATATCACCTAAGAACATACATCGTCTGTCGCAAAACCAAGTAGAATAAATCCTGGAAAAAATATTGCAAATAAAAGTACAAATTACTATAGTTCTTCAAAATGGCACCGTTGTGCATTGGCACACCGATGCCTTTTGCCTCTCTTGGAACGCTTCCTAGAAGAAGTCGACGGTAACCTCGTCACGGCCTCTCTGACATCATTCAGCGTTCCAAAATGGTTGACTTTCTTAGTTCCTTTATATTCTTGGGAATAAAAGAAGAAGTCCGCCACATCAGACTAAAGGGCGGAAGGTCAGCGTTGCCATCTTTTGTATGGCCAGGTACTCGGTTACGAGGAAGGCGGTGTGGGACGGTCTGCCGTTGTCATGGTACCCCCTCTATCTGCCAAAAATCTCCTACCTGACGCATTGCACTCTTTTCCGCAGCCTGTCGAGGACTCAAGCGTAAAATTTATTGTTCACTATCTGTCCCCGAGTCTCAAACTCTATGAATAACGCCTTTTGAGTTGAAAAAAACGATGATACGGTTGATACTCATTTTAGGGGATTGATCATGCATATACAGTGGCAAAGAAAACCATCGTGCTAACGTTTTAAGTATTTTTTAATAGTATTCAGGTCCTTTGATTGGTAATATAGTTGGAATTTAGGCAGAGCAGTGGTTTAATTAAAGAAATCTAGTAATAAAGAAAGACGAGAGGTAAAAAAGTCACAAATGCTTTTCGTAAGAGTCATAAAAATACGCACTTTATATAATCTATACCTCAATTCAATACTCTTAAAGAATTAATAATTAATCTTGAAATGCACAATGTTAAAACGTAAATAATAATTTCTTTGGAAAAGTCAAGTAAAAAACATAAGTATGAATCAATTCCACGTTAAGGTTTTCACCTGCAAAGGATTAACTTCATTCGATGAGAAGCGTCCAATTAAAACAGCGTCGGAGGAAACGGAAACCGTTTTAAGTATCACACGGATAATAAGAATTCGACGGAAACAATACTTTCATTAGGATCAGAAAAAACATTCTTTTTCCTAATGCAATTGGATCGGAATTTCGTTTTACTTCCGCATTTCTCCAAACTCCCAGAGGCTCTCATTTCCGATATAATTCCTAATTTCCATAATCAAAATAATGAGCCACTCCATCCGTTTAAGAAGAAAGAACCGCAATGGTGGACGCTCGCACGTCCAAATTTGGAAGTTATCTGATGGAACGGTGGGATGATAAAATACTTACATACGTAAATGGCACGAAGGTAGTCAAAATTAGAAACCATAGAAAAACACATGGCTATATAAGCGATGGGAACTGTCACAAGGAGTTTCACTTTTCACTCTCATATTCTTCTGCCACAATTGCTGGCTCACTCTTTTGGTAACTCGTAGCTGACGCTTTCAAACGTGAACGTTGAGCAGGAATTCTCATTAAAAACTGGAGAAAGATGGTGTTTAGAGAAAGGACTAATTGAGTCACTCTTTATCACCGTAATGTTAAATCAACCCATTTAGTGGAAGAACTATTGTTTATAAGTAACTTCATTTAGAACTCATTGTTTTCGGACATGTATTTAGTACTGATACTTTGACACATTAAACCTACGTCAGAAAAATATTTCGCATTGTAGAGCACTGATGTTGTTGGAAACGCATTCTGCCTGTCATATTCGAGAGAAAGGGAAATAACCACAAACTATACTTAAACGAAAGAAAGACTATTATTATTGGCCGATCGATTTAATCTATGCTAGCCCAGCACTGCTGTCTTTTAAATATTTCCAGCAAAAGAGCTTGATAGTAATAGAAGTAAACACAAACTCTGTATTTAGTCGTCTTTTGTCAAGTCGTTTATTTGTTGCTAATAGTTGTAAACTGATTATTATACTCCATTCAAAACGGCAATGGATATCACAAATCAATTTTCTACAGGACCCAGAGACAATATAATATCCTGGACTTCCATTTTTCCATAAAATCGCAGTCTAACCAAAATATTATTCACGGTAAATTTGAATTTAAGACTTTTTCACGGTTTTTAGAAAATACCGTTTCTGAAAAAAATCCATCTTGTTAATTTGGAATGCTTTTACATCAGGTGATGTTGCTTTGGGTACAAGTAGGAGAATCTGTAACCAAATCATTGAAGGTTTTATTAATGGAGAAACAGTACTAATACCATCAGGAAAACAGAAGAATCAATTTTTTCGGGTGAACTAAGAATTAGAAGAAAATCATTTTATTATTTATTTCCTGGATAAGATGGCCTGAAAAGTCCACGAAAGCCTACAGAAAGGAAATGATAATAGGTCGTGCGAGACTTCAATGAGAAAGGATTAGCATTTGTGGACGACATTGCTCTTTTTTGCAGAAAAGAAACACCAGAAACGAATACTAGCTAATATAGAGAAAATTATGAAAAAGCACAACCTCAAGTTAAACATTGTTTGCACTAAGATAATGGTCTGCAGTCGAATAAGGCCTTTTTTTTCAAAATAACATGTCAAAAAACCTTTTTTTCCTTTCTGAAAAATATTAATATTTTATTTTGAATATTGAATATTAAACATCTGAGAAAATCACATGTATATCGACTCCACCGGTAATTCTATGCACTAGTTAATCAAATAAATATATGTAAGATACTTCCCATCTTTCATGAAATGAGACGCGGGTAATAGGACAGCGGTGAGATCGCAGGGTGCCTCCAAACCATCTGGAATTCGACTCACGGTAAATAATATTATAAAACATAAATGATCATGAAATATGATATAATTCCGATTTTATGACCCTTATCGTCTCATGTATCATATTACTTCGCTAGCATTTAGATGAACACGATGAAAAAACTCCTCTTTTGAAATATTCGGAATTACGACGGTTTCAGGGTAGGAATTTTTTCGCTACAAAACCTAATGAGAATTCCGAAAAAAACGAGATTGAGTACAAAAGAGTTGAACCGCATAATCATTTTAAAAAATAGAATGCTTGTGTTAGCAACTATTTGGGCTGGTGGATTTGACGATCTGCTTAACGCATACAATGCGCGGGTGGTTTGAAGCGGCGTGGATGTTGCAGCGCGGGCAGACTATAAAATCACTATGGATTTCTCAGCCTACCTTAACCTATTGGAAACCATTACGAGAAGAAAGCTACCCATAAAAAGCGGTTTTTCAGAATCTCCATCGTAATCTATTTGCCCCCATCTTTAAACACCAGATGGGTATTGTAAAGGAAAAAAAATAGATTATATTCACCAGAGTGTATATTATCTCTAGAAATCAACCACTTACATCCACAAAGCCGTCTCTCACAATCTCCGCTCAGGCCATCCATATATGAACCGACTGAGTACCCATTCAGGGAAATTCTGATATCAAATACATTTACAGATGCTTGTCTAGTTAATGCATTGGAATGTTAAGAGCATGTTTACAGGGATAAAGACAGGGTTCCGTACGTGTTTTCCGCGAATCGAGTTTCATTCTTCAGAGAGACTGCTCTCAGACCTGGTAATAAGAAGCATTCAGAGATAAGAGATTTCGAATCCTTTCCTGATGCTGCTGTCCCATATTTTCACGTATTTAAGATTCAAATCTCTGCCTTTGCAAGTGCTTCCCTATGAAATAATTGGTGCTGCGAATATGAATCAGCTTCAAAGATTCTTTTTGGACTCATTTTAGGTTATATTACATGAGTGAATTGTCCAAACACTTTAAATGAAATAAATAGGCCAAATTAAGATGCGTACTTCAAGGTTTTCGTACAAATCTGACTTAGACATGATTTTCAAAGGATTACACAGGCCAACAGTGGTTTTGGTGCCGGAGCTTTTAATGTTGATTTAAAGAACAATTGGGGTGCTGAATCCAATTATGACACTAGTTTTTTCCTATCAGCTATAGTTTTCAAGATATAGATATATTGTTACTTACGTAAAAAAATCTTCTACATGATGATATGGGAATATTATATTAATAAATTATAGGTATCTGTGACAAGATTTAGCAGACTGTAATTCATAATAATAAACGGCCTGGGATTTCGACTAGAAAATATGAAACTAGAGATAAACCGCTTCGAAAGACTGCAATAAAACCATTTCAGGTAGTTTAAATTGAAAAATTAGATTAATTTGGACTAATAACTCATGAACCATGGTTTTGTCTGATAGACGACGATAGAGCTTTCCTCGTATTGTCTTCCTCGGTGTGAAATTCAATCATTCCGGGTGGAGAGTCTCGTGGCTCTTTTGCTATCTGAGATATCCAAAAAAGATGTGGTGTACATGAAAATACCTTACTTGGGTTAATCTTCGTGCGTTCGGAGGCATAACCCGAATGAATTATTAAAACTAAAAAAAGCACATGCATACAATCATAACCAACACTCCTCTGTGTGACATACCTGTATATCTCAAAGTAACGGCGCATCTTAAATTACTATGGAATATTCTCGAAAACAGGTGATAAATCTTTCTAAAAAATTAATTTATGTTTAAAGTCTATCAATCAAAAAGATTTTAGAAACCTTCATTACCGACCATTGATAGATTTTTACTCCTGATCGCCGATTTAGATCATTCCAAGAAAAACATTTAATATGACATTGCTTCTTTCTGTTCTGAATAATGAATTTTGTTAGGACGACGCCATGCCAAAATCGTAAAAAGAGCAAAGAAGCGTCTTTAAAAGTTAAATTCGAACCTTCGGCTACAGCGAGGGTTCGAATTATTGGACGAATGGAAACAAGCATCAATATTTACACACTGTTTTACCGATAAGGAAGACGTAGAATATATATATATATATAAATAAATATATATAGGTGTCTGACCTGAAGAAGGCCTCGGAGTAGGCCGAAAGCTTAAATCATCTACAGTGTGAGTGTCCTTTTACGTGTTATCTTTTTTATTCTGTGTTCTATTGTGCCGTCCCAAAGTTATATTGCTCTCGTGAGTACTTCCGCATCATATATATATATATATATATATATATATATATATATATATATATAGAAAAATAAGCGATTTTGTTACACAAAATTTAAATAAGAGTTCATTTCTGTTCCTACTGATCCAAATATTCATTTCAGACGAGTTTCAGTGATAGTGTTCCTTGAGCATATTGCAGCATGTGGCAAAATCTAAATCACTACATATCTCAATAGCCAAAATAGTAGTGGACAAAATTTATTTTTAGCATAGACAGCATAATCTCAAATAACTATTACCTGCACAATAGCTCCATGTGTAGCCTAAGAGAACCAAATGAGATAAAGGATACAAACCCATTACCGCACTTTAATGAATCCATTAAAAATGATTCTTCAATATTCACCATCCTAATTATTCATCGGGGAAGGTTATTTCATTAATTTAGTAGGTAGGTAACTCCATTAAACGTATCAAAAGCCCTAAATATTTCAATTAGTTATACTAAATTCACAGCGGTTGAATTACCCCTGTCAAAGGATATATTATGTAGGAGGATAATTAGCCTCGAATTGCAGGCACGACAAGCGTTAAAATTGAGATGAGTTGTAGGTCAATATCGCCCTAAACCGAAATAGGCTCCTCTTCAATCCTGGCCGTCTGAGAGACTTTTAATAACACACTAGGAGAGAGTTTTGAGGAACGCCCTCCGAAGAGGATGGCCGCGAGCGATGAAGCGTGGGAACCAGAAATATGTAGAGGGAAAGAAATGGGCTCAGATGCCAAGGTGAGTACCCTGAATGGCTTTCACGGGCAAACTCAGTCTATTCCTAGTGCAGTTTCCTAACAGAAACTTTCGTTTACTTCTGCGTGCTTTAATTCGACCCACCTCTCCATTTATCCCAACTATCTTGTTAAAAAAGCGATTATAGACTCAAATCCAAGTTGATGATAAATATAATAGATGAACTAGATAATGCATACACCATGCGCATAAATGATATAAAAGCGGTTATTTAAACAATTATTCGCAATAAGACTATATATTTTTCATATAAACGTTATATTATGTATACATATATATCGCTCATGTATAACAACTCACGAGAGCAATATAACATTTAGACGGCACAATAGAATACAATGTACAAATATATATATTATATATAACCATCTATGCAATCATCAATTCACCGACTTGATAATCACAATTCTCGATAAGACTTTTGAAGGTAAATGCATTCTAATTTTAACGCACGAGACCGCAAGGGTTGTCAAATAACAATCTTTCACATTTGTAAACATGAACAGTTGTATGAACGAAAATACATACAGCACCTCATAACCACAGAAAAATAACATTGCCTAAATTAACTTAACATTCAATCTGAAAGCCCCGGTGGTTTTAAGTATTTTGCACTGAAATATTATTCTCTCTTCGGTATTTGGCGTCTTTGGTTTTGAGGCATAAAAAAGACAATAAATTTGATTACTACAAAATGTTCATAAGTTGGCTAAGGTTAAACTGGTGCACAGTTTTCAACTAATTTGTATGGGGGATGCTGAACAGTTGACATGCCATTTATCCAATTTAAATACATATGTAATCATACGATGGCTCAAAATTTCAAACGATGGTTTAGCAATGGGTCTCACTTGTTATGTGAAAACAATATTTTTCTAGTAATAGACATACAAACGTGAGCGTTTATCGACTTTTGAAATAAATCGATTCGGTGCCACTCTAATACATTTTGTATGGAAATTTATAAAATATTATACTTTTGCCGAAAAGTCTTGACTAATTGTATCTTTGTTTGCAGAATGATGAGGTTATATGCAGGAAAAAATCAAACAAAAGAGTATCTATTGATAGAAATTAAAATAAACGTGGCCTAAACTTTTTATATTGCGATCGAATCTATTAAATTATCCAATTTTCGATTCACAATATAAGCATTGTAAAACAATTACTGGAATTTTACCTCCGATTATGTTTCTATTACCTGTCTTTTGAATATTTATTTCAGCTACAAAGTACTTAAATATGTTATCTATTTGCTATCCAAAATTAAGATGAAAATTAGAGTAACTAAATTACGGATGCTTAACTGAGCTCCGTAATATTTTGGAGATTTTAACGAGCGACTATCAGACGACTGAGAACCTTAGTTGAACATAAAATTCATCTAAGGTAAATTAATTAGAAAATATTATTATATATACGCATATAAATATATATGAGGACACTTTAACGATTGGGTTGAAAATTAAGACAAATATCAATGCATTTGATCAGAACGAGCGTCTTGTGGAAAGCAAGATGACATTACTAGCTGTGACTTATTTTAATAATAATATAATCTCTCACCAAAGTTAAACCAAACCTGTTGAGAATAGCATATGCAAAAATAAAATCGGCTACAACTAGGTACACAATTTAAATCAAGCAACAGAGACGAAAACTCCTGCAAGTTTTCACTTAATTACAAAGTGAAAAATTGGAAGACTTTTCGTCTCTGTTATTATGGAAGAGTTCCACCACATTACACCTGAATTTATATTTAATGAATCCATGAGAAAGATCAAAATGTCTCTCTAAGGTACTTAACGGATAGGCAATTTTGCCAGTGAGTCCTCAAGCAATCTAATTTTTGAACTTAGTGATAAGGAAGACAAGCACGGATCATGAAAATGACGAAACTCGCTATATCCATATAAAAGCATTGGAAATCAATTTTTCAAAGTTGACAATTTTAGAGCTCGTTAGCATATTTAAGCATGTCAACAAGCTAATCATAACACTTCCTGCTCCGCGAAACTTTCCATTCCTTGGGCTCATCTCTCGGAATCTCCAGAGCCCACAGCATCTCAAGTCGTATCTCTCCTCGCACAATAAAACTCCATCCCATCCTCCGGTGGCATCGGCGAGCCATCGTCCGGGGGCTTCGGAAAGAGGTCGATCTCTCTGAAGTACCGATCATTCTTCTGCCTGCCTTCCTCCTCTTTCCCCGCCAGAGAGTCGAGCCTTTCCTCCCTCAACTCTCGCGGGGAGATCGCGCCAGAACAAAAACAAAAGCCGAGAAAGGTCTGTGGGAGGGATTGGACTAGGGGGGTTGAGAAGGTGGTGGTAGTCGGTGGAGTGTTGCGAGTGTTGAGGGTGGTGGTTAAAGATTATAGCCACGAAGAGGTTGAGAGAGCCAGTGAAGGCAAACCCCGGCGTTATTTCTTCCCCCGCACAGTGCAGAAGAAGTTGGAAGGCAACCTTCGAAAAACGAGGCCAACCGGTCACGTGACAGTACTGCGCGAGTCGGCGTCCAGAGGGAGTGAGAGAAAGAGAAGCAGGGATCCCTCCACTGCTTCTTCTTTGCTTCGCCCTCAGCCCCCCATCCCCCTCCGCCGTTTTGCTTCCCTAGTCGCCCCCGCTCCCGCACTCGACCCACACCACTGATCGCCGACTCCACCATTCTCCCTCATCCTCCTTGGCACCGCAGACTGCCCTCCCTTTCGCCCCATACCACATTCCTTCCCCTCTTCCAGTCTTCCTGGGCTCACCGCCGTCGTGCGCCTCAACCTTTCCCCCGCAGTCGTGGACGGAAAGAGTCGGAGGGTGGATGTCCGGCTCGTGCATCGTCGCTTTTCAGTTTTTCCCGACGTCCTTTTTCGGATGTGGAATGAAGCCATACAATGGCGTGGGCGGTCTCCTAGCAACGCGTCGGTGATACCCGACAGGAGGAGACTTCAACGGCCGTATCTGACAATAGACCGGGAAAAAATAACAAGAAATACTGCATTCTCTTGTAATTTTGTCTCCCTATTCTGATCGTGGCTGCAACGCCTAAACTGTCAACAAAGGATTTATACGAACGCTAGTGAAAAATGTACTGTCTGCTTTGTGAAATGTCCTTCCGTCAAGCTACAGAAAAGGAAGTGTTTGTGTAGAGTTACAAGGATTACTCATAGTGTAGTTAGTATTTAACGACGACATATTATTCGTTTGAATGGTACAGTGTTTTCCCAATTTTGAGTTGGAGAAGTAGTAAATAGTGCTCAAACCCTCTTCGCTTGGATTTCTTGTTTGAAGACCAACATAAAACTTCCGTGTTGCTGGTTGAGTGAATTTTCAAGTTTTCGCCTGCCCATTTCTTTATATTGTGTGGTCCCTGATTGAGGAAGTACATCGTGTGGACTTCGTGTTGACATTATTGTGAGAGTGCTCACCAATAGTGTGCCCGAAGTGCCGGAGTGATTGCTAAAATATTGTCTTCTACTATCTTTTCTCTCGCGTTTCTTCACGTTTGAATTGAGACGAACCACCTCGAGCCACTTTTGCTCTTGATATACAACCTCAAAACATTTACAGAATTTGACACGATGGCTCTAAAAGGAAGCCCACGACGCAAGGACGTGAAGAAGTCCTCATATTATGTTTGGTTCTTGGGCGCGAAAGAAAGCAGGGGTCTCAGAGGGGAGGAATACGTCCGTCCTGTGGTTCGGCACTTGCTCCAGAAAGAGAGGGACGTGGAACCCTTCAAGGTCACCCTGCAGGTGAGCAACAAGGGGCTGAAGATCATTCAGAACGTGCCAGGGAAGGGGGCGGTCACGGGTAAAGGGGTATCCTCTGGCGCGGCCGGCGGGAAAGGTGGAAATGGAGGATCTTCCGGTGATATCGTCAAACATTTTATTCCACATCACGCTGTCACATGTGCGGTGCAGGACTCAACCCCTAATGAGGATGTCGTCTCCGCCATACTGCTAATCTACAATCCAGTCACTCGCTGCCCTGTTCACGTGCACTCGTACAGGTGCGACTCTGTCGAGACGGCCACCATCCTGCGGAGCCAACTACAAACTCTGATCGAGAGACCCGAAAATCAGAGAAAATTCGCAGAAATCGAGTCTAGACTCCATGCTAAAGGACTCCTTGTCCCTCCAGGGTCTCCTCAGCGGGTCGGATCCCCGGGAGAACCCCCGATAACAGTCGGCTCACCGTCTGGTGGGCTGCACCACCACCCACATCACCAATCAAACGGCCGCGGAGGTCGCAATAACGGGGGAGGCTCTGATGGGAGGAGCAGCAGCACCCGAGAGTCGGAATCCTCTGGGTCTTCCGAGAGGGGGAACGGACACCCCGCATCACCGCCGGGGGGTGCGAATACGGACCGCATCACCAGCCTGTACGATTCCCTGGCGGCTGAGTTGAGAGAGAAGCTTGGAGAGGTTGGGAGTGGTGGAGGAGGCAAGAAAAGACACGGACCCATTCTCCTACCCCCGAGGGATTACGACACGGTACACCGGAAGCACGGCAACCTCACTGGGATTGATTTGAGGAGGTGCCTGAACGCCAACATTGTGGGTGTGAACGCCCGTAGCTCTGCCGCACCTCTGGGACCAAACGCAGCGGTGGCTGCTATGCCGACCGGAAAGAAAGGCGTTGGTCCCGGATCGGGTTCCGCCCACGGAGCGGGTTACACCCTGCAGCAAGGTGGATCCAGCGGTGGGTCCAGTGGGATCGGATCGGATGATGCACCGAGCCCGGAAAACGACAGGGAGTCCTCAGACCCAAGATATCTGGACAACCAATCTAGTTCTGGTGAGTTGGACGCGGGTTTTGCCGTACGGAATGAAAACCTGTATCATAAAACTCTTCATCAGAAAATAAGACCCATGAATAGTGGAGTCAGAGTTTACGTAACTAGACATATTAATTCTCAAGTTTGTCAAGTCTAATTTTGGACGAATACCTTGGAAATACAATTATTGTGGAGGGTTAAATCGTTTGAAAAATTTACCTACCGACCCAATAACATGATATATTTCATGCATCACACTACTATGGCTTCACTATGAAATGAATTTGCCAAAATATATGTACTGAAGTAAACAATATCGCAGAAAAGAAGACTTTGTGCTGTGAGGAAATTATGAAAGCTTTCACCAAAGCTCTTAGCTCCTTTGGTTTTGTCCAAGGAAAACGGATAAATTGTTCCGAGAGAAAGCTATGAGATCAGATTAACTCTTGAGAGCTGTGAAAGAGAGTTTAACCGTCGTATTGTTTGGCTGTTCGAAACAACATAGCTACAAATACATTTCCCAAAGGCCATCGGATCCTTTTTGCTGAAAAGGCAATTAACGCACGAAAGTAAAATGCGGAATGCACATCAATCGTGAAGAAACAATTCAGTTATTGACAGCATAACATTCTAACGAAGAAAGAGCCAGTAAATACTGCGTAAAAATATAGAATCTAAGAATGAGGGAATCCTTTTTATTAGTAAAAATATATTAATAATACGTATTCTTTCTAAAATAATTTTATATATGTGTAAAATATGCTTAATATATTTCTTTCATTTTGAAACGACTTAAAGGGAAATAAGGTTTATAAAGTATGAAAATTCGTAAATTAGACTCGGAGAGGAACTATGGACATCAAACAAGTCCACGAAGTGAAGCCTAACTGTGTAAATCATATCGAAGAGGAACGTGATACCACGAATAAGCCTTTTCATGTATCTGAAATCGAAATGTCAAGCTTATCTAGGATTGATCAAAAACTGTCTTAACCATTTAACCTTTATTTGGAACAATTGCAGATATTTAGCAAATTCATGAAAAATTTCATTTAATTCAATCGGTAACGTTTGTTCGTATTTAAGCACGTCCCTTGCGAGCTTTTCTCAATGAGAAATATCTCTAAAGACTAGAATGATTTCGGTTTTCAGATTTCTCTGATGTCTTTCTTTTATAGATCTGATGATCTAAGCAGAAATAATATCTTTCGATTGTCAGACACTAAGGTCGTATGGATAGAATAACGTTGAATGGGATTCCACACAAGACCTTTGTTCTTATCAAATGGGAGGTAATTGAGTCTTACACCTTCTTCTCACGCTCTACCGTGGTGCTGTTTACCAACATCAATGTCGTACTTCCTGTACTTTTAATGCGTTGAATGAATCCTTCCTCTATCTGGACGATGTCAATGTCAAAGCTTTAAGAATGTACTCTTCTCGGATATTAATTAAAAGAGGCATTTCTGATGGATTAAAGAATGACTAGCTGTTAGACAACGTCCATTGTTGATTCGCATCTCGAGAAATGATTTTTTTAATTACATCGCCAATGATAAATACAGTAGGAAATTTATATACATCTTCAGAAGTATTTTAAGGATTCGAATGAAACAAAATCATGGCAAAAACATGAAACATTTCTGATAGTTAGATAATTCCTAATTTAAAAAACTTAAACCAATGAAAGAGACAATTGGGTTTCAGTGAAGGAATAAACAAGTCTTAAAATGGTTAATGACTAATTGACGGAGGTTAGCCCGAAAAAAAAACTGGCAGATTTTACTCAACGTTTATTTCCATATCATAATCAGTTTCTAGCCAACGACACATTGACAATTGCCATTTTTTCTAGCTCTACTAAACCAAGAGGATGTTATATTTAAATATGGACAGTTATTTTCCTATATGTACCATTCAATTCTGTGTCGATAAATTGTTTCAAGGATTTACATTTCCACCTTTCATTATTTTAAATGAGAAAATTGTTTCCCGTTCTCAGCTTTCGAGCACTAACGAGCGCTTACCTTAATATTCACGGTTATTTTTCTGTGCATCATAAAACATCTGTTCCCTTTGCCCTATTTTTACTCGGTCCCTGTGTAATAGTTTAAATTGGTCAATTACGTGCGTCCTTAATGCCGCTAACATGAAATGGTATCGCGTCTTATTTTAGAAAATTGCTTAGGGTGTACTGAGGAAAAAAGTCGAAAACCAATCTGTGATATTTCTGCATCGTGATCAATCCTCTTCCAATCTGAGGAGTGAAAGGATGAGATTTCCCGCGCGGAGAAATAAAAATGGATTGACATTTGTAATTCTCCGTTTCCTTCTCGTTACGAGGCCTTGAGATCCACTTCCTTTCCAATGCCTCCGCGAACTCCCCATCCCTCTACTCCGTTCCCTCGTAGTTTCTTCTACCCCTCTCCTAACATCTCCAATCGTTCTCTCGGCATTTCATTATCCCCGAATCCTCATATTTCTGCTCTTTTGATCGTCGCCTTTCCTCATCCTCCGTTAAATTAACTTGAATGAAAAATATTTTTTCACTGAAGATATCGACGCTGCTGTTATTACGCAAAGTTCTTATGAGAATGATTATATACTCTCGGAAATATTTTCTTCTAAAATAAGGCTTCATTTATCGTTTGAAATCTTTCACTGTTGTGTCGCATTGTGTTCAATGTTCCACGAAAAGCTTAATCGATCACCTCACTCTCAGAGGGGACCTTAAAGTGCAAGTAGAAGAAAGTATTGCAATAATAAGTTTTTCAGAGTTTCTTCTATGATAAGCCTCCAAATCAGGACAAAAATTTTGCAGATTACTGTAATGAGACGATTAGTGTGGTCATAAAACCTCAGTCAGGTCAGTTATTTGGTCATCAGCATGCATTGGGCTCTTTAGCAAGTGGTGAAATAATCGGTGAGCGATCCTTAATCTGAGGAACCGATGCTCTGCCGCATTAATGACAAATTTCAATCTATTCGTCCATTCAAATTCTTAGCCCATTACACTTAAGGAATGAGTCGAGCATTTAATGTTATGCATTTTAGAGGTACTTCTCCGCAATGGGAGAGATCGACCATACTGAGAGCTTAAGAATCTGCATTACGTGCATCTGCTTCACACCCTGCCGGCCATCGCGTGGGCGCGTAACAAGCGGTGCAACTGCTAAGGCACAACTACGCAATGTATTCGAGTCAATGTCCTCCGCGCTTACCATAATAAACTATGCAAAACCCCAGTCGTGCATCAAATTGTCTGCGAAATGCTAGTTTCTTTCACCCGAGTACAAATCCATTAATCAATGAAGAATATTTATCTTTTTTCGAAACAGTTCAATTTCAGGTGGATTTATACAGGTGTTATAAAACTGATTAATTTATCCTCCTCAGCACCATTCATCTTCTTCACCTTGCTTTATCTTCCAATTTTTCCCAAGCCGTCAGCGATGAAGGCATCTTGTTCAGACAGTGTTTCTCTGGCATGAAATAATTTTCCCGTCGATCGGAAGGTTTTGTTTAGTAAAATATCCGTTTTTCGCAAAACACCATATTTATCAACGCACCACACTCGCCCATAACATTGAGAAGAATTTGAACAGTTTAATGATTAATTTGAAAAAAATGGTAGTGTACGCGTATAACACGTAGGTAGAATTCTTTCGTAAAATTTCGATTTCATTTCGGTAATTTTAAATTATAAGAGCAGCGTCTAAAGTCGGCCCTGCTTCCTCGCCCTGTGCTAATATTCCCTTCAATCGTCCTTCATCCAAGCCAATAAACTTGTTCACAATTTTTCATCTCTATTCCTGCTCCTCTTCTATGAATGCATGTGTTTGTGGGAGTGCAATGTCCGAATGCATCCCTCCTGTCAATCCATTCCATCTCGTTCCTTGGCACAAACGAAACGTGTGGGGGGGGAGGCGGGCGGACGCGGCGATCTGGCTTCGATGAAGTGAAACGTGGCCTCCGTCCTGAAAAGGTTCCCGGGGGACGGAATGGGCGGATGGGAATGGGGAACAGGGAATGAAAGGAGTGAAAAAAGCACTTGAAAAAAGGTCAAAGCAGAGAGAGAGAGAAAGGATTGGAAGGGAAGTGAGTGACTCCTGGTCGAGCACAGAGGAATCCTTTTAAAGATCATTGTTGGGAGGAAGGAGTCTTTGTTATTGTAACCCTTTCTTCTTATCTCTCCTCCTGGACTGCCACGAGGATTTTTACAGCCGGCTAAGTAAGTTAGAGCGTGAAAAGAGTTTCATCACGAGGATCTTCTTCTCTCCCGCCCCCTCGGTCTCCCTCCCTTCCTCCTTTCCCTATCCCCCCTTCATTGTCCTCTCGCGTCTTTCTTCGGGTGCCCGGCAAAATGAGAAAGAAGCGGACCGACGCGATGGAAGATGGAAAAAAAAGGAACGGGAGGAAAATATCGCCGATTTATTTCAAAAGGCCTAACTGCTCATATATTTTCCTGAAAACGAACGAGGAAATTGAATTGCGGGTTTGAAAAAGCAGTGGAGTTGGAAGTCTGTCAAGTCACAAAACGTCCAACAGTGCCCAGAATACCCGCGCTCATTTGATTACCCACTCCGCATGAGCACAGAATAATTTCTTGTTTGAAAACGCGACAAAGAATACCAATACCTCTCTTTGGTCAGACTTCATCAGTTATTGAGAATTATTCTTTTCCTTTTTTAATCAAGGCCGTGTTTAATTAGAGGCGTTCAGCTCGATGGCTCAAAGTAAATGATAATGGCACTATTTCTAACCGATCATAATGCGATATACATATGTCATTCCAAACACAAACGATGCGAAAAAAGTACGAGTATAAGAATAAATAAATATTATTGTCCGAAAAATTAATATTCCCGTTAACTTTTTAACACACCTCGTAAATCATAAAATACTTTCGGTTTGACTATATTTCTCGCCGAGTTAAGTTAAACGTTAATTTTCAAAAAATTGTAAGGAAAGCATGCCGATATAATTAGTGAATATGATTCCTTTAAATGATAACAAGCATGATTGTTCGTACAATAGGGGTGCCTCAAAGTAATAATAAATTATCTCTCATACTAAAAATTGTTAGAATTCATAATTACTAAAAAGTTAAAGTAAAATAGGTGTTATTAAGGACCCCAGGAAAGATATACGTGAATGTTGTGACCGAAAGCTAATGTAAGTCTGACTTTCGGATAACCACGCTCTGATTTGTAATTCTGCAAAGAGTCTTTGTTTTCATCCTACGACTTCAATAAAGTTACTTCCACACATTTCTGAAGTAATTAGACGCTATTCTTGAAACCCTGCTGCTTCGTCATTATACGTGTATTCCTTTCAAGATATTGTACGTTCTGTCCCCATTGTTGTCAAACAATCTGTCCCTCCACGAAGAAAGAGTCGCCTGTAGGAGGAAGTTGTTTCGGGTCGATTTTTCTTGCGTTTAGTCATGGATAATCGGTGGCCGGGGAGAAATCGCCACGTCGTCGTTGCCAAAGCATTCCTCCCGCAGCAAGCGCCAACGTCCCACCCAACTCGCACGGACGCGTCGGACACGTAATCCAAGAGACAAAAAGATCGAATTCGTGACGGTGCGAAATGCACCGCTTTTACGGGACGGGAGAAACGACTGCTCGGATGGCCTCGGCGGGAGCGGAGGAGGGTTGGGGGGGGGGGCGGGAAAGGGGTACAAGTAAGGGCCGCAATCGGTGAGAAGGACGGACGGTGGGATCTCACTCAAAGCCACACTTTCGATCTCACTCACTAACCCACCCCAATCACCACCACACTGAGAGTCGTTTTCAGAGCGAGAGGGTGGTGGAGGGAAGGGGTGGGAGAGCAGAATGTTAGAAAAACCTCCCTCCACCCTCGGCCACCACGCCCATTTTTTCCCCAATGCTCCCACGCTCTTGTGCCGCCAGATGTCCCCTCCCATCGCCTCTCCACTCAAAAGGTCTCGCTCCCACCTCCGTAAAAGTTTCCGAGAGCCTTCTCTTTCATTTCGCCACCCGGGATTTTTTTTCCTGGCGTTCCTTAACACGCGTCTTTTTTTCACTCCCGGGCTCACCGTTGAGTGCAGTCATCATCATCATCATCTTCGTCGCAGTCCACATCCTTGTTTTTCTCCCCATCGCCCGTAGCTGCAGTCGGTCTCGCCTCTCCAATGTGCTCTTCCTCCCGGTGGGTGCAAGGGAACGTGTGTGTTCTGAGGTGTGAGATCGGGTGCCGATGAGACGAACAATGGCTTTGTTTCCGAAAAAAAACACATAGCTTCCGCGAAGGATTATTCTTTCTCGAAGTGGCACCGCGTACGCTTGCCGTAAGCAAAGCGAGTATAACCGTGTTTTCCGCCTCCCTCCGTAGCGCCGATCGCAATGGAATCTCATACAGCCTCCCAAATGTGCAGCTAGCTCCTTGACCTCTATCTTTGTATCTTGACTGCACCCATCGCTCGGAGAAATCCGCATTTCTCGCCTTAACGCATCTCCTAATGGCATTCCAAAACCGCTCGCGAATAAAAAAAAGCGTGAGATCGTTCGTTCTTCGTGGCCGAGGCGTGGGGAAACAGATTGAAATGGGTTTTTCTTAAAAAAAACCTCGGGTTTAATTGAGCGAGAGGATGAATGAGACGAATGGGAAGAAGTGACGTCTCGCGAAAAATGCCTTCTCCCGTCTAATGGGGAAGCGTTGACTCCAAGACGTCGATTGTTGACCGAGAAAAACTCATTAAGAGGCTTTTAACGCTAGCGGAAGTATTTTGTATATTTTCAGCGGTTCGAAAATTAACGAAGGAAACATGACTGGGGCAAAAACCTCGATGAAATGACGTTGGTCAGACAACTTGTACATTGAGGATCTCGTGATGCCGATTCAAATTACACGCTATAACCGTTTCTCGATTGCACTAATCAACAGTTTTCTCCAATAAGACACGAAACTTTTGATTTTACGCAAGGGAATGCGAATATTTGCGCATGACTCCACATAATTAATACTTGAGTATTCCTCTCACACATATACTAAACAGAAAGTACCACAACTCCTTAATTGTCTCTCTGAAAAGGTTACTCTAAATAGGTAATATGTTCTTCACTTGGAGGTTATGTAAATAGTCAAACTAAATTGCGAAGATCCTGAGGTCCGGAGAGTCCACCGTTCAGTAACGACGCAGAAACTCGTCAGGATTGCGACGAAAAGGCGCCACCAAGAGAATAAACGTAATCGACTCCACGATTGCATTTATTCTCCACCGAGAGCCATACTCATCGTGCCAAAATTTTTTTCACACCCAAATCTTAGGGCAAAATTGAAAACACTACCTCGTGATATGTCTGTGACCTCAACTATTTCGTTTTCTTTGATTCGTCGATCACTCAAAACCATAATTTGGATATTGTCAATCATTTTGGAGGAAGTCGCTCCCACGGGACGTTCCGAATGATACTCGTCATTTGTCGATAAACAGCCACGCTTAAACTCATACACCCAATTGTAAACAGTCGCAAACACAGGAGAAAATGGGCCATGAACTTCATCCAAATCGACTTTGATTTCTTTAAGTTTTAAGCATTTTAAATTGAAGTTCCGCACAAAACTCATTTTTTGCATTTTTCTTAATAAACAAATGCTTGTTGCTTCAGTTGACTATGACAATGAAACCACGTGATGGATACAGATGAATCTTCAACAGCAGTTTTGTGAGAAATGAGGCCTCAGCAAACCTTTTCAAGCGGCATCTTGTACATTTTCCAAGGACTTATTACAATACCTACGTTCCTGGAATTGATATCTCCTAATTAACGTAGTAATTATTACTTTCTTTCTAGTTACAAAGAAGTCCGGTGGGCGAAGTTTTATTTGGTCATTCCATGAATGTTACAATTTCCGTTTGTATAGTTCCACTCTAGCCTAAACATAAGGGGTGGAATCAAAAGGGGTTTGAATCCTCTTTTTCAGACAGTTTGCGTGAACTCTAAAAATATGTTAACAACGTTTTATTTTTGTAAATTGAATAATTTTCTTTGAGGAATACATTAATAATAGATTAATGTTCCATAAAATTGTTCCGACATTTCGAGTAACCGGTGTCTACGGGTGTCTACTAATAGGGTCTCACGGTGAAATGTCGCGGCTGTTTTTCACCCTCCTTAAACAAAGTCAAATATTCCCCAACAAGATTGACCAGTCAATACATACATGTTTAAAGCGGGTGGGTTATCGTATGAAGATCAATCAATCATCCGCAAACCCAATTATATTTGCGGATCGGGCCGCAAATTTTAAAGCAGAAAAATATGTGGAAATACTGCTATAACTACACTAGATAATCACATTTAATTGGAGTTTTATGTCGGCAGTTGGTAAGATGAAGTAAATAATATTTTACTGCTATTAATATGCCAACCCAGAGGTGGCGGGTTCGATCCTCGCCTAGGTGGTTTTTTCTCCACCAAGGGTTCGAGAGTATGTAATTTACAAATTGTTATATCATTGTTCAAAGTCCGATATAAAGGTCGAGGTGCTGTTTTCGGACAAATTCAATATAAATATGTTGGTCAAATTAGACGTTTCCCTTGATTAAAACCTTGTTGAGTTGGTTACATATTCTTCCAGTTTTATCTATGGAAACAATGATATATATTCCGTTCCTGGTACACACAAGTGTCAAGGTGATAACGTATTTCATTCAGGAATGTCATTTACTCTCTACTAAATGCCAGAAGACTATTTTTTATAGTTTCCTTTTTTCAACGAATTCCATAAGATAGTAACGGCTTGAACCCAATTCTCCAACTGCTGCCCCACATCTCTGGCGGAGGTCACAGCACGCACATAATTAGATGCAGATACGAAAAATGGAAGCCCAAAGGAATCACGGGGTGAAATGTCATAGAAAGGGTTCTATCGGCAGAGTGACGTATTCGCCCTGATTTAGAGAGGGGGAGCGATCCTGTGCATCATGCGTTTCCTTGCGTATGCACTCCGAGATTCAGGGAGGGAAGTTCGGGGGTGGGGAGATGAGGGGAATAAACTTCGAGTGGGAGGAGGACCCTCTTGCTGAAAGTCACGTGGTCATTGGCCTCTCTCCCTATCCAGGAGAGGAAGGAGTGAGATGGAGGAGGAGGGGATGGGAGGGGTAAGAGTTTTGCCCGCCGGTCTCCGAAGACCTCTCCTCCAGGAGGGTGGGGGGTGGTGGAGATGCGATGCAAAGGGGAGCCGAGCGAACACCTGACACTTCGCTCCCCTATTTCCGCCGACGGGGGCGGTTTCCCGAGGGTACGACTGGCGGATACCACGTGGGCCATCCCTGAATGAGGGAGTGACCATGGGGCCGGGGACCGCGGCGGGGCCTTTCGGCCCCCCCTGTACGATTTACCGTCGCCAACCCCTCCGCGGGGAGCGCCGGCGCGCGGGAACGGGAAATGGAAGCCGTGGGAGCCGAGTGACGCACAAGGCGGAGGAACGACTCTCGCAAATTCTTTCCTCTCTCTCTCTCTTTCTCATTCTCCCTGCCGGAACAAACGCGTTTTTTAAATGGAATGCAAACATTTGCGCTCTTCATATTTAAATCTAGCGGAGAATACAGTAGCGTACAGTTTTTTTGGGAGGGAAAGGGGCTGAGGGATGAGAGATGCCAAGACAAGGCAGTCGGTACTTAATTTTGACTTTTTGACTTTTGGTAACGGTGTTTCTGTTTGGGTCTAGGCCTTCCAAAGGCTGAAGTCACAGCACACCCATACTATCCGTAAATGGAAAATATCACGCGGAAATAATATAAGACCCTAGGTGCCGGAAGTGAAATACCCGATCCTACGGTTACCTTGTAGATTACATTTTTCTTACACTACATGCCACATCGATTCCGATCTTGCTGCTTTTTGCTCAGAACAGTTAACTTATTGATAATATCAGGAGTAATTAAGTTACCAGACGGTTATTGCACGTGTACAATCATAGGTAAAAAATAATTCGCCATTGAAATAATATCAACATTGGAGCTCCGCCTCTATTACTCTTCAATCATTTCACCAATGATCTAAGTGTTCCCTCGAAAATTCATTATTTAATTATCAAGAAGCATTATCACCTTAAAAAACACCTTAGGAAAATGAAGTCAATAGCACGAAGCATGGTAACAGTAACAAAACAATATGTATAATATAATAAAAGCTACTTTTTCGCATCCCGAAACCAAATTAATTTTTTTTTACCACATTAAACACAGAAATGAAATAGAAAAGTTTCAGAAATCACTTCATTCATTCACATATTTTTTTTGCCCCCATGTATGCCAAAGGATGTAGATGCTTTGCTTGAGGATTGATGGATTGGAATATATTCCGTATTATTAAAACAAAATCTACTTTTTTGGATCAAAGTGATGAATTGTATGAAATCCTTTACTGCCGAGACAACAGAAACAAAATTAAATTTAAATACCAATTTTGAAAGGATAGTCTTAAAATGTGATGAGATATCCAAATGAATAATCTCAAAGATGTTACGTCATTACAATAATCACCTATTGCAGTTTAGTTTCTCTGATAGCCGTGGAAAATATTTCTTTGAAGTGTAGACGATTATATATCTGCGTAATACAAGTACGCGATGGGCTGCCTTGAGTACTTATGAAAGTGGGTATTTGAACACTATCCTTTTAACATGAAATCAAGTTACTTTGATTCATTCGTAATATCAGATTCATTTTAGGTTCTTCAATCGTTGTTCTTAATGCAATTTAGTCTTTGTTTAGGTTGTAATCGCCAACTGAGTGAGGGAGGAAAGAGAATATTAATCTCTACACCTCTGTCTGTGTAGTTTGCCAAGAGTAAACAGAATCCAATTTCTCTTAAGCTTCTCTTTATCCAACAGAAGATAAATTCATCATATATCGTACCTAACGATTTTCAATGCCCCTAATGCGTTTGCGAACGTTACATACACGTACCTATTTGAGAAACTTTTCAGTTTAGATTTGAGTGGCGCCAAGGTCAGAAACGTAACAAAGAGAACTCGAATTATTCCGTGGATATGCAGGATCCCGCTAAGAAGTAATGAACAATGCCATTCCAAAGCGGAAATCCAGGGTTTGGGATCTACAGCCCGCGGCCAGAAAAAGTCCTCAATCCAGTGTCGACTAGAGAGTGACAATTCTCAATTGTATAGCTCAACATCGCTAAGGTAACATTAACAGGCTTATTAAAGGCGATGTTATCCCAATCAACACTTGAGAACTTGACAGTTCGATCGGGGACAAAGAGGATTGATTATCCGATCCCTGCTGTAATTGAATCGTCTTCCCTAGAATTTAGTTCACGGTGTCCAACAACATTACTCCTGAGAAGTTATCGGAGAATAACGAAAACATTTCCGCATAAATATGATATTTCGGTGGCGTTGGTAGTCCAGTGAATACGACCCGCTGTGGGAGGCAGAAGGCGGCATGGAAAATGTGAGAATTTTGCACGCCTCAGGGATTCATATGAGATGAGTTCTTGCTTGTGAACGATTCTAAAAGGTTTTAAACATTTCTTTCGAGATTAAAATAGCGCTAGTAAAAGGAGCGATATTTATCGAATAAGTCCTGATTTTGAGAAAAAAATGAAAATTTAAATTTTAATTTCAACATAATAACTTTCATTGTCTGTCCAATTTCTGTTCGAATGAGATGTCATGAACCGATTCCTGATAAATTAGTGTAAAAAATGAAACAGTGAACGTAATCAATCTCGAGATGCTGACCATTCCGGGACGTACGACGATCTGCAATGGTTAGCCCTTCCGCAACCATGAATAAACAGTTCCGGCGAGGGAAAGGGATAATTCCCGGACGAAGACTTGGAAGTAGTGGAATGGGAAGTTAGAGGTCGTCCTTATAATACCGTTGCGGAATATTATTTTTCTCTCCCTTTGGGCAATGTCTTTCATTGTTTTTGACTGACGAATGGATTTAGGGTTGTGCAACGAGAAATGAACGTTTGCGATTCAAATGGCAGCGGAAATAACAGGCTTTGACCTCTTCTCGAAATGAGGTCGGACATCACTCAGGTTCTGCCTACGTCCTTCCCCACCCCCATTCCTCCTCTTCCTCCCTGAAAACCAATCCGCCCGCTTAGTTCCACGTGCGTGGATTGGTGACGCGACGACTAGAATTCGTCGCATCATCTCAACCATTAGCCATGGAATTAAATCATGAACTTGTTTCACACATTCATACTCACGCCCGCTCCCGCTGTTTGCGATGAAATAGCACGTACGTCTTAGAATTCAAAAGATCCTTCGAATATTTCAAGGTTCTAGGGGGAATCTGTCATTTTACTAAGGTATGACGACGAGTCATTTACGCTACCCCAAGTTTCCGAAAAATTTATTTATTTATCCACCTCTACGCAATACCCTACTAGTGGCTGCAAGAGTGTGTGTGGGGGAGATGATAGGACAGCAACCATACACGTATGCATATGTTATAATGCATTAATATGAACACACAATTGCACACGGACATAAACACGTGAACGACTAGCCTGAAAATACAATCTATGTATAGGAAAATGAGCAAGCTCACTGACGCGTACAAAAGATAATCGCAATTGTTCGATCAATGACAACAAAACTATTACCAAGAATTCTTCCTTTTGATACATTTTTGTCATTTTTCCCAATGGATTTCGAAGACCCAAGAACTGGTCTGGCGCGCCTGAGTACTTTTGTATGATATGCCATGGACATTTTGTGCCTGCGGCGAGGAAATCTATTTCCTCACCAACAATTTGAGAAAAAAGCCTTTTTTAGGAGATATTTTTTTTCTAAAGGTCAGTAAGAAAAATCACCTGACGATGTGTTCGACTTATATTTCAACGATAAATTCATAAGGTCACCTCCCAGAATTTAAAAGAGTTATCTTGGATTTTTCAGTGCAAGACGCAGAACGCAAACAAAAACAGTTAAGGGATTATTTTGAAGTATGGCTGCTCACATATCACAAACAGCTGCGGAAAGCGAGAAAGATTCGTTCCGGCTAGTATTCACAACGGTAAAAATCAAGGATTAGTCATGTTTACTTAAACAAAACGTAAGGACAGCGGCGAAGACCTTGGCCTCAAACTAAGCTTTAAGGCGTGTTGTTAACACACTATCACACACCGCTAGTCCGTGGCCAGTTTTAAAGGACTCGGAGACGTAAAGGTCCAACCGTTAGCATATCCTTCTTTCCCTCTGCTATAAAAAGAGATGTTTAAGACCAATAAAATTAATTGTCATTGAAATTAAATGCTGATATTTTTGACTAATGTTTTAATAATGATATTTTAATAATGTGACCTTCCATGTGATCTGCTTGGAAGGAAAATTTTGTCGGGCGACGTGGCGAATTTCATAAATCTCCGTGCATACCAGCAAACGAAATACGTTGAACTTGAGATAACGGGATAAATGAACTTTTAAAATAAAATAAAATGGAATTAGCGACCTCCAAATTACTAATGACCGTAATCGTAAAACTGTCGTAAAATCATTGAGAGTCAGCAATAATGAGGATCGTAAAAAGTTTACTCCTTGCCATAAACCAGTGAACAATTTGCTCAGCATTAATACATATATCTCATTATATATTTTAGAAAATTTACAAGATTTCCAAAACCTTTTGTAAAACATACCGCATTAAAATAGTTATTTAAGCAATGCTACCGTCAAATTAAATAATTATGGTGAGGATGATATTTTTTTATTGCTTTATGGTGGCCAAAATTGTGAGTGGATATGAACCACTGTTTTTCAAATTTATTTCACCTTTCACTAGCTTTAAATAAACCAAGTTTCAAAAAATTCAACGAAATTATAAATGTCCGTTGGATTGGGTCCGTCTTTAAGCGTTTTGGTCCATGCTTTAAAGTGCGTCATTTTAAATAAAGTGAAAATTGATAAAACCGGTGAAATCCGACACTATAAAAGTAGTACATACATACACTCGACACTATCTGACTTGTATGTTCATCGCGACCAATGGTAGTCTCAACATTTTTAATATTACACTCAACAAAATCCAAATTAACAATATCACACTTGAACTGGAGGCAATATTCACCCTGAAAATAATGCCGATAAAGATGTTTAATGTCGTCATACTCAACCAGATCTTCAAAAATTATTCTAAAAGTGGAAAAGGAGCTCTCGGCTAACGTTAAGTGGTGTTCTACTCAGTAATATGATACGAATTTCACTTTAAGTGCTTAAGCGTAGCCTTTCACTGTTCCTCGTGAATGTCTCCCATATTTCACAAAATCACCATCGCCAGAGACAAATTCAAGCCTTTTAACTGGGTATCAGTGTTGGGGGCTCTGCGAGAAAACACTTTTTGAGGTTCTTACACCAACGCCTTTTCCTTAAATTAAGACATAGAATCCTTATACCATAACCTTTGATATTAACCAATAAAATCAGTCACGGAATGAAATAGACGTGAAATTTCGTTTCAGAGGAGTCCAAGATTCTAGAATTTATTGTAGCTCCAAGATTAAAAAAATAAATAAATAACCCTTTTCTCTTAGACCGTCTCACGGCGATCGAGTGGGGTAAAGAAACTCTATTGAGCGTGCTTTTTTTAAAGCTATTTCGAATTCTTTTCACGACTTATCTCCGCATCTATCTCAGCCTCTATCTCCCTACATTCCTTCTCATGGTTTTCTATCTCCTCCTACTCCCCTCATTCCACCTGTCCCCCGTGCCCAACCTGCCAACCCGTCTTCCCTCATACTCCCTCCGCCTCACTCCTCCATCCTCCCCCTCCACCGTTCAAACTCCTCAACCTACCCCTCTACCCATTCCCACACTCCGCAATCTCCCAAGCCCCTGGGTTGGTGTCACCCACCCCTCTCTTCCTTCCATCACGACCCCACTCACTCCCCGCATCAACCAACTCCATTCCATTCCGCCATTCCCCCTCGACCACCCCGGACGACCCATCCCACCTCAAACCCTCCCTCCCACCCACCCACCCCTTCGCTCCCCCTCACCCACCTTCCCGTTCGCATGCCTCCGCTTCTCACTTTCACTCCCGAGAGACGCAACCGAGCCAAAGAGACACGGGCCCCGCGTCCGGAGGAATTTCAGCGGTCCCGGGTGATTGTGCGCGAATGGGTGGGTGGGAGAGGGGGAAAGGGAAGGGGGCAGAATAGGGGAAGGGAGAAACGAGGTGCCGGGGGATTGCCAACTCACCACGATGTGTTGATGTTCATCGTGGGCACATAAACAATGCTAAGAGAGAACATTCCGCACTTCTTAGCAACTGAAAAAACAATATCAAACACAAGGAATGTGACCGAAAACCCTTTCAACAATTGTTAACTGTTTTATATTCAATTGCTTTACAACAGCAATATCAAAGCGAGAGGATGCATGCATGGATGGTCTGAAAAGTTTCCGACCTAAAAAATTTCCGGAAAAAATGTATCTTTGTTAGGTCGAACCACCCTTCACCCCTTCAGATCACCCTTCAACCACAAAGATACAAGACATTTTTTCTGAAATTTTGTAGGTCGGAAACTTTTCAGACCACCCTTGTATATCAACTCCCTATTTCGAACAATTCTCTTTTGAAGAGATGGGCGACTTTATGAGGAAGTTTTTTTTTTTTGATTTCACCAAACATTCGTCCACAATACCCCGCAAGCCGCTGCAAGAGTGTGAGGTTGTGCTTGTGGCTAATCGGAACATCAACCAAGAATGCACAAATATCAGCTCATACATGCATTCAAAGATACAGTACATCTGACCATCACAATAATACTCATACAAATACCTACATATTTGCCCATGTGCATCGTGCGATAATTGACTTAGTCATAAAATGTTTGTACCCTAGCGATTAAGTTTGTATTCGGGTGGCTGAGCTTCATTACGGTACAATCGATTTCATCACACATTTAAAATCTTGAGGTACACTATCCTTTTATTCAGGCATAGGATCCTGTAGCGCTCAATTATGATATTAGCTAGCAAAAATAGATATGAAATTTCCTGGGTACCTGAAGATATCTCATGTGTGTTGAAACCGGTCGTATGGTAATAAATTTTGATGAAATTTAAAAAAATGTACCTAATTCCACAAGGTTGAGCCTGATGCCATTGGGTAATTATTCATCGTTATTAAATGTTTACACAACACAATAGAGCAACTCTCTCTCGAGAATAGCCGCTCCTTTCAGGTAGTGGGTATGATGTAGCTAAGTATGTCTAACTTCAACCTCGAATGGTGAAAACTGTGTGTGCCTAGTATTCAGAATGAAAAGTATTAATCACCCAAAACATTCATGATCATTTTCCAAAAAAACAATATTTTTCGCTGCAAGGTTTCAATTTTATGTTCTTGATGGATATGATGAAGACCCGAAGCTGAAATTTCATTCAAAAACTCAAAACTCCTTCACCCAAAAACTCAATGCTCCTTCTTAAAAATCTGTACGGAATTATTGCACCTGATCGTAATATCGGTAAAGACGAGCATGAGATTCGTTGACATGGGATTTAGTTGATAACAGGACTTTGTCCATAGGATAAGAAAACTTGTGGAGATGATCTAAGTAGCATAGTCTCGTTTAAAACGGAAAAAATGTACCTACAATCAGTTCTAAAGAGTCCACGTTCTTAAACGAAGAAAGTTCAAGAACAGCTTTTTAAAATCACTCCCAGGTCACGAGACTATTTTCCCATCCCCACGATATTCCCACTTGCAGAACGAGTGAATCTTAAGAAACACAATGATATACCCGTTAAAAGTTGGCAGTCCTTTCATTTTTTATGTGACTATCCGGCTATTTATTATAATAAGGTAATCTGGCTACTCGCACTAGTCATTTTTAATGATCTCCCTCGACAAGGGCTCAAATCGAAAAAGAGAGAGGGAGAGAGGAATGTTCAACCTTAGCATCCCACAGCTATGCTCTTTCTGTGACCCTTACCGTACATTCTCCATCGTGTCAATCACTTAATGCCATGACCCGCATGAGCAGATTACTGTAAAAATTAGCACGGACGCATTCCCTTTCCTTTTACCGTATCACATCATTGTATCAATAACCCACACACCTAGAGGCGCAAATGGAATGTTTTAGCGTTTCCCACGACAAAAATTTCAGCATTAAGTGCTGTCCGACAAAATCATATTCGGAACCATTTAAAATCACGCTGGCAACGCTGCTTCCCGCCTACCTCCCACAATTCCCTCCCTCCCTCCCTCATTCTTTCTCACGCTCTCCCTCTCCCTATCCTCCCCTCGGCGCACACCTCTTCCAACCCCATTCGACCTGCGACTTGAATCGGGTATCTCTTTCACCGAACGTCCAATAAAAGTGACGGGCTTCCAAAAAGTTTCTTGAAAAAATCTCCCACCGCACATAAAGAGGCGAAGAAAAATGAGCGGACTGGCGGCAGGGCATAAAGACGGGGTACGGTGAAAATCCTCAAGAAGGCTCCGAAAACAGCGGCTTTCCGCGCTGTGGAAGTCTTCGGAGGGACAGCCGAGTGGGGAGAGAGAGACGCCGAGCCATGGGAAAAAATTAGGTTGTCATCCGACCGTTTTCCCCGGCCACATCGGTGCTTCTCCAACGCTAAGACGCTCTTCTCAAGATGTTCCCCTCCAGGAAGGGAGACCCTCGAGTGGAAGGGAATATAAATACGTAATTGCCCGATGGATTCCAACCATGAATCATAAAACTGTGCACTTTGCCCCGGGGTAGGATGCGTCCGACTTCTTTTTTCCTCGAAGGGGAGAACTCTCGAATGAAAAGTCCCTACTGGACTAGGAATTTGGCTGCTGCTCATGCGTCAAAACGGGTGTGAAGTAGGTGAGGGAGATGGAATTCGTGGAAGGATCTATAGGACGCCGGCGAGTTTTTTTTAAGGCCCTGCGGCCAAATTAGTCGAGGAAAAATGTCTTGAACTTTGTATTTCTGTGTCGAGCGTTTTTTTTCCAAATCTGTTGTTGTAATGCACACAAAATATCCCCCACCACCGTTTCTGTGTCAGGCTATCTATCCAGAACGAGAACAGGAGAAGTGGGATAAAATTTTTCTGTTTAAGCATTTTAACTTGAGCATACACACCTCTGGGCGGCCTGTTTTAACTTTCTAGTTTCAGTTTCTGTGATTACTGTTTCGGAACTTTTAGAATATTAAAGGTAAGGCTATCTTATATTCACTGGAGTTGGTAAGTACATCAACATTTCCCAATTGTAAAAGAGCAGGAAACATTTTGCAACTTCACTCCAATCCTATTCAATGCCATCAAACTCGTTATGTTAGGAAAATGATAAACTGGAGGTAATTCTTGATTAGAGACTAAAATATATTCATCATTCAATCGTGATGATGTCAAAAATAAATTTTTTTGCTCAACATTCTTCAATCCCGGTTTCATCAACAAATACAGAGATAGCTGATTAAATACTGTTGTGACTATTGTCTGTACGCAACAAAAAAAATTGAAATTTGATCCGTGATCAAATTACACAGTTCTCGTCTTCAATATATCAAGCATATGAAAAATCAGTGAATATTTGTGAAAATAAATATTAATTATTTTAAAAATTTAACTGACTAAAAGACAGTCAAATGATTGGGGATCATCGAAAAGCTTATTATAATTGTTCACATTGTCGTAATTGCGTTTTTTTGTAGTTTTCAAGCTGTTCATATAAATATAGTTTGTATTATGATGCATGCATCTTTGTGGATATTGTTCTTTGTAATGGTAAGGAAATTGTTACCGTACTGAATTTCTTGTAATTGAAGTAGTTCGTTTAGTAAATACAATTATTTTTTATTTATTATTTTATTCCATTTTTTATTACTGCTCGATAAAGTCCCTGATGCTCAGACTATTACAGCCTAAGCAGTATCACGATAATTCCGCTGCATGGTCGACCATTTCGTTGACACGGACTACCTACCCCTCACTGGCTTGGGAACGGCACGGACATGAGTTCACACTTCTGCCATGGCCAAGGGAAAGCGCTGAACAAAAAACATTGTGATAGAGAAAAATGGACAGTTGCTTTGTATCATGAATGAGCACTTTTTTCTCGACTCGGCGGTGCCTTTGTGTTTTTGTCTCCAACGTTATGAGCAAAACGATCTCTCCTCGATTAAAACGCTAACCCTCTCCTTTTAAGGTTATTCCCTTCTAATAGGAAAATATGTCAAATGAACTGAAACATCTTTCTCAAGAGTTAAAAAAGTAGCCTGAAAAGCAATTTTGCGGAAGATATTCTGAGAATACTGGGCATAACGCTGGCTAGTTTCTTTGTTCATTAGTGTGGCACCCGGCTAACCCAAAGTAACCGTCAACTATGGCAAAAACAAGTATTATACCGTTATACTTTTTGACGACTTATGAATACACAAGCCAGGCGGTAACATTAGCGCACTGACCTCCTGATGCATTCTTATTTATGTGCACTATATAAATCAACAACATGCATGTTTTGCGTTTTAATATAGTCTGACGGCAAAATGTTTGCTCAACGAAACCCATTAGATATGATTACCTTAATTCGTTCCCTTGGTGTTGTAATTTGCAATTATTTCGAAGCCCAAAAAAAAACCCTTAGGTATCTCTTCCCCTTTTTTAAAGGTAGAAAAACGTAAAAATATTTTAGCCCTATATTAGGAAATATTAGAAATTTGGTAGCAAGATACTGAAGAATGAGACAGAAAGAGTATTTTCGTTGAGGGAGTAAGGTGTCATAACATTTGAACACAATGTTTTGAACACAAATTTCGAAGTTGATGAGGCAGCGACAAGTAAATTATGTTTTGACAGTGCGGGAGTGATGCAGAATTCAATGAGGACGCATAGTGGTTTTCAGCAACAGTACAAATCCAAACTTTTCCCAATGGACGACCGACAATAGTAACAAAAATTAGCTACACTATTACGTGCTGTGGAGAAATATATTTAGATATATATTTATTCCGGAACGTATAAGATCACCATAATTAAAGAGGAATTCAAGCTCCTTATGACACTTTTTACGGTTTATTCGGAGCGATCCTTCCAAGGAAACCTAATGCATTTCATGATCAGCATTTCTCATTTCTGCAATTCGCTTCATAGTCGCCTTTCTACAAGATGTCAACGACTGAACGTTTGCACTAATGTTCCTTAGCCGAGAATGTTTTTATGAGTAATTCACGTGAAACCACGCTTTACGATCAACGCCTAGCCTCTCTTTCTGAGGCACCCAGCATTCCTTGGAACTGTCCCCAATACCTTCTTCATGAGGTCGTGTCCCTTGCTGCAAGACCAGTGCTTTTAACGACCGCTTTTACCACGGGAAAAATGGTTGGAGGCTATGGGAGGAGGGGGTGAGGGATCAGGGATGGTTCCACTGACTACGCAAAGTCTTTTCGTGTCGCCTCCGGAGACCGGTTGGGATTTAAGGCGAGGTCCTCTTTCGCCCTCTGGAGTCTCTTAACCACCACCACTCACCCCTCCCCTCTCTGCCCTAACATCCTCTTTTCTCGGAGCGCCAAAAAAGCCCCACGCCCCTCACATCCAGACCCGACAACACCACCTCCACCCACGCTGGACAGCGTTTCAAGGGAGACATTCCCAAGGTGGGAATGGTTTCTTTCGGGAGAAGGACCACTTAGCCTCGGCAGCGTGAAAGACAGAGGTGTCTGCGTTCGCCGACGATTGTCTCACGAATTGGATAACCTCATTTATCACATCCATTTTCCTGAGTAGGTGTGTTCCTCAGGAATGCTGCCGTGATATGAAAACAAGTTTCTTCCCTAACTGTTGGCTCATAAACGGGCAAATCTTGACAAGCGACCGATTATTTTTATGAAGAACTCATCAACAGCTTACCAAACATGGTTTTATTCGCTACTTAATATCATAAACATACATGCTTGCGAGGAGTTTAATCAGTAGGTGAGTATGAAATCAGTGATATATTTTGAATATTGGGTAGGAAATCACGAGTTCATGCTACTTTCATCGGTTGGAGACAATTATTTATTTCTCCAACTTATAATTCCCTTTCCCTACACGTTAGGTTAAAGTTATCACAATAATATGAAAAGCACTCACATAACGCCTTGTGCTATGGGTACTAATATAGCTGTGTTTGGGATAGACTTTGAGAATTGTCGATAGGACCAACACCCTTTCTAGGAAACTACAAAACCCTTCTAGAAGGGAAGTTAATTTTCTCCGCCAAGTTTAACCTATTTTCTAAATGAGCCGTTACCTGTCGGCTTCAACCACTATTGTAAACCTCTGTTATAGCATAGCTTACTTTAAATCATAAGTTTCTCGTCTCTCACAAACAACACGCACACGAATGAGATGTTTTTTTGGAATGTCATGGCTTTATCTTGTTTGTTAAATGACCGGTTAGGGTGGGTTTTCGCTCACCGGGACGGTGTATGTGTGCCCGTATGGGCCGACAATGAACGCTTGAACAAAAAGGAATGAATTTGTGATTTAAACTTTTAACTGTGAATATAGCATTTGTCCCCAATTGACTTTGTTCAAAGTGAAATTTCATGTGAGGCCACATGATATAAAGAACTAATTTTGCAAAAAATAATTTTTTTTTCATTTAAAGTGTTTTCTGCGCATTATTAGCAATACTGATCGAGTTACTGCTTGTTTTTATAAATTCACTTTATGGTTTTTGTGCTTAATATAATAAAGTAGCGAAAGCGTTTTAACCAACAAAAAGCAAGAGAAATAAGCATTCTTCTCCACAACGCAGCATTCTGACAGAAGGGGAAATTATAAATACAATATGCAAGCATTCGAGTCCGACTAGCGCAGTGGCTGCTCTTTTATCTAATGTACAAGCATTGGTCTGTTAACGACTATCAACCAAACAAATTAAATTTTTTACATCACTTCAAAAATGGGAAAGTGAAAGGATAGGTGTTACTTTGTCCTGTTGAGGTCCCATTTGGAATACGTGGCGTGTATTTGGGACCGGCCGGAGCGGGAGTTGATTAAGGAAGTAATAAAGGATTAAAGAAATTGCCCATAGGTTTGTGAAGAAATGTTACGATAAGGAAGCGAGCGTAGCACGGTTACTGGAGAAACTAGGATGGGAGTCACTCCAGGCGCAAAGGGAGAAGCGAGACTGAGGCTATTAGAAAGGTTTAAGGCACTCGAATCCACTTATGGAACCGAAGAAATCACGGAGGCGCCTATTCATATCAGCAGATTGTACCATTCGGGTGAAATGAGGGAGGTAGACAGCAGTATCAATAAATTCTTGGATTCTTTCTTCTTTTGTGCGATTCCCGATCACAGCAAAAACAAAGCTAAGCAACGAGATAACTGCAGTTGATGAACCTAGCAGGGAACCACCAACCTCGAACACATTCATTTCACTGAAGGCTGGTGACCTAACATTCGCTGCTCCGCGCCTCCTGTGATGCTTGCGATGTATAGCGTTGATTTATATGTAGTTAGAAATGGATATTTATTTGGACACCCACTTTGATGCCGATTTATTTCCCTAAATTGAAAAATAGCTCGTGAAATAACACAGAACTTGAAAATACTTTCACAAATCCCTCCTTCCTGTTCTTCAGGATAACTAATAAATTGAGGTCAATAAGGTTTTCTTTGGAATCGAGACGAAAAGCAATACGCAGGCTGCAATGCACGGCTTAACGTCTGGAATACTGTGATCTTTTGTACGGTTCCGAGGCCCACTTGGCAGAAAAGTAATCTTTGAAAAGCAAATAAAAATGCAAAAAGAGTTCCGGCAAACAGGAATACAAAATGAGGATTGTCCCGTTTCACACTATCGCCCGCAATATCTCCCTCCCGCATTCAGATTCAATATGCATGGCGTTTAGGACTGTTTTTTATATAGCTTCCAGGGAAGCGTTTACGACCGCAGCAGTCGGCGGGTGCTTCATTATTATCCAACTTCTATCCAGGATATAGAGAGCAATGCATTTTTAGGAGGATGACCTTAAGGTAGGTTGGCATGGAAAAGATTCATTCGCGTCAGAGAAACAAGACGGATGGAGCAAATGGGGAATGCTCCCTCTAAAATTAGCTTTGAACCATTTGACTGCTGATATATTCCTATTTCTTTCTGCTTTAGCAATTCCGTCTAATCTGGCAGTCCACGACAAATTACCGAGTAAATATTCAAATTACTTGAGGGAAACTCAAAAACAGGAGCGATGATAACACAGGCCAACAGTGTTTTTGGTACCGGAGCTTTTAATGTTGATTTAAAGAACAATTGGGGTGCTGAATCCAATTATGACACTAGTTTTTTCCTATCAGCTATACTTTTCAAGATATAGATATGTTGTTACTTACGTAAAAAAAATCTTCTACATGATGATATGGGAATATTATATTAATAAATTATAGGTATCTGTGACAAGATTTAGCAGACTGTATTATATTAATTATTATATTGTAATTGTAATTGTAACTGTATTAATATATTGTATTAATAATTATCTCATTGGCCTACAATATAGAAATATACATAAAACTTATTGACAGTTTATTGAAAATAAAAGGAACACCGCAGAGTGGCTATAAATTAGTATACTTATAGATTTATTTAACTTTGAAAATTATTTTCCGGAATATATCAAATATTAAAACAACTAATCGTAAGATGTGCCATATCTAAAAAAGTAGAGCTGTTAAATAAAAACGGATTTCATATTTGGATTCAGCTCTACAAATATAGTTAAAATCATCACAAAGATTCCAGGCACCAAAAAAAAATTTTTTTTTGTAGGCCTGTGTAATCTACCAATTGTGCCCCTGAGATTCAAGGCACAAGTCTGAGACATATTAGAGGATCTAGAAATCACTCTCTATCAAACTCCAACCTTGCAAGCCATCATAAGGGAGTGTGGCAGGGAGTGTTGTCCCCAGCCGCGAAGAGAACATGGTGATTATTTTCGGTAAATTCCAACTGTCGAGCGTGCTATTTATTACTTTAGTAGTTACGAACTGCATGAAGGATAAATGATTTGAAGGGAAGCACGGGGCTAATATTATCTTCTCTGAGTCAGAAAAAAAAACGCGAATAATTTGTATTGTTTTATGTTATGTTTCATCCTTGTACTTCCTTTGGCTCCAAACGCAGGCTATCCATAATAGAATGGGTGCGTTCATATCAATTTTGAGAGAATGAGGGATATCCTTCGCCTTCCTTTTAATTGCCAATGCAATGGAGAAACACTCAAAGCCATTCAGAAGTAACTAGCCGAAAGGATTGATCGAAATTCACCAATTCCGCCCCCTGGGAATGAATGCAAAAGTTATCTCTTCGGCTCTACCACCGTAACAAAAGATGGTTTTCAAACATTTTCCATCGGCTTGAAAAGCATGACACCAAGGTTAAGGTGATCGTCCAATATAATTGACGAAATGAATAACATTAAAGTATTTAGGAAAGAGTGGTTTAATCGGTGATAATGAAGGCCTGAGTCCGCATAAGGCGTTATGCGCTGCCGCCTCTGCCTCGTATAACGGATACCGCGACCGACTATTTGGCGACGAGATTCGCCAACGCCTGAATCGTTACTTTCCCCATATGGATATTTTCCATCCCACGCAACACCATAAAATAACACATATTTTAGCCCACGGAAAAGAACATAAATAACTATTCAACTGCCCACACAAACCTTGATCCAATTGGGATTTTGGGTCAATGAGCAATTATTTCAGTGCGTTGTTTAAAGCCCCTAGTATATTTTTGGGCACAAATGACAGAGCTACAATATAAAAATAGGGATTAACTGCGCCTAAAAATATTTATTTTGGGTTCATTTCTATTACGCTCTTTCTTTCTAGCATATTCGCTATCTATTCTCGTTCTGTAGCTTGTGTGTTAAGAATGGGAGAAGGTTTCATGAACACCTGAAATAGACATACATATCTGTAAAGAGGATTCATATGGATATCTTTTTTACGTTTCGTGGTCAAACTACCATCGTCAAAAGAAGTTATGACCGCCGAAACATAAAATTATACCTTAGAGTGTCTACGTCATTTGTGTCTGTGTTTTAATAATATCTTTAACATTTACTGTGTATTTTCGCTGCTCTATGCTTCCCCCGAGAATACGTCCCTCTTTTATGTGTTTCTGTTTCTGGGTTTGTGTCAACTAGTCCATTTACATTTCATATAAATAAATAAATATATATATATATATATATATAAATATATTTACACAGACACACGTATGCGTATGTTTGTAGGTATATATATATATATGTAAACCTACACACATTCGAACAAACAATAACATCGTACACATACGTGTGTATCAGCTGAAACAAGAAATTCAAAAGCATTTCACACGGTAATATTCATATGATATAGATGCATTCAAAAAGGCACACACACATACAGCTGTATGTTATATGCCTGTATATACATGTGTATACTTTAAAATAATTATTTCTATGCAAAGATATGTTAATGAAATCATAACACAAAAATAATCAGAATGAATCTCCTCAACGTCTGAGCCCGGGCAAATAAAAATCGGAATACGAAAGGGCGCTAGGAAGTTACCATTCAACTTACAATTTTACTCGGCCCCGTCGTATCACGAGTGAAATTCTGAAGGAAACCGGTCGTTAAAAGGGGCTTAAGTTCATATCGCAAATTGTTCGCCACGGCAACGAGCCACGTTTTTAAGCTACGATCGGCTCGTGGAAATAAGGAAAAAATTAGGTTACCTGTAATTGAAGTTCTTTTCATTCTTATCTTCCAGGTTTATTGCACTCCGCCTGACGGACTGACATGTATATTTTTCTCTTTTACCGAGAATCTTACGATAAAAAAATTGGAAGAAAAAGATTAAAAAAACATAAGAATTCCTTCGAACCGTATCCAGGTCTCTTATTGAACACTTAACGAAATTGGAAAAATGAAGAAGACAACGGCATTCTCTCTTTTCCGTTAATACTACCTTCGCCATTTGTTCTTTGCCGCTTCATTGGGGCCGGTCCGAACAAGTCCCCTAAAACATAATCCTGACACTTCCTCCAAGAGAAAACTAACCATGCATAGTACCTAATGACGCAAAAAAAACCTTTGAATAGAGATTAAACTACTTCAGTAATCTGTAAGCAAAAAAAAACACTGTCCGTCTCTTAAAACTCGCATTGCCATTTCTATGTGTTAAACATTTTCTTTAAGATGAAACGTCTCTTCAATTAATTCTACAATGTCACTAATACATTCTTAATATAATAATTCCATTTACATTGCGTTGGACAAAGTTTAAAACTAAATTTAATGCAGCAGAGGTCTACTCACCTTTATTCTCAGAGCGATGAAAAATTGAAGTACTAGTAGTACTTAGTAGGAGACCGAGAGCTGAGGTCATTTGCGCCATTAGGGATGGACAGGAAAGAGAGGGCGTCGGCATTAGCCTATTCTTAACAATAGGCGCCAAGGGATCCGCAGGTTAACGTCCCATCCGACGGACGGCGTACTCACTCAAAGTGGCACACCTCCACAAAACACCTCAAGTAGGGATCGGGATATCACTGAAAAGTATCTACCGCCGCCGGGATTCGAACACGTGCCCTTTTGCTGAGAAAGAAAGGAAGGGAAAAATTCACCAAAAAATTCAACTTCAATGCCTCTGATTTGAAAATAATCAGATTAAGAGTAAGAAAATACAGTAATTTAAATCACAACAGACGCAAACGTATGGTCCGTAACATTTCAGGGAAACATAGTTCCCTTGAAAAAAATACGAAAATATTGCATGAAAATAAAATGTGACTTGTTCTGAAATTTTGAATCAAATTAACGTTAAACATTTATAAGGCAATTATTATAATCTGGTGAACTTTACTAATATAAGTTTTCAAGTACAAAAGTACCCATTGATTGGCGATCACCAGATGAGACCGAGCATCCATAAAAATAAAAGCCAATGTTTAGAAATGGATGAGAAGGATGACTATTTAACAGTTCAATTCCGTACTAAATTAAAAAAGCCTTATATTCGTACATTCAAAATCATGATGTTTTAAAGGTTCTCATTCTTATATGCCGGCCCTGGTGGCGGCGGGGTAACGTCCTCGTCTACCAAGAGGTCGCGGGTTCGATTCTCGCCTAGGTACCTCCGTCCGTTCCCTCCATCTAGGGCTTGGGTGTATGTGACTGTAAAATTATTATAGGTGGTTTTTCCTGCAACTGTCCAATTGTTATATCAATGGTCAAAGTCCGATCTCAACGTCGAAGTAGTGTTTTCGGACTAATGCAAAATAAATAACTATAATTAATGACAGGGAAAACTTACCTCGTCTGCCGCGAATGATTTCTCTTCGACCCTATATTTTCCAGTCTACATTTCACAATTGAAAAGAGTTTTCTATAAGAGTTTAAGATGGCAAATTACTTAATATACTTTTCATTTAATGATAAAAAAATTATCTGATAATATTTCCCCTTTAATCTGGGTCTGAAATAACTATCTGCCTACTTTCCGCAATTAATCAACGAATAAGAAAAAAATCCGACCACTAACATAATCTGACAAATACCCGACCTCTTAAAATAACAAAAGCAAGAACTGCGAAAATTTACAATGACAGACCTACCCTTCAACGGCATCTTCTCAAAGGTGGTTTCACCTCTCAGCACGTAGAAAGCGTTCTGACTGCTAAGAAAATGAAGGTCTAGGGGTGAGAGACGTGGAGAGAAGTTGTACCAATTAAAAAGATAGCCACGGGTTATTCATCCTGCTTGCTCGAAAAACACATCGATCGACCTTCAAGGCCATGCTAATATATGTTTCGAGTCCAGAGAAAATATTGCGATGAATATGATGCGCATGTTATGTGTGAAGACGCATATTCGAAAGTTAATGTGATATCCCTTTCGGATAATGAAAAATAAAAAAGAAAGGGGAAGCAGTATTCAGGGTTCAGCGAAGTCAGAATAATTAAAGCGAAACTCTTGAAGAAGCGCCCTTTAATTTCCGCGGATGTGTTTCATATTCAAAACCCGTCGCGAGCGTGCGTGCGACGTAACCTGAGCTAAATTGAAATGAAAGTTAGTAATTCATATTCTATAATCGCTCCAATTCCATTTCAGAAAACATCTCCGTGAGATCACGTATGTTAGCATATATATTTTGACGATATGAATGATTCTGAAGATGAAAATGAATTAACAATGAGCCACATATACGCCAAATGCAGGAATTTATTGTGCAAGAAGGTCATTTATTGACAAAAAGAGGCTTATTGGAAATTTTAAAATTAGTTTGTGTTGGAAAGCAAAGAAAGAGGGAATCGAACCTCATATATTCTACATTCAATGTATGGTAAGTGTAAGCAACTAGCCGGAAACCATGCTTATAGAAAGCTAACGTGCAACCTAATACGTCAATTTTTCACATTTTATTTAATCCGAAAGCGTTTACACTATGTTTATAAAGGAGCTGACAACATTAAGAGAAATTTCATGCCTAGGATGTTATAAAAAATTAATCAGCATCTGCGTAATCGCCAAAAAACCAGTTATTTGTATAAACAATAGCGCGATGAGCCAATAAAAACCACTGTCGTACTTAACTCAGCCGTGTGTACTTGAGAAATTTCCACTCGCCCATTGAGAGAACAGAAAAACTCAATTAATTTTCTTAACACATGAAAGGTGATCTCAAAATTCAAAGGAAGACAAAACACGCATAGTCTTTTTGACCCGACTGCCACTGGAAAAGAGAAAACCCATGTAAAGCCCATGGGCGTTGCTTTGCCCTCGATGAAATCCACGTTAGATCCTTTGCTATTTCAGCACGTTCTTCAAGGACAATGCATGGGTGGTCCCCTCCACCACTTGGGTTTTTAGGTTTCACCATTTCCGATCTCCGGGTCAGGAAAATTTCAAGCGAGGAAAATCAAGGCCCGGTGCAATCATTCGGAGGCAAGGTGAATTCCGTCCTACAAAGATTTGCCTGGTAATAATTGACCAAAGCTATCTCTTAAGGCGGCCATTAGCTTTCTCTGAAAGACATTATGTGGAAGCACAGTTAAATACCGCCGGATTCAGGATCCGAGGGTGGATATGTAGAAAAGAGAAGAAATGGAATCGAATACAAAAAAATTAAGTCGGTTCCCAAGTGGAGGACCGATAGTTTCGTCCCATGCAGAAGGAAAAAAAATAAGGATCGAAGGAAAACTAGGACAAAGGAAATCCATAGGAGAATTTATTGATTTTGATGCTGGATGATGAAATTTTTAGATTTTCCATGATGTATTAGTGCTCACCTATTATTTTATCCTAAGTACAGTTTCAAAAGTTTTTGCGATTAAACTCAAGCTACTTAGTGTAAATACATCAATAGTTGTTTATTTCCGAGACTATTGAGTCCTCGCGCTAAATTTAAACTTCTGCAATGTCAGATGCATAACTACACCGAGTGAATATTGTTTTACATATTGCACTTGCGTCATTCACCCTTACACAATAATGCCACGAATTGGCAATAGTTAAAATAATACCACTTTCGCTTTGAAGTGTTAAATAGAAATGTTTATGCATGTAAAAAATAAATGTATTCCAAATGACTTATTTATTTTCAGAAGAGAGAAGTCTCCGGAAAAAAATGGGAAAGAAGGATCAAAATGAATGGGCACATGTTGATTCTTAAAAGTACATTAAGGTAGATACACGTGCATAAATGTAAAGCAGAGCTCCAAAGGGGAATGACTGCAGAGGAATATCAAGCACAAACTAAGGAATACAAATTAGGTGTGTCAGACATGAAGGAAAGAGACTTAAAGAAATTAATATGCGTACACACAAGCAATTATTAGGATAGCTCATATAGATCGTAAGGCTAATAATCTACTCTGACAGGTGTAATTGCTACTGCTCTGGGCATCTACTTTAATTACTATTTCCTACTATTATATGGTGATAATTGAATGAGCTTCAGTGGCTTCTGTAAAAAGGCTGCCAATAAGAAGTGTTCCTGAATCATTAATGAAGAGCATATCTTACGCTTTGTATTGATAGAAAGATTATTTATTAATTTTTCAAAGTGCAGAGAGAACTACAAGAACACAAAAGAAACCGAGTTAGCGCTATAAGTAGTAGCCTACCTGCCCGTTCGTCATCCGTAGGCTGAGGGTTTTTTGTATTACTTCGGGATAAATGTACGATGATATATGTTATGATAGCGGTTGAGATGATTTCCGTCCACGGTGAGAAGGTATAGCATACAGAGTGGCTTAAAAACCAGATGCTGCGGTTCAAACCACTACTGCCGGAGAAGACGAAAGTTATCAACCGACTTTGGTTAAACCCGCTACGGATGAGCTGAACGACTTCCACTGTTCGAGAGATGACCCCCACGCCTACTTGCACGTTCATCCCCCGTCATCCGTTTCGGCAAACTACGTGCTCAGAAACAATCGACTCCCGATCGGCTGAGTTAGGTAGGTATCCACCTTCGAAGTGGGGGCAATCTCTCCGTCGCATTTCACTTCGTAGTCGACGGAGTGACTCCCGGAAGAAAAACGGAATGACATCAGGTGCGGGCGTGCCTGGTGTATTCAACCCACCATAAATTGCGATTTGTGACTGCCTCCCCCATAATCATCACCGCCGCTTCTCTCTTTCTCTACCTCACTCGCCCAGATGGTGCTCGACCTCATTCGTTCGGACGTACGAGAGAAGCACCTCCATGGAGAAAAGTGGGGAGGAGGGGATTGGGATAAATAAATGCCTCGACAGTCGTCTGCCTCTCCACTTCCGATCGACCATGGAAACGTCCTGAGGTCGAGAAAGTCAAGAATGAATTGAGGAGGAGAGGAACTATGTTCTTCGAAAGTGACGAGAGGTAGGGATGACCTATGAATAGCTGAGGAAGAGGAATTCCCTTCGGGTGGGCGTTTCCCATTGACCCAGTGACACTTCGTGTTGCTCTTTCTCTCTCTATCTCTCTCTTTTAAAAGGCGGGTGAGAAAATGAGTTTCTTTTCTCCGCGATGAATGAATGGACTGTCCTGTCAGCCGGAGGAAACGAGACGTTCCGATCGATCCTGGTTTTCTCCATGGTCCCACGAATTCCTGCTTTTCTTTCAACATGGACACATATATATATTTACCAGCGCTAAGTGACCGACTGGGCTTAGCAAAAGAGCTCATCCCTCCTCATATTTTTTCTCTAGTCCCACCAGGGAGGCAGAAGATTACAATCCAGTCAAAGGAAGAGAAACCGAAGGCTAGAATTAAGAAGGCAATTCGGTTCCTAAAGACCGCTTAATGGACAAGGAAAAAAATACCTTTTGTACGTGACATAACAAATCCCAGAGGCCGCAGTGCGTTGGCTCCATTTTTATCTGCAAGATAAGTAGTTGTTTGGCCTCAATAAGGTTTCTTCCTTGCGCGTTTCATGATGTTCGTGAATTATATCCTATTTTCTTAATCTTGTACTTTCATGAGTCGTTAATTCAACTGGAATTACTTTAGAACTCGGTGTGTTTTTGTTCCCGCTTCAACATTTCGTTTAATTGCGATCTTACTTGCCGGAAACATGATCAATCAATAGATTGAAATCATTACTGTTATTGAATACTGTGCCAAATCACTGTACCACTTTAAACAACTATCAGTGTTATTTAATCTGTGGACTAAATCTAAGTCTCCCTTTTCATTGAAACTTTCTTAAAATTAGGAAAATAACCCTAGACAATTAAAAAATCCAGAATGCATGTGCGTAAGACAGCCATTAAGGTCGCCTTCACGGACATACGGAATGAAATAAGAATGAAGACAAATTATTTAAGTAATTATATTATGATGCAACACATATTCACACATCTGGAATTTTAATCCTGAAAAACTAAAAAATAAAGGTTCCAAAAAAACATGAAACAAATATATTATATTTCCCATAAATGAGTCCTTCATTTTAAGGTGAAACATTTCGGTTTTCTATGGTTACTTGGTCACTAACCGAAGGAAGGTTTAACAGAAAAGCAATTAGTCAAATCCGGTTAAGGAGAATTAAGAAAACTTCAGAGTAACTTAAAGACATTTCAAGTAACGAATTCAAGAGTATATGATATTTCTTACTATCATGAAAGCAAACATAAAGTAATACTCGAAAAATAGACGGAGGTTTACTAAACAATGGTAATAATGATGCCATGTTAAACAAAACAAATATGTAAAATTGGGAAACAGGATTTTTTAGGCCTCATATAATCAGACGCTTCCATTTTTCTGAGAGTTCAAGTGAGGACAGATTTTAACATGTTTACTACAATTTATAGGTGGAAGCAAATTATTCCAAAATAATAAAAATGCTAGGCCTATGATTGCCATTCTGTTGAAGGTTTACTTGCCACTAGTAATTTATTTTAAATTTTTCAAGTTTAATGTTTGATCACTGTACTACTGAAGGCCTGATTGTGATCTGGGTATTTCCGCCATTAACTATTCTTCATTGACCGAAAATTACTACAAAGGACGATTATAGTCGGTAAGAAAACTGAGACGAACCAAAAGGTATGAAAGCAGCTTGAATTGCTTTGTAATAGACTCGAGATATTGGGTTAATTTCAAAGACTAAGGCAACATTCCACGATTCTGCAACTGTGTTCGATGGGTAAAAATCCTGTCACTCCACCAGCTCATTGTGCCCTGGTTTTAAAGTATTTCAACGCTTTTGTTGATTTAATTCTATATTGATTTAATGACCATGAAACAAGTAATGGGAATGCAATCTCTCTTTTATTATCAACTGCCTCCAATCTCAGCATTTCTGAAAGCTATTTCTCCGGAGCGAGGAAATTACAGCGAAAAGGTGCTCTTGTTTCCCGAGGACGGAATTATTTTCCTCCCGATGGAATTTAAGGGTCACGCGGAGCAGCGAGGGAGAGGAGAGAGAGAGCATGATGAAACGTCAGTCTTTTAGGTCAGTGGGCAGCAAAGCAGGGGATTCGCGAAGCCACACCCACGCTCCCTCGCACTCTCCTTTGCTCTCCATCTCGCTCTCCCGAGATTAAAAGTGAAGTAAGGACCCACTGTTTTGCTCTTCTCTCTGCCGTTTCATTATCTCCTCCACAACATTTTATTCGTTTGCATATTCGTCGTCCTCCGTATCTCATTCAAAGAACGAAAATACGACGCCAAAACCCCTCCCCACGACGTCGACACATCCAAAGGGCAAGAACATCTTTGCGCACAGGATCTTAATGAGAACTGAGAGACTCGAAAACAAAAGTTATGCTGATATCGGTGTCCAAATCGTAATGGTGAATCTCCGTGCTTAGTGATGCTTGTTGCGCTATGTGATATCGCCGTGAAGAGCAATCGAACATAGGGCAATTGCGTCTCACGTTCAGTGACAAGACTAGATAGTTTGTACAGGTAGGATCTCCTTTGAGTGATGAGGCAATTTCAGCACAAACGTCTTGACGACATCGATTACTTACTAATTTCTACTGGTACTGGTAAACTGCAGCAGCATAAGAGAACACAAAAAAGACACTCGAACGTAAGAATGGATCTCGAAATGATATTTGTCACAATTAGATAAACATGGTGATTTCGTTCTTCGGGTTAATATTATGGCTGTTTAATCTGTAACTACAAGATCTTCAATCTTCAACTACACCTGTATATCCCAATTCGTAACTGGGCACGCTCGTATGGATGTAGGTGGCAAAAGTTCATCTACATCAACATAATAACCCGCAATCCACGGAAAAAGTATGTGGAGGTGGAACAAGGTTTGCATGCACAACTATTACTTCATACATGCATTTGAAAATACATTTTTCTGCATGCTCATATTCAAAAAGGCTCGTACATGTACTCACACACATATACCTATATGAAATGTTTGGCTGAATCATTAAACGTTTATCTTTAAGTAAATATATTCGGGCACCATCCAAAACTGTCTATGATTTAATGAAAAATATGGCCTGACGTTGCGATTCCTGATCCTCAAAATTATTTTTTATCAGAGAGATTGTTACGGAATACTCTGGGTAAAAAATAAGTTTCGTTTCGTGAAACTTTAAATTCTGTCACAACATTCTCTATTAAGAACGCACCTTAGCTCATCATCGCCATTCAATCTATGTTTAATTGATGGTATGCTTTTCAACCTCTAGACTCCTGTCCTCTTTCATCGGCTAGGCACAGGGTATGATTGGAAAAACTTCGGTAAACTCAAGAGACTTGCGTCACAGAAAGGCGTGCCAATAGCATTCCTTTTGCGTGCCACTTTGTATGTTTGAGCTAAATAACCAGTTTCTGACCTACAAAATGTGCAAATGAGCAACAACCAGCCCAATATTTCTTAAATTGCGAGCGCTGCATTATTCATCATGTGCGCAAGTGTTGGACTGTACTAATACAATAAACAAAACATATACTGGTGAACTGCTGACACCGATTGTTTATTACTTCGTTAAAAGGAATGATGATTTTTTTATGATGGAATACTTACACATGGATTCCACATTTTTCAGCAGGAAACTACTTTCCTAATACTTGCTCCATTGAAAATTAATAGTGTCTTAGAAGACTCTGATGCTTAAACTAGCGATAAAACCAGGTTTTACAATGTCTTGTTAAACAGAAGGTTAACTTTAATCTACAGTTAAGGTCAAAATTTAGTTTTATGACAACTATTTAAATTCAAAACCGACTGTTAAACAGCTCAATGACAGACACGATGTTACGATGGACAGACACATATGTTATGATGGTTAAAATCTTCACATTTACTGATGAGCAATCTTGCTTGTTTATAAAATAGAATTTCTCGGTAACCTCCGCGTTACGTTAACGTACATAGTATCTAACGATTGGATTTGACAAGACATCATAAAACTGGGTCTGAATGCAAGAAATTTACACTGTAGAAATGGATCGCCTTGACCGGGGTCTGAACTCGAATCTCTTGATTTCCGGCCGAGTGCTTTTTGTAATTTTTACACTGTGAAATAACAATGTATATGAATTTAGCACTAGTGGAAGAAGACAAAAACACAGAACATATATAACATACTAGACCACAAAATAAAATAGATAACACGTAAAAGGACACATTTGAGATTGTTTGAGCTTTCGGCCTTTTCTGGGGCCTCCTTCAAGTCCGACTTTAAATAGGAACTTATTTAATCGGCAAAGTTGTAAGTTAACATTTTTTGAGAACTTACGAATGTTTTTACTCACCTTAGAGGTAAAAAAGAAAAACTTTTATAAATTAAAATTCCATGGATCTATAACGGCAAGGCAGGATTGCAGAAAAATACCCCTCTCGTATTGCTTGCGCTCGAAATTAATAAAAAAAACATGTCTAATATTTACCTTTCATTCAGTTTAGGGAAATTGCTGATAAAAACGTGTCCAGGTTATTACGCTCACTATACTCGTGGTCTCCAAAAGATAACATTTAGTAATAATAAATTATGAATTAATATTAAATCCTATTACATTCCCATAATGAAGAAGGGGATAATGACACACAGCGTCTCACAAATGCTATATCGCATTCTCCCCAGGAGAAATGACATCATCTCTCCCCAACACCAAATTACTTTCGTAAAACAGTTCACAATGTTTTCTCTTTTCATGATGACGACCTGGAAAATATAAGTGCTTGCATTTCCTCTTATAATTGTATAACACGATTCCTTTCACTTATAGTACTGCGCGATCTACTCTCGTGCTTGCTGAATCCAGGTACCATCTTGCCAACGGATGGATTGCAAACGCCAAATGTTTCATTTAACAGTAAAACAGTTAAGATTCAGTTTATTGTAGAAATTATCGAGTGAACACTTTGAGTTTACCCAAGTTATTCTTTCTTAGATCACCAAGGGGCTGCTTATCTTTACTTAACGTTCAGGACGTGGAACGGTCCTAAGAAATTAAGGGTTTTACTGGCATTAGTCAGAAAAACGAGTGCCCTGAATAATAATAAGGCCTAAGAAATACTATTAAAGAGCGCCTCTTAACTTGGAGCCATAAGAATCTTAGATGTTTAAAAGTTTACAATTATTTCTTCCACCATTATTTATAGCGTTGAACGTCCAATAAGCATTTTTAAATGTCGTTGTGAATAAAATATTCACGTTATATTTCATACAGAATATTTAATTAAGAAATTTGTAAAATAACTCCTAGTCCGTAATTTGTAAAAATCCTAGTACGTTTTTGGTCAAATTTCCGTCGGAATTAGGTTCATCAACTTTCAGTAAAATGTAAAAGACAAAGTCTCTTGGCATGCAACTTAATGTTTGATAAATTCTCGTGCACATAGGATCCAAATGACACGCTCGCCTGGATAAAACGTTGTAAAAGTGATCAAAATGTGTTCAGGAATCAGTACACGCGTGTGAATACCTTGAAAATCAGGCTTCGATTGTGAATAAAACAAACATTTTTCCTAGATAACGAGCATAAAAAGCGAAAATTACAACATTATAATCGCTCCTAACTAAGGAGGATGTTGGTTGTCTCGATTGATTCCACTTTCCGTCTTAGCAGAGACCGAGGCGAGATGCACGTATCTTTTTCGGCACCAGTTATTTTAAATACTCTCTTTCGAGCACGTCGTTTTCCATGGCAGTCTCTGAATCTTGAGTGGGCAGCACATTTTTTTGAAGGTGCCCTTTGATCGAGATGTGGACGCACTAGTCGAATTGACGAGAGAGCCATTCCAGTCTCCTTAAAAAAGCAAGGGAAAAGCAGTCACGGTGCAAGGCGGAAAAAATATTTTAAAAATAAGACTGTTGCTGTAGTGGACGCCCTTGCAGGTTTAGAATTAAAACTTGCGCGACGTCTTTTTTAATCGATTTTCTTTATTGTCGTCATTCCCATGTCCCAGGAAGGGAAGGAAACAAGGCGACTGGGTGGAAGTGTAACACACCCTCGTGACCTTCGAGAAGGGAGAGAGAGAGATAGAGATTTTAATTTGACATTTCTTTTTTTCACTCCATCTTTCTTTCCCTTTTTGTTTTATTTGGAACGGTTTCAAGTCGGCCGTCTCATCATGCTCCGCGGGATGTCTCCAACCTCTTTTAGATGTCGACGAAGCGATGCCACTTGGTCCTAATTCTACGCAACTAGGTTATATCTAGTGAGGTTCTCAGCTCCAGCGTTGGTTAAGCTCCACTTTTACGCCCTTATGACATGGGTGAAGGGGTAGGGTTGTAATGGCAATTAATTTGCAGAACTAAAATGTCGGTCAACATGTTAAATCGTGCTTTCAAACAGTGAGGCATGGAATAATTTTATCGCTAAACTTGCGGCTGAAGGGAAATCCTCAAGGAGTAAATGTGTTCAGCGAAGCAATTCAAGGATTATTTTGATTGGAACCAAAAACTGCGATTTTTTTCTATGAACTCTACCTTTAAGCGCCATGCATTAACCGTTTAACTTGCTTCCTTCTCGAAACCGCCCTCTTCTCGTAGATTATGTATTCTTGACGCATAACTTAGCAAGTCCATTTTTCAAAATGTTAACACACCATTTAATTTTAATATTTTCATGTAATTGGCTACACTTTTTGTTTATACCTCAATTATAAAAGGGAAATTAAAGAGTATTAAACTTTAAAACAATGGATAAATTATGCCATTTATTCCTTTATCTCAATATATTTAGTTATTTAATAGGATCATTCATGCATACATGTCGGGCGTCTAAATCACCTTAGAGGTTGTCGACGATCGATTGATATGACCCACCCTCCAAACATTTCTGTTACCCCTTGAATCTCTTCATGCTTTTTTTTATCTGCCTTAATGTTTTCCAAAATCCGTTTCCCGTTTCCCAACCGATGTCACCTGCTTCAGATCCTGCCAATATTTTTAATGCTCAACATTGTAATCCGAAGATTTCGTTGTCTAGAATATGTCCTTGGAGGTACCTTTCCGTCTTTTAAGTGGGTTAGGCGTCCATACTTCGTAGGATCTCTTGGTCAGTCAGTCGGTCAATTCGTTTGGTTTCCCTCATTCCTATGCAACACTACATCTTTATTGCGTAAAATATTTTTCTCTGCGTTCCCACCGCTGATTCCTGTCGACATTAGATTTATATTTTAACCTTTCACCGAACGAAACCGTGCATAAACTATAACTTTTGAATGTGCTGAATTCGAAAAAGAACGTGCACTCACTTCCAGCAACAAGAACCTCTCAAGTATACGTCTCGTGCATAGAAAATCCAAAATATTTTACATCCCCTTTCATAAATCTAGTCTTAATACCATAAGCAACCTCACACGGAAAAGTATGAATGAAAAAGAAGATTCTACCTCCACAGATTCCGAGTTCCAATTTATTAATAGAATACATAAAGACATAAAAATAATTAACACGAAGTTCCTCTCATGGGTGAAGGAACTAATGTCGACGGTGTGATACCCACGTTTCCTCTGACTGAACAATGAGCACGGGCATGATTTGTTGATTTATTTCGCCCAACAGATGTGAAAGTTTAGCATACATAATTTCTCTTCGGGCAACATAGCTATGGGTTTCTAAACTATTTTCGTTATGAATCCATCAAATAAGCTCTTGACATCGTGCCCTAAATCCTCATTTCTATGAGTGAAATGGACAGCTTTCCGGAAGGAACTGACTAAATCACACACTACGTGTTTATGTTTTTTCCTCGAATAACAAAAACTCACTAAATCCGCTAAATTCTGACCATATTTGTAGAACATACGAGTACATTAAACTACCGTGGCTTCAACAACTCTAGCCAATAATGCAGTCGTTTCGATCTCCTCGAAGCCATTTCACCAATGAGGATGAAGGCTGCGAAATTTACTGCTACGACCTAAAAAACAGAAGCTGAAAAGTATGCTTGATATTAATATTCCGATCCAACCTCTCATTCGATTAAATTCCTAACCATAAAGAGTTGTAATTAAGGGAAGCAAAATGCGATGCCCTCATTCTTCGTTATGCGTCATTTTTTCTATAAACGAAGCTAAAACTATAGAAAGTTGTCTTTAAGTAAATAAAAAAATATTTCCTTACAGAAAGGGGTGGAGCGTTACTGAAAGTTATTCGTGTCATTTGGTTTCAACAAATCTTACATAGCAAAATCAACATATTTTCTTTTCAATGTACGTCCACTTTCCATTTACAAACATATCACGAGTATATTTAGCGTTTAACGCACTCATGTAGATGGAAAAATAAAAATTAACCAGGTGTCTTTAGTTCATGAATTAAATGAGTTAAATCTGAGAATGACGTGTTTATTCTAAGTTTGCCATTCACGTATTCTATATGCTGCCTATGAAATATATGTCTCCTTTGTGGATTTACACTTCGGCTCAATAGGCCGAAATGCAATGACGCTCACTGACTAATCGAAATGTGCCAAATTCTGATAACACAGGGTGCGAGGAATAAGCAGAGTAATGTAACGGTTTTTTTTAGAACTCTGTTCTAAGTGAAATATTCGCTAGGGCATTGACAATTTCAAACGATAGAAGCATTAGGATAAATCAATATAAATTTTAACTCAATTATTTAATTAGCAGTTTTGGAATATGCAAAGTTTACGTATACTGATATGAATGCAGTTCAACATCAACAGTTTCACATTTTTTCTGTATTTTCCTCAATTACTCATAACTAATAACGAATAAATTTACTATAATTATGAAGAGGAAGACTTGTTTTTTTCTATCTATCCTAAATTTTTCCCCCTAATGTTCACCACATAATCAGGTATGTTGCATATCCTTCAACCGATTTTCTACAGCATGCAGACATTTTGCTGCAATTATGCTTTCCTACTCAATGCTAATGCAGCTATCAAACAAAATCCTACAAATCAATTTACATACTTCCCTCTCCCCAAGTAAGATTTTTCATGGCATTCCTCCGCAATTATCTTGCCTGCGTACGGACTATTCTAGCATTTGTCATCCTGCTTGGCCTTATGATGAGCTGTTCAATTTCACGAGCACCCTTCTTAAGGAGACGGAAGTTCGACAGGGAGAATACCTGCTTAACTGAGTGAATCCTCTCGTTCAATATGCGTCCTTAAATCATGCTGCATTGATCAGAGAGGTCTTCAAAACATACGACCGTGTTTTTGTCCCTAAAGTCGAGAAATTTCTAAAAAGTACATAATTAAACATTTTAATTAAAAAAATAGAAAGTAAAAATGTCAACAATTCATTCCTGTTGTAAATTAACAGATGAATTGTGTTCAGCAAGGAAGCGTTGATGACAACGAGGGAATAAATGACAAACGCCTTTGGCAAAGAAGTAAAACAAGAAAGTCCATTGAAACCTTTGATATAAGACATAGTGTTGCACGAGTTCGTATGGTTCGGAAATTCAATCGTTTCAACAAGAAAATAATTATAGATTGGGGGCTATCGAAATGTGGGATCGGAGAAGGATAGATAAAATAAAATGGACGGAAAGAAAAACATAAGTATGAAGCCTAAGGCAAAGCGGACAAAAGACGGCTATTGGGAGGAATTCTAAGAAGACAGGACAATTGGATTCAGGAAATACTAAGAAGCAGTGGGATACAGAAGATCGTAATAGAGGGAGAATGCTCGGAAAGCAAGCAAGAGGGAGGAAAAAAATAGGCATTTTAGATACAATTAAGGCCTGGTTTTATAATGTCTCGTAAAATCCAATGGTTAGTTATTGTGAGCATTGACTTAACTTAGATATTACAGAATAAATATTGTTTTAAAAACACATAAGATTACTTTTTATTGAATGTGATCAATGCAACCGTAGAAATAACGTCTTTTTGTGATTGTCCATTTTGACTGTCTGTTCTGAACTTAACCAGCGGTCATAAAACTGAGTTTTGCCCGTAACCGGAGGTTAAAGTTAACCTACAGTTTCACGAAATATTATAAAACCAGGCTTAAGGAAGATAGAAAGCATGCGGAACTAAGGTATGAGTTATTGTAACATTTCGCAAGGAGTCTAAGTAATGTTATATCCTGTTAATCGGGGTTTACGAGTACAGTAGTGTGTGCAGCGCCAGTGCACATCAAAAACCTACCCGAACCCGTTCGGCACCTTTTAAGAACAATACAAATCACTGTCACGTAGTATTATACGAACTATCTTCGAGGCTTATAAACATGGCTGTCAACATATATCTGCAGTCTGGTGGAATCGAGCTCGATGGAGTCAAAATCTATCCTATTAAATATCTGTGGTAAGTGATGAAGAAGTTTAATGAGCCTTCCAAAGGAATATTTAATTCACTAGCTCGGATGACCCGGAGACCCTATAATCTTTCACAGATTTTAGCTACTAAAAGGACGAATCCACGATCGAATCTGCTTATTTTTTCTGCAACTGATGAACAATAGCTCTTCTTGGGTTCTCCAACAGAATGCTACTTGTGATCCACTAGGTATATGGTAGAGGAAATGCAAATTGAACGGCACTCCCATAAAACTGATATAAATAACAAACTATTGATTTATTTCGAAGGTATAAGTTTAATTTCCAGTTCTAAGGATTTTTTGCTGTAAATTTTATTTATAAACATATTGAATGTAAAAATAATTAAATGAGAAATCATCCTTGCCAAGTGAACAAGCAAAGGAGAGACTCTAAGAAACACGAGGAGGATCACCTTTCGCCACGAGCACCAAGTTCCCCGTCCATATGGTCGCATTAGGAGTGATGACGATTCCTTCCATTTGACCACCTGCTGCTCCCACACGTTATTCAACGCACCTGCCGAAGTTACCAGGAACCGTAGTACACCTAAATTCGCCATTAGCCCTCGTTTTCCTTGCCTTAAAGAGTACAATGCTGCATTTACTCAGATCATCATTACTTAACTTCCCATTTCGGGCACCTTTAGTCCGGATACATTGCCCATATTCGCTTTTTTTTTGGCGGCCAACCAAAAACGTTTACGTAAACAGAGAGGTTGAATGCATTTGATTGAGCTTATTTGTGAGAAGGTGGAGTATACATATATTTAATTGGCGTAAATTTTTATTTGAAAGAAAGGAAGTGATTTAGACTCAATTTAATGAATGCGACTGGATGAAAATATAATAATTCTTACAAGGAAAAGTAAATTATAACAATAATGATGCCAGTAATTACATTTCCCCGAGTAATTCATCACTTCTGAACTCCAGCAGAATGATCGAATATTGAACCGATTTAAATAAAAATTACAGATTCATGCGTGATGTGGTGGACCTGTACCATAATAACACAGATAAAAACTACTACTACAATTTTCCACTATAAAAATTTATTCACGACCAGTTTCGATGCACTGTATCATTTTCAAGTGAAACACCTTACATTTTCAAGTGAAACGCTGCATCATAACGTGATTAAATTGTTATTTAGTGGAAAATTATTGCAGTTTTCATCTCTGTTATTATTAAACCGATGAGTTCATTGAATCAGGAAATCCAATGCCATTTGTTATGCCATTTAATCAAGGTTTTTTTTCCCAAGAAATCATTCGTACTCGTTGATTAATCCATGAGGTCAAACGATGGTGAGGGATATTAAGCGTTTGGAGGTAATTTCCTACGATTTCGTTCAAGTTTGCTAACATATGTTCAGGCGGGTTCAACGCCTTCCCGCGACATTCGTCATTCATGTTTTCCACGCTCGCGAAATGGGAACGAAACCATCTCGTGCCTCCACAAGTTATAATGAACGAGGGAATGGACAGCTATGACGCTGTCCGCATAAATACCCCGAGCAGTCTTTCCATCCACCCCATGCCTTCCCACCAGTTTTTTTTTTGCCCCTCGCGGCACAAATACACGTACAAATACCTGCATGCACACAGTGGATAATGAGAGTTTGAGATCTGCCTCCGCCGAGCCAAAAGAGGAATAATATTCAGAGGTCACGGGCAAGTGAATGTGCACTACTCGGTATACTTGTATCTAATGAATGTGATCGACAATATTATATGAATTGATGTATTCTTTGATATACAGCCATTAAAAAAATAAATAACAAGTCAATAAAAAGGTATCCACTGGCTCCTTCTTTTATTCATACCGCATATCCCTGAAGCACTCAGTTCAAAATTCCTTTATACAAATCTCCGGTAAATCATTTAATCATACCAAGTCCACTCCGTCAGAGAACATTTTTCTTCGAAATCATGAAATAGTATGTATTTTACAATTATTTTACCATCATTCTCTTTTCTGTCGATAAGTTAAGTTATTGCTTTGAAGAAGCGGATATGAAGGGCTAAATTAATCTCCTTAAAAATATTACGGCCAAAACATTTGAACCGATTTTCAATTGCCCAATTTTTTTGTATTTAAAATCTTTTATAACCCTACACTTTGGCCGGCCGCTGGTTAACTAAACAAAGTTAATTTTCGAGGAAAGGAAAAGGAAACTCACTCTAGAATTACAGAAATATATCGAGACAATATGTTTAAAATGAATTGAAAGTTTCCAATCAATTGGTTATATCGTAGTATTCCTTAATCTATAATGATACAGGAAACAGTTAAACACGTATGACTGGTACTGTTCCAGAAAGTAAACGACTTAATTTTTCCTTAAATTGAGCGAAAATAATGTTTTACAGCACAATTGCAGTTGCTGGAGTTTTGCCCAGTTCCAGAATAAATTTATTTTATTTTTTTCAATTTATTGAAGACCTAAGTAGTTCAGCAAAGTAAGGCATGCAATATGAACTTCCTCCTGCTCTCTCCCTCTCTCTCCTTACCCCTCTCATTGAATTTCTCCCTCCACCATTACCTTTCCTGTCTCCTCCCACGTACCCACCCTCTCCACCACTTCCCTTCCTCCCCGTACCCATCCCCACCCACTCGCTCCACCGCCTCCCCCGTGGAAGCGGTCCGTCCGGTCCCTATCCCCGCTCGCCCTGCAATCCACGGCGGCGTCCCGCAGACCGGCCTGTTCCTTTCGCCTCGCACACCCATCCACCCCCTTCTCTCTACCGCTCCCCCTCCGCACCTCCTCCCACAACCATTCCAAACCTCTCTCCCCCACACCACTCGCACCGGCGATTAGCATTATTGGCTGCTTTCCAGGAAAGCACACGGGTTCGATCACCGGGTTGGAATTCCGCGACAGAAAATCAAGGACGCGCGTCTTTGTTTGTGGACGAGTTGTTTGTACGCTTTTCAATCGTGCTCCAAGTGCCACCTGGGGTTGGGCGGGCGGGAGGGATGCGTGCGTGGAAGCGTGAGCAAGGAGGTGGGCGTGCCATTGGGGTGGCGGCCGCCAGTGACCTCGCGGGGTTACCGAGTTGCTTCCAAGCCTTTCGCATTCGTGCCTCGAGACCCTGTCCTATGTTGGCACTGTGGTATGGGTGGTTCGAAGGTTACGGAACGTAGCTTATCTTGCAACCTTTGAATCGAAAATGCGTACTTTACGTGACATAAGGCACGTAAAGGTTTTATTCGTGACATCGGGGATGTTCAGCGTAGGTCAACAGGTTTTGTTTCAAATGCAATTAATAATGTGAGCATAGTCACTACATATTATGAAGCCTTGAAGCGAGACCACGGTTCTTCACAACGCATGCGGGTGATCGAAATCTCTATTAACGAGATGATAACGAAAGCGCGATCTTCGGTCTTCAAATTTCGAGCTACGGAACCCAGCATAAAGTGATTTTTGTCATTACCACGAACCAATAGAGCTGAGTGGCAAGTTCCATGATCTCAAAGTGTGTAAACTCTCTAAGTAAATTGCGTTAGGGATAACGCTTGAGGAACATTCACTATAGCGCCCATGAGGTAGAAAAAAATAGTGCATGATTAAACTACTTAAAAAACAATCATAGCGTTTGGATACACTTATTAAATTTACATTTACTCTTTGTGTCCAAACTGTGATTACCAAATGAATGCATGTACGTAAATGTGCCAAAAATAATATATTTAGGCAACTATTTTTTTGTCGGAGAACAATAAGAGTTAGCAGAAACCTCGCTCCCAACTAATTCCTTTGATCACATTTCCAATGCATTCCCATTGGTACATGGAAGCCCAGCTGTACATCATTGCGTTGCCTGCGGCGAAATGGATAATCACAGGAGCAACACTTGGCGTAGCCAACGCACAGGACCTTGTCACAGTTTCATCAGAGTGTAGTTCTGGACATGAAATGAAACTTCTTCTTCTCGAAAATAAAAAATATATAATTTTTACATTAGTGAAGCATCATCTTATTCAGCAGCAGGCAGTAGTTTTAAAATTTATATTATAATTAAACATACATGTTTATAGATGAATGAGGAGAAACTTGTGAGTGTATTCGAAAATGTTGTAAATCAACATTCCTTAAGTTGCCATAGATATCAATAACTTACTGCAAGCAAAATATGCAAATTACAATCAACAGTCACGCCGTTAAGCTTGAAATAAAATAACATTTAATGAGAGGTCATTAAGAAATTAAACAACATTTAAGTGAGAATTTTGTCACTTAATCATATACGCGATTTTGGAGTTTCCATCAATTTAAAAGTAATCTTGAAAAACAAAAATCCGAGGGATACGAATTTTTATATTTTTCAATGTAATTTTGAAAGCTTCGACCATTATACAAAAAAAATTGCATGAAAAATACCAAAAAAATTTAACGACTGTCTTGTTTAGTCGTTAAGATAATCGAGTATTAATTACTTCCGACAAAATTCTCAGAATATTTCAAGTAAGATTAGTTCTGTGTTTGGGAGTATTTACTTGTATATCTCTAACGAATAATGCTGACGAACAAAGTCCAAAACCCTTGCATCGTCAGAAAATCCCAATTTCCTTTTCTGCGCATTTTATTAGATGAAAAACTTAATATTTACATTCATAAACTCGTATATTCAGAGAACTTCAGACAAGCGAGATGAAGGAGGAAAAGAATAGGTACGTTGGACGGATTGAAGGGAGGCAATGTATGCGGAATGGAAGAACCGTTTATTATGCTGGGCATTGTTGGCATAGATCTTGTTCCGGGAACCCAGAAATACAGCGATGTACAATCGGAGCCCATCCAAAACTAACGTTAAACGATAGAATACCAAATAATAATATACTCACGAAATTACGCTGTATTTATTAAAACCCTATCTTGAATCAAGTGTGGTTTGACTGCCTCGGGTTTAGATATCCATCTGACTTTCCCAGGTATGGGAGTAAAAAAAAATATTTAGTTGGTATTTTAGGGGTGAAAAATGTCTACTGGTTATGAAACTTCTTGGACTCGCAGAGAGGCAACCGACCTGACTCGAATGAGACACTTCATTGCAGACTCGGGTCAGAAGTTTCGGCTTCCATTAAGAAAACGAACGTGGAATGACTTGTTTGTCTCGCGATATCAAGTTTTTTTTTCCAGTTCGTTAATTCTCCATCCGTATTTCACGAAGCAGACGCCGACCAGGTGCGGACCGGCAAAGCGTTTCCATTCAGTCCGATTCTTAGTCTCATTTGTGCCATCGCGTCTCTCCTTCACCCCCCTCCCATCTCCTCTCTCCCGTGTCAGGGAAAAAAAAGTTAGGAATAGTTTCTCTAATCCTATTTTCACCTGGCCTCTTCCAGTCCAGGCTTCGCCTCCGGGTACCTTTTCACTCTTTATCATATAAAACGCTAGTCACGTTCAGCGCCCAAAAAACCGCCCCGAATAGCTTTCGTAAATATTTTATGGGTCTCTCTCTTCCCGCGGGTCATGGCATCGTTTACGATTGGGCTGCGCTAAAAGGGACCCTCAACAAGTACAGTCAGTCTATCCGTCCCGAAAACCTCGTATGACACCGTACTCTAGCCGAGAATATAGTATGTCGTGAGTGAGGGGACAGTGTACATGTATTCTGCATGCGTGCAACGGAGAAGGCCACAACAAATGCTTTTAGAATAAATATGCCCCGCACTTAGCAGGTAATTCACGCTCATCCTTTCGGTGGATGATTCATTATTTACAACGCTCACGCATGTAAAACTCACGTTTACACTATCGAAGCCTTGCACTCAAACTCAGTCGCTCATTATTCACCTTGACTCCCAAACCAATTCCTAAGAAAAAAGACAACCACAAATAAAAAGGTGCAGGCTAGTTACGACTTGAAATTAAATGGTGACGTTTTTCCAGCTTGAGCAGCGCGCTTACCTTGAAGTGACTCTTTATATTTTTAGAATTTATATCATAAACACAAAACTTTAATAGATAAAGAACTCATCCCTTACATTCGAAAAGAATTACGTCCATTTAATACTGCCAATCGGTGTTAAAAAAGAAGATTTAATCTTCTCACGGCATCGATCTCAGTGTACGCATACGTAAATACATGAAGAACATTCCTAATATCAAAGAAAGAGGACACAATAATTCACGTTCCCCATAAATGCGTATGTTATAATTAATTCTACAATGTAAAATTGTTCTCCACAATGAACGCTAGCGCTCCATTATCAATCGTTTACAAAGGATGACATATCACTTTTGTTCATTTGAATTCTGTATTCTTTTGACTCTGGGAAGACCTGACGCAGATTATCACTGTGCCGTTAACCTCAGGTGAGCAAGCAGTGAAATATTTAGCCCTGACCTGGAATGCAGCGAACGCGTCCATTGGAAGAGAAACTCCATAAACGATATGAAGTAATTGTCGATCCTCTCAAAGAAAGAGCGACTTATTTCCAAACGAAAATTAATGGGTCGCTTGCGTTTGATATATGAGCAAATTTTTCCAAACTGGTTCCGTCCAGACCCTCTTTCTCTTCTGCGAAAATAGAAAATATTCCCTTTCCTCTAAGGCTTTTCATAACTGCCTTTCAAATCATCATGCCTGCTCATGGGAACCTGAATTTACATCCCTGATCTCTCGGCTCGCCTTGACTTAAGCCTGTACACACGGATTTCCAATATTTAATGGGGAACTATTGGCGAAGGCTTGCGCTGGATTTCAAACTTTTTTCGGAGGCAGAGTGAACCGGAGACGACTTTTCTTATCCAAAGTGAAGGGATTGCATTTACCGATTTAAGCATTCTGATCCATACTGATTACCTCATTTTCGTTCAATAAAATATTCCGAATAAATTTAATATGAAAATAAAATAAAAATAAATGTAATTCAACGCGACCGCAATTTTATCACGAAAATCTCCGTGGTATTGATAATGGGTATTTAAAACTACAGGTGGTTGTCACTCTGCTAATAATGCTAAATAATGGACTCATAGACCTACCCTGAACTCCTTCGAAATTCCAAATGTGTAATTTATTTTTTGCGCATTTAACCTCCAGACCTTAATAGTATCTAAAATCCAAATTAGGGATAAATTTAAAGGTAAAAAGAGGAGCATACTTGAATCATCGCAGTTCAACGGGTTACATCACTCATATCAATGTTAAAAAAATGTCAAATATCAAATTATTGATTATTGAAGCTTTATTCTCGAGGAAATTTATTCTCCCGCGCTCTTTCGTCATTTTTTTGGAATGAAAAACGCCTGGGAAATAGAGGAAAAGAGTAAAAGAGATCGACGAATCATTAAGGAAAATAATATGCCCTGACACGGTTTCGTGCCTACTCGGTCGTTGAAATTTCCGCTCTGCGTGAGTCATTCATCCTTCTCGTCCACCCTATGCGCCCGAAGAATGGGGAAGGTGGGAAGAGTGGGCGAAGAGGACGCAGGAGGAAAGAAAAAAAATATATTCGCACGTAAATGCCTTGGCAATCCTGGAGATCAGAGCGTTCCAATTCGTTCTGTCCTCTCAGGGGACATTTCAAGTTGTGGGAACAGGAGGGCCATTGGCACAAAAGAATTTTTTGGAGGTTGGCTGAAAGGCAAACGTGTCGTGAGTGCGAGACTTCGACCGTGAAATCTCTTTGGGGATTGCGCAGAAAAAGAAGTTTGAGAAGGGAGATTAGAAGGAAGACGGAGGATAATCGAGGACGTGAGCGGTCCTGACCGTAGGTGCGAGCCTCAAGTTTGATGATGCGATTCCTTGCCATTCTTCAATGCACGTGTTTCACAATGTGACATTCCATAATGGCAATCTTTTCTATTACAATTCATGGAATAAGGCTGCGCATCCTATGATGTATTCCAGATTAGATGCTGTAGAAGACCTTATGTACTCGCAGACCAACTTCGACATTTGCCAGCAACGATAAAGCTCTATCTGAAGCAAAGGTTCACCATCACTAGTTGGATTAACAATAAGGTTCCTAAAGATTATTATCCTCGTGTCATGAGAATGTCCTTTGGTTCACCCTACATTATTTTCTTCATCATTTCTTCGTCAATTCTACCTGCCTGCGTTCAGTATAAAAAGACTATTATTTTCCTCCCTTCCCCCAGCTTACCCAACATTCTTCATTCTATCATGACCTTCAACATCCCACTACCTTTCAATATTTTCTCCATCCACTTTCTCTGCCTTTTTAAAGTGCCTTTTTCATTAAAATACAAACCCTTTACGTATGTGTATGCCTTACGGAATTCCATCCCCTTTGTCGGATCACACTGCGATTTAGGTGTGATTTTTTATGAGAAACATAACTTCCACCAGCGCATAAACAAATTTCTCCGTATCCGTAAGGCGATGGCTGTAGTTGACCTCCTTAACCGTCTCACCAATATTCCGGATCCCCTTGTTCTTAGCAAGGTGTTTCGTTGTTGTGCCCTACCCATGTTAGAATACTGCGCATCGATTCGATCGACTGCTTTCCCTTTAACTTTAGAGCTACTCAACCGTTCTGTTGATTTCCTTATCACCATTTCTCCTCATCGCAACCTCTCCCACAGGAATTCAACCCGTGAACTTATTGTATGCCCCCATGGAATTTCCCACATCTCCCGACGCCGTGTACGACTACTACGTACTATCTTATACGAAGTTATTACGCAGCATCATGAACGGATCTTTCCCCTTTAGTGACCTTCTTCCTCTCTTTTTTCAATCCTTGTTTCCCCTCGACTCACACGTGACCATGATCCTCTACCTGCCGAATTTTCAACTTTCCATATCACAACGTTCCCTTTTCTACCGTATACCAATCACAATTAACTCCCTGTCCACACACCTGCCTTCCTTCATCCTTTCGTTCCACTTTTCTCTTCACCTGCTGTCTTTTCAAATAGCATTTTGGCATTAATTCTCACACTAAGCGATCTCCTTGTTTTTATGTGCCTCTTCAATGTGTGCCTTTTTATTAAATTACTTTTAATTTGTTATTTATTGATCCAAATCGATTATTTATACATTGTTTATTGTGATAACCAATGTAAAAAGCCTTTCTGCCGTATTTTTTTACTTTGAATAAATGAAATTTCCCCAGCATCTTCTTCTCTTCTCCTTCCATATTTAAAACTTAACTGGTTGGTTTAATCTCTATCCAACTTATTTTCTGCATTCTTAGCCGCAACCACATCTCAAAAGCCTCCAATATGCGCTCATCTTGTCACCTCAAAGAAGTATATATCACTGAAGGATATTCTTTCTCGAACTAATAATAACTCTAAGGAGGCAATAATAAATAATGGAATAGATATGAAATTCCTAAAGTGCCGTGAATGTGTGATTTTTCAGCGTTAAATCGGCCACGAAAACTCTCTAGCATTCAATAAACAGTCATTTAAAAACGGGAATGTGTTATTCTTTTCGTTGTTTTCCATTTTCATTGTTCAATTCTTGCTTTTACTGATATAGTTACCTCTGGATTCAGTAGATAAAGAATATTTAGCTCTAATTTAACAACTTTAGTCTGTATAAGGGTACAGAATGTTCGTATTCCCAGTTTCTAGTCTACTTAAACATTCTTTCCCCAAATTGAATAAATATGTGAATTTCAATAGATTAGGCGGATGTAGGGTGTTATTATCTTTTTTTCATCAAGAGGAAAGTTTTGTTGGACCAAGGCTATTATTCGCTCTAGCGCGACTGCTCAGAGGAGAGAAGATGGGATTTCCCGTAAAATTACGTGGGCAGGCCACTGCCAAATAAGCATCCAGCGAGCGGGCACCGCTGCGAAAACATAAACGCCAGCTCATCCCTCTTATTATAATGTTTAACTCCTCATTTAATTTCCTTAAATTCTGAAGACTCTTTTCCTTTTTTTTATGATTTCATTCGGTGACGTGCGGTAGAAACAAATTTAAACAGAATTCCACCCATAACGACCAAACGTTCGTTGGGCAATTTTTTAAAGTTAATTCTGCATGTTTTAAACATTTCAAGCGTAATAACAGTAACTATTGTCATTTAAGATTGGTTGTCCAGAGAATTGGTAATTCCTCTGACGATTTTTGAACAGAAACTATCTCACGACATGCATTTACTCCCTTGTTTCTGTGTTTGCACAAATTAAACGCAGCTGTGCTACCGTCTAAACCCAGATAGACCTGACATACACAACAACCTATTAACATGTTCGATAATGCTCCAAAATACACGTGTAAAACCTAGCTGTGTTGATGATGACAATACCAAAATTAATTAGCATTCCTACGGTCTGGTAACCTACGCTTCATTCGCCTCGTATCTTAATTCATTTAAGTTTCCCCACTGGCAAGCCTTGCCTTTCCTAATTTGGAATCCCAACCTATTGCTTCTATCCTTGTTTTTCTTTTTCAGTTCCCTTTTCCATTATTGCTTTTTGTTTTAGTCATATTCACGATTTAATGACTCAGACTCAATCAATCGTGTGATGCGAAGAGGGATTAGATTTGTAAAACATTTTTTAATAAACTTATTGGCATACCTGGCTCATCAGATGAACGGTGGTTGGAGTCACTCACGAAGTTAATAACATCACAAATTGACTATCTTGCCAACATTGGAGCCAGGTCTCTTTGGCGATGATGCTGAAAGTGTACTATTAATCCCAACCTACTCGTATCTATGTCATTCACCGAGGACAATAAGATATCAGAACAACTGAAAACAGCTGCGCTAGGGTAAAAAATATTTTCTTAGTTTAAGTAGCCAAGTATGCTGTCATTTTTTACCTGCACCTTTTTGTATAGTTCTTTTTAGGTTTTAGCTCGTCTCGCATTGATAAAGAAGTTTTTTTTACACCTCCTATCACCCACTCTAGCGATAGCTGGCAGGGTAGCATATGGAGTTAGAATTAGAAATCGCCTACAAAACTATCAACAGTAGTGCTTTGGTAGCTTTTTCGGAAGATTTATATTCCTCCAGCTTATCAAACTTGCTCATAGTTGATCCGATCTGTGAATTTGAATGCACTCCTTTCAATTCAATTTTCTTTTCAACTCTAAATGCTTTGAGAATTCCTATCAACTTGCCAATGTAGATGCCATTTCTCTCTTCGAAAAACATTACCAAGGTTCACCTTTTAGTGTTATACTTGGAACTACGCTTTTTACTGGATCCCAAGAGGATAAATTAAGAGGGACCCTAATCTCTTAAGAGCATCTCCTGAAAGCATTTCGCCTTCAGAAGGGATACGTGCGAGGTTACAAAGCATGACTAATTTAAGAGTTTTCTGATGTCATATTTTTATGTGAGCAATTTTAATGATACGTAAACAGGAGAGCCATAAAAGTTATCCTTTGGAATGTTTTAAAATAAAATGTTTGGAGTGCTTTAAACTTTCAAATGTGCATTCAGACCCTTTCAATATGATTCATAAATCTAAAGTTATAAAAATAAATGAAGAGATGTGCAAAATTTAGTTAGCACAATCCTCGGCGGTAGTTTATATGTAAATTTAAAAAGAAAGATTTCACGAGATTTTGATGGAATTCCATCCCTATTCATTGAGGAAAGATAAGGAACATCACAGTATTTTTTCAAAAATATATATACAAGGTTACATGTGACTTATGCATTCTTATTTTTATCTTTCGCAGGTGAGTGTAAGAACATCTTCACAGCCCTTGAGATTTATGTGGACTGCACCTGGTCTGTAAGTTCAAAATGACCCCAAAACTGAAACTTTCCTATGCCTACCAGGTTGAATTTCTTAAATGTGTTCTACACGTATTTGGTGATATGAAGCATAATCAAGGGCATTTTTCTCCGATAGCAGAGCTTTGTGATTTGGTTTCAATGATTGTACTGAGTCAAAATTAAAAATCATTGTTATTTAATACAGGGGTAGGACATCGTTTAAAATCATCCTGCGGTTCAAAATAAATTTGCCGAGTCTGTTACACGTGGGCACATTTTTTCAATGAAATATACACGCATTCCAAATTACGCGTTAATATGGGTTATATTTTTGGGTGCTTTACTCGTTTTATGTGGTTAAAATCTTTGAATAATTTCAATTATTCAGCAAATGTATACTCTTAATGTGTATTGATTTTGTTCTCACTGTTTGTTACTATGACATTTTAATATTAAATTTTCTTTGAAAATAAAAATATTTTTACAAATATTAGTGAAAACGAGAGAAGTGTAATGATGTACTTATCGGTGAGAAACATATGCTCTCCGCATTAAAAATAAGCAGATATTGCTCGAGTGCTTGTACATCAGATAAGGAGAGGTACATACAGGTATGTACATTCCTTTTCCCAATGAATGAGTAATCGCTTGAAAATATCCAGTACATCTTTCACCCATCTGATTAATTTTCATCTGGTAAACTCAGGCAGTTGTGATTACATATTTGATCTCGTGTCCCGAGAATATATGGATGTTATTTTTCTCCTCGAGTCGGGTCGTGTTTGTCCCCGTCTCGACACGTCAAATATGATTTTTGATCGAGTCACGCCCATGTTCCTTCTGTCAATTTTCCTCCTTGTCTTGAACAAACTGAGCGGACACCACGTCTGGAGAAATAAGTAGGATTCAATCTACAAGTCTTCGTTTTGGGGAGCCGCGTGTTTCAAGGTTCGTTCTGCACCGCTCCAGCCCATGCGGAGAGGAAATAAGTTTCGGAGCTGAAGAGCGGCGATAAGATTTTTTTTATTACCATATCACGAGCGCTCCTACATTGTTCTCCACGGTAGGACGCCTCACCCTGACAATGGATGAGTCTGCACAGGAGGAGGAGGTGGGCCAAACAATCCATCTCCAAAAGAAGCACAAAATAGCGGGGGAAAGAATCAGCTTTAGAAGAAGACCCATAGGGAGAAAGATAGTCAAGATAAAACATCATGTTTCGAACACCGGCTCGGCATCATTTAGGTAAGGTGAATATGTCGGTAGGTTGAGCTCATTTGATATGACCCCCAAGATATGCGGCATACACATGATGCATTCATGGCTAAATTCCTTTCCGAACATTTAAACCAGTTTAGAGCAGTTTAGGTCAAGTTACTACCACTGCTAACGAAACAATGAACTTCACCATATTGTTTTTGAATTTGAATACCCTACTAAAACCTTAGACGCTTTACTTATGAACACGACATACAAAGTATTGCTTTATTTTCTAAGCGATTACAATGCGTGCCAGCACAAACAAAGATGTGCTCACAGTTTACTCCATTGAACTGAAGAAAATTTTTGCTTCATCTCTGAATGAATTTAAATAATTGTTAGACTAGGAAAGAACCTTTTGAAAAAACAACTGGTCATTGCACTCGAAGAAAATATTTACGGCGGCTCCATGAAGACGATTTACAAGTACAAGGGCGATCGAGCTTGACCCTCTCCAAATCTGATAGGCATTCGCCAATATTTAAACTCACCACTTTCTCGGAAAAGGTCACCTCGTGTTCACGGGTTATTCGAAAGCGTAAGGCATTCCCGTTCCAAAAATGGAAGAGAGGTAAATAAGAAAGTGAAAAATCACAATTACATGGTAATGCATTCATGGAAGGGGTAGAGTGGCCGCCTGATGCAGTAAACTAAGATGAATCTCACACAAGGGTAAAATTTTGAATGTCGGAGAAAGCTTAATGAGTACCCGTAATCCACTTGCCCTAGTAATGAATAGAGAGAGGGTGCATGACAAGCTTCAGAAATTATCCTTTGGAGAACTTGCAGCAATTTCTCCAGTGTATGCGAAGAGGGCACTCAAGCCTTCAGTCCCTAGTAAACTCCAAAAAAAACACGCATCATACCCCCTGGTCCCACAGGAACGGGAAGGGGACCGAGTGTGGTGGGCGTGGAGGAAGGAGTTTGATGGGGCTTTTGCACCGCGGGGGTGGGCGTCGTGGGGGACGGCGGGGGGGGGGAGGGGAGGACGGGAAGAAGGGTGGAAACGAGCACCGCGCATTGTTGCCTTTCCCTTGGGGCGCGACTCCGACTTCCGAGAACGTTCCACACACCCACACCAGAAAGAATGGTTCCTCCTCCGTCTATTGCACACTTCTTCGGAGCCGCTTTTTGAGAGATTATCATTCATAATTTACGAGCGGGAGATCTTGGAAACTGAAATGAAAAGGTAGAAAGAAAAAAAACATGGAGATGGAAGGGGGGGGGGGAGGATACACATAAACAGCCCCGTTCTCGGAAAATGTTTCACGGTGATTCATCGACTTCGTTTCGATTCGCCGTGCACGATGGGTGCATTGGCACCGCATATATTTCGTGACTTAGCGAGGAGCTGATACTAGTTTTTTTTGCACACCATTTAGTTCATGTTCTGTTGCCAAATTCAACCCACGGTTGGGCATAAGGTGTTAACGGCCTCACTCGTAGTCGCTTAATAATAGTAGCAATTTTCTATTACCCTCATAAAATTATTTTTTTTTAATACTAAGCTAAGGAGACAGCCACTTAAACTGATAATGCGAAATCTGGAAACGGTTTCATGGCAAAACTAGCAGATTCCATCGCAAAATAAATAGCACTAATAAATGCAATGAGCTGTATTTTTTAATTGCACTAGTAATATATGCGGGGTGTCTAAGTCCAGTGACTTTGGTAGTGGTGATCGGGGTTGGTAGTGTTAGATACTACTGGTAGTATTAGCTGGTTGGTAGTATTAGATACTGGATTTAACAAAAATTGTTATTGCGCTAAATTTTTTTATTGTGTGCGTAATTAAACAATTGTCAATATATATTGTAGAAGAATTATTAAAATGAAATTCCCCTCCAGTCTATAGTTAAATACATGGACGGCAAAAGAAGTAGGTGGTTCTGAGCAGTATTCTGACTCAATGTAAGTAAAACGGGATATTTTTGAGAACTTCTCTATTGTTCCTTTTGCGATACAGTGCAGCTCCCTATAGATGACGTAAGGATGAGCCCTGATCGTAAATATTTTCATGGCATTTTCTGGCAAGCTAAACTCATTACAATATCATACTACGTAATACTCGTATATTTGGGGAAAAGTTGACAAGGATTCATTTTGGCTAAGTAAAGTGTTACTGAAAAGAAAACTTTCTGGGTGAACGCCATAAAAATTAGCTACCTAGGGAGCTAAAGCAAATCACATTTAACAATTATATTTAGAAACAAAAAAGACAAGTGCAGACCTTTAGCTTTTAATTACGTAAAATATTATACGATATAACAAGATTATCTATCAAGACTAGTCCTAGATGTGTGGAATGTCACGAAACTTATCACATCATCAATGAGTCACACTGTATTCCACCGAAAAATGCGAGGTATCAATTACAATGAAGAGAAATGAGAATTGTCGGTACCCAAAAGTTCGAGGTCGCGGTACACTAGTGGGTAGAGCGTTCGACTACTGACCGAAGTATTTATTCCTAATTGAAATCCTGGATGAGATCCAAGACTAAATCGCCCACGGCGATAACAACCTCCTTCCTGATCACGTCTGGACCATCAAAGTCAAAGCTGCTGTGTGTGTCGCAGTAACAAAGCTTTATGCATACCATGCCCAAGCAGTTAAAAGGCATATTAAACTGGTTACGATAGCGTGCCACGTCATTCTAGATGGGGACAAGTGACATAGTAGATACATTTTGGCTGAACTGGAAGCCCATAAAATGAAAACCCAAAAAAACCCATAAAATAAGTATTTTAAAGCAATTGAAAAAGGAATGAAAGAAACGTCCTTAATGTGAGGTGGTTATGCTTGGCCCCGGCGGAGTCCAAATAAGACCTTCTCTCGGGTCCTGCACATTTTTTTCCATCATTAAGTGCCTGAAACACTCCAGAAGGTGTATGAATTACCACAGGAAATCGGGAAAATTGGCGAAACCGTTTTTTTTTGCGATCGCCATTTTGCCTCCAAGGTAAATATTCTGCGCAGGTTAGGTCCTGCCATAGCGAATTTTTTCCCACCAAACCGTTAGTGATTTCGATAGAAGTTTTTTGAACCACCCCTTATGGACAGTGGTATCAGCGGGGACAAGACATTTCGAGGAAATCGAAATGTAGTGGGGGTTAATGGTGAAGGCCAAATGATCGAGTAACAAATGAAATTCGACAAGGATAGAGCGGAGAAGTGCGATATTTTTTGAAAAGGGAAAACGAGAACAACTCACACAATAAAAATATATGTATGGCGAGGAGTGGATATTTCTTAATCAACGCTTTCTTATACAATGTAGTTTCCAGCGTTACTTTGTGGAAGCAATCCACGACTCCAAAGAATACACTTTTTATTTCTACATTTTTAAAAATGTCACAGCAAAAAATATTTTCTGCGGAAATACGAAGTGTATTATTTGAGTCAACGCTCTCGCAATGCTGCCGACGACTACGAAGATTCCTAGTTTTCTTTTAGCTGGCTCGAAAGCACGATCACCAAATTACATGAAGATTAACTTCTTGACATGGTCCTCACTGGAAGCCGAATCACTAAGCCTCCCTGTCTTTCGCGAAATCTAGCCCCTTCAACTGATGCGGGGAGGATAGAAAAAAAAAGAAATAAATTGCGTGGGTGGATTTCTCTGAAAAAAACAAGGGATGCGTAACTCGATAGATTTCACCCCTATGATCGCAGGGTGTGTGGAGGAGAGGATAAGTGGAGGAGGGAGTGGGGGGAGGTGGTCCTGCGAGGGAGGCACGTTACGTTTTCAGTCTTGTGCCCTGGATTTTCGATCGAGGGATCGAATGCGTTATGACAGCACTTCGAAGGAGATAGGCCAATGCAGGAGGAGGGAAAAGTCCCCATTCCACGGCATCGAAGTCAGGTGGGTATGTTTAATAACGGTCTTGCGGTTGGCTTATGAGAGAAGAAGGGGCGAGGACGACTCGAGTGGAGGAGGGAGTGAAGCGGATCGAAGGGGTGACAAGGCTGCGAGGAGGGAAAGGTGTCACACTGTGGGGGAGGGGGAGCGAGGAGAGGACAAGACAGACAATCTTAGGCAAGAGGGGAAGGAAAGAAGGAAGGAAGGGTGAGGTGCGTGCGGAAATCATCGGTGAAGAAGGAAGAGGGGTGGGTCAATGGGAGCGAGAGGTGGTGGGACAGGAAGGAAAATTTTAACCCGAGTCGATGGGACTTTTTAGGAGGTTCACGTTTCCGTTAATTTCACGCGCATGGTGTCCTCCCCGTATGACGACTCCATGCTTAACAAAAGTATGTATTCATCAATGCGGAAGGAAATCACCTCCAGAACTTTCAGCCTGGAATATTCTAGTGAGTCAAAATTGAAGAGAAATCACTATTCAAAACGCAGATCTTCGCAGGACATTTAAAAAATTAAAGGAGGAACAAAGGTTTATTTTCTATCCAAGGTACACTTACTATAGCAAAGTCATTTAAAGGAAAATTATGACAATGAATTTGCATTTTTCTTGACTAAAATACGCTCACTCCTAATAATAATGGTGTAATTATAATCCTCAATATATATATGTCCTCATGGCGGAAATAAAATGCAATTCTAACTGGATAACCGGAAGTAGATGATCTACTAAAAGTAACAATAATGATGTTCAAGAAAATTCAAAGATAGAGCATGAATGATTAATGAAGAACTAGATGAATTGGAAACACCTTAAGGCACAATGGATTTGTGAGATACATAATAGAGGCGACAATTAAAGGGAAAGTCTCGTGAGGAAGTCCAAGAGGACATAATATTTCATAGAACAAATTAAGGAGGACGTAAAACAGGAAAGTTATCAGGGGTTAAGGGAAATAACACCGAACAGGGAAGAATTGGGGGCTGCAGTAAACCAATCTTAGGATTGAAATATTGATGGTGATGAATTATTAAGTCAGTTATTAGGTAAAGGAAACTACTTTTCCTTTTGCGTCATTTTAACGTTACAAATGTGGGAATCACTAAACAACAACTAAAAAGAAGAATGTAACATTTTTATATAAAGAAGAAGCAGAATATAGCCACTTTTAACTTGTCAGGCTTACGAATATTCTGTGAAATGCTGATTTCTACTGGTCTTCGGAAACAAATCGACAAGATTTAATGTAATGAATATGATTGCACTATTTGGGCATGTCTTTCAAAAATTGACGAGTGCTATTGATTGATAGGGAAGACCGAGCATAAAGCGAGATTATAAAGCATATATCGCAGAGAATTCAAGTACCAACTCCACAAAATGGCCACTAATTCTTCTTCAAAATATGAAATTAGAAGTTAAAGACTTCGTATAAAGACCAGCATATCCCTTATGCCGTTTCCGTCAAAACCCGCAGAATTTCGGTGTGAGATACGTAACGATTGAGACAGACATATTCTGTCAGATGCTCCCGGTGAAGCACAAAAACGAATTAGATGGCAAAAAAACAACAAAGGACGTCTATGTACGAGTTCACTTTTGGGAAATTTTCCATATTGGAAAAGGAATAAACAAAAACACCTGTGATGTCCAATAAAATGAAATCAATACGACCCTGGTTTCGACTCCTTGTTCTGAATAATAATTTCCACTGAATAGACGAATTACGAGTCATACGTAATAATAAAATTTTAATGGAAATCAAAAGTGAATCTTCTATCATTTTCAATCAAGCATAAAAAAATCAACGCAGTTATCAACCTGAATGTGGGTTTCATAGGAAATGGTAGATGAAGTTTTCTTGGGTCTCCCACCGGGTCAGTGGTTCCATATTGACCGACGTTTTGATGCTGAACTCCTGCATCGTCCTCAGGTGATCATCCACCCTGAGGACGATTTACGAGTCGAGCATCGAAACGTCGGGCAATGTGGAATCCCTGACCCGGTGGAAGACCTGAGAAAACTTCATTAAGCAAATACGTCGTGAAAGCACCAGATCTTACTTCAGGAAATGGTAGAGTTCACCCGAAACTAAGCCCAACGGTGTAAAAGAAATTCACCATATAAGGGTAGGGGGCCAGACCCTCTCCCTGTGCCACCAATGGTTTCCCAGGAAGATCTGGTACCCGAAAAATCACATCGCATGAGTGTAGCTGAGGGTGCTCATTGAGGCGTACCCGAGAATCGAACCCAGACCCTCCGCTCTGACCCAGACCCTCCGTATTCCAGCGCTCTGCTCCTGGACTACCACGTCTCCGGCCAATAAGACTATTTACTTGCTATTTAACTCTGTATATTATTCAGCTAAGAATCACGGTTGTTGTCGCCGAAGAGAAGGATTTCCGAGGTCGATTAGTTGTATCGAACGGAAAGTATTTATGCATTCATTCACCCAGCTGGCCACCATTACACTTAGAATTCGTGAGTAATGCAAACTTCGGAATATTCAGATAGAGGTCACGTGAAGCGAAAAACGTGTATGACCTATCGAAAGAAAAAAAAACGTCCGACGACATTCCTGAAGTCGAATTAGGAAATGGTCAACTGCGATTTTCGAATTTGCATCTCACATGAATGTCAGCGCTGAGAAGCTGATTTGTGGGGGTTTCAGAGGGCACGTTGACAATTTCAATCCTTGTAGATTGCAACGATTCTTCTCCCGCCCACCCCACTCCTTCATGAGGCACGAGAACGGATGTGTTCCTCACGAATTTATTCTCTTCCCTTCTCCCCACAGTCACATCCTATCTCTCTTTCTCCCCCCTCTCAAACGAACCTTTCAACTTAAAACCCCCTTCTCCCGCCCTTTATCTCCCCTCTCCCTTTCCACCGCTGCTTTATTGCCACGAACTACACCTTCCGCAAACATGGGCCGAGCTACGACTCCCTATTCGGTAAAACACTCGAAATGCAAATGAGATTTCCTGTCCCGTGGCTACCTCCCTCTTTTACATCGCTCTCCCATTCTTGTCCTCCCACTTCTCTCCCTCTTCGTGCTCAGTCTGCCCTACCCTTCTTTCCATTCTCACCCCTTCCTCCTGCCTTCCCTTGAAATTTTTTTCCTCCCAAACTTCTCCCCGATCTTCCCTTTTTGCCGACATAACGAGAGGGACAAAATTAAACTCACGGTATTTCGCCGGCGAAAGGGCGGCAGAATCAGTCCAACTCGCAAAGGCGAAGCATGAATGAAAAGGTTCTCTACTTTGTCGATCGATTAGAAAGTTCACGAGTACGAAGAGAAAATGTTTCAATTCCTTTTCGTTCCGAACTGCGAGCGCCTTTTAATCTATAATCATTTGGCATTAAGCTTAGCTGCACTTTTGGTTTCAACCGACTGTGTGTTGAACCACGGTTTCGCCTTACATTCGACTCGACAAATGCGGAAATATGTTCACTACTTCACGGTGGGAAGAGAGAGGACCCATATACTTTCACAACTCACAGAAAACGGATAATTCTCTGGAAATATTCGCATTTAGAAATGCTTAATGTTCAAGCACGAAAAATGGCTAGTCAAGTTCACTAAGTCATAAGACAATATGATTCAATTTATATTTTTAGCACGTAATGCTGAATTTAATTAGCGTGTACTACTAAATATATTTAGCATGCACGGCTAAATTAAGTAAACCTTTCACGTATTAGAAAACAAATGCATTGCGACCAGAAGATTCCATTATCCTAAAACTTCTCATCTGAATGAAAGAGCGGTAACAGTAAATGATAATCAATTTTAACCCAAATACATAATGAGACATTAGGAGCAAGTAGGGTAGTAAAACCTGATCGGTAAAATTGTTATTAGAAGTGGAATTGCATGGCTAATTAACTCTTTAGAAAAGAGAGTCTCAAAATTTTACATACCATTGACTGCATCGTCATGAATACATTCAAAATGGAGAAGATTTTATATGTCAGCAAATTACTTTGGATTCCTAAAAGATCGCAGATCATTAATACCTTTGATTATTCCAAGCTCTCGCACGCGTGCATCAGTACCTATTACGAAGAATTACGCGAAAGTTTGACTAGAGCCACCCTGGCGCCCGTGACGAAAAACTTCTCGGAGCCCGTCCACGACACGAGGAACGGATATTGCATCGACTTTTGCTTTATTTTGATCGGAAACCCGTGCGACGAAAGTTTTTTTTCGTTGTTGTAAGGGTTGGGCGAATGACATGGGAGGGTAACCGAAGAAGGGTTGTTCGATGAATCGCGAGGGAAAGGGGGAGAAGGTGGCCGAGTCACCAGCGGTGGAGGGAGTCGTCTTAGCAGCAGTCACGGGCTGGAAGTGAGAAGGGGAGAAAGAGAGAGATGCGGGGGAGGAAAGGAAAAACGGAAGACAGGGCGGTGTATCACGAAGACGTTTTAAGCTCTGGCCGCACGCCTCCTCCAGGAAAGGCGCGGAGGACAGTTATTCCAGTGGGTGCTCGCTACCGTGCCCGCGCGAGGACAATGCCTTTAGAACTAAGAGAGTCCTATGTAGTCCTTGCGGACAGCAAAAATCATCGGAACAGTTTTTGTTCTATTGCATTGAAACAATTAATCGAGTCCAAAACTTGAGTAAAATCTTTTTTTATGATTTTTTTTGGAAAGTGGGATCTAATATTATACCTAGGTTGCTAAGAGCATAAAACGCACGAAGTCCTTTGTTGAAGTTAGAATTCCCGTGACTCGAAAATAGGTAATGCCATTGAACTGGTTACGTGGCCTAGTTGAGAAAATGTCTTATTTTGACCCTCGCTTACGCTAGAGACATAATTCATAATTTTTTCAAACGTGAAATAGTTATTTTGAATCAATACAAGACTTAAATCAAACATAAGAGCAAAAGGGGAAAATATTCGATTTCGTTAAGGTTAACTCGAAGTAGTGATTGTACATAATTAACAATAAATAAGAAGTTCAGATTGATAATATTGTTGAAAAAATATGAAGCTTTAATTATTCATTTAAATAATGGCTTAAGTATCTTTAATACTTATTTTTGACGAAGGGAATATGCTGAATATTTATTAAAAATAAAACAGTCATCACTAATTTTATAGAGAATTCCCGTTTCGATTGAATTAAATAATATTTATGGTTATTCAAAACATTGATCAATAATATGCGTCGGGAAGTTAATATTAAATCTTATGAAAAACAAGGAAGCATTCGGTCGTAAATACCATCTTTGAATCTAAAGATCATGGAAATATTGAAATAGAAACATGGGACCTTCAAGTTCGAGGCGCAATTCTACATGTGCCCAATACTTCTCCGACCAGGATTCCAGTGAGGATTTAACAAATACCATCATATTATAATTGGGTCGCGGTGGTCCAGTGGGTAGAGCTTTGGACTACTGACCGGAGGGTCCCAGGTTCGATTCCCGGGCAAGGCACTCTGGGCACCTGCAGCTCCACCCAAGCAAGTTGATTTTTCGGGTACCAGATCTTCCTGGGAAACCGGCACCGGCACAGGGAAAGGAACTAGCCCTCTACCCTGATGCGTGAATATTCACACGCCGTCGGGCTTAGTACATGGGTGAGCTATACCATCACCTACCAAACCGACCTTCGGGTTGATTACTGTGTTTATGGTTTTATTATATTTTACCAGCATAATCAATTACGGGCCTTTGAGAAAAATCCCCCAGTAATGGCCATCATGTAGTTCCATCCTTGTATGCCATGAGCCACTTTTGGAGATATTATTATTATATTATTAATAGTGGAATTAAATAGTAGTGCGATTACAATATACATTACGAAAACTTAAAGAGGGCTGCTGCAATATTTAGTAATTCGTGAGGCTGTCTATTCAGAATCACATTGTCACTGGGGATGATTTTTAACCTTCAAAATTTTAATAACACGAACGCATGACTACTATTCGTCCTTTTTTTTCGTATTTATATATACTTGAATCATTTAGCCACGTGATTAGTGTTAAGGTGAAATGAAACTGGATTTCACTGATATTTAGTTCACAAAAAGGTGAAAATTTCCATTTTAAAAAAATATTACTTTTTCGTAGACTTAAATGAACAGCATACTTAAAATAACGATTCCAAACTACAAAAAAAATTCTCTTATGCCTAAGATGCTAATTTAATGACACCACCTTCCACGCTCGACTGACTCTTTACATCAACCAAAGTAAAATTTAGCGGCATATTTTCCAAAATTCACAAAAAATGTAGGCAATGATGCGGCTTGCACAGGCCTATCCGTGCCTCCCTTTCGCAGACTACATTGGAGTTTTACGACCTCTTGGTAAACCACCACTGCTAAAAGGTTTTGCTCCGTAAAAAAAGGGGGCCACGTCAAGGATTGGAACAGCCATTCGGAAGGCCAGCAGCCAGCCTTCCAACGCAGGTGCGATAAACGCTGTCCAGGATCGGGGAAAGTAAATAACTCCCGGTCTCCGATGATTTCACAACCAAACCAGAGAAAAAAAGCGTGCGCCAAGCATATTCGCATATTAGTGGCGGATAATGACGGGGCACGTTCTCAAAAGAGGGGCCAGCGGGCACTTAAGGTGGAAATTGAGACAAGAGACCTCCGTCCGCGTCCGCGACATGCGGAAGTCCATATGCGGAGCGAGCGGGGCAAGATAACAGAGTTGTGCTGAGCATAATCGCAGTGCGTGTGACCCCCTTCGGACCCACGACCGCAAAACGCAGTCACACTACACACTGCCCGTCATTAGCTATTCCTCCGAATCCAAAATGGTGACCGCTCCCTCCACCCCTCTTTAAGACACCCCCATTTCCTGCCATCTCTTCAAACCCCACCTTTCATCCACCCTCATCACCTCAGCCCTCTCTCCCTGCTCATTCCACTTCCCTACCTTAGGTATCACTTACCACAAACTCAAGTTAAAATCACCCTGATTCATATTTGTACCTAAAACGCACCTAGCAGTATTGATTTGAGGAAGAAAGCACCAAGACTAGAAGGCGAGAAACCGAGATAGAGAAGTACATAAAAGGTAGGAACAACACACGTCTTATTCGCGGAAAAAGGCAATTAATAATTTCACTTATGTAAGTCTTTTTAATTATATTCACTCTGCGATAGGCTAAATAAAATTTGGGCTACAAATTAATCACTGCACTTAAGATACGGAACAATGCTCTCTGAACTGTTTATAATTTCAATCTATCGATAGGTAAAAATGTTCCGATTAAGATAAGGAGACACTTTTTTTAAAAGATTTTTTTATCGTTTCAGATTTTTATCTAAAATTACAAAATAATAAATGTATGATTTCAACAGCGGATGATAGTACAATGTTGACATTATAGAAAAATGTCGAGGATAATTCGTCAGAAATGTGGGAAGAATAAACGAATTAAAAAATACACGGAGATATGGAATAGTATTAAAAACTTGACTAAATGTCATGGCGGTATCAAATCTCGGGCACTCCTACTTTCAAAATATACCTATTCCGAAAAGAACACGCACGTGAAGGTTGTCAAACAGCAATGAAGGACACTTTCCAACACTGAATATTTATGTACCCAACTTGGGTGTTCCATCAACTCTTTGCTTTTGAAGTATTCGGATTCGACATACCTTGGACTGCTAACAAATCATAAAGCTGTTCACTACTCACATCTGAAAAAATCCTTGACTGTCGCTCTCAAAAATGTTTTCGAGAACGGGATAAGATGACCTTCCGCTCGGTTAAAGGCCTGAGGATTGTTTATTTGGTTGTTACGGACTGCATGTATGTTAAGTTTGTGTGGAGAAGAGTGCTCGAGGTGTTTGTTCGTTCGTTTTCATTTCAGTTTAGTCGCCACCTCACGTAACGCTTTTCATGAGTCGTTGTTATTCTTTCACGGCTGCTAATGATTTGTAAACGATTTTTATCTAGATGTATACCTCTGACTTTCTTGTATTACTTTCCATTTATGCTGTTTTTCCTATCTCACACGTACCCTCTTTCACAATCGATCAGATTCATCAGGAAGATATTTAGAAATTCGCCCGTGCTGACGGCTAAAATAAAGTAAAAAAACTGTCGAATGACTACTACTTCGTTGAAAGTTTTATCGTAAAGGCAAAATAATAATCATGATGCCACTTTATCATTAAAATTCCCAATCTAAAATAAATATTTTCACTGAAGAAAAGTAGGTATTAAATTTGTCGTAATAGTTCAATATACTCGTACTTTTTTATTTTAATGAGTAAGAGACGCGATCTATTTCAACAAGCATGATGCATTTTCAGTTGCATTTCAGTCTACTCACTTCTTCTTCACTACTTATGGGAAAAATTGCTGCTATGAGTTAGACTTTTGATTTCAAACTCTGAGGTTTAGTTTCCTAAACACAAAAAACATGAGAGACGAGTGAATTCAGATCTACATGGACTAAAATTTGTGCATGCATGCCGACGCCTTAACAACCTTTGCCACACGCGCTTTCCGTAGCGTGCGGGGTATTTTGTGGATGTATGTAGATGTATCGAGGGCTAAAGCTATCTACTATCGACGAGAGATGACAACCAATACACTTCTCTTTGATCATACTCTTGTATACATTTCCCTCTCTCCATATATTATTCCAAAGTTATTCCCACATTCTGACCAAAATATTCTATTTAAAACTGTGATACGCAGACAGGTGAATTACTGTGCATGGAACACTTAATTGATGTATCTAATCCACTTGAAAGATCTTATTGCTTACGTAAAACGATACATTAAACTGGTTATACTTTTAGAAATTTTATCAGACCTACATGAATTATTCACAATGCCTTATCTTTTGCCCCAGTCGAGTAATTCACGCTCCAAAAGCTACAAATTGCTCCATAAGAACCCCGTATACACTTGTCCTATCCTTTAGTGCCTTTAGTTTGCCCTTCAGCTTCCCAATTGCCTCAATCCCTTCCCTTAGACTTTTCCCCATCGCTTCATACACTCCACTGCACGACTTCTCGCCACCCGAGTGACACCCCCGCCTTTCCCACAACATAACCGCCGACATCTACCAGTGAGGTTGGTATCGCTAGGCTGTGGGTGGCTGGCCATGGGAAACCCGTGATAGCAAACAAAGAGAGGTGCTCGTGAAATGTATAGGGAAAATATCTAACCTGTTTTTAAGTTTACTTTCGAATTTTTTTTGCTATGGCAACGAACGGGCTTCCGTATCTACCTCATTAAAGTATTTCCTAAGCGTGTTTATGCTGAAAAAAACTATGTCAACTCATAAAATTTTATTTTTTTCGTGCACTCCTTTTATGTAACAGCTGTCAACACATGAGAAACTCAAGTAGAATGAACAAACATTGATTCAGTAAGTAAGATAAAATTTATCCGCTATTTATTCATTTCAGACTTAGGTGGTGGCTCATTTACCCACAGGATGTGAATAAGACTTCATTTTTCATCAGGATACCCAGAGGATGAACCAATAGGGTAAAAATAGGGTAAATATACAGAACACAGAGTGCACACAGAATGGTGTGTGTGTGTGCGTATATATATATAGTTTCAATATAAATATGCACACACACGCAGATATACATAGACATTCAAAGACGAAATCCCGCCACACGGAGAACAAATATTATTTCATTATTTATTATTGGTAGAACATCCGCCCGGCAAGTGGATGGTTCGTGGTTCAAATCCCGGATAAGGAAATATTTTTACATTTGTGATCTGCTCAAATCCGCCTTCCCCACCTATCCTGTGTTCGTCTTTTATGTGTTTTCCTATCCCCTTTCCTTATATCTTTTTCTATGTGTGAAATAATATATACATAGGGCACATATAGTATATATACATATGAATTTTTATATGTATCCTTCTTCTGGCTATGCGTGCCACAAAACGCACTGTTCCTATCCTTTATGACGTTGTATGATTACTTCCCTACTGTCCTTTCCTTTTGCGTGTCGTCCATTTCTCTCTCGGTAGTTGAAAAAGCTCCGTAGCGTCATATTCTGGCCAAAGAATCGCGGAACTTTGTTGAATTAACCCCCCGCAGATTTAATTGTAAATTACATTTCCTCTATAGCTCTAGTTGTTAAAGTATCCAAGCCAAACCTCTCCTGTGTTCGTCCTTTGTATGAGTTTTTACCCCTTTTCCTCAAGATCTATTTCCACTTTGAATGAATATTTGTTCATCATATGGCAGGCTTTCGTGTTTGATGTGTGTGTATATATATATAAACACAGTTATCAACCCGAATGTGTGTAGGTTTACCCTATACTAAGCCCGAAGGCATGTAAAATTCACGCATCAGGGTAGGGGTGCCAGATCCCTTCCCTGTGTCGGGTATGGTTTCCCAGGAAGTTCTGGAACTCGAAAAATCACACAGCTCGGTTGCAGCTGAGGTTGCCCTGCAAATTTTAGAACCTAACTTACGGTGGTTAAGTCATGATTTTGAAATGAATAATGAATACAGTGAAATGTATCTTAAGCGTTCCTAATCCTTTGAAATACAATGAAGGAACTCTATACTTCGACAGTAGCAGTTTTTAAACAATGAACAATAATTTATAGAGAAAAAAAATGACGTTTTTTGTGGAGCTCCAGGTTGTTCCATTTCAAATCACTTATATCAGCTTCAGTTTTCACTGGAGAGTGTGGGATCATGTTTCATTTAAAAAACTTAAATGTTCCCAAAAAAAAAACCTTTAAAACCAACATGGATATATTATTTTCGAAATTCCTCCTGATTTAAAGAAGACAAATTTTAACGTACGTAATGATTAAAAATTAATGTAATATGTACGCATGTTCAATTACCAGAAAAACGTTTTTACTCTTACTTATTTATACTACAGTGGAGATAAACCTTTATAACATTTTCTAGGACGATACAAAAAAATAAAGTACAGCCCATGACACCCTGTGACCCACGGTCGCCACTCCAACTATCGCAAAAGTCAAGCTACAAATGCGATAGCTTCCCAGCCCTATTTCCCACACCCTTCACTCGAAAAAGCGAGGGAATAAGAGTGAGTGAGGGAGAGAGAGAGAGAGAGAGAGAGAGGGAATAGCGAGCGCTCGACGGGGCAGCTTCGTGTTCTCCCTTCTCTCTCTCCACCCGTCCAACCCGTCCGCGGCCTCGATCGCGTCCAAGCAGCCGTCACCGCACCACTCCGTTAAAGGGAAACACCTTCGATGATTCCGCGCACCACACTTAACTTCCCCTCCTACCCGCTATCCACCGACCCATCCGGCACCCCGTTTTTTACCTCCACCCACCCACTCCCTTGACCTCCCCCCATTTTAATGCATGCAAGGGAGACCCTTTAAGCACGCTCCCAACTCTGCCCCCCCCCCCAACCACCACCTTCACCTCCGTTCTCGCTTCCTCTTCCGCCCTCACGCACACACCCACACGTCCTTACATTCACGGAGAGAGGGACCACGGCTTTATCCCACCCTACTCACCAACCCTTTTCGAATCATTCCCCCCCTCCCCACCCTCTTGTCCTCCTCTCCCATATCTCCTTACTTGAGTCTCCCGTCCGGCAGTCTATCTTCTTTACCTCTCTCCACCCCCGCCTCTCTTTCTTTCTCTCTCCCCCGTAACACACTTCACTTCCCTCCCACACCTCCCACCCAACAACCTCCTGCGCAGTTCACCCGCCATATCAAGAACGGAGCGCGCGGACGGCTGGATAAGCGGCGTGGGTGGATGGGAGGACCAGAGGAGGTGATATCCTCATGACCCGAGTTCACGCGGCTCCACCTCCTCCCCGCTTCCCCAGCCCCTGTTACTCCCTCCCCTCATATGCCCCAGCTGTTATGGGTAACATTTTTAACAGGTGATCGCACCCCGGTTTCGGTCTCCGAGTATCACCTTGCATGCCCGGCCGGTCGGTCGGTCCGTCGTCCCAGTTTTTTGGTTTAGGGGGAATAGGAAAGTGCGAACTCGCGGGACGTGTGGGAACTCCTCGCCGAACGTTCCAGAAATAATGCCCGCGAGAAACATTTTGTCCGCTACCGACCACTATGGGAGCATTGTCCCGGGAAATTTTTGGCGATTTTTTCGTAGGGAATTTGCGGAGCTATCATTTCGGAAGGTCTCACGATCGGTGCCATATCTCTTTATATTTTTAGACTACCGCGCGAATATTTATCACACTCATTGTCGTACTCGATCATTCATAAAAGTCTCGATATGGCGCGTGAAGCGAGCGGACGCATGGTCAAAGGAGTTAAAAATGTGGAAGCGCAGAAAATTTTATGGTCTCTCCGCGGTTGTAAACATGAATGAATCCATGTGAGTCGAACGAAACAATGAACTACTGTCCACACAACAGAATTAAATGATTTTTTACCAGCCTAAACATCCATTCTCTCAAGTACGAAACGATATAATGTCGATTTTGAAAATTTGGACAGATACAATAACTTGCAATGTGACAGGGGGAAAGAAATCTCAAAAAAATCCTTAGATGCTCTTCGAGCGAGTCACCTGCGTCAAACAAACGCCCATGGACAAACTTGCAACCTTTGGCGTAACGGGTAAACAATCAGAAGAACAGGCGCTTGAAAAGAAACTTGTGAACCTTTTCAAACACGCAGAATCTATTAAAAAGCCACACAAGGAATTAAATCTCATATCTCATGTCCAGAATTTCATGTCATTGCATTGTCATTATTGCTGCATATCTTCGAAATCCGTCCAAGTCTTTCGTGACTTCGAAACTAACGCGACCTTGTTTCTCCTTCGGTCATATAACAAAGGGAGAATAGGATTTCGGCTACCAAAAGATAGAAATCGATGATCATGTTTTGATAAAAATAATCCTTCTGAATGCCTACAACTTACCTGATAGAACACGAGCCTTGAACCCTAGAATTTTGAAACACATTAGCAAAATGATGAAAATGTGCATCTAATTTTAAGATAAAATGTTTCTATCCTTTATATGCGGTTTTAGGAAATAATCTCTTTATCCATATAAATGAATGGTTACACCTGGTGCAATTTAAATCCACGGTCGTGAAAGCTAACAAAAAAAAATGTCGACGCCAAACAGAAGGTGGGGTTTGGTTTTTTTCACATTCTTACCACTTCCAAATTCTCTCGGAAGGAATGAGTTAAATCGTCCTCGCATAAAATAAAATCGCCAAAATAATTTAAAGTTTATCTTCCCTTTTAGAACAAGATTGAATTTGGAGATCGGTATTAAGTTTTCGAGGCAAAAAATGTGAGACACGGTTCGTACATACCTCTAATTCCCTCGAGCTGTTATTTTTTACGCAGTTTTAAGTGTTTATCTTCAAGTAATACATGGGTAAAAAAAGAACATTAACATATTTGAACTTTTTTATGTTGAAATAGTGCTTTTTATATATACAATGTGTTGTCTATGCTTGGTGTTTTCTCACGGGCACATACCTAAGTACGTGGAAAAAGTTTTGATTCCTATTTTTTTTAAATCCACGAATAGGTATGGTAACCATACTAAACTTAGCGTTCCATGGAGAAAGTTTTCACATCGTTTACGTAATCATTAACTTTCCTTCTAACTTCTTTGTGACCGAAATTGGTCATTTTGGGAGTATACATTTTAACGACGAGTCAAACTTGAAAAGGGACATTAAAATTCAGTAGACTCAATCCCAATTTACTTAGGTACAAATTTTGCGGTCATTATGCTAACAATCGACTATTATGATAGTGCACCGATGATTTCACTGAATTATTAGATCTACCCAAGTCCAGGTTAAGGATATCTTAATGCACGTTCCTACACCATAACGCCTTATTTCCGGAATCATATATAGAAACAAAGAGACCCAACTGGGTTCCATTCGAAGTTAGCGACCATTGCCACTGCTCAAAATTCCAGATCTGTGTACCAAAGACGTAATTTGTCCAGCAAGTACACGCTCATCTGGGGGTAAAGATTTTGGAGCAGAGGAATTCTTCTTCTCCCCGGAGAATGCGGAAAATCTTGTCGAGCCAATTACTCCCTGTTCTGTCTTTTTTATTTGCGGCGCCAAATAATGGAGAGTCTCCCCCTTCTCCGGAGCCACCTTTCTCTCATGCCCGCTCTAGCACCGTAAACTCAACTCTAATATCCCTGAACCCGAAATAAAAGAAGTCACACACCTCCACCGTTCTCTGCTTCCTCATCGGATTCTCGAGACGTGGGTTCCCTTTAACGAGGATGAGAAAAGGTCTCTCTGCCTTTTGGACCCATTGTTGGAAGTTCTTTCGGAATAGCGAGGGGTATAGAAAAGAGGAGGAGTATAGTGGGAAGGAGGTTGATAGATGGAGAGGGCAAAGGGAGAGAGAGAAAGATGGAGGGTGGGGAGAGAAAGAATCGGCCAATTATCAGGTGCAATTGCTCCCGACACAGATGGAGTACGGAAGAGAAATGAACTCGGAAGAGACCTCTCGCCCTCTCCCACATTCCTCACAGTTCCACCTTCCTTCCGGTTCAATCCATCCCGATCGTATTTCTGTCGCGCATTCATTCCTGCAATCGATTTGGCGCATGTTCTTGATGAGTATGTTTTACAGCTCATGCAGTCTATAGCTCACTGTTCATTCTGAAAATTCCGAGTAAGAAATGAGCCTCTTGCCGAGAGTGACAATTCCTTCTCTTCCCAGCTTAATTCTCATGGCCAGGCCAACTGATTGGTGAACTACAAATTAATGAAAAGGTTTTTTAGTATCGAAAAATCCCATTGAAGCACATTCCTTCTCAATGTTAAGGATTGTCCTTAATATTTCTGTCATCAACGAGGAAGAACTACACGAGAGAGTTTACCAAGATTTATAGGTTAAATCAGGATGTGGTGAGTAACCTAATTTAACTCTAATAGTTGGTTTCAAAAGATTAAAAATGTGCGATTTTCGGACAAAAGGGCGAAGTTAATCGAATAAAACGTTCATAAAATATTATATAGTTAATATCACAATTCTCCAATAGGTATCCTTGATTTTAGAAATTCATACCATCACATACTCAGGCCATAATAATGCTTCATAATGATGTAAGGGATCTCTTTTAAGAGATCCAATGAGAATTAAAATAGCGGTTTTAGTCTAAGAAGACTTATTAAACCTTAGTAAATTCACAATAACAAATTACAAACATATATGTATACATATATTATATATATTAATAATATAAATATATAAATAATATTTTTTTAAAAATATATAAATTCTATACATATACGAGTACACACACGCACATATATTTTTCCATTTTTTGCTGTACATTTTATCTTCCGTTTTGAAAGGTGGTTGTGCTACCGAAATATTCAAACACTATTACTGTGAGTGTCTCTTTATTTTATAATTTTAAGTTTACATGCCATCTCCAAGCTTATGATTGACCTTTAACCTTATATATACATACTCATATATGTATACACACTCATATATGTAAACTTAGAATGCGTTACATGGCAAAATTTACGTGGTTTCTTCCCCACAAGACGTTGAAAAATCGCGATATCTATTAGAAAAGTAAATCTATTAAAAATTCTCATTAAATATGAAATAACTTAAAGTCACCAACGTTAAAATGAATATGCCAAATGCTTCAATTGCGTAAAAGCTCGCACTCGAGTCATCACAAGGCATCATTATTAGGAAAGGGATCCTAACTCAAGGGCATTCATCTCCGCATCTCTCGAGGACGATGACTTACTCGTTTAAGACGGCTGGAAGCACTGTTGGCGTCCGAGCGTGCTTATGTACGTGACGCTGTATCGGACCGGACGTTTCACGTTTCTTTTCTTTCCTGCCGATCCAACCACTGGCTGCAAGTAAATGATATGCTAATTGTTGCGAAGCTGAGGAAGGTTTCAAGCCAAGAGGAACAACGGCCAATTACTCTTGAACTTTCCCTATCACGCATGGAATCGTTTTTTTTCCGTCCCGCCGTCATCAAAATTCAACTCCGCCCGTCATAAGTTCGTTTTTCATCTTCATTTCCTGCATTCAGGAACAGAAAGGCAGCCAGCGAAAATGTAGAAAGCTAAGCCATATTTAGACACAAATTTTGGGAGGAATCTCCCACGCTGATAAACAAAACAGAATCCCACCATTCCTCATTAATATTTCTGCCATTCTTATTTGACCGCAGAACGGACACATGCGCCATTCAATTCAGGGGATGCTCGCAAATTTGGCGACAGAGATTCTACCAATGTGAATTTGGATTGAAAATCTTCTTATAAATCTTTCATGATTGATAGCCACAAAGCGCTTCGCTGAAAGTATCTGCAAATGTATGTTCTGAACAGTGAATCTGGAGAAAATATTCAATGGACGGGTCTTTTCCACAATGATTCCTGATGACATTGAAGTGGACGGTGTATTTGGAAGAACACAGTTCCAGAATCTAAGACCATATTTTACATCTTTTTTTGATTTTGTTCTTTAGAATATGTACCCTTTGGTAATTTTTATTCATGTCCAAGAGGCGATAAGAATAAAGTACGGAATACTTTTTTACTAAAGTGAAGTTTCGGCAAATGCAAGGAAGTGGACAGACATAATCATACATTAAGTATTTACGCGTCCGCGAACTTCTTGATAGTCGGAGACGGTATTAATTACGTCTTCAACCATTACTTGTCCAAAGAAAGTCTGCATTTCCACAGCAGACGATGACATATTTTTTTTCGACAAGCCACGCATTTCCTAGAAAGAAAAAGGGAGGGACGACGTGAAATTATAAACTATGCAAGAAAGGGAAAGCGAATCACCCTCTCAAGACTTTCCCAAATAGTCAAAATACCAATTTCGGCCTTTCGCGTGATCCAAATTCGGATCGAGATTCCATTTCATATTCCACATTCAACAATTCTTTCTTTTCGGACGGTGAAGATCGTGAGGAACTGACATTTACGAGTGCCTTTTACACTTTCTTTGACTTCCAAAGAACTTCCGCTTGGATTTTTCTTTCCTATTGCCAAAAGCCACAACTCTGTCCACTGAATAGCTATAAACTACTCCTTTATCTACAACTACTGTATCCTTTACGTTATGTTTTTATGAAACTTTTACATATTTTCCTTTTTTTATATCAAGGAACACATAGAATACCAAGGAGCATCAATCCATGAATTACGAATGGGTACGTAGGTGATCACTAAATACTCGCCGACAAACCCAATGCCGGTGAAATCTAACGATTCAGCCTCAACAATATATAATCAGCTTTAATGGTACGCTTTTTTTCCTTTGCAAAAAGTTCATAGAATTAGATGGATTGATTAAACTTCAACATGAAAAACAGAACTGAAAATTTTCTGCATTGCATGGGAGCGGTGGATGGCATAAGCGACATGATCTTCTTAAACAAGTTCTTTAATGAAGTTAAACTTTTAAAATGACTTGGAATCGGATCATAAAGCACATTTGATTTTTATTGTTCGATAAATTTTCTCATTCCTGATGCGCCCGTGACCTTTTTTTTTGGCTTTAATTGCCACCAAAGGTCACTTGGACATAAGGTAAAATAATTTCGTTTTGTCAGGTTATTTTAGCGCCCTTGAGCTATCCTTTTTACAAGTCTTATTGAATGCAGAATACCATTCATCCTTGTACACAATCATTGAATCAAACTCTTGGAGACGTTTCCCTATAGATATCTATCCCTTTCATTCAACATTTTCTTCAGTAAAAGTCTCCACTTTCTATTGTTTTTTTCTATTATGAAGAGCCGTTACGCAATTCGCTAATTGCGAAGAACTAGTGGAGCCTATGTCGACACCAAACATGCTTAAAGGCCACTCTACTTCTTATACCCTTCATTAATATGATGGAGATCGGAGTCCTAAGGAACGCGGAGCGTAGATATATGTAATAGGTGCGCTCTATGTTGCAAAACAAAATTAAGAAATTCCCACTCCCTATGGCTTCCATATTTCTAATGCTCTAATTAGTCAGAAGGAAATCACGGATGATTGGAACTGCATTTCACGGTACTCAAATTACACCCAGAAACATATTGCCTATAATCACATGTTTCACAAGCAACCTATCGCTCTGCTGATTTTCCCATGTCGTTAGTCCGTTTTCATGTGTTTAGCATGTCAGTAGATACTAGAACACGAAGTGGAGTTAGGCAGGGAAAATGAGGGTGGCGCAACACAGCAGCGAATCGAAATCTATAACCATTCACTTTATTTGAGAGACATGACGGCCCTCCACGGCAAAAATCATATCTTTGACATTTTATGGAGTAAATAAAATCCTGTGGGAGCTTTTTTTAAAAGTAGATAGTTAAAAGACAACTTTTATTCATGTTCCTTACATCTTATTGCCATGAAACATAATAATGTACTCACCAACGGTAACCATGATATCTCTAATGACTACGCTTCTATCAAGGCGAAGTTTATATTTCCTCTCAAATTCTTGAAAGCAGGCCGAATTATTTTTCTCACGGTCTTCCTTTTGCTTCATATCATTTTATTTTTCATTCAGCGATAAGCTATGCTTTTATGGCTCGAAATTCCATGTTTTGGGATGCTTTCCATTAAGGTGCTTTCAAGCGGATTTGCGTAAAAGGTAAACGCTAGAATTATAATGAAATTAATTAAACAAAAACACAAAAAACGAATGCAAATGTCGTCCTCGTGAACAAGAAACCTATGCTTCACAATGACACGATGATTGATGGGGATACAATATAGAAAGAATTTAGAGTCGAAGGTTTTTTGAAAATGTATTGACATAAGTGCAGGAAAAGACGTTAGCCACTGGTCGAACAAATTACCGCCACCCGTAATGATCTTGCATGTTGCACAAGCACATCAATTACTTCGTTCTCAGTTAAAGCTATATCCGTTGGTAAATATTCTTCTCTGCATTAATTCAAACAGCTTTATGCGCCAAGAGGTCTTGTTCACTTCAAATTAAACGCCTAAGACTTTTACAGCTTTATGCCACTCCAAGCAGGATTTTGGCAAAAGTCTTGTTGTAAACAAAAAAATGTCGAGACCGTAAACACAAGTGTACGGTCTCGGCATTTTTTGTTTATATTGATTCACGACCGTAACTACGTGCCTTGTATATTTAAAAAGTCTTGTTTTTTGTACTAATTAAAAATTTTTCCCAAATTTTTGCCTTATTTAAGATAAAAACATGAAACAGTAGGAAGGCATTGCTATGGGCCCTTTGCATGACTTTTGTTCATTTTCATTCATTTCATGATCATTGTTTTTCTCGTAATTACGGCGGCGCTACGTGGTAGAGAACTTAATTGGGCAATTAAGTGAGGGCTAGTGGAGGGCAATGCGGCCGCAACCTGGGATTAAAGCCTATCCTTTGTTTGGAGTACTCCTCGGAATCACGAAGGTCCCCATTCGTCTCACTTCACTAATTTAAATCTGAAATGCAATATCGAAATTAAAGTCAATATAAAAATGTCATAGGAGACAGTAAGGAACCACTTGTTTAATATAATGCACATGAGTTTGAACGAAAGCATCACCCCCAAATGATATTCTAAGAGTGTCTCAGGGAAACGTTGGCTTATACATAATCATTTGAAAGCACGTTTCCTGGAAAGAACTTATTTTATTTTTAACTACCATTTCCAAATAATGACATTCGAAGCCAGTTCTTAGTCCCTGTACAGTGAAAGCGAGCTCAATTGTGACTACTCACATACTAGTATTTCATTTAAAATGTCTTTCCTCGCCTAGTCTGAGCATTGTATATTAATGCCTATGAACGAGAGAGTAAAATAAAATAATAGATAAAAGATCAGAATCATAATTGAAAATAATACTTTTTGCCTCGTATAAATCGCATCGCCTCCTTCCCATTTTACCACTCTCGGCTTAGCTACTGCTAACTACTTTTTTTCGCGATCTTTCTGCCCGATTATTTCCGCAGTCCATTCGCGGATGACGCACGAGGGAAGGAGTTGGGACTGCCGCCCGACCAAACAGGAGCAAAAAACAAGGAAGAAGTCTCTTCTTTCTCTCCCTTACCCGTTTGGACCTAATGAGAATACAACAATGCGGTTCCGTTCCTCGTCTTAAATTTCTTCCACCTTCGACCACTACCGCCCTACCGTTCGCTATCTTCTTATTTTCCTCTTTCCCCCTCGTGTTTTGAACATCGCATTCTATGGCCTGATAAATGCAATGCTTTCCGGTTTCGCCGATAAAAACGGTCCCAAACGACGCCGGGGAAATGAAAATGACGAACCCGCAAGTATTAAAAGACCGCACGCTTTTGTTGAAAATCGAGTTTAAGGGAAATACCCTGAAAAAAGATGATGGCAGCGTATGACAAAACATCGGATGCTACTACTTCGAATGATATTAAGGTGGAATTGTTCTTTTTATTGCGTTCAAAGGCGCCGTCGGGTGATGTTCCTCAACTCCCAGGAAGAAGATTGTTTTTCAGTCCTCGAAAATAAAATAACTCGAAATTAACTGATTAAATGAAGGAAAACTGGTTAGAAAACTACCAAATTCAACATTAAACGTAAAAAAAATTGCTCTAGAAATTTGAGTCATTAGTAATCACCCGGTTTCTCAATGATTAAATAAAGACCCTAAAAACCACATAAGGTTTCCTATTCACTCCATGCTGCATCTTTCGTAGTACTTACACCCAGACAATGTAAACGATAAAATTCCATTTAGAAGTCCTGATACGTCCAGACTGGATAGAATCAAGCCTTTTTAAATCCTTATTTTCTTACTTTCACCATCGATAACTTCCATTAGACGGCAGCCGTTAGATTTCCTAAGTTAGGCATTACACTCGATGATATCATCAGGGAGTTGAAACTAACCTTAAGTTCTATAAATCCCATTTTCAAGTCCGCAAAATGGATGCGATACATTCTCTGTGCTCTTATTACTCCTTCCTCGCGAAAATTTCCTTTGGTTGGACTAGAAAAATCAACACGTCATCACAAAAACAATGCCAAATATTTGTGACCAACGAGCGGAATTTCTACTATTCAATCAATAACCACCAAGCGCATTCGCAAACTCACATTTACCTAATAAAACAATGAGAACCAAATTAGAAACGTAATATTACCTATCCATCTGTTACACTTCTCCCAATATTTTTTTTCAAATTTCAATCTTAGTAATCGGAGTTAACATATGTAAATCACATTTAGACGGATTCGTTGAATGCATTAGAGAAACATGAATTGAGAGTGAGGCGCTAGCCATTTCATCCATCAATTAACATGTTTATACCCGCGGAAAATTTAGGCAAAACACGATTTACGAGCCTAAGACCAATAGCGGTAATACAATTATAACGTTCACCGCTTGGAGCACGCATAATTTCTACTCGTGGCCCCTCCTACCCCTTTGACCAAATTCGGAGGTGCAGTTTAAAGAAATGATGCACAATAAGCCCTGCACCATAAGCGGTGTCTAACTTCTGCCAGTCCTCTCCACCTTCACGCCCCTTAATCCCAACATTTCCTCTCTCTTCCTTTCCCTCGACTTCCTTTCCGTCTCGCCCCATATCATTACTCTTCTCCCACCACCCCCTTCCATCGCTCAAAACTTCTCTTCCAGCTTATCCACCACCCACTTCTCCTCCTCTTCCTCTCCTGCTTCGCCTTCTGCCTATTCTTCCTTCCCTTGCCGCCAATCCCCGTCGCCGCGAGTTGTGTGAGTGAAGGGGGAAGTCCGTCGGAGCGAGGGGTCGGTGACCTCAACGGGCGAGCGTTGGCGCAGGTGCCCGGGAGCGCGCTCGCCGTCGCCGCGGCGGCAGTAAACTCACGCGGGGCGGTCCGAGCCGCGCTGCCGAGGCAGGAGGCGGCGAGTGCATGCGGTCGGGCGCGGTGCGGGAGCTTTTGGCGAAGGAGTGGTTGGTCGGAAGGGTGGGACGGGCACGCCGGGGGAGATGTGCGCAGTGGGACAGTGCAAGAAGGAGACGGTGGCTTGAATGGCGATCAGTCTCTGGAGCCCAGTATTAGACGAAGAAGGAAATTGGCCCGTTTCTTCCACAGCCTTTCCGCTCGTTTTTTTTTCCTTTTTGTTTTTTTTCAGACGTTTTCCTTCTGAACTGCCGCTACTTCCTTAATCTTTCGTCTCTCTGTAGCATTTGAAGCGCTAAATTGTCCGATTGCAGTTTTTACAACGAAATTTCAAGTACTAAAGTTACTGTTTGAAAGTATAAAACAAATACAAGAATATCTCACTCCGCGGATGACTTGAAAATCCTCGTCTTATTTCAAATGCTCAGGATATTTCCTAGAGAGAATTTCACAGATCATAATCAAAGCATAAAATAACTTCTCCTACTCTGTAACTAGTGGTATTCAAGCTTTATGCATTAGACAAGATGTATATTACTCTCTCTCTCTCTCTCTCAAATAAAAAATCGATAGGGTACACACATGTCATTGTTTTACTAATATCGAGTTCCATTCATTTGGCGATAGTACGGTACTATCTCAAGACATGCAGAATTTTACCTTTGCGTTTAATCTGTAGTGCATGTAAGTATTTTCCTCTAAAAATAAGTATGTAGTGAAAGAATGTTTTAAGCGCCAACGAATGTATGACTTTTTTTAATATCATCTACTCTCTTAAAATTATATTTTTTAAGTGAACTTCGATAACAATCGACTGAGTTATTAAGGAAAAATATGCTGATTCTGTAAGAAAAGAAATACACGCTCCATGGTGCACTGCGGTCACAAACCTTACGTACCTTCTGATAACACTTAAATAAAAGTTTTGATTTTATAATTGCATGCAAGAAAAAAGCAACTTTCTAGTTGATTCATTTTGACCTTAACATCTACGATCATTTTGAATTACGTAACAGGTTGTTGCTAAAGCTTGTTCTTGAGATTTCACATTTATGTTCTCAAAAAAAAAAAATATATATATATATATATATATATATATATATATATATATATATATATATATAATATTCTCATTTTATGACCAAAATGATCATTGCAAATGAGTGTATTTCATACTGCTATGACTCTTGCTGAAAGCTACTTCATAAATATCTGAAAAAAAGCCACGAAAAGGAATTTTTACAAAATTTCTCCAACGCACCGTCCGAAACCATACCTACTGTAAAATACGAAAGAGCGAAAATTTCCGAAAATGTAAACATATAAATTATGAAAAACTAAAATAATATCAAAATTACCGTTTAAAGTGGTTTTAACAAGTTACTCATAAGCTTACTATATGTACGTCTCATAGGCATATTAACTCGTTCATCCCACAAACAGGGATTAAATAGATCTTCAACAAAGATGAATTTAAACTGTATCGTCCTTATATTCTTAAAAGACCTGTCGGCGATGCCACAGATCGACGCCTGCCAAAGGAAGAAAGTGAGAGAGACTTTGTCACTTGACGAGTTCACCCACGACATTCTCGTGACGTACGGTTGTTGCTAGAACTGTTACTTGCGTCCGAGCATTTCAAGGACTCCAAGTTAGCTCGTTTCAGCTGAAAGTAATGCTTGAAAGAGAAAACGAGAATCTTCCACTTCCCCGATGCGTGGGAAGCCATTGAACTGAAGGGTAAATATAGTGGATGAGCGCGTTTCAGAGCCGCGTTCTACGGTGAGATTGCCACGAGAAGGAACAACACAGAGGGCTTAAGTACTGGAGAAAATCAGTTGATTTCTCTTTCTGTATTTCTTCTTTTTATTGAAAATTTAGATATTTCAAAAAATCACTTTTCCTTAGAAGGAAATTTATTATTTTGCCATGCATAAAAATCATTGGTACATATTACTGGTTGAACTTCATTGATAGTAGTATAAATTTATAGTAATCTTCGAAACTATACTTTGATTTTTTTATCGTAACTTATGGCAAATGACATTCACTTAATCACGAATAAACACACAGATTTCCAGGGTATAGGTATTCTATTTTGACCAAACGAGCTCGGATTCGTACAGTCGATGCTGTCTCATTACAGAGTTTATGGAGGTGGTGTTGTGACTCCAATTTTAGGAACAGAAATTAAGATACCCTACTTATTTTCAAATTAATACCATATTTGTCGGTAGTCAAAAAATCCTGTTAATTCCACCGGGGTCAGCAATGGAGTATTTACGAATTCATCTGGAAATTATTCATAGGCATAATTCAGTTCTATCTGCAATAGCGAAAATCGTCCATTAGGATGTTTTTCATATGCATATTCTGAGATACACGTTGAACACGATATAATGAAAACTTATCAAAGGCTTGAATACGGGAGTTGCTATTGACAGGTGCTGTCACATTATGCACTAGAAGGTACATTACAGTAAGATTCGAGAGTTGGGGAACTTTAAATAGGTCTATAGAGCCGGATGAATTGCATATTTGCATATTTTGTTTTCAAAAGGAATATAGTTAAATTAACAGATATACATGCACAGTAACTTAAGGTCGAAATAGTCAAAAATGACAACAATTACAATTGCAAACACAATTTGCTCTAAAAGTTAGGAGCTCTTTAGAAAAAGAACTCCTCAGAGGATTACCATTACATCACAATTTGACAAAAATAAACATCTGCAAGTTTTTATTGAATTCTATGTCTAAAGCAAAAAAGTCCATTTTGCTTTCAACTACACTATTAACTTACCCTGCAGAAATATTACTTTAGTGTTTCCTCATAGTCACGCCAATAAAACTGCCTCGTAAATCATTCTCCAAATGAATGTAAGCACAAAAATTACTGCAATGATTTGTATTACGATACCGTTTAACTGAAATCCATCACTTTCCGCGACCACTTAACTCGGTCCCCAAAATCGATTTTCCTAAGCATCGCAGTGCTTTATCGCCCAAGGCTTTCAAGTCTCTCCTACAGTTTGTGAGAATAAACCCATTGCGAAATTTGAGAAAGTGGTCTCCGTCCACGTTTCGCCCAAACTGCGCGAAATATAAGCCTGAGAAGATCAGTGAAGCACGAGACGGACTTAGTTTCATTCTCTCGAGCATTGGAGTCTCCAGGACATAGCGAAAATTTCAACGCTCACACGGCTCACCACGGCCATTACGATCGTTCTGTGGCATGCATTGCAGGGCCTCAGCCAAAAGAGTTCCGTTTGACTGTCGTAATATAATTCCCCTTTGATTCCACGCCCTATGAGGGAATCGCCATCTCCACCGAGGCATATATAAAGACCCCGCGGTCACTTTCACCGTCTTGACGTCCAGAGCGCTCGGAGCGGTTTTATATATCGCGATCGTTGATCTCTCCGCGCAACGGAATAGCTAGAGGCGGACGTGCCGACCGATCTTGTCCCGTCGTTGTTGGGGACGTTAGAATCAATCCGTCCAAAGATCACAGCCCTCTCTCAAAGAGGACAAAAACAAGCGACGCTCATTGTTTTAAAAGTCGGATTTGGAAGACTGCCCGCCGCGGAGGCGATGGGTGGGACCCGTGTATTGGGAAATCGGGTGGCCTTCCAGTGTCGCTTATTTGCTGATGAAATATCGGATCGTATAATTCGACAAGGGAGCATTAAGCACAGGAATTCCAGACTTGCGCAAAAAAAAAAGATCGTGATTGTCGCACAATAGGCATGCAATTCGTTTCGCCGCTGGAATCCATGCCATTGGAATCTCATAGGAGGATCTACGTGACAGAGTAATGTGTCGTAATATGATAACATCAACTTTTATTGAGAGAATTTTCGCTGAAGAGGTGGTGGGTTTAAGCGGCTGACTTGATGGATTTTCATATCTCACGCGAGTATCCAAAGGTGAACTTACCACCATTGGCTATTTAAAATGTTAAGGACTTGAAATTTTCTATCGCTTTTAGTTAATTTCCATGCTATATTTTTCTCCCATTTTCTAAATATTTTATTATGCTCATGTTATATTTATTCATTTCCATTTATGTGCAATGAGCGGCAGTGTATCTAGACAAATGATACATATACACATCTTTCTTGCACATGCGCACATGTTTTCATCATGTTTCCTACGTTCACTTGTGAACTTTGCATTCAGTTACAAGAAGCTGAGCCCCTCCTCAAACGGCACTACTAAATAGATAGCCTTACATTTAATTTTTCTTCCACCCCACATTCTTCGGGACTACCTTAATTCCGTCCAATTTGTCAATTCTTCTCCTGCCTCTGCCTCGCTTATTCTACGTTCTCCCCTCTTTCACAGCCCGAGCCAAACATTCCATTGACATTCAATATCTCCTGCATCCATTTTCCATACCTTCTTCAAATTTCTCCCAGTAACCATATCTCCTCCTCTACGAAGCCCAGAACTTTTCCGATAGTATTGATTTCCATCTTTTCACTTTTTTCATCCTCCTCCACACCACATTAGAAAATCCTATGATGATCAAAATGAAATAATGAAAAAAAAATAAAATTAAACTATCTATTTTTGGTCAAAAGTTTGGGTTCAAATAAGTGGTTTATATTTAATCGATGGTTTCAGGCGTTATTTTATGGAATATTGTCATTTTGTAGCGTATTGATGTTCATATTTCGCTTTTTTTTCAAATTGCTTTACTACGAGGTTAAGTTTATGGGAATAATTGTCATTCTAGTATTCCGAACCTACGAAGGGGATGAAAGGAGGTTATAACACTATTTAACCATATTATTGAACTTTTACTCCTATATTCCTGTAGCGTAATGTTAATGGAATTTTATCGTGTTTCGAAAGACAAGTCTGACATAATGGAATGGTTGGGTACGCGTTATGCTCAAGCGGGCGTTTTTTTTGCTACGCCCTCTCAGACCTTTCACGTATTAAGCGAGCGGGTGGTGTCGTGTAAAAAGTGAAAGACCTGAAAAAAGAACAAATAGAAGAGAAAGAGAGAGGGAGAGAAAGATTTGTGGGATGAAGAGCTTGCGCAAGTTTCCACGAAATGACCATTCCGAGCCATGGACCTTTCCCTATTTTATTTTCCCTGCCATGGCGATGCAATGAGCTACCCCGTTAAATCAATCAAACAATTCGGTCATCATTATTTAAGTCAATGAATTCAGCAACAACGGAGGATCATGAAGTTTCTTACCAAATGATTCTGCAGCCGCATGAGAGCAGTGAGAATATACGACTAAATTGATGTCCGAAAAGAAAACGGATTTATTTCAGTTTTTTGGTCTGTTACTTAGTGCAGAGTTCTCAATTCATGTGGGTTCCTAATGCCGAAACTTGAACGTCAGCATTCCTCTCTGTACCCTCGTAAGCAAAAGCAGTTTTGTCAAGTGGAATAGCAAGTTGCTAAAAATAAAATTATATATTTCTGACGCAATAATTTCTCTTCCACAACCGATTAAGAAATGATCATTAGGGAAACTAAAAGAAATCGTAACTTGGAAAGTAATGCTAAAATTAATTAGTAAAACTAAAAAAGATACAAAGTCTACCGTACATAATGGAGGTTGAGTTTGTTGGCATGATACGGAGGGTGCGGCAACCGCGGCCAGTGAGAACTGAGAGCTACGCCCTGAGTTTTCTCCCACTCTTATCCCCGTTCATATTGTTTGCCATTGGGAAACTCAGTCACGGATGAAATGGCCTCTCCTTAATTGAAAAACATCGGATGGGAGTGGAATGGGATGAAAAGAGGATTGAATGCTCTTCTCTGACACGTTTCATAATATCCTGACGACAAGGACAACCGTCTTCTTAAAAATTTACACCTTCGTCGATTATCTTGCATTTTTCTACAACGCATTGCCCATACCACAAAAATGCACCCTGTTTTATGATTTTAATAGGAAACGATAGAGGGCATTCAAGTACAATTTCCATATTTCAGAAGAATTCTTTGCCGTCTGTGTTGTTTCGCGAAATTATGGTAGCCAGAAAATAGTAACGTTAGAATTTTTATAATGGCTTGTCCAAAAGCATGACCTGGAGTTTGGACCACTTGTCAGCAACTGAATTTTCCACGTACAAGATAAGTACATCGTCCATTCCGTCGCAGGAAAATAGAAAAGACGAAAGAAATTCGCCCAAATTGAAAACGAAAATATTTCTCTAATTTGCTAGTCAAGTTGGTTGAATACTTCGGGAAAAACTTGTTTCAAGAGTCTATCTAACTGATGTCACCTGGAGTATGACTCAGGCATACATTATATCCTTCTTCACACTCCGACATTGTTGTATTGAAATGCATATTAGCGGATGACTCCGGTCAAAGTTACTGTTTCGGCACCTCCCGCAGTTTCTTGGAATATGCTTAATCTCGTTTGTTTTTCTTTCTAATCCATTTTACATTTCCCAAACTTCTCCGCACTCTCATCTCTAAAACCTGCAATCTATGTGTATATCATCTTGCTTAAAAGACCAAGTTCCGACACCGTACAAAACCACACTCCATATCGAAGTTTTCACTAATCTCATCTTAGTATCTTTGCCCAACGTTTCTGTCATCAGCTACCTACTTCTTTTGAAAGCTTCTTCGCCTAACGCAATTCTTCTTTTGATGCCCCAACTATTTTGACCATTTTGTTCCAAAACAGTTCAAAGATAGGTAAACTGATCTACATGTCTTAGTTTTTCCCTCCAATTTTATCGTTTAACTTAGCCTTCTTACTTCTCGAAAACCTCACAGCTTTGTTTTTTTATTGCCATTCTAATTCACTAATCACCCGCAAATCTAATTAATTTCATAGGTTCTCCACCGATTTTCATTCCTTTCTCCAGTTCTTCCCATAATTCTCTAATCATATTCTCCATATATAAATTGAAAAGCATCGGTGAGAATGGACATCCTTGTCTTACCCTTCTACCTAAATCTGTCCATTTCGATTCTCCATCCGCCGATCAAACCTGAGCAGTCTTAAGATATGTACTAAATACAGGCTACGAATGTATACTATCCCTCCAGTCTACTCCTATTTTCTGCGATACATTCATTAATTTTATGCAGAATTCTCTATCGAACAACTTCTTTCTCGAAATTCATGAAACAAACAATTACATTCTTTCTGCATTCAATGTTCCTCTCTATTTGTGACCTCATTTCTACTTCTACACACATACCCTGCGATCCACCAAAAAGGTGTCTGGCAGGGGTTTTTGCAAACACCAGGTGGGGAGGGTAAGGGAGAGGAAGGGTTTGGAAAAGGGAAAAAAATCGCTTAAAAATCATTGAAAAGATGAGCATGATGGTGATAATGATGGGACCCGGCTGATGCCTAAACCTTCCACCTGTCGACATCCGTTCATGTCTCGTGTTCGAATTATGACGTTGGTAGGGAACGATTCGATACTGGAATCGTTGATGCACCATTTCTGATCGTTGGTAGATCGATAGAATCGTTAATTCTCCAAAATTGGGGCTGAAAAACAAAGATATAGTTTACTAAAAATGTTTGCAAATATTTGATGATCACAATACGCTGCTAATTATATAATAACATTTGATTGATATACTTTAACATTAGTAGAAGCGTGACGATTTATGGGTGATATTCTTATGAGGTAAAAAAAGTGGACAGAGAAGGTTAAATGAAGAGGTGAGGTGAGAAACTTTTTATGATGATTTGATATCGCTAACACTAACGATAACGCTATGATATCGCGCATATCTCAACCTTCCTAAAATCAAACTGATCGTCCCCTAAGTAATCATTTACCTTCCCCTCCATTATGTTGTTTGTGATCCTGAGTACAACTTCTAATGTGAATAATTATCGATACAGTGTTTGGAATTACTTTCAGAAAAATGAAACGTATTACGGGTGAAAAGAAAAATCCAAGTCCCAAATAAATTCAGGAGAATTAGCTGACATTGGAATTCCCTTTTACATCCGATTGAAAGCTTTTTCACGGTTAGCATTTATTGCCCTTGAAATTATCTATCTCAGACAATGAAATCCGTATCTCAAGCGGCAAAGACGTGTTCCATGGCCAGCAGCGTAACCACGTTGAAAATGACACGAGCATTCCACGAAATTCGGCCGAATTTCCCAAACGAGTTAAAAAGTATATCCTCAGGATTCCGCGAGGCATTGGGAAAGCCATTGAGAAAGAAAATATCGTGCCCACAGGAAGCGGGGAAAACATGCAGAATCGACTCCCAAATCTCGCCCGGAGTCACGAGAGCTTGACTCTGCGTTTCGACGTCCATCTTGCCCGACAGAAATTCACAGTTTCGTGAACCCAGGGAGTTTTTATTACTCGAGATTATAACGTTCGTAAAGATTATAAGGCTGTGGCAATCTCGTTTCGTCAAGCTGTTATCTCAGCTTCGCCCCAATTGCATTGTAATGTTCTGGCCATCATCCTCAAGGTACTGCAGGGCACTGGAATGCTTCGGCTGAAGTTATGAGAATACTATTCAGCGCAGGTCAGAATATTCATCCCTTAAAAATCATCAAGTATCTACGTCATGGCCATGACCCCCATCACCGCAATATTATAGACTTGCATTTATTTCATTGGGGAAGGCAATCGGTCACTTTTCGCTTCGCTTGATGGGTTACGCGATCGTCAGGTAAGACAGATGGTTCTGAGTTTGATTCTAGCCTTCAACAGTTGTTATCTAACGCAAGGGTTATCCAGAGTGGAGTTCAAGACGCGATATGGCCGCAGTCGTTGCTTCATAAGATTAACCAGGTTACCACTGCTGGGAAGTCAAACAGCCGACCCCGTTTGTCTCACCTGAATTAGTTCATTTCCCAATGGAATCAAAAGATGGAAAATCCAATTTCGTTATGACCTTCAACTCTACAGTGCATCTAATTTCCATTTTAATAAACCTACTCTAAAAAGGACGCTAAGGATTTTTCAAGAGTCCGGTGCAAGCAGCTGCTCCATGCAAGTAATGATCCACGCATTAAGCCTCCTACACATTGCACGTTTCATTCCGAGGAAGTGGGATGATTTTGCATCAATTACATCATCATTTTAGTTAGGAAAATAATTTCATACGAAAAATACATGTATTTTTCGTCTGAGGCAACGTTAAACAGCAGGTCTCTCGTTAACAATTTCCCGAGTGTTGTAATCTTGCGCGGAGATTGAGTCGTGCATAACCCCGAAAACACTGGTGGGCGTTGATTAGTAGCCATTCCAATATTTTTGAATATACACACTCATTTAAATACTCAAACTAAATTGAGATATCAAGCTCTAACGCTTTCTTGTGTACTCCTTGTAGCAGAATGAAAAAACAAATTATTAAAAAATTTCCGAAGTTTCACGCGTTTTGTTTTACATTTAACTTTCACATTTTTCATTGTACCCTAGGTGTGTTGTGACTATATGAAAACCCCCTTAGGACTCCGATGAGATGCCACTAATAACCCCTTAACGACATAGAATTGAAACGGATGCATCAGACAAAACGTTATGTGCCAAATATCTATCGCCAACGGAATGAACTGCAGCCACTTTTTGGCACACTTGAGCAAAAAGTTTCGAGCGAAGGATTGCGAAAATTCGACGCATGTCCTCTTTCCCTCCATTCCTCAACGCTTCCCCCCCCCCACCCCTCACCGTGCTCCCCATTCATCCCTACCCCTACCCACAACCCGACGAACACACTCCTTTTTAAGATCCGTCACACTCGAGCGAAGGAACTTCACAAGGAGGTGGTGTGGGTATGGGAGCTTATAACGTATCCACGTGACTCACGCATCGAGACTCATCTCCACGGGGGAGAGAAACACAATGCGGTATCTTCCCTTGGCACGGGTGGGTGCGGTCTTCTCGCGTCTGAGTACAGGAAAAGGACAAAACGTGGCGCGGCAAGGAGTGTGTGCGCGTGTGTATGTGCGTGTAGGGGGGACAAGAACACGGGGAGCCGCGGGGAAGGGAAGAGAAAGAGTGAAGATGAAGATATGGGGGCGACAAAGGTACATCTCCTCCTCCTTAAGGGCCGACGGGGAGGAGAGGCAAGGTTGGAAAATAGGAGATGACGTGGGCGAAACTGTTGAAGTGGGAAAGACGAGATCGGAGGAGGATGTGCAAGAAAAGAAGATGGAGGAAGGCGTAGAAGGCGAATAAAAGGAGGCGGAAATGGGTGGAGAAGGATTGGGTGGACATTCACGACAGATAAACGTGGTAAAGGGGTCCTACCGACGCCGCATGGTAGACATTCATCATAAAGTAGGCATCCGGTATACTATATGTCGCTGACCATCAACTTCGGCACCGCATAACAGTGAGCAACGGTACAAAGGTAGACGTCTCTACCAATTCCAAGGGTAATTAAAGTTTATTATGGTGACAAGGGCATGCGTTTAATGTTATTTTAATGATCTGAAGGGCAACGAACCGAAAATGAGTTCATACATCCATTTAGACTGTCAATGGAGGACAATTTTTGATTGGTGATCGATAAAAGGATTCTTGAGGCAGTGACTGCGACGAAAAAAAAATAATTTTATGGCAGCATAAATTTTTTATGTGGAGTTTTTCCTTTGAGTCAGAAGCCAACTTGGTTAAAGCGTCGTATAAAACTCCTCAGAGGATACTATCGTGTAACGGGGTTGCCATCTCTTTAAAACAATGCGGGTTCGAATCTCTCCTAAGACAGAGATGGAGTATATAAATGCAGCGGAGGGCAATGGATTATGGAAAATTCTCCTGAACGTTTTGAAAAAAATATAATTACTTTTTCCGCGAATAAAAAATCATATATGATATAAAATTCCATAAGCAAAAAAGAGCATTTATCATGAAATACCCAGAGGTGATCCAACAGATATCTTGAGTCATGAGGATTACCACTTCTTGAGGATAAATGCAATAACCAGATAAGAAAATTGACTATCGTTTAAGAATCACGTTACCGTAAAATGATTCCCGTATGAACGGAAAGTTCATGCACGCTATAGTATCAGAGGAGGATTAAAATATTTATAATGGGAGGATTTGTAAAGAACGGAGGTTGGGGAGCGTTTAATTAAATCGTACGAGAGGGACCCTTCAACGACTTCAGCCTAACCTAAACGACACAATCCAAATGATCTACAATTGATCGTAACATTACAGACGCAGACTCTTATCCTTGAAGCGGTCTTCAAGTGAAATCGGAATAGGAATAACCCTTAAAAATCAGCGACTGCCTAGATTTGAACCCACACCTTCGGTGTGGGAAACCAGTACTACTTATGTCACCACAATTCGGTCTGGAGTCCGGTAGGTCCGCTCTAGGTCCTTTCGGAGAATCTATCGGTTTGGTTGCTTGGAAACGAGAGTCAATAATATTGGGTGTTGATAATGCGTGAGACTTTAGCCAGGACTTGCTAAGCTTTTGGCTCTCCAAATATGGCTGAGCTCCCGTCTTAGGAATTCTATGTTGGAGGCGAAGGACGGAAGGAGGAGACAGAGAAGCATTCGTCAAAGTCAATGTCGCTAGTGGAGGATGGATGAAAAGGTCCAGATTGACGCCTTTCTTTACAAAACAGTGATGAGTAGCACGGAGGTCAAGAATTCTCAATTAAGGAAATGAATTATAATGTTTTTATGCAACTTGTATGTTTCGTCATTTGTATTCGTTATACTTTATTCGTCATCGGAATACTAGGAGAGGTATGTTAATAGCCAAGGACAAAAACCTGCCTACAGGGATATCAACCGTATAAAAAAAGCAGAATGAATGCACTTTTAAAAGCAAAATATGTGGAAACAAAACTTAGCTTTTATTTCCAGATTTAATCAGAGTTAAAGTGAGCGGCTGGAGGTTTTGTCTGATCACGTGAGAGCTCCAAACAGCAAGAAGAAAGTATTATATTTTGTGCAAGCTTACCTTAATTGAAAGGTTGTATAGATGGCATTCTCGTGAAATAGAAAGAAAAGAAACATATTCACATTCATGCAGACGTTCGAAGCGAATGGTTATACAACCTCAACGGTTAATTGAAAATTGTTTTATGAATGTTTTGAAGTGATTTACAATATCTATAAATATTTCGAGTACTCCAAAATATAATAACCTGGTTAATATCTTTTTACGGAATGTTCAATTCATGCCTACTGTTTGAATACATTTAATATTTAAATTTCTTCGAGTAATATGTCCTCCCTGACACAATACGTTATTTTCTCTTAATTGCGTCGAATTATTCTTCTTATCGATAAACTCCAATGAACTTTCTGAAATATTCACATACGTACATGAAATTTTCCTTCATTCATTACGAGAGAAAGACTGCTTTATCTTAATCTAAATAAAAATAAGTAATAGCCAACGTTTCACATATTCCACATAATATCATGGTGGTATTACAAGCAACAGTGTTTGTAGTTAATAAAGTACCTTATCGTTAGTTATACAAACAGTAAACAAACAGCCCAACCCATCACTGGGTGGAAAAAAATACATATTGGCTCGTAAAAATATAAGGAAATATGATAAAGTATTTAGGTACTGACGAATTTGAACACCGATGTAATGGTAAAGGATGAGAGAGGAGCGCACGCTGGGTTGGAGATAAGAGAGTATATAATGGGAATAAGATACGTTTTATTTATGTAATGCGCGGGAGAATCGCGACTTGGAACGCGGGAAAGTATAACGGGAAAGATAAGGTGACGATCAGTTCTGGGACTAGGTATTTAGAGGATTTCCGTCTTGAAAAAGGCGAGAAAGAAGTTAGAAAACGAGTAATATGTTTCGTTCGTATTCGTTAGTATTTCCCTCCCTTCACGAGATAGCTGGGTAAATATGAAAACGAAGTAATGGAAGAGGGAAACAAGGATGTACTGACGTTACGTAAGCATAACGTATCATCTACGTATTTAAGTGAGTTTTTTATAACCTTATAATTCCTAATTTCAATTTAATGTGATACTTGGAAGTCATTGGCTTTTGAAAGTCAAGAGATAGGTATAAATCTAAATTATTTCAATAAAATCTCATTTCCTTAATCAAATCCATTTACATAATAATGACTTTATTATTGTACTTAGCGTATTATTTACAAATAGATTGATGGATTTTGACATCACTTTCCTCCAACTTAATATTACTTGTTTTTTCACGAACTTGATGTTATTGCATCAGGTATTACATACAGGGATGTATGTATGGCTTCAATGTTTTTCTATAACCATTTTCATAGGCACGTAAGGTTTTACACTCCATTCTTAACCGTAGTTTCTTTTTTTACGTTTTAATTTATAAAGATTAAATTTAAATATTTAACACAAAAAAAATATAATGATGTGGCTGTACAACTTCATCGTTCAAGACGATCTGATGAGCAGATTATTTTCCGAGAAAGTTGAAATTGCAGAAACAACAGCTCGGATCAATTTTTTTGGTTATCCACTAAAATTTTTATTGGAAAAATATGTTAAAATGCTCTTGGTAAAGACTCCATACTTAATATGAAAACGTAGCGTTCTAACGTTATATATAGGCAGTGGCGCTCGCAATTAAAAGTGCTAATGGAAGGAGTAAAAAATAATAGCGCACGATGAAAGGTCTTACCTGGAGAAATAATTTTCTCACTTATTTCATCCGTAGAAAAGGAAAAAAATTCATTTCATTCCTTCGTCCCTGAAATACACGCAATATGGAAGGCAAGGTGGAATTGATCTTTCTCCATTGACCAGAACATTGCTGCGGGGTGATGTTGATATGCATAAGTTAGGATTCCACTTGAGGGAAGAGGGTATTGCGAAGACACGAAGATGTCCTCGATATTTCCCTCCTCAGAAGTGTATGTACGCATTTGCCCACGGTTCGCCGTCACCGACTCCGCGATCATTCGCAGCTGCAGCGCAAACCTTTCATCTTTGCCGCTGCCTTTGCAGTTTCTCCTTCATCGCTTGGCTATAACGACTCGAATGGGCGCCGTCGGTGTTGCGTGCAGACGTGGCGTCGCCGTGGAACTGCGAGAGGGAACCAAAGCGATTAAGGCTGATGCACAGTGTTTTAATCTCGATTTCACGCCGACTGACTCCGAGCGCTCGCCGACCTTCTGAGAATGCCCCATGTACGTGTTACCAAAATGAAATGTGCAAAATTTTATGCGAACTCCCGCCTCGTCTGGCTGTTTAAGAATCAGATGTTTCGATATTTATTTAAATGGTAGTTCCCGTCCTAAGCGGATCATATAATATCCTTTTTAAATGTTCATGAGATCTTCCTCGCGGCAATCTCAGGCTAGCCTCCGCAAGAGTGGGTGGAAGTGCGTGTTAAGAAAGCAGCTTAGAAAATGGAGGGGAGGAGTAACGCGGAGATATTTATTAATTTTTGCTTTTCTCCCTACCCTGTAAGTCTCAAATTATCATATTTGCTCAGGGGAAAATTGATGACTTTATAATCGAGTTCTAACGTATGTTCCCGCTTTCACCAATGGAAACGACCACAAAGATTTCTCCACGGACATTATTCCTTGAGTTTTTAACACTCTTCGGTGAGGAAGTAAGGAATAAATTAACTGGCTCCTCCTATGTGGGGAAACACCTGGAGGAACTTGGAGTAGAGCCCACGAGCGACAACCCAGGAGTTCCGCCGGATTAGAACACCGTTCACATCGGTGATTTGGCTCGTCAGGTTTGGAAACTGCAACTTTTCCCTGCCCCAATAGTTCTTCTAGTCTTCCGAGTTCGTCCCATTTATAACCGGATGGCAGACTTTACCGATCTTAACTTGATGCCAAAATACTTAAAAAGAGTGTTGGGAATGATAGAGTGTTTTCCATCGTCGAGAGTGAACGAAATGGTGAGCACTCGTGTGCACCAAGTGGATGAGGCAAAATAAAAGCTCACAAACTATCGAAATTGCGAATTCCGCTTCGCCGGGAATGTGGACTAAAAAAGGTCGAAGCTCGTTGTATAGCGTGGACAATAATCGTGCCGAGCTATTCGAAAGATGAGATTTATTTTTCCGTTAATTCAGTAGAGGTGGTCAGTGTTCGGCGCCTTAGGAGTTAATATCGCAATATACGATCAAGATAACTAGTTCTTCGAATGCATAATGCCCGTTCCAAAGGTGAAATTAAAGCACGGTCCAGTTAATATTACTAATGTGTGTAAAACACCTAAATGCTCCATTTCCTTAAGAAATTATTATTTAAATAGATGTTGAAATAATGGCCAACTTAACTATTTGTAGACTGATTTGTGCAGAATTTGATACTATTGAATGCCTATGGAAATGTAACCAAAGAGAAAGTATTGGATATGAAAACTATTTGGCGTATTAGTGAAAAATCTATGAATTTTGAGTTTTACTCAAAATTCATAGATTAGACAGTATATGGTGCCTATCTTTCACCTACAAGGTAGGTTTCTTTAAAAATATTCAACTTGCCTAAAGCATCTTCTCCTTACTGTCTTATTCATTATTATATTTTAGGGGAAGGCGTTTTTGGAGATAATGAGAGACAAATGGAGTAAAATACGGCTAAGAAAGCCAGAAACACTCTTATCTCACTGCGCTAGTTACAATCCTTGTCCAAAGACTTCCTAAACGCACAATGCCAGCGCTGTAAAAGAAAGCACGTCCATACCCGTAAGAAGTTCGCGTGGAAAGTGAGATCAAGGATATTTGGATGCTTCCAGCATCTCACGTATGCGCTCCAAAACGTATTCCGCGTTAGGAATACGGGTTATAGCTGCTCGGAAAATCGAGGCTAAAATCTTTGGACGAATCCACGAAGACGGCAGGAAATGTGTACTCTTCCAGGGTCGTAAATTCTCGGAATAGAGATCACCAATTATACCTGTGGGAGGCATAATTATCGTAAAAAAATGGGCACCTTTACCTTATACACCTACCCAACGGCTTTTATGAGGACTTCATAGTTTCTTTCTTGGTCAGTCAGGGTAGAGAGTATCGACTCCGCGATAAAGATGAATTGTGGAAGCTCACGGGAATAGCCAATGGCTAAGTCCACGGGCATAAGACTGGAAAGTATTTTCAACCAGGGTGGCAAATCACTCCGATGGACTGTGAAATGTAGGGGCAAGTGCGTCGCAACCCATCCATTCACTACAATAAATAACTCCTTTTTTTCAGCAGAAATATCTAAATGTCCTTACGATTACTCTCTCATATAGACATGTGATCTCCCCGTCATGCCTCCCTGGCCAACTTGCGTGCCAAAAGACTAATGGAACAGTGTTTTATATTAACTAGAACAGAATATGGCGCTATTTATCCACAGATGAGCATTTGCATGAAACAAAATTTTTACGGAATTTGATATTTTTATTTGAACTTGTCAATTCATGCCTACTATTAATCGGCTTCATACCCTTATAAAATGTATTAAATCAATGTACAGATGAATCTTTATATTGCAAATAGCACTCCATTTTTTATTAACACACAACAATGGGTGTTCGGAGAACAATAATATTTAGAAAACTTTTGGAAAAAACGACATTAAAAGTTCGAATTAAGGGTTTTTACTTAAGTTTTCTGCAATACTCTATGCAAAAATATCAAAAGGGAAAGAACTAAAATTTTCAACTACCACTGCTGACATCATCACAAGTGCGCGACATTAATCAGCGGGTTACATTTAAAACCGAGTAAAAACTAAGGACAGAGGCTGACGACCCACGTGCAACTCTAATGGCGAAAAGGCTTGAAACTAGGGGTCTTAACTCAGGACACAGACATGAGAGGCATGCGCAAATTTGTGGCATTTTTCCGCACGAGGAAAACTCTAAAGTAACGATTTTGCAACTATTGTGCCATGTGGCGGAGCCTAGTAAAGCGCTTAAAAATATGTATGAAGTATTCTACTGTCGATTAAGGACTCGATTGCGTCGTTAAATCTTATCCGGAATGTAATTTCCATCCCTTGAGTGTGAAGCTGGGACTTCAAGATGGAAAGAGTAAGGGGGGGAGGGTGTTGGGCGACAGGTGGAAGAGAGAGAGAGAGCACTTTCGAATTTAACGACTCTTCCGACGCGGTCAAACTACTTGGCGTCCTTTATGAAGGACGCAGCGGTCAAGTTTTTGCCCTCCACTTAAAAAAACCCACACCGAAGGATACCCTCTGAAAGGGGTTGAAAATTCAGCTGGGCTCGCTCTCTTTCTCTCTCTCTCTCTCTACCTTCCGTTGCCCATCGCTACGGAAGGTCAAGGGTCTAAACCGTTCCGCCTCCGCGACCTCTGCGGAGGACATGAAACTCGGGAGAACCATCAAACTGCACTCGGGCAAATGAGCCATTCGCACGACGAGCATATTCGAGTCAGTCATGATACGCTTGAGCCCGAATCCATTAAAGCAATTAGCGCAGGCGGTTTTTCTGAGAAATTCTGTGGGGCATGGCGTGCAGCGCGTGTCTTCAAGAGTACTTCACAGATAGGGCTCAGGTTTTTTTTTTAAATATCCTTTCCCTTAGCATGACTCCAATCCTTTAGCGGCTGTATAGGATACTATCATCCAAATGAATCTCTTTAGATTCATTTTAAAACCTCGCAGGCAATTAGGCGTTAAATCAAATGGTAATGCACACTAACGTATTATTTTAAGTCCACAAGGCAACAGTAGGATAACATCATTTGTGAATGGAATACAATTGCATGTATTCAGGTTGAACAACCAAACAAAGTGTGATTTGATAAATTAGTGTGGAGCTCACCTAATGTATCTAACATAATAACAACTCACCAACGGGGCACACAGTAAGTTAGGTGGTGGAGTTTTTTCCCTGCGCTGCCAATTGTTTCTAGGAATTAATTAATTGAAATTGGCAATTTTACGCAAAATACTTTTTTTTTATTAATACGATCGGTTTCGATGTAACTACATCATCTTCTGTAGTTCATGTATCTCATGTAGTTACATCGAAACCGGTCGTATTAATAAAACATTTTATTTTGTGGAAAATTTCCAATTTTAATTAATCATGATATTCCACCATATCACGCTTGAAACGTCTCTTTTTATTAGTTTCTAGGAATATCGGACACCCGAAAAAATCACACTATTTCACAAACCTGAGAGCCCTCAAGAGTCATCGCCTAGCACACATCCCCAATACTGCATTCAAACACAATTACTTAAAACACTTCGTGAATTGAATATCAACGACTGATGCTTCCTAACACATACTGCGATTAATGCTTATTGAAAATGTTGGAGGAGTAAATTCTAGATATCTTTTAACTTAATTTAATCCTCACTTACTCCTACTCAGCAATAGTTCATATTTTGAAAACTGATTATTTAAGATTCAAAATATACACTACTATAGGAAATAAAAATGTATCACAATCATATTTAAATAAGCATTGCAAAAGGAAGCGTTACTTCATATGACCAAGAGTTAGGTTTGGAAGAAATCTTAATTAATAACTTTATCCCAAGTCTCGTAACATTTTTATCAAAATTCGTAAGATTTTAATGCTAGTTTAATACAATTATCAATTTCATTTGTTTTGTTAGAGTAAATTGAATTAAGAATAAACGTACCTACGCAGAAACACGTGTGAAGGAACAAAACCTACAACGTTTGCTATGACGTGAAGTACATAATTAAAATTCCACTTAAAAACCATTTAAAGAGGCAGGTGTTAACCTTTTTACTTAAGTGCCGCTCTTCAAGAATTCAATTAGAAAATTGAGATGCGATTTTTCATTAGTAGAAGATGACCCAAAGAATTCAAATAAGTATTTCATTGAAGTCACATTTAGGAACACTTAATATATCGAAGTCGATAAAAAGAAGTGATGATTCATGTCAATTCACTGGAAACGATGACTTGAGATCTGAGATAGATGGGTCGTTCAAAATAAACCTTAACATAGTAATCGTAGGGAAGACCTCTGTCAAGAGCTGAGGGCGCTAATTACACATCTACCGCAATTTAATTCCGTGCCTTAGCACGGGTCAAAACTTGAGGGAAGGGAATGAGGGAATGGGAAGTGAGATCGACGATTTTGAGGTGGTTGGTCGGCGGCTGTTCCTTGGTGGGTGAAAGGGGGAAGACGACTGAGTTCAGAAAACAGAAAAAGGAAAAGAAAGGAAGACGGTGGGAGGAAATGGAAGTGGGGTGGAAGGGTTTGGGAGGCGGCACGGTGGCGCTCAGTGCGAGGACATTGACTCATCATCCTTCTTTAATATGGGCGCCGCGAAGTTGGGGAGAGAGAAAGGAAGAGAGGGCGGATAAAGGGAAAGGGGGAGGAGGAGGTTTTTAGGAATGGGGAGAGAAATTGATGTAAGTAGGAGAGGGAAGGGCTCTGGGCTTAGTGTGGACGGATGGGCCACGCCAAGCAGGAGATGAGGTTGAGGGGTTACGCGAAGAGGCGCGCGCGCAGGGATTGACGTGGTGTGGGTGGTGAAGAAGAGTGCTCACGAGTCCATGGGAGGGTTATTTTATGCATATGTATAAATAAGTAAACATAGAAACATATACACATACAAACAAAAGAGAATACTCATTGAAAAAATGAAATTTTAAGTACTCTATGTGTGCATGCATAGGTACCCGTAAAATTCCATATTACAGTATTTTGATCCGATGATCAGCTGACTTTCCATTCCGGTCGACAGCACATTCCCTCTATCCAATAATAATTCTCTTAAGCCTTGATGAAGTTAAAACTACGCCCAATGCCATTATGCCTGCCTAACTTTATTTCTTCGTTCTTCGTCATACTCAATTCTCTCAAGTCTCCCAACTACGCTCATTTTCTTGCCTCAGAGACTAGATTTCGGATCCATGCAAAGATACCCTTCATATTAAACTCTCTAGTCTTGCTTCCTTCCCCAATTGGTCAACGTATATGATCCTGTGCCTTCCTTCTGAGATACCTCTTTCGGTAACGCCTCCAATAGATCCGTCGTGCGTTAATCTCTGACCAAATCATCGGCCTCTTCATTTTCGGATAGTTTAACGTCAATCAGGCTAACGAATATTACTGCTTTACACGTTGTGCAAAAAGAATATCTTTAAGAATACCAGGGGAATAGGCAGCGCCAGATTTACTATAATGAACCTTCACTGGAATGTTGCCGCAAAAACTCGTTGCTTTTCCTTTGAAATATTACCAATACTGTATTGAAAACTATTGATATTTGTGTCCCTGTCGTTCTTGTGGTTTATTTCAATTTTTTGTGTCAAAATACGTGAAAATATATATTTATTAGCATGGATATAGATATAAGAAAAAGGGATAGGGACACATATAATATTATTATATGTGTTCCTATTCCTTTTCCTTATATCTCTACCCATGTGAATGAATATTTTTTCGCCATATGGCGGGTTTTTAGTGTTTGTATGTATGTACATATATATAATGGCTTCTTTTAACTATTTTTTGGTGTCAAGTGAGATATTCACTCAAATAAATCACGCGTAATTAAAAGTTACCCTTTGTCACTGAACAAGCAACGTGTAGAAACGTGGTAGGGGGATTACCAAATTAGCCTTAATCTAGATTGCACGCTACAAAGCATTTTCGTCCTTTTATTCGAGGGAAGAACCTTTGCACTTGAGTCCATTGCTCCTAACTACCACCATCTACGAATTCCATGAAATACCCTCATGATGATTCAAGAGGAGAAATCCTCCATGCGTGCTGAAACTAGTGTGTTACGTGGCCACTGTTGGCAAGCAGCTGCAAGCAAGTTTTGAAATTTGGGATCGCGGCATCAACGATGGAAGAGAAATTGAATGATAGTTCCAATGCCGTGGCAATAAATATCTAAGGTCTTGGAAAAGTACAACGTATTACCAGTACACTATTCTACAGATGTACTTCAATAAATGTTAACCCTGTTGTTGATAGGAATGAGACGAACTGGGTACTTGGATTGTATAGAGGAGAGTTAGCCAGGATCATCATTGTTACAGGTAATCTGCCTATCAAAAGACTAAGTCTTCAGCTACTAAGCATTATTAAGCGCGTGCATTCGTTCTCGTTTTAACTATTTTTTTATTCTTCAGTTTTGTATAATCTTTATACATGTTTGTCTTCCAAAAAGGGGGTAATTCATCTTCTTCGCCCCCTTCCTGAATATTCTTCATTCTATTATGACGTTTAGCACATCATTACCTCTCAAAATCTACTGCGTTCACTTTCTCTGCATTTTTCGTATTTTTTTTTCTTCTCCGACCGAAGTTAAAACTTCATCCAATGGTACCACATCTGTACAGCTTAATTTCTTCATTTTTCCTCATACCTCTCAAAGGAACTACGCTCATCCTCTTGCTCAAGAGACTAAGTTTTGGATCAGCACAACGATACGCTTCATATTAAACTCTTAAAAATCTATTCCTAGCGTCATTAATTAGCTTATTTGTCCCTAATATCTTGGAAAATGTCTCTTCCGTCATCGCAATTCTTCCTAGTCTTAACGTTTTTAATAACGCTTTTCCTCCAAAAACAACACGCAATACTGATGATGCTGATACAATAGCTAGCCTAGAAAATAGTTATGATTTGATGATAAATTTATTTTTCGGTAGAAGAATAATAATTCCGAAAAGTTGAATAAATAATAGGATCAATACGCTATTCACGTAAACGTTTACAGAATATTATCACTACAAACCACAATTACTGTTGCTACTGAAAAGTTTCATCGTAATAATGTGATGCTTTTAAAAAGGGTAAAAAAGAGGCCTGCAGTCTCTATGATGTCTAATATAATGGTTGAAATCCGAACGAAGATGAAACGAATCGCATCTGCGTCATCTCAGGCCTGATACCACGTGGGTGGCCGGAACGGCAACGAGTGAGTTGTCATCGCTCTGCTACGGAAATTGTGCCAAACATGAAAATCATCCCTCCATTAGCAAAATTTCACCGTCCCCAGTTCGGAACATTACCCGTACCATCCGGACCCCCCAACGCGCCCGCGCCTCGACGTGTGGGTATCTAACTAAAGCAAGAACAAAAACGAATTATAAAATAATCTTTTGGGCGCTCAAAGTGACACACCCATCACGTGTCTCTCCACAATTACCCGCATGTCTCGCGGGCTTGGAGAGGTGGTGAGGAGGAAGGAGCCGCGTACCACGATGCCGAGGGAGAGAGATGTGGGCACGAGGAATTTCGGGCGGGCGGTGTTAAATTACTCGGGGCCACGGGAAAGAGAGGGGGGAGAGAGGGAGAAAACGAGTAGGATGACGCGCGTGTGGTCTCGAGACACTAGGAAGAGAAAATCGGAGCAAATAATTGAGGAACGCGAGTGAGATTTGGTTATTTATTCTCAAGTATGCATGTGAGATGGCAAAAGATACATTTTCAAGGCGAAGAAAGCGACTAAGTTTGCAGGAGGGAGGAAGTTATTTTGTTAACACTAGCCTCCAAACCCAATGAGATTCTCGACGCTGTTCGACTTGTATAATATCGAACGTCTCCAGAAAGTCTCGAAAAACAAGATTACCACGCCGTTGATTGTGTGAAAAAGCAACCTAAAATCTTGAATGCAAATAGATATTCTTATACTAAATACAATACCCCAAATAAGACTAGGGAATTAATTATTCGACAAAGCATTTTGCTAACTATACCAATAACAATACTCAATACTCAAAGGTCATAAATTATATAAAGCTCCAGCTTAAAATAAACACCTGTCAGAGAGAAAAATTTAAAAGCACGGTCCAGCTATAATATAGCACACATCGAAAACTTTATCGGAGCAGATTCACTCGGACAAACAGGCAACCATACAGATATGAAACCAGCCAATAATTGAATGGGTGGCTACCAATTGAGATACTGTGAGGCTGCATTTAGCGAATCCTCTGAGTCATGCTCATTCGTCACTAAGGTAAACCAAAATATCTGGCAACCTTAAAGTTGTATCTCGTTCATCTTCACCGATACCCGAGATACAGATACTGTAGAAAGAAGAAGAAATGAACATCCACTGCAGAAAGGACTGCTGATCTCCAGAACTTCGTGTCGGCGGTGGATTTAACAGAGCAGAATCATCAATATTATTATTTATTATTATAAAAATCCTCTCTCTCTATATATATACAGGTATATATAAATGTATATATAAAATATATATGTATATATATATATGTATACAGATACATATATATATGTGTGCGTGAGGGAGTAGGAGGGAGCTGATAAGTAAAGAAAACCAACAGAGAAGTGCTACCCATGGTGAAGGAGAGATGATGATTTGGAGGGGTCCAAAGGGGACTGGAAAAGTGGGTACAGAGTATATTGATCGGCGATGTAATGTTGAAGACTGTGGCAGAGGGGAAAACGTTAAGCGAGGAAGGGGTAGGAATATGATGGATATGAAGGAAGTACACTGAATTGAATAGGGGTGTATTGTAGAGTGGGGTGTCAGATTCTGTCTTTTTGGATGGAACTTGGAAAATGTAGCAGTGATCAGTCTCTGTCCATCCAAAAGCTACCTTAATCGCTAGAATTTTATAAATAATAATATAGAAAAAGGTTAAGTGGTCGCAGGACTTGGTGTAAATATGATGAACCCCACCACGACCTCATCGGATGGAAGCAAAGCACAAGGACAAGGGGACGGCCATTAGAGTCAAGAAGCTCCCATCTCACCTTGAAGGAGGTCTCCTTTTTTGAAGAAGGCCACGCATACCTTGTGTGCCCTTTTCCTGGGCCCTCCCGAATCACACACGCAACGAGAGCGGCCGACGTCACAGTCGACCCCTCGCGCGCATCGCTCGGCACCCCCTCGTGTTCATCCCACCTTGACGGTTCCCCCATGGAACGTCCACTAATGACAGGGAATCGTGAGGTGCCCGTCTTCCATTGTCTCAAGGGCCAATCGGCGTGTGCTGTGGAATGAATTGACTCAGGGGGGCATGGAGGGGAAATAATGGGGTCGGATTTTAAGATTTATCAAGTCGGAAAATGTTTGTGAGAATGAATGAAATAGCTCACGTCGTCGGCGATATAAAAAAAAGACGTGGAGATTCGTGCGTTGATATCACCCAGGATACCTGCTCAATGGCCCCACAATAAGCACTGATCTAGATGATCAGGATAACTTACATTACACTTCCATGATCAAGTTGCACTAAGGAAAAATAATGGTCCTTCCACCTAAACTGCAGCCATAAAAGTAGTATTTCATCAAGAAATTCATTCTTGGTTATATATTTTGTATAAAAAATATGAATAATCAATAGAAAATAAGAAGCTACCGAAAGGAGTTTCAATTTGAGCAAACTGGTTTGGCGGCTCTAATCAACTAACCCCGTGGTGGTATGGTAGAGTATTAGAATTTGTCCTTGGCTGTGGGATTGACCGAGTTGTTTTGTAGTTACTACAAACCTGTTGGATGGTGTTTTCAACTCAAAATAACTAGATTAATCGGATCATGTTCCTGGATGACGCTGGGCACTTATATATGTTTACAATCTCATGTTATCAATTTCTATTTTCTATAGACTATTTACGCTTATTATTATGCTAAGTGCACGAGAAATGAATTGCATGGTGTCAAGTTAGATTTCATGCAAATAATACGAGGGTCATCCGGAAAGTAGTACCCGTTCGTGCCGCATGAAGTGCTGACGACGCGAGTAGCCGCTGGACGAGGTCAGATAGCTTCAGTGGCTTGTCTGCCTTCTCTGAGCCAAGTTGCGTGACGCTAGCATTGCCTGTGTTGTTTCTGTGATTGTTTACAATGTTTAAAAAAATTGAGAACGCCGCCAGTTGTGAAGTGAGGGCAGTGATTAAATTCCTCAATGCAAGAAACGTTCGCCCATGTGATATTCATCGCCAATTAAAGGAGGTGTATGGAGACAATGTAATGGACGAGTCACACGACGAATAGCGTTCGGGGAGACCGTCTGTCATTACAGACCAACTGGTGAGCTCAGTTGACGAATTCGTGAGGAACGATCGGCGCGTCACAATTGATGACATCTGTGAGCATTTTCCCAATGTTTCTCGAACAATTGTTCATGAAATTGTTAAACACCATCTGCATTATGCAAAAATTTGTGCAAGATGGGTCCCTCGCATGAAGAACTTAAAGAAGGAGTGACCCTGTATCTCAATGAGCTGGCGGCGAAGGACTATGCAGCAGGAATACAGAAACTTGTCACACGTTATGACAAATGCCTTAATTTGCTTGGAGATTATGTTGAGAAGTAGTTTAAAGTATCCTCTTTCAAATAAAATTTTTTATGTTTGTTAATATTTACTTTTGTGTCTTTATTTCACGAACGGGTACTACTTTCCGGATGACCCTCGTATAATCGTTTTTTGACTACTGCAACTGCTACAGAAATGTGGATGCACAATTCATAGATGAATACAATTCACGAATGAATGCAAAGAATAGAATTCATTCTGCATGCAAGTTCATATTTCGTACTCCGACGATGTAGCTAACTTTGATCCTTATGACTAACTACGAAAGTGGACCTCAAATGGCCCACATGATGAGAATGCCAGACGCTCCCCCCGCACGCTGACGCTCTTCTTTTTCGCAAAAAAATACCGGGACCCACGCGTATTCATCCCGTCGTCTCTCGCCCCTGCCGATCGATTTCCAAGTTTTTGGATCGGAAAACCTGTCTCCGGGTAGGAAATGCGCCGGAGCGTGCCCAGTTGGAGGAGTACGAGAGCACAGAGGCAAGTTTTATCGAATTCGACTCCTTCACAGCTTCGTCGGGGTGGTGAGGTGGTTGTGACAGAAGAATTGTGGGATTGGGTGAAAGGGATGGAAACTGTGGAACAAAAGAGAGAGAGGATGATGGTGTGTAAAAGATGGAGGTTGCAAAAAGGACGCTTGATGCTTAAGGTGTGCATTCGTCGAAAAAGATACGAAAGGCGATGCAAGAAACCCCACAAATGTGGAATCCGTTATCCTAACTCCCCGGAGAGAATGGTGAAGAGAAAAAGAGTGAAGAAAAGAGAGGAATCCAAGATCGGCTATTTTTTTTGTGGAGGGACTATTGGTAATGGATGGAAAAAGAGTCATTGCGACTACTATCTCGGTGAGACTTGCCGTTCAATCCTACCTCCTATTCCATTTTACATCCAAATCCTATGTAGGATTTGGATGTAAAATTTCTCGGGTTCATGCCCACTATTAGTGATCTCAAGTAATCCAATAGATTAATCTAGTTCACGGCGGCGAAGCCTCTATGATTATGACGGTGGCTCAAAATGGCTCCTTTTGAAATGCGAATTTCAAACACAATTCATTCTCGAATATTCTGAATTCGTCAATCAAGTTTGGGTAACTTTGGCTTTACCGAGGACGTTTTCTCCGCCCTACATACTACATACGAGTATTGGTATTTGCTACTTTAAAGATCACAAAATAAGAGTAATTTGTGGTTTTTGTTGAGCTATTGTTACTATTGTTATTGCTATTGTATTGCACGCGACAATCTTTTGTCATAAACTTTCATTCTATTTAATTCCTGAAGGAAAATTGCCATTGTAATCTGTGGTATTATACAATGCTTCTTAAGAGATACATGCAGAGGACGGAAAACGATAGGAATGAAAGCATTTGGAATTCAGAACGGATAATTTATACAGATTAAGAATGTCATTTTATGTAGATTAAACTATTTTAACATAGTGTCACAACGAGATTGACTACCCAACAGTGGAGAAGTACGTAACTAATGCCTTATTTGATCTTCTTACGCAACGGTGGTCTACATATACCTCGACTGGTAGCCTCTTTCCACTTCTTTTAAGTGGTGCACACTACTTAAATTTTTGAGTATTGACTCTGATTTGTTCATATTTATTGGTATCCTTGATTTTTACCGTTGAGCTTGCATGATTTAACTGAACTTAGCTTGTTGATTATCCTAATTAGATTGCAAAATGGCGATAATATTTGATTACAAAAAATACTGATGACCACACTGTGATATCAAAGTAAAGCTTAACTCGGAAATATTCTCCAGTACTCTCACCTTTGCAATCTACTGCTCATCCTCCTCCCTCGAATTACTATTCTCTTTAGCTTCTTCGTATTTCATCGAGGGTGGGACACCTTTTCACAGGGTTGAAAAAAATGGATGCAGTTGAATCCCGTCCAGTGGAAGAGGGGGTGGTGACGATCGTGGGAAAGAAACCCGAGTGAAGTTATGCAGTTTGCGAGGAAAATAAAGCGAATATTTTTATCACTCTATCAAATGGCCGAGAGGGAGACGTGACGAGATTTGAGGGATCGGAGAGGACCATGGCTGCCTGAGCGCTGCGAGCACGAGCGGGTGTGCAGACTGAGAGGGCTGAAATACAAAGGAGAAAGTAGAAGTGGAAAGAGAGGGGGAGACGAGTCGAATAAACGTCGTCTTTCCCAAGATAGTGAGACCGAGGCGACGTTCGCTGAATATATCTGGGGAGAGATGGGAGAGATTCACCGCCGGGAGTAAGCTGTAGGCATCAAAGGGATAAGAATATCGTATTTCATTGGCCGGAAGACTGCAGTCCTCCATTTTTCCCTTTCCGATGCCAATGCGAGTGAGGTAGGGAGTTAAAACAATCGTGGGAAAGGAATCCGAGGGAAGATATTAAGTTAGTTTGAAAGGCTTTAAAGCCTTTAATTTAAATTTCGAACAAGGATACTTACAGTATCTGTAGCATTTGTACGAATCGTTTTGAGTGTAAAAATAGCATTTAGGGTATGATTTTGGACCTGCACATTGCATTTGTGGGCAAAACCATGACGATAAGAGTGCATGTGTTTTTATTATATGTATTTGCATGTGCATAAGTTGAAAAGGAATTTGCATGGATGTATACGTCACCATGTGTGTACGTTTGTATTATTATGTTGATTTTGCATGTAGTTTTTTTCTCTTTTACCTAACACCACCCGCCACACACCCTTGCGTGGTATTACGTAGAAGTTAAAGAATTGACTACCGAATAGAGTGCACGGTTGTGGTGACAGTTTGCGATGAAAATAGTACGTATGCATTATCACATTAGGAAATTTGAACACGCAGAAAATAAAATGGCACAAAATATTAATGTTCGCCAATTATAATAATGGCTGGTGACGGCCACACCCCCGGCCAAACGTCCTCGTGGTAGCTTGCGGGTCAAGAAGTAGATGCTGATATAATTCTATTCCATTTGGCCAATGGATTTGACCCTTAGTCTTCGTTGCAGGACATCTTCTTCTTTTGCGCTGCCATACTATATAACCTTTCATTATTTCTTTATGGCTGCATTCAATCTTGTCAGTATTTTCCCCGTTATACTTGATCGTGTTCTCTATCTGTCGGCTCACACTTCTCCGTTGCTTATTTCGAGCCTTCTTCCGTTGTTTTTCAAGGTTAAAATGCATTGATCCAAATTTTTAAAGGCTCAAATTCTTATCTTGTATGATTAATGTCAACCGTTCCCCTCTCTAAGATACACAAGAGCACATTCCATAAAAATGTTTGCTCATGCGTATCTCTTTCGAATTTTTAATCATTTTTCGTCGATCTCAATATTGGACGTGGAATAGAAAAAAACTATTTATAGAATTTAAATTAAGTATAGGAATTGCGAAGTTACGTGATAAGGCGACGTGCCATGTGAACTGGCACCTCGCACGTTAAAGTTCCATACGGAGAACTATTCATGGAATTATTTTTGGTCGTCAATTTGACATTTACTGCCCGAAGAACACTTTTATAGCATAGCCTCAACTCTTATGTAAAGCTTCAAGGGAAGTTCAAAATCAAAGAGCCCATGACATTATTCTACCAATTTTTAACAAATAATTTATTGTGGCGTTATTTAACTATTGACGTTCTTTTATCTTAAGGTTATCCGATGTATTTATTGTGACATTATTTACTCAAGTATTTCTGTGATTTACGAGTATACTGAATTCTACCATTATTTTTTAATTAATTCATGTTGAAACATAAAATATAATGCTGAAGCTTGAGATAGTTTTCACGGAGTTTTAATTTAATTTAACTAACGGTTACAATTTGCTAACCCTTGTGGTACTTAACGAATCTGTGTTTTGGAGAATGAGATAGGGTACTTCAAAGCCATGTACATTGCTTTATGTTCTACAAAGATACATCACGGGGAGTGAATTGAAATAGCTACTTATTGAAATCTCTTGAAATGCTCTTTTTTCAGACTTAGTTTCAATCCTCAAAATGTGTTTTTATAGCCGTATTTCGAACTTGAATCATTAATGAAACCAATCAAAATATAAAAATTCGTCACTTGGACTGATGGGAAGCATGCTGACTCATATTACAATCACATGTGAGTGTGGATCCCATGGGATTGCAGCTTCGAAAAATCTTATTTTGCGAATTATACATCGTGTTATGCATGCGTACTATAAACGCTAGCAAATAAGTGCAGCTCAATGAAGATACGAACTCGTATCGTCATTGTTTTGACTAAGCCTTGGTTTATTTGCACATTACGTTCTTTGATATATGATCACGAAGTTTGGCAATAACAACATGCTTTCAATAATCCTTCATGGAGAGCACTTCTTAAAAATGATAAGTGAATCTTTTAATACAGTTAAAAATTATGAACTTCTACACATTCCGCTGGAATTTAACTTAATCATAAATCATCAATAAAAGCAATGAAATTTATTGCGGGTTTGATGGATATAAAGAAAACTGCATTTAGCAATTAACAATTTTGCTTCTTAAATTTTCTTTTCCCGTGCCAACAATGACTGAGCTAATATATTGATCCCAGTCAAGCTAAGAGTCCATTTTCGTCTATCTTAAATTAATTGCTAAACTAAAGAGTTATCAGCTGTGACTGGTCTCATTTCTGTCCGTTACCAAGGTAACCGTCACTAACTGTAGCGAAGCCAAACATCTGTTACAATCATTAGCAGAGATTTATCGACAAAAATGTTTTCAATATTGAAGGTAACTATAAAAAATCCTAACATGTGCTCTTTTCTTTCTTTTCAGGTAAGTGCCAAGGTCCTTCAAATCAATGAGACCTGCAACTTCATGGATACTGTGAGTTTGAAATTATTATAGAAAAAAACATAAACAGTCGTTCGTTAATGACAACAAATAGCGAATAGAAATTTAATAACGTACTAATTAAATTCTAATTGAAGGTAATTTGTTTCGTGATTGATTGAAATTTACCCACAAGAATATTGTTCACTACTGAAATGTTTAAATCTACTCATGAGACTAATGTCGTTCAATTCCTCGAGGTGAAATATATTGAACAGGACCACCATTGTCCTGTCAATAAAAACCGACACTGTATGGACGAGACGTTGGGCACCTTTTTTATTTACGTAGGAACGATTCACTAAGGCTAACCTTCAGCATTAAATTTCCCTCTTCTAAACTCTTCGATGAAAGTTACTGGTTCGATTTATTATGAACTATTATATTTTATTTGTAAGTTGATTAGTGCCGTCGAAAGATAAGATTTACCGCGTCATAAATAAATATTTGAAATAGTTAATCTTGACAACTGAACGCATAATGTTTAGACTTACCGTTTGGTATTATTTTATTCACAACATTCCAACGAAAATTGAAGGATCATAGTTAAATGCAAACTGAAACTAGTGAGCCTTGATAATTCAAGCATAAAGCAAGTTACAGTTGAATTCATTCAAGGTATTCAAGGTACTTATCAAAGGTAGGTTTAGGACTGTCTATAACGACCATTTACTTTTAAGTATCGTGAGAACTTGTTCTTGTTTGTCCTCCATTATTTCTTTTTTCGTTTCTTCATAACTTCTGCCTGCTTTCTTGCTGTATAAAAAATCTACTCTCTCGGTTCCTCTATCCCTCTCACTCAACGTTCTCTCTTCTATCACGACCTTCAACATACCACATTTCAATACCTTTCAATATTTCCCGCCCCCGTAGTATTCTTACTTTATGCACGTCCCATACCCGGGATTAGAAAGGATTGATATTACCTCATAAGTACCCAGACATCAAATAGGTGAATCATATTTCGACGAACTGGAAAACTCAAATCAGACCTGACATTTTGATGGAAAAAATGAAAATAATTTTACACCTACGAATCAGCCAGTTACAGTTACAAAATTCAATTCGTCTGTGTATTTAGTTTATTGAATATTATTGGTCCATATCGAGAGTGGTGATATTTTTTCTATTAAAAAAATTATCCGATCTCAATTCGGCAAGTCATTCTCCAAATTATAACGACTTCAGATGATGAGGTCGAAGGCTACTATTAAAGCTCCTCACGTGTTATGGCGGACACGATATAATATGCGCCTACCTATTGAATGCCTGGAAGTAATGGACATGGAATCCAACGAGCATACCACACACATATCAACTACAGAATTATTGACACATTTTCACTCTATAAATGAAACATAAGCGGCGTGTTTAAATCAATCGTGGACTCATATAGTTATTATACGAGTTGTTAAATGTTTTACGACGCGGTTCAGCCTAGCGTCGTTAAGACTATGTGGACTCCTTGCTGTGTCATTCACTAACAAATGACCGCCCATGATAAGCTGAGCGCTGATGGATACGTGCTCTAAGGTATTTTAAAGTGAGACGCTAATGCACACATGTGACTGATAACTTAAATGAAACCTGAAATATTTGTTTCCATAAAAAGTGGCCGCAGGAATCCCCGGTTTCCTCTCCTATGCAACCTTGGAGTGCTTATCTTTTAATCAAAGAGACAAAAACTTCCCCTAGCGAAATTACTCCATTAAGAGGTTCATACAAATTCAACTTGAAGAAAAAAAGCTCTGTATAAAGCCAGTTTTAAGTAGTATTCCACCTTAAATCTCAAGAGTAGGTTAACCTTTGGCTAGAGCATCTTTATACCAATAAATAAAATATCTCCCTGTAAATAGTGTGAACATGATTTGTACATGATGGCATATCCATCCTATGCATCATATTTTACACCAAAATAATATCAAATACATCATAATCAATACTTAATTAATCACATATCTGTGGATGACAAAAATCATGTAAGCATAACAAAATAGTTATTACCATTCTTCACTTAAATGTGGGGTTGGATGTCAATTATTCAAGTAAACCACTATATTTCCCTTGCCGATAACTGATAAATACATAATGCATGTTTTGGTGGTTAATAGATTGAAAGAGGAGGAAATTAATTAAAATTGAATGAAATTTAGTCAAGAACCCGCGACAAACATTGCCTCCGGAAATAAATATTAGCCTACCCACGTAAATGTCGGGCTTTGGTTGACTGAAAGTACTGTTTACATGATTATATATACTCCTAGGTGATTAATATCTGAATTAAATCCCGAACTGATGGGATACACCCAATGCTAATATTACTGATACATATATTGTCTAAATTAGAGTACCTAAAAATGTTTATTGCGCCGAGACGCAGAGCACAGTCAGCAGTTATCTACTTGGCTGATAGCAAGAAGGTGCCGATAAAGCATTATCAATACTCGCAGATAATGAACAAGGATGCGTCGGAGGCAAGGATGTGCAATAAGCCATTTCCAAAATCAACACTCGAAGGTAATGATGGTAGAGACATAAACGGTTTTCGATGCTGTGGCACGATAACATTTCTTGAACATATAGATAAATCTGTCAACAGCGACGATAAATGTAAAACATCCGATATCAACTAGCCAGAAGGAAGGCTTGATTATACATGAATTTCACGTGAAAATCTAACAATTTAATCATCGCTTAGTTCAAGTTTACGTACTCATTTTATGGTATCCATTCGTGTTCAAACCCGCGATCATGACAGTCGACAGATTAATGGTTCACCAGCTAGGTCATCATGCCATAACATTGCCTATATTATGTCTACATTGCAAGCAATGGCGATTTAGTGTTCCATGTACGTTATGTCACAATAAAATTATTTTAAATGTCTAAAATCTGAAAGCAGAAGCTTAAGATAATCTGTTTACACTGGAGCTGTACTGCATGAGTTTCAAGAACTCCCCGAAAAGGACCGAGTTTTCTTCCTTCAATTCGGTCCCTCGAACGTTCTGAGGCGCAGAAAATAACAGTTTGGTGTTAGATGGGATTTCATAACCACAGAGGGAATTCACTCGGTACCCTTCGATTAGTAGTCAAACGTTCCTATTCCGCCCTTTGCGCTTAATTGCCGCCAATGCAAATTATACTGCAAATCCCTGATTAGTTGAGTGACATTAACATTACAGACATCACAAAAGGTCGATAGTACCGCGTGACGGAATGTCAATTACATAAAATCAGGCAAATGCACATCGGTAATATACACCAGAGTAAATGATTCCTTGAGTAGAAGTTTCAATTGAAGTTCATAAAATGATTTTTAAAAGTGTCCCTTTATCACATAATGGAAATTGGGTAGCTGAAATCAAAGAAATCGAAGATACCTTTTGGCTCATGCCGCAGAACTGCTTGCATAAATCGACGGCTCGCCTTTATCTCGCCAGAAATGTATGCCACGTAGAAAAACAATTTTTTCGTGCATTCTAACATCACGTTTCGCAGAGGGGCTACTCGAAGGGCATACACGAGCTTCACCTATTTACTGATATTTTACGAATCTGTACATTTAAAGTCATAGAGTCATTCTATCGCAGAAGGATATACGCACATACTAATTAAAACACGAAAACCCGCAACATGGCGAACAAACATTCATTCAAATGAATACAGATATAAGGAAAAGGGGAAGGAACACATAAAAGACGAACACAGGAATGGTGGGGAAGGTAGAATTGAGCAGAACTGGTAATGTGGTAGTACATCGGCAATTTCTTACAGTGATAGGAACCATATATAAAATTAAGAGGATAGCTATAACACAACCTTATTGCAAAACAAAAATGAGAAAAAAAGAGCGATTCAAGGGTAGAGAAGACTCTTGTTTTGCATTAGCGAAACACTGCGATCAAATTAGCCTCTCTCTCTTCATCAGTTACCATTGTCACGTAACACACGTACTTGTATAACTATAACATTAAAATATTACCACTCGAATATGCGAATAATTTCATCTTTAAATAGTTTCTACAAAGAAGATAATATGAGTAAATATTTGCTATAGCTAAAAGACAATGTTTACTCACAAGAATTACACGAGTCGTGGTTATAGGCATGCGTGTATTTACCTTCAGTTGATGTTGAGCGATTTAAAACCACGAAAGTGTACACAATTGTTCAATTGTGATGCGCCTAATGCTTGCGCTTATTTTCATTTTATTCTTTCCGAGAACTAAACTGAGGGAAGGCTTAAATGCAATGAAAAGTATTGCATCAGCAAGTAGACTGAGGATGTATTTGACATTTGTACATGTAACGGAGAATTCAAGTATAAGGGTACGATGGGGACTCGGTAAAGTGAATTTTAAAATGGACACAAATGAAATATTTGCAAAATAAATTAAGGTTTAGTGATTTACTTTGCATAACTAGGCATCGTGTAACTTAATTTACGCGTCCGCATGCTCAAATTCTCCCAAAAACAATAATTGCGGATTTATGAGCCGAGGCCGTATGTAGATTTCTATCACCTTTCCTTCAAGACGTGCCCTTCTCACGATAGTGACGACGTTGCATTCTCGATAGCGCCTCTATATGTGCCGCCGGATATGACGTTCAGTCTTGGAAACCTCATCCGTCATCGTCCACTGAACGGAAACTTTTTTTTTTTCAAGTATACACAAACCTATACGTACCAGGCGACAAGCGCTCGAATGCTACCACTCAGAAGCATTGAGACCATAATATTTTTAAGTTCCACTCACCGTATTATTTTGTCAATGGAAAAGTGAGCACAAAAACAGTTAACTGTGGGAAGCAAATACTGAGGATATTTTTCTTCTACCACGCACGGAGAAAAGAAAAAGGAAATTGGCGTTTTTTGTGCAACGGGAATCAGCTTCTCCAAAGTCGCAGCTCAAGATTGTTTCGACCCACGGAGAGAAACTTATAGATCTATATTTTCGAAAAATAAAATAAGCGTTTATGGAATTCGTGGCATAAAGTGTGCTATTACGTTAAACCATAAAGGGAATGAAATCAATACCAAAGTGAACTAAATAAATTTTGAAATGAAAGAGTTTGTCACCATCATTGAAATAGTTGAGTTATTTCTCATCGCAGAGAAAGTAAAATCACCCTTGTTGGATTGAAATAAAGACACATAGGGACGATTTACTCGGTAAAAGACAGAGTATGTAATGAATCAGGAGATATTTTCCTTGGATGAAGAACTAAAATCAATATCACCCTCTATCGGCTAATAATGATAGGATCTACGAAGTGACAAAAAATTTAATATCACAAATTGCATTATTACTGAGATCAAAGAATGAAATACACAATAATAACTTTCTGTATTCTCTATTGTCAGTGGTGCTTTTAAAGGCTAAAAAAAATAAATCGTGATATGCCGGTTCGATGTTAATGTATGTCGACTTGTGATAACTAATGCAGCTATACATTTATTAATAAAAAAACATGTTGTCATTTTATTGGAAAATATTGAAGCATTTTCCGGGATTCAAACAATCGGGCTCTGCTAATTTTCGGAAGAAAAGGAATTACAATAGAAATAAATTATATCTGTTCTTTGCACGATTTCTTTCGCTTTATTCAACACTTAATGGAATCAAACTGACGCAAAAAAAGAGCAGAGAAGAAAACATAATCATAATGATGACCAGATGGGGTTGAAATTGATAAGCCTTTACATAGCCACTTCAATACGAACGACTCACCGTCTTATCCGTCCACTTGACACAGATTGCCCATCTGCCATCGATTCACCGTCGCGAAAATTCTCACCAGGACGCAACATGTGCTGCCGCTGGCGAGCATTCGGGTCGAAAGAAATATGCGGCGAGCGATCGAGGCACCGTCCACATTAGTTTCCATGCTGCGTAGGAGTTCCTGTGAATTAAATGAATTTCTATTTCTCTAGTGAATTAAATGAATTTCTATGAATTTCTAATTCTAGCGGATGAGGTATGCACTACCGATCCGGAATAAACCATTCGATATGGACTATGTCTTATTTCCTATGGCCGGAACCACAACTTTAAAACCACTGGTTAATGGATGATGATAAAGCTGTTAAGTAATTTAGCGCCCTAACATACTTCATCAGCCATTCCTGAATAATAATTGGCAACTATTACGGTTTATGATGGAACTCATTTCCGAAAAATTACATGCGTGAATCATGAACGTGAAATAGATAAAGGCGGATCCAAACTATGGATTACATTTGCGGAAATAATGTTGATTTGAATATCGGTAATACTATTTTACCAACATTTAAAACACTTTATGTTTCAACACAGATCACAAACACGACGTCTTCTGTAAATTTTCTTTTAATTTACTGATTCAGTTTCATTAAATTTACATTAAAATTAATTATTTCCCTTCATAAAATTGTCGTGTTTTTTATGAAATTAGCTATTTAGAAAGGCAGCGACAGGAATATGTAACAAAGATCAATAAATATCAAGTCGAGAGCGTTAAACGGCAACAGTGTGCCATAATGTTGTTCCAGGAAGTGAGAAATTAGCAACTTCCTCAATCACATAAGAACTCCAAAACTAGAGTGCTCGTATAGTGTTGCCCATGCCAATTGATTCTCTGGGAATCTCAACAACCGCCACTGCATTATCCACAGTTCTAGCATTTGTCCATTGGAAAATCTACAATTTCCCGACTCACAGATATAGGGAGAAAACGTGAAAAATCGTCGAGCGACTTTTTGTAAAAAAAAAGTGAAGTGATTTCACACACCACGGCACCAACTTTCACGCTGGTCAAAAATGATTAGGGAAGTATGAATTTTTGGTAAATCGACTACTTTCTCCAAAAATGGGTTGTCCAAAAGTTTACCGTTTAGTCATAACCACGAATAAAGGGAGTATGGGAAAATTCACCAAGTAAATTTTGATCGAATATCCATTACTGGGAAATCTATCTTTCAGAAAATTCTTCAGAATTTCCGCAAAAAGTAATGTAAGCTATTAAATTTAAATTAGATGAATGAAATGATTAACTGGTCTTCCGCACATAAACTATCCTACAACATTCCAGGATATTTCTCCGATAACGATAATGGCTAAGAATAACGTGACGACGCTAGAGGAAAATGCATTTTAAGTGGCCTATTGTGTGGTCATTTCTCATGCACGATTTCTCATATTTACCCCAGCATTTCTCGTATCTACCCTTTATTTTATTGTTCTCACTAACATTTCGTCTTGCAAGCTTAAAGATGTGTTTTACAATTGGTTGCCGTAGTGCATGTACATTTACTTGCAAAATCATTTACATAAATTGAATTATTTAATTTATTTATCGGTAACTGAATTTTTAGAAAAATGTTGATGTTCCACTCCATGCCACACGCCCTAGAGGTGGCTTGCAGGGCTCCATGTAGGTGTAGGTGAAAAGTATAAAGTCATTAAGTTTTTTCGTGTAATATTATGAACAGCATAGCAATAATAATATGCGGGATAAGTTTGACTCCATAAGATTTTGGTTTAATCAGTAGTAGAATAAGTAGGGGGTACTGTTGCTTAAAAAGTTATTTCCAAGTAGTTTTGGGAATAATTATTGTTACAAGTTTTCGGTTTATTGCTTTTTGGTTGTCTTTAACTACGTAAATCAAGATAACTCCCATTCAAGAACGTATACAAATTGGGCTTTTGATGCAAAAGAAGAACTCTTAGGCAACATTGGTCATTAACATTTCCAACACCGACTCACTCCTAATAGTTTTTATGTAATTATTATTTTAATTCAACGAAAAGTATGAATTTTCGGACGAACCTCGCGGAACCTCACGAAAAGTATGCTAATTTCGGAAGATTTTTTTTTAGACTTTAGGCGTCATCATCCCATTCATATTAATGCTTAAGGTTCTTTTTTCTTGTTCGAAAAAAAGAGAGTGAGATGTTTTGAATGTGTCTATTCTCATTCAGGTGAGAATTCTAAAAGGTGTTTGCGGCAGTCAATTTTGAAATCAGCATCCTGCAGCAGATGGGTGAAATAGACCAGTGAACCTGTGTAAACAGTTAATAATTATATATACGCATACTCCGAGAAGGAAACTCATCAAGGATGAATGGCTCTTTAAAAAAGGCCCCAAGGAACACGAATTCCAATCTCAGACAAAACTAAGTATGCAGAAAATCTGCGGAATATGGCTCAGTTAAAAGTAAACATTTAACTGTTCAACGTTCCACTTTTGTTTGACAGCTGTTTCCATAAGCGTACCCATTCTTCATTACCGTTGAGATTTTGGCAGTAAAACAGCGAGGTCTTTGAGTGACAGAATGAATTTAAGAAATTCGGTGGTTTCAGGCTCTACTCTTTGAAAATTCATGATCACTGAATAAATAAACTATATTTTTTTTCAAAAACTTTATTACACTACTACCCGCTTCGACGCATGAACGACATCATCAGGCACGAATATGTGATGAAGTCGCCTAACAGTCCTAGCAGCGCCGAAGTGAGTGGTAGTGTAATACAGTTTTTGCGAAGAAATGCAAAGTTTACTTATTCAGTGAGAATGACTTTAAGCTGTGGTTAAGCATACATGAGGTGACCTGTGTCCATTCGGCATTACAAACAACATGAGCCCAAGCTTAATTTACTGCTCAAGCTGACGATATCGTGTGGCACCTAAAATAATGGGATGCAAAATGGCCTTAACTTGTAAAATACGTTTAATACTCAATAAAGCCCTCAAAATAATCAACTTACTCCAGTGAAGTCAAAGAACATGTCTTGATTTATGTAGGATTATTAATTGGTACGCAATCGTTATAAAATTATGAACTAATTAAGTATCCTCTTTTAAACCAGTTTTTAACAAGTTTTTACTCAGGAGCATTTTAGGGATAGTTTCCGTATTCTTATTGTTTATTAAGAACTGATTCGTATTATTTATAAAAGCCGATTCTCTGACACGGGATAGTTTTGTTGTTAGTATTAATGATCAAATATTATTCCCTGAAAAATAATATCAGTTTTTAGTCAAACGAAAGTAGAGTCAATAGGAAGAATACCAATTTGCACTTGTCGTTACTATTGTAGGAAAAGCTGAAAAAACTGCGACGTTTGACCATTAATGAAAACCGCAGCTCTTTGACGGGATAAGAGTGCTAAATAGTCATAGGTATTGCAATTAAAGTTTGATTACATTATTTTGGTAAGTAAAGGGTAGGATTAAAACATTCAAGCATCAAAGAAGTGTTAGAGAATGCCCATAATGTATAAAGAAAAAATCGCAATCGAATCCAATTTCACCTCATTTGGGATGGATTATTAAAATTCCCCGATTCTGAAATTTATACGTTCATCAAATGCTGTGCGTGGCATCATTGTTGGAAAGGAATCCATCATTACAACATCTGGAACTGTACAACTCTATGCCAGTTAGTCAGCACTCGGCAAAAGTACCGACCGTGATTGAAATATTAGGATTAAAAAAGTTCATCTCTGACGGAAATGCTTTAAGAACTCTTCGTCTCCCATTGTAGTTCAGCACACGCCTCGAGAACAAATCACACAGTAGGGAGCTTCTATGAATTCCCCTCAATCGACTCGAATTGATTGTCTCGAGTTTTCGCCCAGCTCTCAAACGGCAGTCACCGCTTCTCTTTACCTCCTGGTCTCTCTACAGCCACCCCGTAGATAGATAAATAGATAGAGGTCTTTAGTTGGGCGAAATTAAGACCTAATGGTCCCTTCTTTCATTTAACCCATCATTGTATTTTTGTTATATTAGGCATAAACTTTATAATTATAAGCATACATGCACATAAAAACATATAGACAGACACACATTCATTGCACAGATTTGCGCATCGAATAATATACATATATATATAAATATTTACATAACTTTTGGACGGCACAATATAACACAGAATAAAACAGATAGCACGTAAAAGCAGTCTGACCTGAAGAAGGCCTCGGAGTAGGCCGAAAGCTCAAATCATCTACAGTGTGAGTGTCCTTTTACGTGTTATCTGTTTTATTCTGTGTTATATTGTGCCGTCCAAAAGTTATATTGCTCTCGTGAGTACTTCCGCATCATCGATATATATATATATATATATATATATATATATATATATATATATATATATATATATATATATATATATATATATATATATATATATATATATATATATATATATATCCATATATGCCTACTTATAATACATAAATTAAGGATACATCAAAAGATACACACATACTCAGGGTAAATTATAGTGAAGAAAGAGATCAATAAAATAGGTAAAATCTAAGCAAAGAATGAAGTTTGTGGGAAAATCTAGGGAGATTGTAACCCCGTAGAGAGAGAGAGAGAGAGAGACATGGGCAATAAAACCCTAAAGTGGGGATCTGTCGCAACGAGGTAAGTCCGACCGCTCGATGCCTTGGATTTTGGCACGGGGCCCGCTACCCCAGTGTCGATCCCTGCCCTTCAAGCACTTTGCCAACTGACGTGCTAAGGGGGGAAACTCGGCAGTTTAGCCCCACCCCCCAGCTGTCTTGGGCCCCTTCAAACCCCAGCGATGAGTATGTTCATCAACGTCACCCGTCCTTAGCGCGTCCTAACTTTTTGTCATTAACGCATTTGGAACCGAAACGAGTGTGTTGGGAGAGCTAAGGTTACGTATTAGCTATTCTTAGTGGCGAGTAAGTGGCGACAGACACCTGAGGTAATTTTGAACCATTTGCGATATTTTGGTAATTTGTAACAAGGTTGGATTTTCCGGAATTGGAGGCAGGGGGAGAGAGAAAAACTCGGCGTCAGCCATTCTTGTGTCAAGAGAACAATAGTGTGACGTTCCATCTGAAAGACGGGGCACTCCACTTGAAGTGCTCTCAACATGGCACACAAGTAGGTAGGGATCAGGAAACCACTAAAAAGTATGTCAGCAGGCAGGGATGGCAGAATTTTTGGCAATGATCAGGGTTGAAAACTAGCACAGTGGGCACCGTACCAAACCGATCTCCGTCAGAGTTCTTTCGGAACAAATTATTTAAGGAATGAACAAAAAAACTGAAAAAATATCCCCAATCGATGAAAACTGTAATGAGGGAGTTAAAATTTCATCTCATAATTGTATAAAAAAACTTACAGACTCTGGTTAAATGAAGTCACGACGCTTTATTAAACTTTACCCGAGATATCAATCCTGTGAGTTTACTTGAGGCAACGAGGAGACAATCTAAGCTCCAACCAGCATCGGTAGGTCAGAAAACGGCAATAAATCGAGATTGAATGCCGATCAGACAGTTTCAAGGACCTTTTTTCATCTCGCGATTGGCGGCCAAAATAGAAAGAGAAGGAAACACTGACGCATTAAACCCGACCTATGCACAAACTCCTTCGCATAGTTCAATCATTTACAGTGAGCAACGCTTAGTTCACCATCTAACTTCTGATTTCAATCCCGCCTTTTCCAAGCGTCACTTTCATGAAGGGAATATTTTGTGACAGTGCTATAAGAGATCGTAAAGAAAAAGTTGCAGGTGAGAATTTTAAAGGTCATTTTCTTGAAAACTGGTCTTTAGTTTTACCAAGATTTAGGGCAATATTATTTGGAACAGAACTTTTATAACTTGTAGGTCAACTGTTTCCAAATCTCAGGATGCTCCGCATTAATTTAAATGGTAATATGTTGAATAAAAACTATTTTTGGCCACTTTTAAAACTGAATAGTGTAAATAGAGCTCTATTAATTTCATTTGAAACCTTTATCTGTTGTAGGTGCAGTCAAAATCAACGCTGGGATTGACATTTTTGACAGTGTAAATCAAAATATTTTCATAATTCCTTTTCATGTATTCAACAATTTTCCACCGATTATTTAACACGACGTGGGGCGATAAAAAATAACAATAAAAATATCGCATTATTACTAAAAATATTACTTAATCTATCAAATAACAGCTTTAAAAAAACTCGAGAATTATTTCTAATTTTAATGTTTTGTACTGCAGATACATGTATTAACCTCGTCGGAAAGAACTCAAGTAACGAGTACTCTTTTTAAGGACTAATTACCGGAGGAATGGCGTAAAAATAGTAGTTATTGAAACTTCCAATAGATAAAACTCAATGTAGAAATGATTTGGTCGAATTCTCAAAATATCTAAGGTCAATCGACCTAAGTGGAGAATCATCTGAACCTATTTCAAATGCTGCAAAACTTTTGTTTTGTTCCCGTCAAGACCCATCTAAAAAATAGAGTTGAAAAACGAAGTGCTACGGATAAAATACACAAAATCAAGTTAAGTATATGATATATAAGTGAGCATAGTTGAAAATCAAGTAGGATAGAAGATATGGAAATTCATTGGAAGATCCTAATTCGAAGCATCCCATCATCTGGGATGCTGTCAGACACATGTGATTCAAAGTAAAATACCGGTACATTTTAACCACCATATCGGGTATCGAACCGCAGACCAAACTGTTAAAATAGCCCTATATTGACCGCACTACTAAACGCTCGCAGGTTTCCCACGGATATCGATTTCATGATGAGTCACAATTGAACGTCACCCGGTGAACGTGTCCCGCAGAGCGGAAGGATAAGATGCTTTCCAGAAAACCGCAAACACCCAAGAGGGTTGGCTTGAAGGAAAGAACGATGGTGAGAGAGATAGATGAAGCTTATGGGATACAGGGGGATAATTCGTTCGCGATTATCCGGATGGGATAAAGAGAGGAAATTGCCCGCTGGATGGAGGAGGGAGTGGGAGAATTACGAAAAGGATTCACAATACCATCCGCCGACAGCGCCAGAGAGTACTCTCCAGAGAAAACCACTTCGCGTAACCACCTCGAGCTGGGGATGGATAATTTGACTTTGATGAGTACTCGGGAGCCTTGAAAATTCAATGAAAAGACGGATTATAGATGCGGGATTGTGCTCGGGGGGTGTGAATGCACATCGGGGGGTTGATGGAAGTCTGATCATAAACATAACAAGGCACGACGCTTCCCACGCCCGGGGACGAACCAATTTCCACACAAATGGAACGAAAACGCGCTTCTTACGCCCGGGAATAAAAGGAGAGCAGGACGCTGAGACGAACATGAAATACACAAAAAAATACGTGAGAACAATCGAAAAAATCATCGATTTACACCTCTTTTAGCGATTTAAATCGAGCTACCCAATTCGCCTTCCCAGATCAATCTCTTTGTGGCAATACAGGCTTCGTCCGGAAAATAAGTGCACTGAGCTCAGGAAAAAAAAATTATTACACTTCTACATATCTTAAGCTAATATTCCTCAAAATAGGACTCTTGTGAGTCGATACACTTGTTCCAGCGGCGTTCCCACTCCTGGAACGCTCCCGCGAAGGCATCATCGGGAACCTCTCGAAGACACGTCGTCACGGCCTCTTTGACGGCGTCCAAAGTCCCGTATCGCGTTCCTTTCAAACTCCTATTTATCTTCGGGAACAGAAAGAAGTCCGGTGGTGCCAAGTCCGGGCTATAGGGCGGGTGCGGCAGCGTTGCCACGCCGTGCTTGGCCAAGAAGTCCGACACGACAAGCGCGGTGTGAGACGGCGCATTGCCGTGATGCAGCTGCCAGATGTTTTTGATCGCTGGCCGGACGCGGGCGACTCGTTTTCTAAGCCTGTCGAGCACTTGGACGTAAAATGCAGCATTTACAGTTTGTCTTTCAGGTACAAATTCGTAGTGGACGACTCCCCTTTTGTCAAAAAAGACAATGAGCTTATTACACTTATTTTCCGGACGAACCTTGTATAAGCTCTCAATAATGTTTCCTGCCTCCTCACCATTCTGCAACTCATATCAATGTTATCTCTGACATGTCTTTCTTTAATCTTCACTTATCATAAATATCCCGGGCTCCCCTTTCTCACCTACCTCATCCTATCGATCTTGATAAATGTTAAACATTATCTCGAGACCACAACGTCATTATCCAAATCTGCATCAGTCTCAAAGGAACCGAGAATCGATGACTGTGCTGCCAAATGTATCTTAAGTTTGGTGGTTCTCGAAATAAGTACCACTTATTCCGAGCGCTTCCACGCCTGCAAATGTCTCAAAGTTTTATTGTTACTTCTACTGGGATCGCAGAATGAATAAAAAGGACCAGAGGACACAACGAATTATATTTACACAATACCCCGCAAGCTAAAGTAGGAGAGATTTTGGTGGTTGGCATTAGAACACCAGCCACACATGCAGACATTTTAGTTCATCCATACACTCGAATGAATGTCAGCTTATATAACTCTCAAACAAAACGCATGTACTCATCATGCGATAATTGTTTCACTTGAACAGTTGACCAGTTAAACACACCTGATATCAAGTTAATTTGATATTTTGGGCTATTAGATTCGATTTTATTTATTTTTCCTTGATATGCGAGGAAAAAGCGAGTACTTGAATATGCCTGTGACACTAATTTCTTATTTTATTCCGACAGTCGACTCTAGCAATAAAATTTTGTTCCATAATAATTTTCTTTGCGTCGCGAGAAAATTCAGCTGCCTTTTACGTTTATAAAAAGTTTAAGTCTAAGGATATGGGATAATTATGCACCTAATATTTGAATTCGGGGTATCACTTTGCTCTATAGCACGGGTGAGACGCACACGGCCGTCAAACACAAAATTGAATGGCGATAAACTATTATTGACCGGCGTTGGTAAAGCTTTAGGCTCACTCAAACCAAGAACAGTCATATAACGAATCATTTCCAAATATAACCTGTATTTGATGCACAAGTGATTAGATTAGGATAATGCAGATAAGACGGATTAGGATAATCTCTCAGTTTCACCAACAAATCATTGGGCAACAAACCAAATATCATTATTTAGGCAGATCATAATTCCAAATTGTCAAAAGTCTTTTTTTAAATAGAATAATATAAGTGACAGGTGATGGAGGTGAGATGGACCGAAAGGAAAACAAATGAGGAAGTACTGGAGATGGTGGGTGAGGAGAGGGGTTTGTTGAGAGAAATCCTGTGGAGGCAGGAAAAATGGATGAGCGGTAGTGGAATTTTGAAGAAGGTAATAGAGGGGAGAATGTTGGGCAAGCGAGGAAAGGGCAGGAACAGGACAGGGATGTTGGACGGGATGAATGGAGGAAGGAAGTACACAGAGATGAAGAGGGACCTGATGTAGAGTAGGTTTTCTTAGGAGTCACAAAATATTTATTTGATAGTTATGTCCATCCGAAAACCTACCTTAACCTGTATATTACCTAATAATAATAATAATAAGTGACAGGTGATCATAGATTTGTGAATTAAATGGGACCTGAAGCTAATTGAATTTTTTTATCTCTCTGAATAAGCTGCGCATCATGACGGCATTACTTCTCAATTACTCCGTCGTTACTTGTCGTTTGCGTAAACCAGGGCCATAAAAGCACAAGACAAGACACCGGATGAGAGGATAAAATTCTATTCGAACAAAGACACCAAAGGACAAAAAGATTACTGTAAATAATTCAATGAATTACATATTTCATTAACTATGTAATCGTTCCTCGTCGTTACAAACGACCGATTGCTTTTTTCCATTTAATAGTCGAAGAAAACCGATTCTAAACTGCCATTAGTCTCCTTATCAACTCTCTCATGTTTATTTATAATATTTCTTTGTTCTTTTGCGTCCTACACACCACCATACCAAATGTAGCTCCGGCGGCTTGAAAGACAAAAAAAAACCTTATGTAAATTAGCGTAGACTGCAAAGAGTAATTCAAAACGATTTTTTTTTATTTAAATATTTCCCAAATGTACTATGAGGAGGTTGTGTTTTCCACGGGCACCCGAAATGAGGAATGCTGAATACAAGTCAAACGGAAAGCCTCGAGGACACAATAGTTCTGGTTACCAAGGACACACCCTACGTGACACACGTGTGTGGCGGGTTCCATAACCCCACGGCTACGTGCATATTATTTTAGTCCACGATTAAGTTAATATAGTGAACCGTCTTCAAACCGCTACTAGACGCCAGAATTTTCTGCCCTTTCACAAATATCTACATGTAAAACCCTTCAAGCCACTCAAAGCTGTTGAAAGAAGTGGAAGCCACAAATGGAAATGGATGAAGAATGAAAATTGTTATCAAAGATTGAGGCACTTGAAGGGACACTTAAAAGTTATTGATAAGCCGTTCTTCGCGAGACTCGAAAGTTTATATCTTATGTTTTTGGATGTACCTTTTTATTTAATTTTCTTATCGAGGTCCGATTCGGAAATAAAAGTTGTGTTTGAGCAATTACTTGGTTTAACTTCGGATGTTAAATCCAAGAAGACCTACATTTTCCCCATGTTTTACGTAGGATTCGATTTGCCGTCCTCCGACCATTCCATAATGGCAAAGAAATGACATATTTCGGCTCATCGTGACAATTTTTAATGAATCATGGTTGCCCTAGATAAAATAAAATGCTGATCGAAAAAAAGAGGTTTTTTTCCAACAATAATGGCGTAATTTGAAGAGCGTGAAGTTGAATTGAAGTGGAATGCAAAGGAATGAAAACGCCCACGATTGCGTGGGATTGGTGCCCCCCCAGTTGTGCCGCCACTGGCAAACTAACCAATTACACGGCCCCGACGCACCTCCGACTCCTTTGCGCAAGCACGCCGCTTTCAAAACATACATTCGGAACAATAGGCTAAGCAGCGCACGACTAAAAACACACTAGACGCTCTCTCTCTCTATTCTCTTCCAATCCTAGCGCCCCTCCTCCCTAACCCATTCCCTATTTCCCTCCCTCACTTGCTTTGTTGCTCGAAAGTAGATCGAAAAAAATATAACCCAAGAAAGCTCATTTTTTTGTATATCCTCCTCAGGGCGGGCCGTAAATTTCTTGGAAAGAGGTGGGGGCCGCACGAAAAATATGAAGGGCAGCCAGGAGGCTAAGGGGATGAAGAATAATTGGGGTGGCCAACTCTCACCCTCGACCCTCCCTTCACCCCCAACTCCTTCGGCCAATTTTATTCTCTCTTTTCTGTCGGGGATCGATCTGGGCGAGGCGGGACCTTGACACACACACACCCCGACCGGCGTGCCTTACACGCATTTTAGGGATAATCAGAGTGTGACGACTTGGTCTGGGAGATTAAGTTCGCGCCTGGCTAACCAAAATCTCGCGGTACCCTCTCGGGAAAGGGAGACTTCGGAGCGAAATCTTGAATGCATGAAAAACCATACAATTCGAGGGTTATGAGGGACATGCCAAACCACAGTAATCAACCCGAAAGCTGGTTTGATAGATGAGGATAGAGCAAAGCGTACCGTGTCTTTCAAAAAGAGATTTTTTTGCAGCAAATACCAATCAGGACGTAATGTGAAAAAATAATGTCTTTGTGAGGGAGACTCAATTTTTCGAGGAAAAGTATACGGATCACCGATTCATGCATCTATCAGTTTGGAGTCGGAAATGTATTTTATTTATGTTCCTTATTTTTTATCTGTCCATTTGAAAGATTTAATTGATCACGACAATTCACAATTTTAATACGCCGCTCCAATATGCCCAATGTCACGAGATATTCTGGTTCTTCATGCTTACCTCGCTTCATGCGCAACACTGGTCGATGGCATTAGCCATTGCTGATCTAGGCGCAAAACATCCACGGGCATCTTCGTCGGGCAGATGCCGATTGGCTGCGAGAAAGTTTCGGGAAGATCCTTCGTCGGTTGTGACTTGCACCTTTCGATGTCACGTCGAATTCGGCTTGGCATACGAATATTGTAAAACCTTATACCGTGTCAAATGTTTAAATTTAGTCTGCAAATCGTTTGCGAAAAGCTTAACCGCCTCGAAGGAATCTGCAAATAGCATTGGATATGACTGGAGCGCATTCTTCCTATCACCTTCAGTTGGTTCAAGAGAATTGAAATTATCAAATGCACATTTCAGGATTAATTACATCTTTCAATTATAATGTTTTCTCATCCATTTTCTGATATCGCTCGAACCCGACATTCGCCAACTTGTGTGAATTAACGGCAGGTGTTGATCGCAGACCACAAATTTTATGAACCCTTCCGATCATTGCAACAGCGACATATATTATATTATTAATATAATATTCCCATATCATCATGTAGAAGATTTTTTTACGTAAGTAACAACATATCTATATCTTGAAAACTATAGCTGATAGGAAAAAACTAGTGTCATAATTGGATTCAGCACACCAATTGTTCTTTAAAACAACATTAAAAGCTCCGGCACCAAAACAACTGTTGGCCTGTATTATCAATAGCCACTAGAATTAGTTGCTATAATTTTTATTGTTTGTTGTAAATAATAAAAAAATAACTTATCGCGAATATTAATACTTGAAATAATAGGAATAATTAATGGGAAAAATAAGGTAGAACCACTACAAATAATGACGTCAGTTACCTAGTATTTCATTTCAGATTAACAAATTGGCGTTTATGTTTAAACTTCCATTTTCTCATAAACCCGGTTAGGTACGTCCCGTGTAGAGTGGCGTAGCATATTACCTTTCCCAAATGTGGCGCCATGTGGAAATTTTAAATATGACATGGTAATATTAACTAGGAAGTTGTTCACTACAGCATTTACAGTAAATATACGAACAGTGGAATCAAAAAGCACACTTACTTGTCGAAATAGATAGCATTACATGTCTTTGAAAATCAATTAGTTCTCTCAGCAGTTGTGCTTTACTAATTTTCCTCCATAGTTTTTAGGGAAGTATTAGAAAGCTTTAAGCGAGTGCAGACACTATAGAAGATAACAAGATAACCTAGCATAAAAACGAGAACGGAAAATAAAATTCCATCTAATGTAATGGATGAACGCTTCAGTTTTTGCTTGCATTCAAGTACGAAATTCTTGAAAACGTTGAGTTAATATTCCCCAATGTGGAATGTGTAATGTGGAGTGGAAGAGTGTGATTTCCTCTCCACGATTGGTTTACTGAATAAGGAAAAGCGACAGGAAACGGAAACAAAAGCTCAAATGCAGGAACAACGACCATCTGAAGAACGCCGTTTAAGTGGGATGGAATATCTAGAGGCACAAAAGGTGAAAGTACTTCAGTCTTTTGTTAACTTCCGACTTGCCTTATGGTGCGCACTCCTGCGTCGCTCATCCCTTAAGAAAGTAACAAGAATTAACGCCAGCGTCCTCTCCAATGAAGAGGATAAATGGGAGGGACGAAGGAAAGAGCAGGAACGGCCCTTAAGTTGTTTTTTTATATGCTAGAAATATCTCTTTGATACAATATTAGGACGAGCTTTTATTATTTAAATGGTGTAATATTGACAGAAATACACGCAAAAGTGGATTTTAGAAATTTATGCTCTCTGATCTAAGATATAAATTTAGGATTAACCGAGGAAGAGGATCTAAAACGACAGTCAAGACGTAGAATCTCTCATTTTATTGAGTTTAGTGCTATAATAAATGTTTTGGAAGTTTTTTTTAGCATGTAATGCTGATGTCAGCTTTCAAATAATTAATAAGCTTTCTACAGGAAATATATAATTTCGAAATGTTTGCATGCTTACACCTTGATCAAGCCCATTAGATAATGTTGCCAGCTAAATATAAAATTTGCAGTTCAATTATTTAAACCAGGGTTCAAAAGTTGCAATGTCTATTAGGACCATATCGGAGCAATTTGAAAGGAATAGTTTCATTACGACTTAGACATATGTCCCAACAGCAGCTAGGCAAACTAAATACTGAAAGATAATTTGAGGGATAACAAATATGAACATGATAGCCACTAACTTATAATATCATAGGCGCTGCCTTGAATTTAGATAATACTTCAGTTTATATTGTAAGGATATATTAATGGCAGATAATACCATATATAGATGAATTCAGCCACATAGAATGTTAATGGCACTGTAGAAAAGCCCTTGACTTCACTCTTAAAATAATTCCCTATCATGAATGGGAAAATTTGTATATGGCGATTTAATATGCGCATTCGACTATAAACTGATCATGGGTTTATGGGCGTCAACATCTGAGTTATTAGCACTTACTTTGAGCATACATAGTAATGTCTAAGACCATTACTAGATGCCCACAGGTAGAAAGAGATGTTTCAAAGATAATATTTCCACAATGATTACGCTGAGGCGGAGTAACTTTCTACGTAAAACCTAGTTTTAGCCTTTGATATCGTAGTAACACATATATGGAAGAAATTACGCTCCCATTTACCCTAAAAATTCAATTACTTCCTGAAAAACAAAAACGCGAGGGTTGGGATCTACAATTTGGATGAAAATATATTAATCTGTGGAGCAAGAAATACGGAACTTCAGTTGATAAACTGAGTGACTCCATGACCTAGCGGTTTCTTTAGAGGAAAGGGCTCCATTTCATGCATTCAACATTTTCTATAAAGTTCCGAGAACAAAATGCACTAACCAAATTTGATTTCAGCAATGAAAACTGCTCCAAACGGTATTGAGACGCTTTTATTGACGTTCATCAATAATTTGAGTAGCGTTCATGTTCCCATAGACTCAAACCTTGGCATCAGTCGGTTACAGGTCTACCAGCAGCGTTCGGAAAAATCGTAAAATAATTTTTATCCCGGATAAAAAAATGAAGAAAATAATGTCCCAAGGGGTGAAAATTGAAACCAGCCGTAAGGTAGGATCATTCCGCATCGGGGAGTTGGACGCGAGTAAATTGTGCAGGATGACCCAAACATTTGTCCCATTTCAATACGCTCCGAATCTCAGCATCCTTGCTGTCGTGAAAAAGTGGCCAACTAGTCACAGAAGTAGTCACTAGCCTAGGCATTTGCTTCTGTCCTCAATCGTGCGCACTATCCGCATATTTTCCAACTACGCAGACGGAATCCTTGCGACTCGTTCGACTCACATGCCTGGAGCATATAAAAATATTAAAGCAGAAAAAAATACCATCCCCCGACACAACCAGACCATGAACGCACCTCATCTTTCCTCGCCTCCTCGCTTCCAAACGCTTCACCCCGTGACCCCTGACGAGATGCCTGCGCCTACCTCCTTACCCACCGCCGGCACCCTTCCCAGCGTCCGTGACGGAAGCTGGCGATGGCATCCAGGGAACGAATGCGCATGCGCCTTACTCCCTTGGCGCCAGCGCCTCCTGCGAACGGGCGAGGCAAAGGAAGAAAAAAAAAGAAGAAAATGAAATCCTTCCCGATCTTGCGAAGATCGCTACGCTTCGAGGATCACCCGTACGTTTCCCACTCGCCCGCCGATTTGGCTGCTTCTGGGCAATTTTTCCTTGGGGGGAGTGAAGACGAGATTGAGACGAAAGAAAACAGAAGCGAGCCTCTGAAAAGCGTCTTTTGACTCAGCAGAATCTATTTCACCTGTGCGCAAAGTTCTGTACGAGAGTTGAGGGCCAGAACATGACATTGATTAGATTAGGTACACTCTTATTAAGTTTATTTTCACTGAGTAAATATTGTAACTGACAAAGAATGGATCGAAAATTTTAATTTCTTCAGGTGCATCATCATATTCGTAATTCTGCAATACAAGTATATCTAAAAATAACACACGCCAAGAATTCTTCTCTACTCTGGGGCCGCGAAAAAAATATAATTGAGAGGATCATAATAAAAACATTTCTTAAGTAATTGAATATATTCTTATATTACTAAATATTTATTTCATATTTATGAGCATATTCATAAAAACTAAATCGCCCATTGAAATATAGTAACTTTTTTACATAATATCATTCAATTAAGTTAAAATTTTATCCCAATTGTAATTTTTCTTCTAGATTTCAGAGTGATTTGACTTTTGAATTACTATATATCTCCATTGGCATATCAAAAATTAAAAAGGTTGGTTCATTGTTTTACTCGACCAAAATTTATGGATATTTATTTCAGCTTTAATAATTCCACGTCCACAGTCATGCAAAAAGAGTTAACAATTTATAAAAATATTACTGAATAAACCTAAATATTATTATTAGGTAATCTACCGGTTAAGGTAGGTTTTTAGATGGACACAACTATCAAATAAACATACAAAACCTAAATATATGTTTGCAAATTCTCAACATCTGTTAAAAAGACGTACGATTCCTTTATTTTCTCTTTTCCAAATTCCAAACGGTAGAGTTGAGGGAACATATTCCAACTTAAGAAAAACAATTGAAAAGAGCGAGTGAAATAAGGGAATATGAAACAATCGGACAGGCAGGTTGCAATATTGTATTTAGTTTTTGGGATTGCTTTTAGCTAATGGAACAATTACCCAATGATTCCTTTCAGGATTAGACTCTTTAAAACTTCTCCCTCTTCATGGTTTGGCATAACCTAGCTCGAATACACTAGTTATCAAATATAAATCGATAATTAAATGAATTTAGACGTATAAACGGAAGAGATTTTCAACGCAACGAGACACCTATCAAACTACCTTAAAATAGACCAAAGCCTCGCTCGTACAACGCTACCCTTGTGGCATAAGTTCATTGGCGAAAAGCGGAAGAGCGATTTACTTTTGCGACTTTTTACAAGTCATGCATTCGCTGTGGGTGGGGAGGGGAATAGAAAAACTTTGAGCACACTCCTATTAAAAGCCTCGAGCTCGAGCCATTACACGGGCTATTTCGCCTATGAATTTAACGACCCTTTTGTTAGAGGGGGGAATCGTTCCTCAATGTTTTTTACGCCAGTTTCAACAAGTGTCGAACGTCTGGAGGGTGAAAAGTGAAAAAAAACATTGGTGGGGATGTGAGGGAGAATGCGAGAGACAGAAGGGCAAAGCCCTGTGGAAGGAAAGCCAGGGGCGTGCCTTTCCCACAGCAAGCGGTCGTGGGGAAGTTGGGAGAGAGATGGGGACGAAAATCGAAAGATCACCCGGTGAGAAAATTAAAAAGAAAATACGACGGAAAACGTATAAAATCTCCCGAGGAAAGGGATAAAACAATAGACCGCGCCCGAGTCCCATGAGAAGCGCAAATAAAGAGATGGGGAGGGGGGACATAATGGTTAAACCATCCACTGGTCTGCCGCCCCTTGTCTTCCCTCCCCATAATCTCGCCCAAAGCGTCCCGGTAATCCATCCTCGTGGCCTCTTCTTTCTTGTCCTTTACCCTTACCTCCCACAACCCAATGCACGGGAAGGCTTCGACCGCCATTCCAACCCCGTCCCGTTCGAAGACATGATCCGCGGAGAGGATGAATTACCGACGCTCACTTGTCTTTTATGTCTCTCTTCCTCCGTCATCTCTCCCCCATCCCCCCCCTCCGCTTTCTTACGACTATTGATTCGCCATCACGCAAAGTAAGCAAGCCGGTCACGCCAAGGTGGGCGCCTCCCCCGGCCTCCCCAACCGATGAGCAAGATCTCACAGGGCTCCTTGGAAGACGAATGGGAATATTAGACTTCTTTTTTGCAGCAAAAAAGCCACGAAATGAGTAATTGAGCTCATGAGTGAAAATTTGCTTGATGATTTTGTATGCCGTGGTCACGAATACTCTCATGAGCAAAGTTTGTAGATATTTATAAAAAATATCTCGAATTTCATTCGTTCTTATGTTAAAATTTCCTAGAGCAGGACGGGTTCCCATGGACAATAACCACGACATCAACCATAATGTCGCCTCAAAGGGTCCCGAAAGTCTGTATCGAATGTCATGGAGGAAAAACTATAGTGCTTTGCAGATTCAGCGATGTCTAAGTAATTATACACATTAATTTATAGGTTATTCTTGAAATGAAATGAAACTATCTATTGCAATACCACGAAGATTGCGAGTAAATGCTAAGGGAACGGTTTCGACTGGCTCTCATATTATTTTTCGGCGCACCAGAATAGTATTTTCTGGTTAATCGGGTTTATTGCGTAAGGAATATTTTTTAAACATTTGCGTAATAGATATGATATCGCAGGACAGCGGCTACTTTTCCTTCAGAGACCACCTAGCTGGTAAACGCATCTTCAGAAGCTTATTCAGAAATCCATACTGAAAAGTACTCATAATGTCCATTCCCTCATGAACGAAAGACTTTCGAAAAAGTATAATATTATTCAAAAGACAATAGTCTCTTCGTAGTCACAATTTTTCCTATGGTCAATACCATTTTAGTGCCCTTTTTCCTTCGGTAAAATGTTCATTTACACCTAGCGTTGGCTTTTAAAATTCAAAGGGCTTGAGCGTTCGTCACCGTGGATGGCAAACAGGAGAGGAAGAGTTCAGATCCTAGGGTGAAACGAAATTCCGAAATCACTCCCAAACATTCTCACGAAAGGACACAATAGACCGTTGCTTTTTTTTATCGCCACGCTACCTGATGCGAGGGTGCATGCTGTGCAATTTCCTCAGTAGGGGTGGCGTGAAAAACTTCGGGAGGACTGCGGTTTTTCCTCTGCAAGAAGGAAATAATTTAATATCTTTTTCCCCGACCGACCAAAAGTTGATTAGACGGGATTGAGGGATACCTGTGGGTAGAATTCCTTCGCGTTTGAGAGTTCCGGAGGGGGATTGTTGAACGCTGCTAACGTGTTCACAGGCGCATGACTTCCGACGCATCGAATGCGATTCGATCAGATGGAAAGGAAAAATTGCCGTGTTTCGCAGCAAGGGGGAAAGATTATTCTCCTCCGACCGCTCAGGGAAAAAGATGCCTTTCCATCGGATTCTGGAATTCGTGCTGCGGTGTCTCTTGGGAATTCCACTTGATTCTCTCGTCGATTTTCATACTCAAAAGTATTACTTACGAATGCAAGAAATCGATGACAGCAAAATTATTAATGGGTCAATAAAAATTTTGAGTTAAAAAAAATAATAAACCAGTTTCGGAACTATGCATGATTTCACTGTAAATCATCAGTGATCCATAACTCATTGATTTATTTTCCTGGCAAGAGAGTAAATATATATGGATTTTCTCTCTCGTGATGAACGGCATACTATGCATGCAAATCAGCTGATATGTTTCACGTTTCTCGGAAGAGATATTACACCCTGAATGAATTCATTAATATTATTATTATTAATACTATCGCTGTTAAGTCTTACTCAATATCCATACATTTGAGTATTCTTTGTGCTTTCATTTATTTGAACTCATGGTTGAAGGATATGGGTGTGGGTATACATAAAGTAAACCGTCATTACCAAGAAAACTCGAGACCGAGAAAAGAAAAAACCAAGAAAGCCACGCAAGATGCTTTTTAAATAATTTTTCCCGCAGCCACGAACATCATTATTGGTCCACTATTGGGAATAATGAAATATTTCCTTCTTTAGCTCATGAAAATGAATTTGTATATGAAAATATGATCTCTTATCCCATTGGAGAATGACAATTTGGTATATGTAATTGCTCGATCTAAAGGTAACCTGAAACACTACTGCAAATGCTATTCACAGTAAAGATGGCAACAAATAAGGGAAATTATATATTATGCCCATAATACATATTATGGGCAGAAGTATTTCTTGTCTATCAACCAGCAACACCAAGTGAAAGAATTTGGAGTCAATCCGAACAAAATAGTTCAAAAAATAACTTTTAGACGAAACCGATTAAAATCGTGTTTCCTACTTCTAGTAGTATTAAGTTCCCAGGGAAAGGTTTCCAATTTTATTTTTGAGCACAATTGTGTAGCCATTAAACCAATGGCATATCTCTCCTCCTCAATCTTATTATATTACAACAATTTTTGTACTCCTTTGTATTTCCAAGATGAACTGATTCCCACCGAATTTCAATGCTCTCCCAAATGTCACTAAGCCTTAAGGTTCTCTATAATTTCCAAAGCGTAGACCCCACAATTAACAATAATGACCATCATTTAGTAAAAGTAAGAAATTTACTGTGAGATTTATTTGGGATTTAATGTGATTAAAAAAAATTAAATGCAATGTGTGCAATATAAAATAAATTTTTCTTAAAATTAAACAATTATACATAGTTGTCATAATATTTGTACGCAGTACGCCACGGATTCAGCTGATCAACGAGTATGTGCAAAATAAAAGTGAGTAAATTTTGCAACTGAAATAATTATGGCTTCCCAAACTGTTTGGCACCTTCGAATTCTTGGGGATGAAACATTTCAACCTATCTTCAACAATAAACCTTCAGGTACATGTATTTAAATTAGTACTTGAAAGATTTTTTTAGAGTAGTAAACGCTCTTACGTGTTTAATGGTGCTATAATTCAAACTCTTACTCACTGGAAAAAAGTTCTCCCGTCTCATGATACTTTTTAAATTCAGTGATTTCGTATTATTCTGGCCACCGGCAACATAATGTAATAACATCGTTTTACCGAGTCATACATGTCAATTTTAAGATTATTCATAGATATCAATGCAGAGTGCATCCTGTCAGTCGGATCACTGACTGAAATACTTTCCTATGAATTAATAAACTCTACTAACATAGAAACACATGATCGTACCAATATAAGAATAACACAGAGGTATGATAATGAGAATACTCTTATATATCCGTCAAATTCAAATCTCCCAATACGCCTAATTAAAATTTTGGGTAGAAAATGGAAGGGCAAAGCTCTGGGTAACAACGTACGACCAACGTCGCACCCAGTGCTATAAAAAACGACAGTCTTACCAGGTTTGTTTGAAAAGGGAGTGGGTATAGCACACCTAGTACTGCCCAACTGCGTTTGAAATTCATACAATTAAGTATGGGTCTCATTTCTTTTCCCTATTCCGCCTACACTTTTTCAAGAAAATCTGGCACTCGAAAAATCGTACAGCTTGGGTAGAGTCGTCCCGGGAATCGAACCCGGACTCTCCGCCAAGTAGTTTCATTGGGCGGAGGGTCCAGTAAGTTCCGTTCAACGAACTACAATGTCCTTGTATCTCTTTGCCCGACGTCATGGTCTGCCTAAAGTTTATTAAAAGTGAACTTTTCAAGCACGACAGGTTATAAAATTCGTCACAAAAAATAATTTTTCGGACAAATAAGTTCAGGGTGAAGTCTAGTTTAATAACGCTAAGTAAATTAACGTGTTGCAGCGGCGTCGCGTACTACTTTGATCATATTTTGTAATATGTAGAGAGCTATAAGGAAGGGCTGGCGCGACTGCCCTCTCGTGTGGGAGTTTTTAATTAAACGAGGACGTGATGAACCTCGTCCTGAGGTCTCACCAGCAACATCCATCCCCTCCCGCCAACCTTTCCACCTACTTATATCAACCCTCCACCTCACTCGCCCTGTTTCCGATCACCAAACCCTCCCCCTTTCCCGTCCGCACCCGTTCCACAGTCTCTCCTCTCTCCTCCGACTTGTCTCGAGAGATAAGGGTGTTGAGGAGCAACCTTTCACAACTTAAGAAAGCAGCGAGACTCCATGAGTCGTTCATTTTCATGGCGGAAATGATGGTTAACTTAAGCGAGGTGTTAAATGCGGAGACCCCACTCGCACCTTTTTTTTTAACTCTTGACGACTCTTTGCTGAGAATAATCCGCATGCAAGACCAATAAAGACGAATAAGTTCTCACGCTGAGTGTTCTGGCAATAAATTTTTTATTGTATTCAAAACGACTGGAGAGGGAAGTGCTTGAGTGGAAGGCCACGGAGTGCGGGAGTAAGCATGGAGTTTCGAGTTCGGTCTGGACCAGTTTAAGTTTTGTGGCCAGTTCCTCTATCTTCCCAGGCCAAAGGTACGAGGCCGTGCTTCGTGCAGGAGGTATTGTAATTATCTCACCCTATGGGTAACCAAATTGAAAGAGAAGGCTTTCACCGAGAAGAGAGGGTGCAAGGATTTCTTATTGACGTCCTTCATGATCAAAGTAATATGCGCTGCAAACTTATTGTAATACATTTACAACGGGATCAAATCTGAACGAAAATCTACGCCTCCACAGATAATTTCTAGCCTCCCATTCGATGGTAAATGTACGTACGTCTTGCCTATAAAATTACATTTTACGCCCTTCCGACTCCTTTCATTGATCTTACTTCTCTTCCGACATTGGATATATCGCCTAATACCGAGTACGCATTGCACAAATCACCCTCCTCCTAACTTTTTTCCACAAGTATTATCTCCAAATCAAAACCAAATATGTAAGGACCGAAAATAAATACAAATGCAGGAAAGGAAGAGAGAAGAAAATGATAAGTTGTCCTTAAGCGAACGGTAGCAGCGGGAGCGGTCTACGCTTCCGGTATCCCGAGCAATATGAATATGATCATTTTGCAGATTTTCCTGCCTGCGTTATGAATAAAACTTCTCCCAGTAGTGTGACACTATTTCCCTAAGAAGCAACAATTGTTTTATGTGCACTACGCATAAACAAAGAAGTTATATACATGGTGGGAGAAGAGAGAGTGGAAGAGCTTTTAGCAATAATCCAAAGGATGCAGGTAGAAAAGCGTAGGCAAAGGTTGAACGAAATGAAGAATGGTAACAGGTATGCTCAATTAAAGAATTGTCTATTTTCGTGCAGTGTGTCAGATTGTTTCTATTTAGGCTAGGCTCATAGATGCAGCGGTAGTTAGTTTTTATCCATCCAAAACCTACTTTAAACGGTAGGCTACCATAATAAATAAAATATTTCTCGTTAGGTAGTTTATTTACCAGTTATGAAGTTTAGTGCTTGGTTGGTTTTAGCTTCTGGTTGCAGATGTATAAGCAACCATGTACCACCGTCATAATGGGTATTACTGCATTCAAGTTGGTAACAATGGAAAAAAGCACAATTAAATCTAAAAATGATAATAGAAACCTTACTCTTCAGAAATCATTTCTGTTTATATGTATCATGGTGATAAATGGAGATTCTCATCCTCGAGATTATAATATAAAAGTATCAAACAAGATGGAACAATTCCGACAAGAGAAGGAAAACCTTCACAATCTTACCAGACATAAGCGCCTGATATTACACCTGTTATAATATGCACAGGTAAGCACGGAAAGTGTTAAGCAGGCACTGAAACTTCATGTTTTATGAGAAGAGTATCGATTAGTCAAAAATCGAAGGTTGCTGATTTCGAAGTACTATAGACAATATGTCTCATCGACTGTCCAATGCATGAAGAGGAAAGACAAAAATCTCCCATTTAACCTTGACCAATGGCCAGTCTCCTTGGGTTAGATCAGGAAAATAATACATCACGAATAAAAGAACTTCCAGATTTTATCAAACAAAGAAGTTTGAAAAATAAATAAAGCAACGTATACTCGAACATTCAAGAAAGAAAAACATGCATATATCTGCAGAAAAATTTAAGCAAAGAATAAAGTTCAAATGTATTTAGTATAAAAGTATGTACTTAAACCAAGAAAAAAGAAGACGAAAGAAAACTACCAATTCAGAAGACACATAAAGTCAACCCTCAAGAATGAATTGTATTTTCAAAACGTGTATATAATGTTATGCCGTATAATTATTTATTAAGTAATCAATGAATGGGAATAGCACTATTTAGCAAAAATATATTTTAAAAGAACATGGATAAATGCAAAACATTGGGATTTTATGCACCCCAATACATTTTTGAACAATTTTAGTACAAATAATGAGTGTGCTCCATTTTTTGACGAGAATAAAAAAAAGCTAATTTACATTCGAAACTTCTTCAGCGCCGAATTAAGGAATGTCTATCGTTATTTCCTTTTACGTAATGGCATTATCGGAAAGAGAGATACGTTAGATGCGTTGAATTTCTTCAACGATGGACCCAAAACAGATTCTTAAGGAATTACGGAATAACGCCGCAGGTTGCAGGGAAGGAGTGAAACTCGACGGACGCCCAAAAGGCGGGGAGAGTCACTGCATCGGAAACAAAGCGGAGGGCCGGGTAGGGTGGGGGTGCGACGAGGGTTGCTGCGCGGTGGTGTTTTGTTCCGGCGACGACAGAGGCGAGGGCGGTTGAGGAAGAGAGAGAGGGAGCCAGCCAGGCGACCCTGGCCGGCGGCGCAGCCTTGAAAGCGGCCATTTCTACCGACACTCTTCATGACTCTTTCCTCCAACCCATCTCCCCCGTCTCCGCCCTCCGTCTCTCGTTGCAAGTGCCCTCAGATGCCGTAAGTCGCACCGGTGCGCCGATGGCTTTTGTGGGATGTGAGAGGGGGACGACGGCGTACGGAATAGGAAGTGCGCGTGTGTTAGCGTAGACAATTGGCAGTGTGGGGGGCGGATGAGTGTGCGTAAGCTGTGCTGCTGCGTGAAGGGAGTGCCAAGGTGGACGGCACCGTACATGTGATGTGAGAGGCAGCGAGCCGACGAGACATCCTCAAGGGGACGAAATGAGAAATATACAGTTTTAATTTTCCTCCCCATTGGAAGTACTAAATGTTTTCATGTAAATCGTTGCATTGGAATAGATGTATGTCACAAAGAGTTTTACGCACTAGCAATGAGACCCACAAAAATCAAAATTCTCCATTTAAGCCTCAATTCAAATCTTTCCCAAGAATCTAAGAATGATTGATTTCATAAGTGTTCTTTTCCAGAGCTTCGCACCTTGTACAGTTCTTCTTTCAGAACTTGGCATGAAGAGGCAAGAGTAATGTCCTTATCCACTACACGGTATTTAAGAACTGTTTTCCCTTCAAATCCCAACATTTCCACAAATTAATTTTTATTTTCCACTTCCCAGGCCATGGTTTCACCAGTGAATGACTCCGTTATGTTATGCCACATTATGTGGTGAAATCAGGGTCGTGGAAGAGGAAAATAAAATTGAATTCGTTGGATTGCAATGCTTTCATTTGTCCGTAAAAATGGGAGAATTCCACCAAGTAACGGCTAAAATAGGTTCATGTATCCAAATTACGTGTATCAAATCCTCATTCGTTATAAACTGTGCTGGAAGTGTTTTCATATAGACCACCTGGAGTAATTTAAAAATGTTTTGTGTACTGAACGATGTAACGCGGATAAAAAAACGGCGCTAGACTCTTTAGTTTGAAATAGCGTTCGTTAATCGCATGAAAACGAGCCTACATTGCAAAAACCACCTACATTATGCATGATGCGTTCATCACTAGAAGAATTAAATATTGAAATATGTGGTTGCAACACGTAATTAATAATGCCACTTAAAGAGCCGCTACGACACCTGAATGGAAAATATCAAGATTTCTTGTAAAATATGTGAACTCTACCAAGAAACAGTCGTTGGTCAGGGGAATTACGAGGATACCGATGGACTTGAAATTATTTTCTATAAATTACGTATTTCATTAATCGAATATCTCTGAAAAAACGAGGCTAAACATTATTATTTTGCATCCCTTGCAACTGCTGCTTGACTGACCAGAATTATTGAGGTGGCACACATAGCAAAATCACATTTAATAGTTGTTAGTAACAGTAGCACATTAACAATATACACTTCCTCTGAGTTCCAAAGTTAAACCCGAACATAATCAATTTTGTATTTGCCGGGAACCGTTCTGCCACCACCTAACCAAGTAATATAAGTCTGAACAAAATCAAAATCTCGAAAAAAATAATTTCCCTGGAATCGCACGGTGTGATATGTTTGCGGGACAAAAGAATTGGGATTGCGTGAGTCAGCCTCCATTTCAGTCACGCATCATCAAACAGTTATCGAGAAATTTTTAAACGAATTTTAATACATTCCCATAATGAACTCCCATTATAACCATATTAAGCGTCAATAATCATAACTTATCATTATGTAAGACGCTGATGTCACATCCTCGAATTACGCCAGTGTAAGGCAAGAGTATTATTTTAATTACCGTTAGGAATAAGTATAACTACTGTTATGTAAGTTAAATGCTCACAAGAATATATCTAAAATTATCAAAGAAATAAAGCATTTTATTTTTACATTCATTTCTCCTCACAATTTCCTGGCGCTCCACAAAGTGTGGTTCGCATAAACCCAAGGACACCTGGCAGTGTGCCATGACGCAAGTTAAAGCCGCAGTAAGATTATATAGCATATTTTCTCCAGTCTAAAATTTTGATGAAAGGATTGAATGTCGTTGATTAATATTCATATTTCCATCAGAAATAAATAGCGAAACGGAGAATATTTCAAAGAAATTAGTATATTTGGAAGGCTTATCGGTCATATCTCTTAGTAGGATTTTTCTCTAACCTATTACGGAAGCTTCCGAATATTATTTTTAAAACGTGAACTATCAACTTTAACAGCCACATTTTATAATAAGATTCCCTATGTATGATTTTTAAGAGGTGTGCACCAATTTATATGTTTTCTAATTGATCCTTCTTTTCATTGCAGGTAAGTGTCGGGAAAATTGGAATATGAGACACAACAAACATTTTCTTTAACCGACGTGAGTAATAATTAAATAGTTATAGAATACTCCACTCTATACTCATTCTGCCCTATAAATAAGATGAATTAAAATCATCAATTAATAATTACTTGGTCTTACTTCAAACATTATTAGAAACAAATTACAAAATTTGGTTCTCATTCACTCAGTGCCACACTTATTTATAAGATTCAATGCCACCCTTATTCCAAGTTATACTTAGTCTTGAAAGGAAAGAATAAATTCAAATTTCTAAAAACATAAAAATGAAATATTTCAACATTTTAACGCTCTAATTCTCTCGGATGGATATTTACAATTTAAATGATGAGGGTAAAAAATAAGGAAAACTTTACACTTCCACACACACAGTTAAGCTTTAAACTGTCAACTTTGCCATTTGAATGTTTATCTATTGAGAAAATCTCTTAGAGATAGCTATAAAATAGCGCTTTTAAAGATTTAAAAATAAAGTCTACTAGTTGGAGTCGTGTAAAACAATAAATGGTCTCTCCGTAAAAATATTTCTCAATTGATACAATCTTCAACCAGAAAATATCAATATTTTTACAACGAGCGATTTTTACAATTAAATGATAAGTTAACATTTTTCCCTAATAAGCATGAATCCTGCAAAAGCCATCACCAAAAACACTTCCACTCTTCAGTTTATCAATTTCACATTAGGTCACGGCGATATTCGTTTTCCCACATTAACTAATATCTCGCTGCAAGAAAAAGCGGAATTCCTTTCCTCTGGCAGTCGGTCTGACACTCCGATGCACAGGAAATGAGGTCTGCAGATGACAGAATGCAAGGCGCTGGAGCGACACGCCAAATGTCTGCCTCTAAGACCTAAAGTAACAGGTGATGCTGTCATTATAAAAGGAGCACTCCTTTTATAACGGACATGATCCCCCTTCCCCATGCACAGTACTCGCAATCATCCGTTCGTGAAAACACGTCCACACGAGATAATCTAAATGTTTTAAAGATCTCTTGTAAAATAAGTATGTGCCATTAGTGGGCTAGATTAACATCTTCATTAGAATATTTAGGAGATAAATCATCAAAATTCATTTCAGAAGGTAGAGGCTGGGAATAAGGCTAGGAAAACTATAGATGATTTTCTATAATTACATTTTAGCAATGAATACATCAAACAGTTTAATATATTAGAGGAAACTTGCTCCAGGCTATGTTTTTCGCATTTCGATGTATTTAAGGATTTGAGTGCAAACAAATTATTTGATATGTCTCAGAGATCATAATACCTCGTTTTGACCTAGTACTAAGTTTCCTAGGCTTCGCAAGAAATTTCAATCATTAACCATATCGAAGAAGTCAGTGTAATACTAAATAACTGGTAAAATTTATTGATGCGGCCGACGATCACTCTTCGTGTTGTGGCACAACCGTTTCGAACATGACACGTGTAATTTGCGAGGCAATCAGCCAAAAAGAAAAGGGATGATCAGAAAATGAGACCCCGCTGAGGTTTTTTTGATGATTTCATTGGGGGTCAAGAAGAAATTAAGACTTCCATTTTCGGGTCCGCGAACGAAAAAATATATAAAAATAAAACATCGCGTCTCAGGGATATGAGGATGGAGGCACAAGGTTAAACGGAGGACAAAGAATAGGAAGAGATAAGTAAAGGACTGGAGGGAGTCCACTGTTATCGTACTGTCCGTAGTAAAGTGATCTGGTGTGAACGGATTAATTAAGACAAAAAATCTATTTGCGCGTGTTGCACTATCCTAAAGAGATAAATGCCTTGATTGATTGATTGCGTACAATTAAGGAATAATTTATTTTAATTTTTTACCACTCACGAGAGAGCAAATGTATATAAGCTATCGTTGCAGAAAAGTCGAAAGAGAAAGTAAGAATGGGAAAAAAAATTAAATGAGAAAATGCACACAGAATAAAAGATCACGCACTCACGCAAATCTAAAATTTTCAAAACCAATTATTCTTTGGAAACGGTAGAAATTGAGAATGCCTTTTTTATATGTACAGGGACCGATAGGAGCGGCATAAAGTGAGTACATTTGAAGAGACTGTGAGAACGGATGAAGACTTTGAGCAGGTGAAGTGTAATCAGTGATTGAGGATGGTGAGAAGGAAGGCGGGAGGAGAGGTGGGATAGGAACTAAGAAGGGACGGTGAAAAGGTTGAGATGAGTGGAGCGAATCACTCTAGGTCACGTGCCTTCTTAAAAACTCCTGGTAGAAGAAAAAAGAGTGGAGAGCACCTACCAAGGAGGACGCATAACGGAAAATCTCCGACCCCCACTCCCCGCGCCCAGCATCCATGGAAACGATTCTTTCTTGTTTTTCTTTCTGATGGACTCGCATTATTGGTCACCTATTTCTCCTTCTCAGACTTCATCAACCCGCCTCGAAATCTTGCTTCGGCTAGCCATGACTCTTCTACTCATAAAAGATTCGTGAGATAATCATCTCCTGTTATCCATTTCCTCTTTCGAAAATTAGAAGAAGATAAATGACGGTCTGGTGAATTACGGCCGAGGTGTTGCTGATGCCAATGCTTTTGATTCTGGGAGTGTAAATAGTGTTGCATTAGGGTTATGTGTATTCTAAAAAGACAAAGAAGTCAGCATTTAATTAATCATCACCAACGTTACTAGCTAATGCACCACGTCGTCGGATAGAAATAATGATTTATATCGTATATGAACCATAGCACAGACTGATATACCCCAAACAGTATATGCCCCAGTGCTCTGCCTAATTTTTTGTCTAAAAATATAAAAACATACGATAAATATTTTTTACTTCCAATTGTTAATGAGGAGGAAATAAAGTGTATTTTTGCCAGATTCAGAAGCAAATTTTACTGATGCGACCTTAGGATTTTCCTTTTAATCTACCGTAGAAGTTTCATTTCCCTCCAAAGTATTCTGTAAAGTACTTATTATATTCTCTCTTAACTTTTTATTCAAATAACGTCGTATTATTGCTGTTTAGAATTTTTTAAGGATGGGAACACAGACATTTTTCATGGTACAGTGATAAATGGAGATGTGAAATATAGTCATAAAGCATTTGATTAGCGTCTGAAGAGTTAACGTTCAAAAAACGACACGAGAGGACGGAAAAAGTCATTTACTAAGGTGATTATCTTGCCAATGTTATTCTTAATTGTATATTAACTTTTTCAGTATATTTTTAAATGAAAGCAAGTAAATATTATTGTAAATTAAATTTAATGAATTTAACTCTTTCTTACGTTAATTGATGTAATATTCAATTTTGTTAATTTAATGCTACGGTTAGACTGGAGTTTTATGTTCTCACATACACCAAAGACTTGCGTTGCCTTGCTACCCAAGAGTTTCCATTAAACCTTATCACATGAGCATTAGTAAAATTAATCAAGATTATTTTCACAAAACATTCATTTCTGTCGAGAGGAAGTGGCGATGGACGTCTAAAAGAGTTGGTGCCACGGTATCCAAACGAGCGACCAGGTGACACACAACTTCGAAAAAAAATGTGCTGTAATTTCACATGGAATTTTCTTTAAAGGGGCCGTTATAAGGCGGAGCCGAACGAAGGTTTGGTGCCGGCAGGTTTTGAGAAAGAAAGAGGAGACTACTTACACGGATGTGTTTGGAGGACAGCCTGTCCACTCACTATAAATACATGACGCCTTCAGAAGAAAATACTCCTATGTTACAAACAAAGAATTATTGTAATAATACAACAAAGGAGCGACCGAATTTCCAACAGATATGCCTTTTAAACATTATCAATAATTAAAGTTGTTCTCAAACCTCATCCGTTAACACAAATATCGGTCACTGAACTGTTTTCATCTCTGAAACACCAACGCAGAGACCTAAGAGCCATCGCTAATCCCAGTCTTTCGGGCGCCATCCCCAAAAAAAACGTCCCAGTAAGTCCATCATGTGGTAAGTATTAAGTAAATGAATAGTTATTTATTATTATTAGTCGTCCATTGGTCACGCAAAGATTTTTCAAAGTATTATTCATGGTCATAGGACGGCCACACTAATAAGCCTTACCTAAAACTAAAAGAAAAACATAAGGATGAAATCCCTTTAATATTAGAAAAATCTCTACTGCCATGTATGTAGTTTGGCGTTCAATATAAAGTTTTTGAGCTTTTAAGGCATAATTTGCATTGAATTAAAGCAGCTTAAATTAATAATATAAAAAATATTTGTACCTGAAAATTTTGATTCATAAAACAATTATAAATATAAAAGGAATCAATTTGATATCTCAGCAAAGTAAAAATTAGCTCATAATATAATGTGCTTTTAAAAAACATTCTTTACAAGAAGAGTTTGGTAAAAAAAAATGTAAAATCAAGATACTGAGATAACATGCGTTGGTAGTTATCCCATTCTTAACCTCAACTTTGTAAATAAAATGATAAAATTTTTCACGATAAATGTATGCTAGTTATTTCCTCGTAATGAAACTTCTCGGCGATTGGCTAGCGCCCATTCCAATGGTCATTTTATTAAGTTTCAACGACTCCGTGACGGCTTTATGATCGATAGATGAGCATGAGGTCGAAAACTGCTGTAAATACTCCGAGAGTTCCATTAGGTCTAGTTTCACTCAAGTTGCCTTTTGTATATCTAGTCAAAGTCAGAATCTGCTTCCAGACACAGTAGACTCAAGTTGCAATCCATTTTATCATCAATTACCAACAGGATTAAAATAATAGCTTATTATTTCTTAAGCGAATACAACGAGAGAAAAAAGAAAGATCCCTCGCCACGAGTTTATTTTCAAACTTCTGTTTGGGTCAGTTCATGAGGTCACCCGTTTCAAGGAACATGAACGGAGGAAGACAGCCAGGGGAGCGCATCGATCGATAGAGTCGACAGGCGTTGAAGTCTCCGGCTCGTAGGTATCTGGTGCCGTTAAAAGGCGTCAGTGACCCATACCCCGGAGGGATTTCCGTCGCACGTTCCATTCCTCAATTTCCTCCTCCAAAAAGCCACCATTCTCACGGCATCTACTCTGCATTTCTTTTCATTTCCCTAAAGAAGGCTCAAACATCCTCTATCGCCTTTTAAGCTTTACCACCGATTCAGCAAGGTTGGTAGTAATTAATTAGGACTTGAACCACATGCCGTATAGATGAAATTATTCACAATCGTCCTAATTAATGGAGCCAACTACTAAAACACCCAATACGATAATCCTCGCTGAGGGCAGTCCTTGACTTATATTCTGTAGAAATTGGAGCATATGCTCATTCCTAATTTTCCGTTATAAATCGGAATAGCGCAGTCAGAGAATATCCCTTCAAAGACCACAAAATCCCCTAGTAACGCGTAACTGAAATTAACAATTAATTTAATAACTCCATTAAAATTGGTCGCGATATTAAGCGTTCGTATAAGAACACGTTAATAGGCCGGAATAGTAAACTACCCGAATATTTTACTATCCTAACAGCGTGAGTAGTGTTTGCATTGGTTATTCTAAAAATGGTGAGTTAATGATTTGCTATTCACATGTTCCTGCGCTGAAATCAAGGAAATACAGTCTATAAAAGCTAAAATTGGCAATTAACTGTTCTACGGAATCAGTCCGGTATGCATCCTTGGGCTACTTCACGTGATTGTGAATCCCTTTTAAGAAGTTTCTATGGCACCGCCCTAAAAAGTAAATATGTCAGTAGGTACAGTCAATTATGAATTATTTTTATAGATAGGGAAAATGTAATTTAAAGCGACTTTTAATAGACTTTCTGCCCCAAAACAAATCGTGACTGAGCTGTATTCAAGCAAAGGTCAACTTGAACTAATCATTCAATATTATTAATAAAATGAAAGATTTACTTATATCCCATTCAACAATTTCAAAAAATTATTTTTTTACATTTTTTATGAAATGATATTTTAACAAAAAATCTATTACACGCAAATAATCTTTTTGAATGAATTTGAAGTATTTTACGGTTACAGCCTAGCAATCTAGGTTGGAACTTAATGTATCTACACAATATTCCAAAAGTAATTTTATTTCTGTTATCAATATTAATTTTAAGTTCTTATATACATAAAAATATATATACACAAAATAAAATTTTTCCTTGACCGGGACTTGAATTCGTGGGTCAAGTCCCGGTCAAGGAAATATTTTTGTTCTTATAATCTGCTCAACTCCGCCTTCCCCACCTCTCTTGTGTTCGTCTTTTGTAAGTGGTCCTATCACTTTTCCTCGTATCTATTTCCATGTGAATGGGTATGTATGTATGTATATATATATACATATATTTACATATATATATATATATATATCCTCTTGAGGATTTATAATTAATATTGGCTCTTCTAAATTTTCCTTATAATCACCATCATCGGTCGTTCGGCCATGTGGCAGGTTTCCTCATGGTTAATCACAGAATTTAACCTAGAGAGTTACATATTACAGCATTATTAATCATTTTCAATTAATTGAACAGATTAAAGTGACTCAAAAGTTGGCTTAACGTTTATTTTCCATTTCCAATGAAAATTTACGATTACTTCGTAATGAATTTCACTGATTCAGGAATATATTAACGGTTGAACTTAACATTAGTTTGCTATTCTTCTATTATCTATGCATATTTTGATTTCAATCGCCAAATTCCGCCACTTTCTAATCTTGGCGAACACTAATATGTCTTTGGACCTCCAATATCTAAAGACAGAGGAGCATTACTTATTAATGCAGTTTACTGTAATGGTGAACATATTAAAAGGTTAGTTGTTCGAGAGTATTTCAACTACAGGCAATAAAAAACTTCGGATACAAAGTAGCAATCCCAACAATTCAAAACTCCCCCGGTTATTTTTAAAGTACGGGGTTCTTTTCGCCTAATTTCTACCTGCAGATATAATAAAAGCAAGGAAATATTTTTTTAGAGCTAGCGTGAATACATTTAGGGAAACACTTGTGAACAAGAATTTTTTTACTTAAACACTTGGAACACCTCGACAAAATTATGGAGAACGGGGAAATTCATTTGATGAAGGAAAAGCTGAACCATTGAAAAAATGTCTTAAAATTACTTTCGAATTCGACCACTACAGATCCCACCCATTCAACGATCCACCCACCTTCCATTCTCCATCTACTCTCGTTCCCTATTACCTTTAAAACCAGCTCCAATATAAAGGCTCATTGTTCGCCACCTATTTCCCAACTTCCCTAATTAATAGGGCCAGTTGTACGCCCTTTTCATTGTCCGCCCACTCAGTCTGTGACGGCGTGGGAACCCATCCCGTCAGCCGCCCACCCTTGCCATTATTCCCTTTGTGGCTTTACGGTTTCACACCCAACTTCGCCTCTCTTTGTAAACAGATTGATGCGACTACACGTATGCGTGCAGTTAATGCATAACTCAACCGATGTTTTTCAGCACCTCGGTAAGATTCATCTCCAAGCGTAATTGACCATTGCTTGCTCAATAATCCGCACGAGTGAGACGTCGGTTCTCAAGACGTTTGAGACCGGGAATAAGCCGTCGAACGTCAAGTAATAGGTAGCATATGACTTCCATCGATCGGGCTTCAATTGATCGATGCATCGGGTTTAGTCTCGTAGGAAAAGCAGTGAATAACAGCATAAGAAACAACAAGGGTTTAACTATATTTAAATGGAATCGAGATTTGTGTGTCTCGAATGTTCTATACCTCGGTTTTAACTTTTCTGGCACAATATATATATGTATATGTTAATAATATAATAATATATATATTATAAATACAAGCAATATATATATATATATATAAATACAAGTAATATATATTTATATATATATATATATAAATACAAGTAATATATATATATATATATAAATACAAGCACAAACCGTGAATTATTGGATGGAAATAGCACAGATTCATTTAAATCTAGCAAAATGAGTAATCGACTTAAAGCATTTTATTTGTGGCCGAAAATTTGACAAAAAAGATTTTTTCGCAATAGTGTCCTGTGCAATAAATGCGCGAATTGGTGCAATCTGGCAGCCATGATCAGGCAACTAGCCCCGCCCGCTAGCGGCGCTAGTAGACTGAGGCCCAATGAGCCGTCTGTGCTTGGCGGATCGTCGAGGTGTGCGCATGGTGCCAGTTATGTTAGTTTCTGTTGTACTTGTTTTTACTGTTTGTCAAAAATGGAATTGGCGAAATCACGGAACAACGAATAAACAAATTTTTAGTGAAATGCGGTACAATTTATCAAGAAATTACTGAAATGTTGACAGCTGTTTACGGTGATAATGCTCTGAAGAAAATATCCGTTTACAAGTAGATTTAAGCGTTTTAAATATGGCCGACAAGACACCATGGATGATACAAGGCCGGGACGACCTTCAAACAACTGTGTCGACGACAGCATTGATCGTGTGCTGTCCCTTGTCCTTACCGATCGTCGAGAAACTGTCCGAATGATAGCTGATGAACTGAATTTAGGAAAATCAACAGTGCACACTATTTTAATCGAACATGATGGATGGATCCTTCACCATGACAATGCAGCTGCACATTCAGCAATTATTTTTCACCGGTTTCTAGAAAACAATTCAATCGCCAGCCTTGTTCATCCTCCTCATTTGCCAGATCTCGCCCCCTAGAAAACTAAAAAGCCTAACTGCCGAGGACTTCCAAGGGTTCTTTAAACAGTGGAAAAGAAGATGGAATAAGTGCATAGCAACGAATGAAGAGTACTCTGAAGGGGATAAAATCGACGTGGACTAAATTTTGCAAAATAAAGTTTTTATGGCCTCAGTTGATATGGCCTAAGCTCAGTTTATTGGACAGACCTCGTATATCCGGCGTCCAATATATCCAGATAAAAACTGAAGGATCGAATCAGGTGTTTTGTTTATTAAAAATCCCAATTTGAACCAAATGAATACCAATGGATGTCAGTTTCAGATGTTAAAATAAAACCATGCACCCTATCTTGCACAGTTCCTTTGTGGAATGTTATTGAATGCAGAAAATCTGTGACAATGCACTCATTTCCGACGCCTATATACAAAACAACTTGCTTTAAGCCCGTATTTTAATCTCCATTAATCTGCAAATCTCCCTTCTCACTCTAGGAAATGTTGTTAATTTTTATATTATAATGTGAAATATCATTGCGCTCAATACTGATGGTACTTGGTAAAATTTTATAACTGAAGCATCATACTTTTTACTAGATATTCATATTGTGTTTTCGAATAGCAAAAAGCTTCAATCTTTCCCATATTCAAAGCGAGACTGTTATGATCAATTACCAGCCACCTCATCCACACAGCTGCAGCGACGGGGAAGGTGAACTAAACCTAATCTCCCGTTCACATTACTTAATCCTAACTCTTTCCTTTTTCTTTTAGTATGTTACCTCCTCAGTTCTCTCCACCCCGTCTTCCAGGTCTTGAACCGACAGCAACCGTCTCGGTACGATTAGAGTAATGATAATATAACTATCAGGGATGGGTTGCATGTCACGACCCAATATTCTCCTTGGACAACTGTGAAGTGGAAACCCATTTGAATAGTTCGTCCATTATCGCTACACTCACTGTCTGAGTTTTTCTTCGACAACAGAGCAGCTTAAGGCCAAACGTGAGGAAAATTTGGACCTCTCAACATCCATAATGAACGCGGAATGGGACGTGGCGAGAGGGCGAGAAAGGCGTGAATAATGCGACGATTGTGCCCTGAGCAAGCGTCCAATCTAATGAACATGTTTCGGGTGCCTTGCTCTCCATGCCGTCCTCCTCCATCTCCTTCACCTCATGAAGTTTTATGTTTTATGCCTAGCGCTTCTTCGTGATTAGTTCCACTTTCTTGAGACCGAAATAAAACGAAACAAAAGAAAGGGTTGGCTTTATGTTTCACACGCTTTTGCATTATTTCTCGAGCGTGATGGGTCTATAAAACGCACCAATACAACGAGAAAAAGTAAGAAACACGTGAAATTCAACAACTTTTGTGAAGTCACGACGTAGACAAGTAATGCTTTTGAGTTCAAAAAGCAACTCTAATTGTTGTGAAAAAAAAGAGCAAAGTATTAGAATAAAGGCATCACCTATTTACCTAAAATGCTGGGCTTTGAAAGAAATGTTAATGATATTTAAGGTACTCGAGTTACTGATTAAAAAATGTAGATAAAAATCTGAAACAATTTTGTTACCGTTTCTTTGTGATTATTCTCACGGCCAGCGCCTTATAACAAAGTAACTTCCCCATCTTAGTTTCATCTGATGATTTTATTGCAAAATGAAATCACTGTCATGCGAACAGTCAGGTATATTTCTCAGATGAAATCGTGCCGAGCTTAATTCTTAAAGATATACCATACCTTTTGAACAAATTAAATTTCGAACTTTCTGTCGATGAAAACGCGATGTATTAGAATTTCTGAATTTTGGGGGTGATAAACTATTAAAATTTCTTTCTGTATTTAAAGCGAAATGCTTTTTGATTCGATATTAGTAGATGTATCCCATGTGGTGCACAAACTCTCCTATCCACTTCAATCACATCGCAAATGTGTAGTCCGAATTCATCGGCCTATTTTAAATTGAGAACTATTGTAAACATAGTAATAAAATATGGATGTAAAAGAATTTAAAACTAAATAATATTCCTTTGGAGCAATCTTAATTACAAAAAAATATACATCACCGCATTCTAAAGGTAGGATCAATCCCGTTTGCCCTATCAAAGAGAAATTTTTATATCGGTGTGGAAACCGACTGGACGAAAACTATTTTAAAACAGCGCGATATTCAGCTGAAAGCCAAGTTCATGAATTATTTACTTCAAAAACACATTGAATCGGATGATTTTAATAATTTTGAGAAAGTGCAGATGTTCCAGGTTGCTATTAGGTTTTTGTTTGAATATTTAATGGGACGCCAACGAACAACTGGATTGATCCGGAACCCGGGACCAGATCCAGATTTCGAAGGCCTTCTTGATTAGATTTCAACGTGTATCTGACCCGTTACTATCGTTTCACTCTGGGTCAGCCTCGTATTAGCCAGGAACGAGGCTGAGACAGCGGTCTGCGATCGGGCCAAGGACGAGCAAAGCATTATAGCCATCTCGTTCCCTCCTATCCCTGCGTAGACGTCGCAGGTCACCTTTTCCATCCACCTGGCGCATCAAATAAATTAAGGGAAAGTTCAATATGAATATAATTCGAAATCCATGGACCGTAAGCAAGAATAGAAAGTGTGCTATGTTTTTCAGCTGAAAATGAACAACCGTTTCGCTAAATAAGCCCCTCAGATTGGAAAATGACGAAAAGCCATCCGCAGCACATTCCGAAATGGCCTGAATCACCCACAACCACAAAACCGGATTACCGAAAGTATTTTTATGATTTACAAAGTAGTAATTCTACATGGATAAGGCAATAGGTTAAATATGAAGCAATAAAAGGCGCAAAAAACTTGTGATGAATGGAGCATAAAGAATTACAACATGAAATATGAAATCCTGAAAGAAAATATTTGAGTAAGCGTCATTTTTTCTATAAGAAATGGAGAAAAAACGAATAAACTCTCTATTTATCGGCACACTTCATTCTAATCTGAAAAAAATAAATGAATCCCGTAAATATTCATCAAAATTATTAATCGTGGCACTAAAAAAATGACGTGTTAAAAACATCTTGTTAATTTATACACATCATTCGTTTTCGAATATTTGATGAAGTCATTACGTATTATGTGCTATTTTTGTATTTTGGTCCAAGAATATACGAAGAATTTAGGAAATCAATACGACATTATAGCATTCCATTATAAACAGCAACGGGATTCACTTAAGCTAGCATTTTACATATTTAGGTTGCACGAAAATTCCGAGAAATATCATCAGTACTGTCTTCCACGAGAAATATGTGAATGGTGCGTGGCATTCGCGAGCATTGGACGTATATAGAATTGCGAAGACGTCTGCAGTCACACGACTCCGACGAGACGCGAATACGTGGGGCGATCGACAAATGGCACATCATCTTCTTGCTTTGGTGATACACACGTAGAGGATTCGCGACATGTTGCTTTCCTCAACGAGAATTCCATCATGCCCACCAACATTACATAAAATTCGCAAACACAACGCGGGGGGTTCCTCATCCGAAATGCGAGAAAGAAAATCAAAGACGAGGAGTTAATTCCCCAAAAACAGTAACCAATTATAAGAATATGCCTAAACATAGAATAATGCCCGACTATAGACACAAATTACCACCAAATTTAAAGGAACTTAATTCAAACTGTGCCGCTTACTGGAAGAACTGCGATTTCTTGTTGATGATCCCCGCGGTTTTCTAAGAAATAATTCTCTCAGATTTTCTCACAGATGAGAAAAAGAAGGTAATTTTATCCCCACAATTCAACTCATTTACTACGTAACACACAAGTACGACCGACATGAACCGTGTGTCACGGCTGATTGGATAAGTAGTGAATGGCCTCATTGCTGTAACATAAAAACTGAAAGGCATTAAGCATCATTAGCTTGGAAATATCGTAGCATTTTTTCATGATTAAATGCTACACAGAAAATAAATCACAGTCGGATTCCTCATTCTAAAAGCAATCTTTAATGTACAACTCTGGCGATAAATATTAAATGAAACATAATATTTGCATACATACTGTAAAAGATGTAGGTTATACGAGGATGGAATAAATAATATTCTTTTAGAACAGAAGGAATTTAATTAATTACAGAAATATATAAACTTCATGGAATCAAACTTCGCTTCGTAGAAGTTGCGTATATCTATTCTAAAAGAAGGAATAAAAAAGCGTTTGATAGAGTGCGATTGGGAAAAATTAATGCGTGTATTGCAGAAAATAGGAATGGATTAGAGGGACAGGAGATTGATCCGCAACCTGTACATGTCTCAGACTGCTCAGGTGCGAGTGGGGAACGGAGAGTCCGGATGGGCAGTGTTAGGAAGAGGTGTAAGGCAGGGTTGCCCATTGTCACCGGTACTGTTCAACGTATATGTAGAGGAAATGATTAAAGAGGCATGGGAAGAACTGGAGGTAGGAATGAAAGTCGGAGGGGAATTCGTAAAATCGGTTAGGTTTGCTGATGACCAAGCATTAGTTGCTCAGTCAGCCAAGGGGTTGCAAGCATTGCTGAGTGAATTGGAGGTTCAGTGCGATAAATATGGGATGAGAATCAATATTAATAAAAAAAAGGTTATGCGATTTTCCAGAAAGAAATAGGCTAAGCTAAATATTAAAAATTGCGGGGAAAAATAGAGCAGATAGAGCAGTTTACATATCTCGGAAGTGTTTTGGACCAATACGGTCAAAGTGGTAGGGACGTAAGGAAAGGAATTGCGCTAGGCAAGGAGGCTTTCTCAAGGAGGAGGGAGTTGATGACGGGGACGTTGAGTAGGGATGTTAAGACAAGACTTGTAAAAACTCTAATATGGAGCGTAGCTATGTACGGCGCGTAAACTTGGTCACTGAAGCAGGAGGATAGACGTAAGTTGGAGGCTTTTGAAATGTGGGTGTGGAGAAGGATGGAGAAGGTGAAATGGACCGAAAGAAAAACAAATGAGGAAGTACTGGAGATGGTGGGTGAGGAGAGGGGTTTGTTGAAAGAAATCCTATGGAGGCAGGAAAAATGGATGAAAGGCGTATTGAGCGGTAGTGGAATGTTGAAGAAGGTAATAGAGAGGAGAATGTTGAGCAAGCGAGGTAAGGGCAGGAACAGGATAGGGATGTTGGACGGGATGAAGGGAGGAAATAAGTACACAGAGATGAAGAGGGACCTGATATAGATTAGGTTGCTAGGTGGGGAGTTACAAAATGTTTATTTGATAGTTGTGTCCATCTAAAAACCTACCTTAACCGGCAGATTACCTAATAATAATAATATATTAGCCATAAAATTATAATTACATGCATACACATAAATACATACAGACAGACAGACATACACTATGCACAGATTTGCGCATCGAAAATATACCTGTATATTAATATATGTACATATATACATCCATATATGCATACACATACATTTATAAATAAAGTATACTCCTAAACATACACACATACTCAGAGTAAACAGGAGGGAAGTAACTTGATGATAATGCAAGCAGTTACTTAAGAGGCCATGGCTGAAGTATAAATTGGGTCCAAGGCAAATGGAATGACTCGATATCCGAGTAAGCCAATAGAATAAATTATTCAAATGAGGACATCGAAATCTTTCTATCATCCCGCGTCGTTCCGCCGTTAGACCTGTGCTCCGCCGCGCTCTTATCATATCAACTTCCTCGCTCTATTAATCCACACCTACAGCAGCAGGTGTAACTGAACGAGGGCAATCTCTTCCTGTGTTTATGCATGCAGTACCTATTCCTAATTCGCTCCCACACGTTCACTGCGCGGACGTGACTTTCGTGAGCCCTCCCTATCTTTCTGGGGATACCTACGACTCTTCTTAAGACGCCGTAAGGTAATCAATTATTCATAGTTGCAACTCATGGAATAATATGAATTTCTTGTCCCTCGAAACAGACTTGAGACTTTGTGAGAGCCGGGTGTAATAATTGGTTGCCGAATGGTGCGTTGCACAAATGCATCAGGAAAATTTGTTTTTATTTACCTTGCGCACCCTTTTCCGAATTTTATTTTTATGCTCCGAAAATACTGAAGGTACTTTTGTTTACAATAGCCATCTTGTCCATATTAAAAATGCCAAATCAATATTTTGAATTCACATAAAGTAATTAAGGAGAGCCAGGAAAATGTTCAGTTGATTGGAAATGAATACTTTTTTAAATACCGAACATTTTTTTAAAAATCACTTTTACCAAATACAAATAAATATTTCGGCTGTAAGAATTTTTGACATGAAGAGAAATTTGAAGAAAAAAAATAGCAATGCCTTAGTTTTCAAAAATTCGGTGGGGAAGGGGACATAAGGAACTACTGATGCGTTGAAAAGCGCTTTATAATCGAAGACCCCTGATTTTTTTTACAAACCCGTTCCCAAACAATAAAAAATCGTCGACGTCACACCCTTCACCTTCAAGCCCTCTCGCTTTCCTACCCGCAACCTTCCCTCCACCTCTTAACTTATTTTTGTTCCTCTCTGCCCTTCCGTCCCGACTCTCTTTCCCCAACCACCTCCTCTCCCCCCCCCTCCCCCCACACCACCGCAACACGGCAAAAGTGGAGAATGCGGAAATTTCTTCCCTCCAACAGCGTCCCCTTCTACACTACTGGAAGGAGACGAGGGTTGGGGGCATGGAACGGGAGGACGGCGTGGGGGAGGTTACAATGGTCATCGCTCCCCAACCCATCTTCGGGATATGAGCGGGAGTAATCCGGATAGGGTTTTGCTCACGAAGTTGGAGATCTTTGGCGGGGTGAGGTGCACGACGTACTTTTGCAGAATGAAGGGTCGATTGAATATTTTGGGAGGACTGGTGAAAGAATAAATCCCCACTAACTCCTTCTTCAGTAATTTATTATGTCCTTCTCAAAAGGAAATAAGTTAGCGTCCCAGCTAAGTGTACGCGTGGGGGGGGGGGGGGTAAGGTATGGGGTTTGGAAAAACTGGCGTCGCACGAAAAACACCTTTCAATGAATTGCACATACCGGACCGATTCAGTATTCGTACGTAATGGCGCGGCAGGGGACTCATCCGTTCATTTCGCGATAATGAATTTCTGGATTTTCGCGATCCGGTCCAGATTAGTCTTGCGGGTGAATCAAACACTTCGAACCATTGGTCGCGGGTTCGACTAATACCTAGAGCATGAGTTTTCGGTAAACTTAAGGTTCGGGTCCAGACGAAACCTGAAGGAGAACTAAAAGTGGTTGATCGGGTTCCCAAGGTCAAGCTGACCCCAGTGGCAGCAAGGTAACCTCTATGCCTGTTAATCCAGTGGTCGCGGTTTCAATTCCCGACTAGATGGGCTTCCCCCACCCATGGTTTGGATGTTTGCGGTTGTCCTTGTCGGTGTTATTTCATGTTTATAATCGAACGTGAAAGGGGACAAGTAGGCTGTTTTTTGATTAATTTTAAGTATAAAATAAGAGCCAACGGAAGCGTTCGAAAGGCGAGTACACTTATTTACAACCACACAATATCCCTATACTTACAAATAGCAGTGACTCGATGTCATACTTTGAGTACTGGAATTCTAAGGATAGACAAGTCAATATTTTGGTTTTAATGGCTGGACTTCTGAGATTATTTCACACTAAATCAATTTGAGTACAAAACTTTGGCTTAAAGGTATGCATTTCGCGGACGAAATTTGAAGCAAATACCCAATAAAATTCGAGTTAAATTAGTTTCCCCATTTAATACTAATGTATTTTTGTGAAATGGCTTTGATAAAAAACGAAAGATGTGATTTTATGATTCGGGGAATAGTACAAATATCTCAAAAGTGGATGTCGTTTCTGATTTCCAGAAAGAACTAGGGAACTTCCTTTTTGATATTTTACTACTGCATGTAGAGACTCGGAATTTTTCAAAGCAAAAAGAAGTTGAATTACCATTTAAAGTCTTTATTTGAAACAATATGGCTGAAAGTAATGACTAACGATGAGTTCGCTAGTGACTTCAGCGTGGTTGTTACACCGGAAAGTGTATTACCGTGCCTCAGAACTGATCAACAAATGAGGTCTAAACTATGAGAGTTAAAGAGAATAAGAATCAAAGTTCGATATGTCAATTCATATAACATTGAAGTACCTTTCAGCTACGACTTTAAGGACAAGAAAATAGAGAATAAAGTAACAGAATCAACTGAAGCCACCAAAATATTGCTGAAACGGTCAACTATCTGTGATATTCCTCATTAGTGAGCTGGATGAACTTCCTGAGGTTGTCCTCAGGAAGTTCATCCAGCCTTCATCCTTCTCTTCATCCAGCCTCCAGTTCATCCTTCCTCAGGTTGTCGGCTACTCCGTTTGTGTTCAATTCCACAAATGGAAACAATTTTTCTTCAAAATATGACTTGCGTCGAAGAAAATGATTCTTTAGTGCGCGGAATCACAAGGGGCCGAAGACCCGGGCTCGACCCATGGATCCTCCCCGTGAATCGAATCCGAACCTCGGGCTCAATTACGGAGCCCTGTGCATACGGTTCCTAATGGACGGGGCGAGCGGGACCCATCGGTGATTCGGATTTTGGGCGTTTTAGATTTGAGGAAATAACACCCCCGGCCGCTGGCGAGGAACAACACGAGGGCGAGCGGACCCGCGAATTCCGCGATCGTGTAAGAGCCCCTTGATGATGCGTGCACAAAAAAAAGAAATATGATTTGCGAGAAAATCGAGAGGAAAACTGCCATTATCTTTAAACTGTATCGAGCCAGGTAATGGAAGGGTTGTGCGTATGTACCGAGACTGCAACATTTCTTATCGAGCGAGAGTATATAATTTCCTTAACCTGTGCTTTCGAAGACTGAAAGAAGAAAAAAAAACACAGATGGGTTCGAGCTCCATTTCGGAGAGTACGAAGGTAATTGCGAGAAGCCCTCGCATAAAAACGAATTTAAGTATCTTATGACCTTCCTGGGTCGAAGTTCAACGTCGATTCTAGAACTCCTGACCGTTTCTAGTAGGATTTGAACCCTTTTAGGATGAAATATACAGGAAATTGGAAAAACAACACTATATAACTTTCTAAAAAGATACAAGAACGGATAACAACTAATCTCGAGATAAACCCTTGGGACAATATATTTATTAACGGCACAGTTAATACAATTTAAATGAAATTTTGCTAAATTAACAAATTCTGACCACGCTAAAAGGTTAAAAACTAGTATGAAGTACATTTTAAATTTAAAATAAAAACAAAGTTTGAACTCTATTGCACGAATTGGACGCACGGGTTCTACCCTCAAGTTAAAGCACGTGTTTAGGATTTACAAATTTTGCAGTTACCAATGTAAAACACCACCATCACTGTAATAATGGGATAACAACGCATATGACACACAGCACAAAGTAATGGGGATAAACTAGAGGCACGTAATGAATATAAACAAATGAAGGATAACGTAAATAGTTGTACGGAAAGAAATCAAAGAAACCTTTAAGATCAGTTGAAAGCCAATCCATAAATCTCTGACTTCTTGCCGTGATTCACAGTTATTTTGACTGAGCGAAATATTTAATTTATTCCTGTTATTTAATGATGGAACCTAAAACAGGGAAGTAGAGAGCTAGCAAACGAAGAAGTAGGGCAAAACAAGATTTTCTAATCTGATTTTCTCAATAGAGCAAAACCGCTGCGTGTCACCACAATTTGCCAAAATTATGTAGTTATGATTGGGCATAATTCGGTTCAAATCCATTTGCATACTCAATCGATGAACTTTACCCGGTTCTGGAATATTTTAACTATAGGCCACCGCCATTTGGGATCCGAGAAAGTGAGAGGAGGATTCTCCCTCCCAACTATGCACCTGAATTCATCATCCGATTTCTCGGTTTACTTCATTTTTTTTGCAATCGCCAGTTTCAAAATTTCGTAATAAATTAAATAAAGAAGAAGAACAAACTTATCATAAACTATCGATTCGACAGTCTTTAAATTTATGGTCCCCGCGAATAATGAGAGAATATAATAATCCCAAACGAAGGCGCTCAAGAAAAACATTATGACATATAGCCAGCCTAATTTGTTACCATATTTTAAATTCTATTTCACTGTATGATCTGCTTCCAGATGATTATGCCAAAAGAAAACTTTGTAAATCCACATGAAAATTAAACTTTAATGCGACCCAGGTTTCACTACGGTGCAAGCCGCCACATGCACCGTAATGAAACCTTGATCGCATTAAAGTTTATTTGTCATGTAGATTTACAATGTTTTATTTTGCCATCATTCATCATGGCAACAATTCTACAAAGTTACGCCTGAAACGATTAATCTGCTACCAGCTCTTCTCGCATGCTTAGGGTACTAATTGAAACTTTGAAACTGCATAGCAGTTAAAGCTGTTTGTAAAATTTATTTCCACCACTTAAGTTACATAACATCTTCGTTAGTCAATAACATTTTAGTAACACATGATTATTATGATAGAACATGCCTGGTGTGGAACCATTTCCTGAAATAAACCAAATCAGTGACTTCCAAGCAGAAAGCTTCCAATTTCATGTAACTTCTTCATAGATACAAGAACTCGAGGTACTTAGTAATTCCACATTAAAATCTTTATTTACGGTACAATAAATATTTTAAGGTGGAATTAATATATGCTTTGAGCTCTCATAATCATTCAGTGGACCCATGCAGATGTGTACAAATCATATTAAGTCACTTAGGAGAGAATAAGTAAGTTAGTAAAAGGGAGAATTCCTTCCAAGCCTATGTCAGCTCTTATACCTGAAGAAACTTGGGATGAAAAGGGAAATAACTCTAGGAAAAACGAAACATAAAAAAGACATAACATGCAACGTGGATTTTCGTCTACTTCTGAATAAAACCGAGATGCTTGATCTCTCTCTGTTGCAAGAATTTTGAGTTTATGATCCTCGCTCATAATGATAGCCACGTTCGTTCAATTCCTCCAGCCATCTTGCTTGAAGAATCACCTGCGTCACCACAAGGATTGCAAAATGATAAAAAGCGACGGAGAGTTGAAAAAAAATCAAATGCACCGCTATATTGCTGAAGGCGGCTGAACTCGACCGTGACCGATTCAGATGGGTCTTAATCCTTCTTTTAGGTTTAGCCGAAGACTTATTCCGCGGCCTCAAACCTGTCTCTCATCTTTAAGAGCTCATTGTCCACCAAGAAGTCTTAATGGAAAGCACCCGGATAAAATTTAGGAATGCACGAAATGCATGTATGCCAATAGGCTAATCTGACCATCATCATTGATTTAAGTGACGCCGTCCGAAGTGCCACACTCGCAGGCCATTAAGCTGCTGTTTCGCACGTCATGAGTATTATTTATTAAGTAGAAATTATTTAATCCTATTTGTGAAAGTCAAAGTAGAGGAGAGACAAAGAAATAAACGTCGCACAATATTTTGAGAGGCGCTTGGCCTTAATCACAACGAAGGTTGCAATGATGTGTTTTATTTTTCCATCGATTTTGATTTGTCATGAAAAATAAACACAGAATTCCGGTTCTAACAACTCAAATTCCACCTCTTTTTTTCCGTGCGAGTTCTTCAAAAGAAATCATCAAACCGTTGGAATAGATTTTATCTATTATGAGATGATATCATGAGACTGGGCACTCAATTCAATAACTCTTCTATTAATGACCAAAACTATTCAAACACATGACACTTCATTCCCCTTTTTACATCTCTTAGTCCTCTGCAACTGAGGTCTCTTAACGCTCCCGTGCCTAATTTAATTCAGCCTGTCACTCTCGCAGTGAGCCTTTTTCCACCGGCTTTTAAAAATATTTGAAACTATTTTTGAAAATATTTTATCTACTCATCCCCAAGGTGATCTCACACGTTTCAACTGCATACCTATCTATTATTTGCGCCTGGAAAACAATTTTCTAACATTTTCACAGTATTTCCTCGTAATATATCACGGATTTTTAACACTATTTGACGTTCTTGACATTTTTATTACATCTTTCTTCAGGAAATAAATGGAAAATTAAACATAATAAGTAAATATGTGGTTCCATCGCGTCGTTTTTATAGGAAGACATACCGGTCGGAGTTTTACAATGATGATTTTTTTTACTGTATAATAACCATTAAGATAGGAGTAAAAATAAAACGAAAATGTTTTTTTTTAAATACGGCTTATTCGAAGATTCTTGAGACGATACAAAAAACTGGAAAAATTAAAGTAAAAGTAAAAACACTTTAATTTTCTCAAAATTCTTTGAAATTCTAAACAACACCAGAATGTTCGGTTCATCATCATCTTTTTTTTTCTGTCTCGCTTTGGAATCGTTTTTACGATTCATCATTAGTCTTAATTGCTAAAAATATCCAGCTACCTAATTTTGGACTTTGATACATTTTCCTGAAGGAGCTCTCTGCCCAATTCCGTAATTCCGTCGTGAAATCGAGTCGACCTCTCGGGAGTTTTCTCCGGTAATTAGATCCGGTAACATTCAGGCTGGGCATTTCATTTCATCCATTGGGACAAAATTACCAAAGTTTTTTTGTCAGAGATCCAAAAGGATTCCATTTTTTCTTCCCCTACGCAGCATATAATTTAAGGGAGCTTGATCAGCTACCTGTGATTTTAAAGTAACAATTTGAGGACAAGGGCTCCAATAAAAGCTCCGTCATCCTTTCCTCAAAGAGGGATTCATTGCGCCCCTTTTTTCACGAAAAGAAATAATGGTGAGCCTTCTGGTTTCTGATAACGGTCTTCCCTCAAGAGAACTCTATAAGAAGTAGTCTCACTAGGCGTGCGATCGTGAAATATCGCCGGCAATTTTCGACTCCAATGAGCGATACCTTTCCTTTCCTCAGAGCGACGTCCAAACAACCTCCGATGGAATTCGTGACGTGAGCGGAAATGTCCTCACCAATTATTTTTTTTTGTTAATCCCGAAAGCAATTGGGCGGGTCCTTCCCAAGGACATCGACAGTTATGATTACTTTTTGTTCCCTTGCTAGTTTTATTATATCATAGGTAGCGTAGTGTTATTATATCATTCGGCTTCACATTTATAACGGGATGGCTTAATTCTACATGCGATCATCGATTATGAAATAAGGACTGGAAGGATTCGCTAAATCCGTCCCTCATCCTCGGATAAATCTTTATATTCAACCCCATTAAGGTTTTAATCATTTTGGTAAAACTTTATTTGGCCGAAATTATATGAAAAGGCTGAAAACTTTGCTATAATTCTATAATGTGAGCGTTCACGAATATCAGAGTCCCACCTTCTCTCAATGGTGATGAACGCGAAAATATTCCAATATAATATTTGGTGACATTCCTGAGACGTAGGCACCATCAATAGGCTCGGATGATTGAAAGAGAGGAACATTCACTCTCTATCCGTTCCAGGCTAAATCATGTCTCTCCGTGAACTTTCGGCACCACCGGGTTATCGGTAACTCCCGTTTCCGAACAAGGTCGCATTCCCTTCCGAGGGCACAAAACATTGATCTTAATTCAAATTATTTTTTCTTCTCATCTTCTCATTTCCGCTGGCAAGTTTTATGACTCCGTCTCGAGAATTGGATATCGGTATTCAAATGCATAATACCCTCCACCTTCCATCGATTCCCCCCCCCCTCCCGGCTCCACGGTCCAACGCTCCCGTGAGGCGGAGAGAATAGATTTGAAGCCCGCGTGCCAAGAGGTCACGACCGCCTTCTCTCCACCGTGTCGCTCTGTCACGGCAACTGTCTCCTTCTTTATTTTTTTTAACGGTCAAACGAGGAAAAGATGTCGTGACGGCTCGGGGTTGCGTTTTTTTGCGAAACCGAGTTCGATGCAATATCGCAAGAAAGGAAATCACACGCCCTCAATTCAGCTCGATTCGTAGCGAGTAGGAGAACAAAGGCAATGTCGGTTAATTCATCCCACACTACATTGAGATGGTGGAGTTTTTTTGATTCCCGATCTTCAATGAGATGAGGAAATTCTCGTTCCGCCACGCCAGCATAACGGTTTGCCATCTATTCAGCATAACATTCGGATTTATTTAAATAGTCGTTAATATTCGACCCACTTAGGACAATGTCTGAAAATAATTTGCTCATTTGCCCAAGTATCACTTTAAGTAACCAAAATTCCAGTTAATATCCGACGAAAATATTTTGCGCGTAACGGTCTGCATTAAAAAGTTAATAGTAAGGAAAAAACTCGATAAAATATGTATTTAACGCCTTCGGGATCCATATTATTTTCTCCAAATTGGCGGTTAGTTGACATAGTGCAACTGACTACCATGTGCACGAATTTTCCATTAAAAATATTAAATCGACGTCTTTATTTCCAGAATATTAGATATTATATCTAAAGGTGTAATTTTCAAAATTATGTGAGAGATGTGGTCGATTTTTCTTTTAGTCTGACACTTAACAGAGATGGAAAACTGTGATTCTTTGATAATTTAACGATTGCAACACATTACACAATTAAATTATCCACATGACGCCCCACGACTCATTGCAGATGGCCTGGACAACCTTATTACTACCACTGTTAATCAACGAGACCTTCTAAATCAAGCAATGTTTTTAAATATCTGTATATCCTTACTAACGATCTACGAATTACACCACTTACTCCTTCAGTAATATAAGGTACACACGTAATCAATAAGGGCTATTAGGGAGGTACATAATCATCTGCAGTTGAGGGAACCACACAGTACTGCACTCCACGACTACAGCGGTCTATGCTACTTGAGCTTTTTGGCGGTAAAATGGTAATGTTTCGAATTAGCTTACAATGAACAACTACGAAATGTTTTAATAATGATTGGGGGGGAAATTTGTCTTTGGGAAAGAATTGATTTCAAGAAAACGCTTAAATATGTGGATGTACATCAAGTTAGAAACGGCCTAGAAAATAATTTTTTTTTTCGAGGAACGAAGGAACGATACATGTGCCAAAAACAAACGTTTTTGCACATACTATTTATTTATTCTAGCACTACATTCACTAGTTCAAGAGAAAAAAATATGCGCTCAATCATAAATCACTTAATACGGTGCATTGTTTGTAGGAAAATCCCTATATATATATATTGTAAGTCCGTACAAGGTCTGAATTCGTAAAGTGCCAAAGAAATAAATGAGCTTTATTCTCAAGATTTGGAAAAATAAATTAACCGCCACGAAGATGGTCAAAATTTTAAGTAGCTCGATAACTTTTTGATTGGCTCGAGGGCCTTGCAGCCAAAGAAGACGGGGGATGGGGGGGACGGACTGGGGGGCGGTCACTCTTCGGATTTGAGCTCATGGAGAGGAATCCGAAAAAAAATCCGTGTAAAATTTTATCATCCAGCGGCAAACCCCCCGCAACAGCAACCCGTTTGTTCGCCGCCAGGAACAAACAGCCTCGTGTGATGAAAGAGAAGCGAGAGATAGAGAGAGAGAGAACTTCTTGAGCAAAGGAGAACATACGGTTCCCGAGAGTGTCCCGTCTGACGAAGGTGTGAAGGCCAAATGCCGACTTTGTCCCATTGTTAACAGGAGTCAATTCCACATTTCTTCTCAGCGGCCACCTTTCTAAATCCACCCGGCCTCGCCAATCCGTCCGACAGGTAAGTATGTAGCGTTACAACTGCCACGGACTCCTACGCTCATTCGCCTCCCACCCTGCCCGTTCCGCCATCAATCCACCGCGAGGCTCGACTACCGGGCTCGAGGGCCTTGCAGCCAAAGAAGGCGGGGGATGGGGGGGCGGACTGGGGGGCGGTCACTCTTCGGATAGCCCCTGAGGCCCCGTGAGGATGGCCGCTTGCCAGCTCACTGCCTCTCGTTTCCGTTTTTATCGTCTTCCACTTGAGAAGAGGGCGTTCTCGCGGTACAAAAATAATTTTTACGAGTTGCACATGAGAGGAGGGGGTGGAAGACAGGCAGGGAGGGATCATTGAACGGTAGGAAGTCGAAGACTTGTTACGGGTTCGAAACTCGCCCCCCTCCCGACCCGTCCCTCTGTCATCCCTTCCTCCTCTGGTCTGGCCTGAGTCAAATATTTACCAACACAATGCACGCGAATGGGGAGAGTAAAGATGTTAAGAAGATTAAAAATATCAGTGAGAAGGAATAAGAATTTTTACTTCGCCGCTGACGAATTTGATTGATTTGATTGGAAGCTGCGACTTGATAAAATAGCATGAAAGCAAATTAAGTAAATATATGTACATTAAATAGATGTACGTACAAGAAAACATTATAATATTCCCTGTATATATAATTTACTGTGTATCTCATAAAGCGTATTTCATGAGTGATTTTACGAGAGATGACAGGAGAAACACCAAAACCTTAGAATATAGCATTGAATAAACAACTTTATCCCACTATTTATTTCCTACCAACCAATTTCCTTCCTCTGCTTCAATGGCTGTTGTACCTACACATCCAGAGGCATTCGAACCAGCAATCCATTAGACACGAAATATTTTTTGTAGACTAACGTATTGTGCAAAAATTTGGATGTACCTCTCTCCTTGCCCTAGTATCATCATGACGATGCGTGTAAATAATGTTTTGCACAACATAGATCCTGATGTCAAAGTAAAATATTAATATTCTCTAAAATTGTTTCAGGTAGTCAATTTATATGTCACTGTGTAGTTTAGTCAATCTAATAAGACCCTGAGGGTGAATGAACTATGACGTAATTTACTAGTCCTAACGACGCCGTGATGCTTGTGCACTCTCTGACACCTAGATGCATAAAAATACTCCATGCATCTTTCCTCCACTAGAACCATAAAAGAAAATTATATTTTAGATTTACGACTGGTTGATAAATAATGTGATTTAATAAAATAACTCTTGTAAACAACATATATATTTCTAAGTAACGAGAGAAGTACGTCCTGTATTTCATGGGGCCGAGGGGTACATGGGTAAAACACTTTTCCCGTATTCGTATGGCTGCTATATCAAATACTTGTCAAGTATTTTTATTTTTGGCGAAGCAGATCCTGTCTCACGCACGATCGCTGTGAAACCTTGCGCGGAAGGTCGCCAGAACGACCAGGAGCGGGGTTGGGTTTTGGGAGAGGGAGGGGGGACGGAAGAGTGGATTTCTTTTCGCCCGCGGTGGCAAAGGAGACTGTTTGGGCGGGATCTCGCTTAGCCTGTATGAAATCCAACCCGGCGTGGGGAGAAAGAGAGAAGACGGATTATATTTTGTGTGTGTGTGTGTGTGTGTGTATGGAGTAGGGATGAGGCCGTTCACACCGACGGCGGTATGCTCTATGAGCACAGCAGGGTCCGAAATTTTGAAGAAGGCGTTGCAGTGTTGACGAAGGGAGCTACTTTTGGCAGAGCAAAGAGGAGGATCAGAGGGAGAACTAAGGGAACGGTATGAAAGAATGCGACTTAGTGGCTACAGCACTGATGGAAGACATACACTTAAATATTCCACGTGACAGTAGTTTGTTTGGGCTAATCCATTACAATTGATGTGACCGCACCGTTATTGATGAGGTAATTCCATCGAAATCCTTTTTGGGCATAAGGCCTTCATTTCCCTGGCGTTAATTGCCATCAGTTGGGAATAACTCTTCGAAAGAAGATTGAAAAAAAAATGAAATTCCTGAAGGCTCGGCGACGTATTCGAAAGAATTTTCCATTAAAATAATAACCCTATTTATTACTCGCGATATGATAGTTTCAAAATATATGGACTCCCTCAAATGTTTCCATTCGAGTAAGAAAGGCTCTAACCACCCTCAGATTTTACACCTGGAGAAATGACCCAAAGGAAATGTGCTTTAGTATACTATATTTATTCTTCTCGTGAATTTTTATTGCCTGAAATAAGATGAAATTTTTGAGTGCCCAGGAAGCTTTACTTTTCGGAATGCGTGCATCTGATTTTTCTTCGGGGGTTTTTTTTGCTCATTTAACCATGAATATCCATAATTACGGGACTAAAAACGACGCAAATCAATTGAGTGGCATGGATGATACCACTGAGAGGGAAGGAGTGGCTGAGACTCCAGCTTGAAGGGAGAGGTGATTTAAGAGATGGGCAGTTCAGCAGGTATTTTGCTGTGGAATGGGGTCAGGTGGGACACCTGTTAGACGGCATTGAATTTCTGCAAAAAAAATCATCATGAACTCATTTTAAGTTCACCTACCACCGAGAGATGTCATTGAGCACTGACAACGTTGCGTTTAAGAAACGCTCAATATTACATTACATCTCGACCACGAGTCATAAAGAAAGATGAAAGACTCCGCCGCAACTCAACAAATATAGATTATACACTAAGTTGTTGAAATTAAAGCTAATAACACTCGAGGAGAAAGCACATTCGAAATGAAATCACTCCGTTCCTGACCATGTACGAGATTTAAAGATGCTGTGAAATTCGTTCGTCGTGTAATTTCTACTTGGAGAGTTCTGATGTGGGATGGATGTTACATTTCCAGAGAAAAATATAAATTTTATTATATGAATGACAACAACAGATTTACGTACCGAAGAAAAAATCGCATGTTTTTTTGAAGTCGTAATCTTCATTTATAAAAGCGGAACTTAAATATGAACACATAACTACTGAAAAAAAGTTACTTTTTTCGTCACAATGAATCAATATGAAAATGAGATCAGTTATTAAGAGCAGAAAGGAACCGAAAGAAACATGTAAAACAAGAAAGAGAAAAGAGAAGCTCGTTTTAAGAAAAGTAATTTTCGAATTCTCATTGAAATTTCATGAACATATGAGTTGAAACAGGCGACAGGTGATGACATGGCAACACTATGAAATGGTTTGGAACGCTAATTGTTATGATACTGAGTAGTTAAAATTAAGCTTTACGTGGGACGCTTTGAGTGATTTGCCACCCAACGGGCTAGTGGAATTTAGCACGCTCGCCACCGGGGAAGGTCCGCCCTTCTCTCGCCCTTTCAAGGCACACACACGCACCTACTCAACCGTTATGCGGCCGCCGCGGAAGCTCAACCCCATTGTATATCATGAGGTGATGAGAGCCGTATTCGCAAAAACATAGTGCCAATAGCCACGTGTTCAGTTGTTACCCGTTCCGCAATGCTTCTTTCACTGTACGCAGGAGGTGCGAAGAGCAATTAGATATGCGATCAGCTCTTTATTTGAATCCCTACCAAGAAATTAGACACAAAAACATTTACATTTTTTCACTTACACGTATAAATATCATTATAAATTATGTAGTACATCAAAACTAGTCGAAATTCAATGAAATCTCTGCATTTTAGTTGAGGATTTTTTTCGGTGGCACAATCAGCACAAAAGGTGACTCCATGATCATTAAATGAATTATTATTTTTCTCGATGTAAATTCATTAGAAAATTTTTATAGAAAATAATAGTTTGTAATATATTCCTTCTAATAACTCCCCAACCATTAGATCTGGGATTAGATTGACTATTAATTCAATAGAGGTGTGTGACGGCGGGTGTTCGGGCACCAGCCATTTATGAATTAATGTGCACTTGCACAAAAAATATTAGAATGTATTTGCACTTATTTTAAATTCACGCAAGCCTACACAAACATTTCTATGTACAGCATGCAATTATGGGTGCGTTTGCGTGCAGCTTAACTTTTGATTTTCGTAATAAAAAAGTTGGGTTGATTGGGTTTGCTTTTGGCATATTTGCGTACCGTGCGATGGAAGAACTTGTACTTATACCAGTTAATGATGGTGCCTCTTATTTTATCATGGCGGTCCGATCTGCCAATGACAACAGGCACAAGACGTCATAGGTAGAGGGTAGAGTCAAAAGTAAACGAAAAGCATAGATACCCATCTGCACTCCGGATTCTCCCGATAATGCAACGAATTACTTCAAGGCGTCACCATCCTCCGGCGGCGGAGTATCTCCGTATAGAAGTTCCGAAGAAGGGACAGTACATATCAAGAGATCAGCTTGGATTTGCGTCACACCTCGGCCATAAAAAAATAGTTGTTTCATTAAAGGCAGGGATGAATGTAAAATAGCACGCGAGGAAAATACAAAATGAATTGCATGGAGGTGTTATACAAACGTGAAAGGTTTTGAATCCCAGATTTTAATAATAGATTACAGCCTCCTTATCGATTCATATAAATCTCATTTAATGTAGCTGATAATCGATTGGTTAAAGCTTTGCTTTAGGGATTTGAATCACTCGATGATTGGCTGTTTGATCGACAAAATAAAAATCCATCCAATAATTTCCCCTTTACAGCCATTATTTTATTTTAAAAAGCACCTTTAGGTCAACACAACAAATTGTTTTTCTATTATACATCTACATCGTACCCTACAAGTCGCTCTGCAAATGTGTGGTAGATGTTGTGTCGCCAGCCATCAGTAACTAAATGGATGTGTTCAAGGTACGAGGAGTACTCCTTGTACTCTGAGGCACGTGGCTGGGATCACCTAAATATGAAGTGAGTGCTTTTAATTTTCATTAAATAAAAATCATATTTTTACGCTAGTATCTATATAGGTAAATGTACATCGAACATTACTTACATAAACACATATATCAGCATATATAATTGAGGTGGGTAGAAATATATACGTTCTCAGGTGCATCATCTACGTTTTATAATAAATGTGATAAACTCAACACTTATTTGTAAAACTTCCTCATGGTGTTATCTCACTTCAACTTTATAGATAAGGCACAGGCAAGAAATCGATTGTTAGCATGTTTTCCTTTCGGCCAAGCCATCATAAAGGACTTATCACCGACCCCTTGCGTCACCTTCGCACCGAGAGGAACTGCTGATAGAGTCATTCACACTCTTCCGTATTGTTCGATTCATTCATAATTTATGAGCAAATACGGATCGGCCGACATGAAAATACGAGCATTTATCTCGCTCTACTTTCCCAGCGGGAAGGAAATACCCAGGACGGATTAATTGCACGTCCCATCCTAGCCAAGGGGGCCGCTTAACACATGTCAAAACACTCGCCTCCACACGTCGCATCCGGAGCGCAATTAAAGGGGTGGAGACGTTACATCTGAGGAAGGAGAGAAGCGGACGAAGAATTCGTTTAAAAAAACGACACTTAAGGAATTACACCCTGAGTAAAATATCCCTCCATCCCATCCTCTGTCTGTCTCTCTCCCTCTCTTTCTCTCTCATCCTCGAACCAAAAATCGTTCTCTCTCTTTGTGTACTGCATCCAACTCACTGACGGAATCGAACGGGGGGGTTATCATCATTCCATATCTATTCTCAAAATTACTGCCTGAATAGCTGTGAAAGAGAGAGGGAGAAATAAAAGGTGGGAAAAGAAATTACGTGAGGCAAAGGGATTCTCAGCTGCTCCCATTTTCACCTCCTCCTTCCCGTCCCTCCTCGCACTTACTCCTGCCCTTCCAACTTCCATGGGCTCCTCCTCGCAACTTCAACTCTCCTCCTCAGACAGCAAAAGCGGAACACGGTATCGCATCACGTATACGTAGCAGCAACTTTGCGACTGAAACTAGTAAAAGAAAGTGGCAGGTCCGACATGAGAGCACGGGATATAATATGAGCGATAGAAGGCAAGCATTAAGTACCTTCAACGAGAGCTTCGACCTGTAATGAATCACTTCCTGCGATTACGTCGTCGCAGCCTAAGAAAGAAGGGAGAATTCTGCTGTTCATGAAACATTTTATATGCATTGAGCACACATATCCGTGATAATACGAACGAATACTCGAGATGGGTGGATGGATAGAGAAGGCAGGCATGAACCTGTTCCTACAACAATTATGAAGATCATTTGTATTTTAAATGCAAAAACAATGAACCCATGCCCGGGAATCACCGCATGCTTAACTCACACATTGGTTAATTTTCAAACACTCCTTCATTGCGTTATTTAAATGTGTTTACTTACCGTATTTCTGTTTAGGTTATTAATTTTATAAATATTAAATCTATCTAACGTAAAACTGATTTGGGAGACCCTAGGAAGAGCAATTCTATATCCACCATATCAAGTGGAGTGCTGAGTTTAAACCAGTTCATCATACTGACAATTAAACCTCAATGGAACTAATTGATATTTTCGTACGGGCATTAATGTATATTCTGCAACAGATTTATTGTTCTATTCGCATTTATCTATCTTAGCTAGGCACTAACAATTCACTCCCTGCATCCTCTTTCGAAGGCAAATATATCTTACCACCCGATGCCTCTAATTACCGGTTAGAAACGAAGCCACACATTTTCTCTCTTGGGTAACGAATGCCTTGTAACAGTAGCCGATCTTTCCTTTTCTGTTGCCTTCCTCCAAGCGATGGTTTCGTGCAATATATAAAATGGCAAGTGTTCGTAATGATCGCATCCGGAAGTACTTCCCTTGAGGGCTTTCCGCTGATCCCATGATTGAATTTACATCCCGTAGGAACTAGAGGCATTCCCACACTACCTCCTGCCTCTCTATTAGACACAATGGTTAACGTATGTTACTTAGGACTATTTATCGGGATGGCAATCCGGCCAACCTGGAAGAGTATCACGATAGGATCTTTTTACATTCGTCGTTGCTATTATCTTCTCTCTGGAAGATGCATTATTCCTTGATTTGTGGAAACGCTTAAAATAACAGTCAAAAATAAATGGTTGAATGGTTGAAAAGAATTTTTTAATGTAATTCACCCTCACCCCTTTTTTTAAGCTATTAATTTCGGTTTACCCTGATTAAATAGTGTGAATCTTGATAAATGATTAAGTCCTTATTAATAATCATCTCTTAAATTTGCGATTCCATTTACTATGGGCATACAAGAGCAGAAGTAGATCATTTTCAGCATTGTTTCAGAGCTAACACAGAAAAATTCATCCCTTGAAATATTCATCAATGTTCATTGTGGAAACATGGAGCACGAAACCCAGCTAACTAATTGGTTGTCTTAGGATAAAGTCTTCGCCGCCTCAGTTGAGGCTAACTTGAAGTTGAGATAGTAAAGAAAGGCACACCTTTAAATCACGTGAAGGAGAGCGTATTTTGATAATACTATCTGTAATGTATGCTAATTATTAAACCAAAATCATTCCTATTAGTTTCAAGGTTCAATTTATGGGATTCAGACATTTACGTGAATAATCATATAGTAGAGGATTTATAGGTTTTTTGTTTGTTTTTTGTTCTTTAGTATTTTGTGTAGCTGCGGGAAATATATATTCTAACATCTATAAGTCATTTTCAAAGATGTCGCAATTTTTCCTTCGCGCTTTTCTTTTTACTACATATTCGTTTCATTTTTGCTAATTATGTTAGACGTTTTTTAGGAATATCAGGTGTTCTATCTTTTATTTCCATGATCTCTCTACCAATGGTGATGGGCCTCTCTTCACAGATACGGAACACTAATTTTTCATTGCCTAACGTAACAGAAACTCTTAACTACCGTTCTTTCGTGTGCTATGCGCTCATAACTAATTGCACCCTAAGCATGACTGGTGTGGATTCAAACCTATCGCACACTTCTACCGTTTGAAGAGCTTGCTGGTTACCTTGCAGATGTACGGAACACTGGAAAACACCTCGAGATAAGGGGTGAGAAGGAACTCCGTTCGTATTGAGGGGCAAAATACTAACAATCGACATGATTAAAATAGCTGAGGTGAGATAATGCAGTTTTTCACAAGTGGAAGAGCTCCATTTACTTTAGGTGCGCAGTATTTTTTTTAAAAGGTTAGTATCGTAAATAGAACTAATAGAAGAATCTTCGGTGGCTAAATAAACTTCCCTTCTCCTGTGATAATATAATGCATTGACATAAGGGGTGGCGTGATAGGATGTGACATTTCTATTGAGTAGAGCGTCCGTGTCCTATTGCATGACTCCCGAGTTTCAATCCCTTTATGACTTTGAACGACTCCCTTTAAATCCAAACGGTGCGAATATCTCGTAAGTAGAACTGTGTGGGAACTCGCGGGTGACATGGGGAAGAATCTGACATCCGTAACCCGAATTTGCTAAATTCACACGCTATTTAACTGATTAGCTCGAAGTGAGCTCTACCCTCGCCAAACAAAATTACCAACTTACACTGGCGACGGTGACAGTAATATCGATGTTCGAGGTTTTTTGATACTACTTCTGCGAAGTGAACTCAGTCCTTGGAACAACATAAAACCAAATTGTCGTAATTGTATTAACATCAGTTCAATTATCTTCTATTTTGAGAACAGACTTCCGTTTCCCGTTGAATTAAGTATTTCCTCCATTGTCTCCATGGTGCTCAAAATTACACTACGGTGCAGGTCGTGGAATGTGACCTCGTTCATGGGGCCACAAATTCCAACACCGAGAGGTTGCGCCCTCCCAAAGGAGGTGAGCTGGAGAGGATGGGGGAGAGGGTGGAGGGCGCCACAGCGATGCACCACCCGACGCATAAAATACGATGGGTAACAAGGTTCCCTCCTCTCCCCCGCCCCTCACCAAAACCCTGCCATTCGCCCTTATCCTCCTTCCCTCCCCTCACCTTCGTCTTACCATGATGCCACCCTCACCCATCCCGAGGCTAACACCACACACACACAAAAATCACCACAAAGCCACTTCCGATGTCAAGAGCACCAGCGCAAGTCGATCCGGTTTTCCTAACCTCAGCCATCTTTAATTGAGGTCATCATCGCCCAGAGACCTTCCCGTCTATTTAAAGGATTACAACGCTTGTTTCACCGCTGGAGGGCTCCCCTGCTCCCCGCAGTAATGAGCAGAGCACAACAGGAAAATGGATGAGCCCCTGCGGTCTTGGTCAACATTTCCATCAAAACCGACTAATCGCTGGATGTCCTCTTTCCGCATTTAATCGTTATTTTCTCTTTTTACTTACAATAGGTTAGGATGGACCTTTTTAGGTTTTCTTGTTCCAAATTAATTCAAAGTTACGCAAGCAAATGCGATATCTTGGTTCAATAAGACTCCGGCAGAAATTGGCATTCAATTTCCCATTTTTCTCCCGAGTCTAGCCAACAAGAAATTTCCTCTCCTCGAGAGATTTTGGATCGTTCGAGCCGCCGAGGTTCCATCTGTCGCGACGACTGTGGTCAGAAAGAAAGATGACTCCACGGAATAATACGCATTGCAGAAAAATAAAACCCCAGGGTAGAGTGGCCTAAGGAACATAACTTATCTTCTGTTCCTTCGCACAGAGATTTTAATCAAATGAGTAATACGTGTGTAAGCCTTCAGAACCATCACGAATGGAACGTGGTTTAGGTAAAATAGACGAAAAACTACCACCAAAACAAGGGAAGAAAGGGATTACCGAATTGCATGAAGAAATTTTTAGTAAATTTCTTTTTCATTTCATTTATAAGTATCGGGGGAAGTGGAAGTCCAGTGGGTAGAGCGTTGACGGGAGGGCCAGGGAGGGTCCTGAGCACGCCTCTATTGTAACCTTTCAAATTGACCTTCGAAATGATGTGGTTTTTTTATTATTTAGTGATCACATGGAAAAGATATTTCTCGCCGACGAAAGAAGACACTTTGCTTTTCTACATAGAATTTTTTTAATTTATTAAGACCTAGGTTTCTTTACAGCATCTTAAAGTCTAACGAATCTTAATATGGGAAATGTGGGAATTAAAAAAAATCTATGTGGAAAAGCAAAGTTTTTTCTTTCATCATGTAGGATTTCCACCATGTTACGCCTGAAACTATGTCATGTACACACTCCTTACCGTTTTACCCTGATGAATCTTGCTTTTGAAAGCTAGGTAAGGAATATAAATTATATTATTAGGTAATCTACCGTTTAAGGTAGGTTTTTGGATGGACACAACTATCAAATAAACATTTTGTGGCTCCCCACCTAGCAACCTAATCTACATCAGGTCCCTCTTCATCTCGGTGTACTTCTTTCCTCCCTTCATCCCGTCCAACATCCCTATCCTGTTCCTGCCCTTTCCTCGCTTGCCCAACATTCTCCCCTCTATCACCCTCTTCAACATTCCACTACCGCTCAATGCGCCTTTCATCCATTTTTCCTGCCTCCATAAGATTTCTCTCAACAAACCCCTCTCCTCACCCACCATCTCCAGTACTTCCTCATTTGTTTTCCTTTCGGTTCATTTCACCTTCTCCATTCTTCTCCACACCCACATTTCAAAAGCCTCCAACCTACGTCTATCCTCCTGCTTCAGTGACCACGTTTCCGCGCCGCTCCATATCAGAGTTTTTACGAGTCTTGTCTTAACCTCCCTACTCAACGTCCCCGTCATCAACTCCCTCCTCCTTGAGAAAGCCTCCTTGCCTAGCGCAATTCTTCTCCTTACGTCCCTACCACTTTGACCGTATTGGTCCAAAACACTTCCAAGATATGTAAATTGCTCTACCTGCTCTATTTTTTCCCCTCCTATTTTAATATTTAGCTTAGCCTTTTTCTAATGAATATAAAGGAATGGGGAAAATAAAGGTGGACAAAATAAAGACTGAATACAGAGGAAGACGACGCTTTAAATATGACGGGTGAATAGAGTGTTTTACTCAGTGAAATCCGAATAAGGCAGAAAAAGTGGGTGTAATAAATGTCGAGAGGTTGAGGGAATTTGAAGAACGTGATATAAGGAAGAATGTTAAGCAATAGAGGTAGAGGAAGTTATGTGAATATGAATGTGATGAACGTGGGAAGAAGCTGCGAAAAATGAAAGAGGAAATAATGCAGTGCAAATCAAAGAAAGTTCACGCGGCGGCAAGAATATTATAGTCGTTAGGGACCGGGATCATCTAAACCTACGATTTGCAGGTAGATTATCTTGAATGAAGGATATATCTTGACAATAAAATCCCGCGACGTGTGGTAATGTCTAGTCTTTTCTTTTTCTTTCTAGCAATAAAGTAAAGAAGTAAAGAAAGTACGCATCTAACTTAAGAGTGACCGTATCTGAGTTAATGTCCGTCCCATTCCACGAAAATCACTTCTCTTTTTCATTTCTCTGCGCCGATAGAAAGAGTAATAAAACTCTCCATTTTGTTGGCAGGATGGATAGCATTTATCCTCCATTGTTCGGGGTTATAACTTTGTGCAATGAGACGTACAAACGTCCAGAAATAGAAATAAATCAACAAAGAAGTGGTAATATTACTGATGATATAACATACCAAGGGATTCTTCATGTTCAATCTTTTTAAATATAAAAATATCCATAAAGTGAGAGAGAGAGAGAGAAAGAGCAAATTCTTCGTCTCCCCTCTCAGAAGTCAAATCAATGATTGCCCTTTGGTTTGAAGTAATCTAACAGTGTTAGTGCTCTGTCATCCAACTCCTCATATTTTGGCATTCTCCTTTTATCATGACCTGGTAATCCGACTGACTGCAAATTCTGACGAAGATAAGATTGCGTGAAATTAAAATTACCCATGAGCTCAACTTAGCCAAGTTCTTGGTTAAGGTTTAATTAGGATTATGTGCGCAGTTAACTTGCATTGACAGAATCTTCTAAGATTACTACTCAGAGCTTAACTCTATGCAGATAATGAACTTTCAATCTGCCTTATCCCGTCCTCGCAGGGCAGAAAGGAGGGGCACACCACGCAGCACACCATTCCCTCCCTCGTCCTCTCAACTCCAACAGTTTCTCTCATATCTTCGGGACAACAGCATCGCAAACAAGGCGAGGCAGTGGGGGTAACAGAGATGGGACATAGATCAGTGCACGCGTGGTTCTGGTGCTATTTGGACCGTGTAATGCGCATGCACGCAGTTGTTATACTCCGTTCTGAAGGGAATGGAGACTTCTCCGAGGCGAGGATTAATGGGGGATATAAGATGGGACGGACGGGAAGGAAGTCGTTCCGAGAAATGGCAAGTGGGAAGGTTCTGTAACTTTTTTCGTCAGGCACCGGCCCAAAGGGTTTTTAATGGTTGGATGCCATTTAAAGGGCTTTCGCTAAGCTATAAATTCCGCCCTGTTGAAGCGTTTGGATAGCAGTGAACAGGTGCAGCGGCCATGTTCAATGATGAAGTGCGAAGGGTCGAAAGTGTGATGGGTACTTTGCCAGTGTAAATATTATGGCCATTTGGCGTGGATTATAAAGTGAATAACTCCTCGGCACAAGGATGCACCCTGTACAAAGATAAATGCATTTAAAACACTAAAAGTGAACCTGGTGTATGTTTTTAGCCTAGGTGTGCTTTTCTGCAGCTCGTTCTAGCTCTGTATCTTGAAGAAGTTGTCTTATGCTGCCGTGGCGCTGCACGGTAACGCACAGAATAATATCTTGACAAGCGGATTATACTTTAGGTAGAGGTATTAACTCCACTAGAAAGTACCTCTCATTTGCAGAAATACAAATACCAGTGCATCAGTGGACAACATTGGATAAGATGTAAATAGGAAATACACGTATACCGTCTTACCTGCACTTTCATTTGTTCCTTATACCTATATCTCAATGGGACACTATTGGTTTTCCTCTCTAATAATGGTGATGTTAAACTGAAATTTTTAGATTGGGTAACAGTAGAGAGAGGCTTTGGGTTAACCTCAGTCCCGCGCATATCGCGGAGATTAGGAAGAGGCCATTAATCTCTATACACTCTTTAGGGAAGGGAGGGAGGGATCAATCCGAATAATCGTGGTGAAAGGAATGGATGGGATGAGGGGAGTTTTAAGAACCCACATCACTAGCAACTTTCCCATCTTGATGGAGCTTTACGACTTTCAATGTACATAAAATTCGTTTAACGTTCACATTTCACGGAAAAATTTACGAAGTGGCGAAAAAATTGCACGCTGCAAGGGGCTAAGGGGCGGGAGCAAGAATTGCGGAAATTTTGCGGAGAATCGCACGACCGGGGGAGGGGCAAGAAAGGGTCAAAAGAGGGGGGGGGGGGGGTTGAGGTCGAAAAACGCGTCCCGAAAACCTGGGCTTTTTACACGCTTCCCGTGCTTGCGGTTGCAAAGTTGCCGCCGTCTGTGTGCGCCCCATAACGCGGACTCTGGAAAACGCAGGAAGTTGGTCCGTTGCGTGCGAAGCCACGGCGTCGCCTCAATCCCTTCCCTCCGCCCCTACGAACTCAACCCTCTCGCCTCCCCACACCCCTCATCCACACTTTATGTTTATGTAACCGCACGGTTGACACGGCGACCTTAACGCTTTTAATCTTAGGCATCGCCTGCCGTACAGTAATACCGCCGCGACCCTATTTTCGCGTTCGTCCGCCGGCCGGAAGAGGGGGGCTTACCCGTTCTCCTCTCCTCACCCCTCGCACGCGCGCTTCTTTCCTCCGGGACCCATTGACCCGTGAGCACGTCCCCCCCGCCGGCACCCAGTCCTCTCCGGCATCTTCCTCGGACAAGCCCCTCTCCCCCAACTCCCGCCTCTCCCCGGCCACTGGCCTCCTCTTCTGATTAATCGCCCGAAGAGGAAGGCCATTGCGGCGTGGACCCCACCGCGATGGGCGAGCCGAAGGGAGGGTATTATTATTTTTCTTCGCGGAAGGAGGAGTGCGGTGAGGCGATCGGTGGACACGCCTCGACCTCGACGGTTGCCTCGGACCGCGTTTGGAAAAATCTACCTCCGATATTATTTCGCGAGAGTCAAAGGATTTTTAAGTGCTCATTGCAGGAAGAGGAAACGATCATTCGAGGAGTTAACATGCAAAACCACTCATTCACCAAGTTTGCGGAGAGATCGGCGCTGGAAATGCTATAAACTTTTAGCGTTATGCCTCATAAGCCTTTTATGGAATTTAAAGCGTGCTTGAGACATTCTGCACCCATATTTAAAATTCAGCTCATTGTAGGTATAATTTTCTTTATCAGTTCTTCCCTTTCCATCACTTCGCTAGAGTTTCATTTCTTGACTTCAAAACTAGCTTACTGTATGAATCATACGGCCTGCTTCAAGGGAATACAAACTTTTATTAATTTGGCAGCGAAATTTATTCTATACATTCATCATAAACACCATTTGGGAATCTAAATATACCCGTCGAGATAAATATTTAGACGGCTGAACGGCTTCTTACGTTCGCTGGTTTGGTAGGTATTGCACTGAAAAAGGTTCAAAAATTATTTGTTTGAATAAAAATGAAGTTTGTATATTTCTTCATAAAATTAACTCGAGTATTTCCAGAACATAAATAACGAACTAATTTATGTTTAAATTTGTTGTATATTATGTAGTGATTCAAGTTGGAATTTAAACGTGGCCAATTATTAGTCTGATTGCGAAAGTGTTAGGTATGCGAATGATAACAGTACGCTTTCACTTGAAAAAGTGGGCAATAGATGTTACAAATTACTTTCATATTTCTAAGATACCACTTGATGTCTCTACTTTTCTACCAATATGGCTAAAAAAACATTTTCTAAACATTCAAATCATTAAAACTTTAACATAGGCAATAACTACTATCGAAGGTTCATTCGAAATTCCTTAATTTCTACGAAGTTCATTACACTGTTATCGAAGTGTCTTCTATTATCTAACTTATGCAACTCTTTGACTTTTCAAGTGGATTTTTCACATTTAAATACTATATGAATCCCCAGTCATAAGTTTAAAGACTTTTTCAGCCCTAACCGGAGCTGTTAGCGCAGGCGGATTTTACGTGATGAATGGGCATCCACATCTGACGTTTCACGATATCGATAGAATTAATCGGACGGGGCCATACTCCTTAATGGTACTTGCATGTACACCCAGAGCACGTACCTCAAGCTACATCAATCTCTGTTCACTTTATGCCGTTTCCCAATCATCCCGAGAAATAGATGCTTCCGGCCAACCACGCACGCTCAGTGAGGAGGAAGGCAGCCGGCAAGCGAAGGCCGTAGGCTCGATCGAAGAAATCCCCGGGGATAGAAAGGTCACACGCCCCGCATCGGATGACCAGCAGCACAAAGGAAAGTTGCTTGGAGGCCTATCTCTCTGTTGGATATTACTAAGATCGGCTTTCTTCCACGGAAGCTGAGGAGGACAGACGTGATCTGGATGGCAGATGTGTGCCACGTAGGCGCCAGACAAGTTTTTAAATGGAATTATACCTATGAAAACAATGCACGGTCGTTCAATTTAGCACACAATGAACAACGGCGCCCGCTATCTCGCGTAATCAAAGAGTATAATGTACTCTTTTATGTTTTAATTACATCATAATCCTTTTTTTTTGCGTGGATAACGCAACTTAAGAACTTGGAAATACAACGCGTCAAGGCACATTACGTTATGCTCCCATTAAGATTTTGCATAAATTAAACTCTATTCCCTATTAAAATGATAATCTTAAGTTTGTATCTCACACGAGTCTGTTTCCACATTTGACAGCATGATGAGGCTAAAGAACAGAGGGGAAACAAGATGAAATCAATCTTTTTAAACTCTATGTGAAACTACAAAATGATCATGTTCTCGACTTTTCTTTCCTTTTACGTATGTGAATAAAATGAATAAATCGAAATAAGCACGGTAATTCCTTCATCGGATAATTTTCACCATCTGAAAAGTGGAAACGCGTGTCTAATAGAGATTTAGATGAATAGTTCCATACAAAATGCGATTTAACAAGCATCATGCCAGTTTTCTCAGTGAAATAAAGGCTATGGAATTCCATACTAAATATATGCCGCATACGAAGTTACAAATTATATTTGGTCCCTTAAATTCTAATTATAAAACCGATTTTGCAAACACGAGCGGTTTAAACGCGTAAATGTTTCAAAAATAATTTAAATAAACATTGAATTCATTGAGTCCCTCAAATAAAATAATTCATTCTTAATTTTTGGGGTCTCATCGTTCTCAAAGTGAACGCGCTGGCAAAGGCATCCACAGCGTGTTTCAATGGTGGCCTGAATGATGCCTGGGTAACATGCATTTACAATTCCCATCATCTGATTCCCGAGGTTATTCCGAACGGACTTAATTGGCCGCATCACGAATTTCGGTACCCATCCGACATCCATCAATCCTCATTACCGCTGGATAATGAGATTCCACCTCCCATTAGACGAGCAAGATGGATGCCAGTTTCACTTCTGGACGAAAAAATCTGAAACAAAAGAGTCTCGTAACATATTTCATCGACCTCAAAAATTGCCTTACCAGCCCTTCCATCTTCCACCACGTATTACAGAGTGAGAGCATGCCATCTATAACATGATAGGCGTATGCGGACCTCCAAAACAGCTCCGCCTTCTCATAAACTTGGTGATTATCCTGCATCTCAGCCATTTGCCTACGAAGTGCGATTTAGTTCCATCGTTGCCGAGGAACGCTCAACCAACCACCGCCGTATATGGAATACGTTGAGGTTAAGGCTAGCAAAATGTATTGATCATTTAGTCTTTCTTCCTGCCCATATCTAGGTATGCCACAGAGATTGCGCATTTTTAGTGAAGAGTGTGTGCTTACATATTATTGGGTGAACCCTGCCATCACATACCAAACCGATATATCTGTAATGTAAATATAAATATATTATTTATATATAAACCAAAAACACACACACACATATATGCAGAAATATAAAAAATGTATATATATATACGTACATGTATATATATATATATACATATATATATAACCATAAACACAGTAATCAATCCGAAGGTCGGTTTAGTAGGTGATGGTAGAACTCACCCGTGTACTAAGCCCGACGGCGTGTGAATAATCACACATCAGGGTAGGGGGGCCAGTTCCTTTCCCTGTGCCGGTTATGGTTTCCCAGGAAGATCTGGTACCCGAAAAATCAACTAGATTGGGTGGAGCTGCAGGTGCCCAGAGTGCCTTGCCCGGGAATCGAACCCGGGACCCTCCGGTCAGTAGTCCAACACTCTACCCACTAGACCACCGCAACCCATCATATATATATATATATATATATATATATATATGTATTACGTATTTATATATATATATCGATAAATACGTTTTATACATGTAAATATAATACATATAAATACGTATACATTCGTATTTGAATGTAGATATATATGTATATATATAAATATATATATATATATATATGTATACTAAAATGTTTCGAGGATTGGATCAAGCGCTGGCATAAGTGTGTTGCAGTCGATGGGGATTACTTTGCAGGGGACAATGTAGATTTAGATGAATAAACTTGTATTTTTAATTTTCTGAATAAATTCCGGGAACTTTTTGATCAAGGTAGTATACATAAACACAGTAATGAACCCTAAGATCGGTTTGGTCGGTGATGGTAAAGGACACCCAGTACTAAACTCGATGGCGTGTGAAATTCACACATCAGGTTAGGAGGACCAGTTCCTTTCCCTGTGCCCGTTATGGTTTCCCAAGAAGATCTGGTACCTGAAAAATCAAATAGCTTGGGTGGAGCTGCAGGTGCCCAGAGAGGCTTACCCGGAAATCAAACCCGGGCCTTCCGGTCAGTAGTCCAACGCTCTACCCCTGGACTACCTCGACCCACTATATATATATATATATATATATATATATATATATATATATATATATATATATATATATAAATTCACTGATAGTTACGCTGAGTTCGATACGATGAGTTCTGTTCCTAATTCCTCTTGAGAAAGGTGGTTGGACCACAGAAAATTCGAGAACCAGTGAGTCCTTCTTTTGTGTGTTTTGGTTTCTGTGTTTGTTATGACTATCAGTGAATTTACATTACACGTTTGTGGGTTTTCCAAAAAAGTGTATGTATATATATAAACATATATATATGTACATAACAGTCTTTTAGTTAGTAATTTTTCTCACACTGATGATGGTGGTAGCTGGTGGCACCGATTTCTGGTACACATACGGTATTTAAGAAATTAAAGGTATTTTCCTTGTGTTTTAGTCACAGAAACGGTTCGTCACATAAATATTTCGTTGAATATTATCTGAATTTCATCTTTGGTGAAATTGCTTCGATTCAAGACTAAATAAAAATACTTAACATAAATAAAGGATTAAATAGCATAGCAATTGTGATGGTGCAGTGCGATTCGTCTCTAGATTTAGGGTAGCGCCTTCCAGTGGGCAAGACATTCCATCTTCTCTCTCTTTCCTTTGGAGGAAAAAAATACCACCCAAACATAAAAATGGTGATAAAAAACAGACGGAAAAATGGAGTCGAGAGGGTTGGAGGAATAGGATTGGGATATAAGTTGCCATCTGCTTACTTCAAAAGCATTATCGGGCGCTGCTTCTCTATTTCATGTCGCACATGAGGTACAACCACGGGCCTAGATGCACCTGACGCAGGGAACTCTATTCTCTTATATAAATTAAAATAGACGACTACATTTATGTTCTTTCCTCTAACGACGAAAAATATTATCGACACACGGAAAATAAATTTCCACTTAGTTTACGTAAGAAGCCGCAAGGGATAATTGAGGGCATGATTATTTTATCGGCCTAGGGCAAACCCGGCTCTTTTGGTGAAAGAAAAAGACTATCTAGACATTCAGCAATTGGAAGTATACTGTTGATAGAATTTCAATCTGAACACAAATGAATTCCCGCCAAGAAATACGAATTTGAACCATAAAGAGCAAATGGCCAACGTTCGGAGGAAATAGATTTTCGACCGGAATTTTCGGTCTGTTTAACAGTCCCACTCTGGGTGTAATTGAAATTTCGATTCCAGTGGAGCTCTCTGACGCCGCGATAGTCCACTGATCTACCTGTCGTCCCACTCAAACACGAGCTCCTCCTGGTCTATCAATTCATCCTCACACTCACCCACCCTCTTCCCTCATTAACTCGCTCGTTTGGCTAGACTCCAAGGTAACCCGGTTTCCACGAGGTTCCCGCGCGGAGTACCCTCTCCTTCCCGCCTCCGGAGAGCCATCTCCGGCGGTACAGTTATGCGAAGCCCCCGCTCGTCCCCCATGACCTCACCCCACTCGTAGCGGGGAACCCAAATTCATCCCCCACTCTCTAATCGTCCTCTCACATCCTCGGTTCCCTACCCCCCCCCAAATTACGCGCGTGTTATATTCGCGGGTCTTCCCATAGCGAAAAACCTTCCTCGCTGCCACCTACGAACCCGAAATTCGCATCTCTTATGTTGTTCCTTGCACCGCGGAGTTCCAGCGAGACAAGACATTGGCGTAGACACGTCCCTTACCCTCCTATGTCAGAAACCATGTATATTACCGAGAGCCGCTGATTTTTGACGCTAATTTGGAAGAGGGTGTTGAATGAATTGTCCTAAGAATACTGGTTTCTAATTTGCTACATAGTTGAATGCTTACATAGGTGGTAATGTTTTATTTAAACTACACTATATCCTTTCTTGCGTAGCTATGTACGGTGCGGAAACGTTGTCGCTGAAGCAGGAGGATAGACGTAGATTGGAGCCTTTTGAAATGTAGGTGCGGAGAAGAATGGAGAAGGTGAAATGAACCGAAAGGAAAACAAATGAGGAAGTACTGGAGATGGTGGGTGAGGAGAGGGGTTTGTTGAGAAAAATCTTATGGAGGCAGGAAAATTGGATGAAAGGCGTATGGAGCGGCAGTGGGATGTTGAAGAAGGTAATAGAGGGGAGAATGTTACGCAAGCAAGGAAAAGGCAGGAGCAGGATAGGGATGTTGGACGGGATGAAGGGATGAAGGAAGTACACAGAGATGAAGAAGGACCTGATGTAGTGTAGGTTGCAAGATTGGGTTTAGTTTGGAATTAGAAAATATTTATTTGATAGTTGTGTCCATCCAAAAACCTACCTTAACCAGTAGATTACCTGATAAGAATATCCTTCCTTAAGCTATAGAAACAATTGAATTGTCCCTTAAAAAGATACAGCTAATTTAATAAATTACTGCAAGGTGAAAGCAAGGATTTATTTTACGTTGTCGAGTTCTAGGATAGAGTTTACCACTGACCCTCTAACTCCAAAAGACCCACATGCTTTACTGGTCGCACAGTATCAGCTTTGCACGTCCCCACCACATACCTGTCGTCCTCGCTACGTCACTAGGACACGACGCACACTCGGCCCTATTTACTCCAGTGGACACTAGCACTCTCCGATTACGTCGAAGGCCGTTGGGACTCGATTTTGTTTTGAAACTTGAAAAGTCGGACGGTGTTCGAAATGTGTGCCTTGCTTCCGTAAACACTGTTTCAATAGTGAACTAGCGACCATGGCGTAAGTGTTCCAATACCCGCTTGGTTTTCGTCCAAAAATTTTATTGAGTCCTATAATTGAAGTCTCAGTACGAAAAGCATTTTGTGCATGGTGTGGACCCATACTATATTCTAAAAGTTTGAAGTGGACTGACAATTTGGAATAAAACAAAAGAGAATGAAGACGTAAATTATAACATTGATGCGACTGGATTAAGCATCTCAGGACCGGCTGAATATCTGAGTGTCACATTGACATCAAACTTTTCATAGAGTACAAACACCAGAAGCATATGCGGGTAAGCCTTAAATAAGCGAGGTTACGTTGCTACGAGAAGAAAGTAAGCGTGAGTCGGCAACTACATCTACACAATGTGTACTGGCTGATGCATGTTCGAATGAATGAATAACATGATTGCTATGCAGGTATACCTGGTGCCCTAACGCCCCCAGCCACAAACCCCTGCGTTGGTTTGCAGGTTATTGTGTGGATGTACGAGATGGGGACTTCCCATTTCGAATAAAACAAAATCAGTGAATGGCGTAGTATCTCGTCAACCCTTATTATTCCAAAGAATTACGAACTTCTTAATGAACCCAAAGGTTTTTCTACTTTGAAAAAACACCACGTTCATGCCGCTATTCACATTTTTAGACACTTGGGTATCCGTAATTCCACCGACAATTTGTAATCGAGAAAAATGTTTTGTGCAACGAGTTCACGAAAACTAGGAGCCAGTTAAAACTCTTTTAAAATATAATTCCGTGCTTATTTTGCTCAAACATCATCAGAAATACTTGCTATAATATAATACTAGGAAGTTTATAACAGGAATAAATTAATGAAAAATTTATTTCAATGTATTCAAGGTAAAATAATTATTCCTCATCACAAATATGATTCAAAATATTATATTTATTTTATTAATATCAGTGTGCAAGCAAATATTTTAGCACACATTTTTCTAACCAAATCTCAGGCAAAATGTTAATTGCAGAGATGTAACTAGATGCAAAAAATAGGTATAATGCTAGGGATTTTTAGAGAGGAGGTAATAAAGACGTAATCACAGCAACGAGGGGTTTCAAGTAATGAAAGCGGTTAAATTGTGAAGGTTTCTTTTTCGTTCAATTATATCGTAGAACACCTTTGCTGTCTTTGCTCACTGCGCAGTACAAGGACTGGTCACGGGTCGATTCAACCCTAACGCAAGCAGCGCATTCGAACACACAACCTTCCCCATCCCTCACCTGCCTCCCTCCTCCACCCACCCGATACTAATCTGAAGCGGACTGAACCTAATGCTTCGGGTGGAAAATTTCAGGTGCACACAATCGGAATAAATTAGAGCGTTTTAAATGGGAACGGCAACTTGCTGATGCATGTTTATATTTCCCGCCTTGAGTTTCACGAACGCCCCCCGGGGATGATAGACGTGAAAGACGACAATTCGAGCACTTTGATATTCCCCTCGGAACGGCGTTTGTAGTCTACATATCCGGAAATGGTAACGATCAAACGGTAACGTGAAATGTACATAGCAATATTCGACCGGGACACTTGTCTGTTGCGGGGTAGATATAGAGACACAATCATAGCAAAATCGAACCAAAGAGCCCGAAAAAATTTAATTAACTTGAATACTAGAATTTGATGAGCAGGTTAAACGCAAAAATAATTGCAAGATGTATATGGATATGTATGTGCACAATAGATATATATTAGCCAAAAAATATAATATATATTTTTTTTCAAATTCAAGTCATGACCAATGTTTCTACGTGCATGGCTGATGCCCTAACACTCCCCACCATACGCCCTCCGGCGACTTCCACCGGGGTATTGTGTAGATTAGGATGCCCGTTGACTCTCCGAGTGGCCTATATTAAGACGGGGAAAAGATTTTTAACTTTCCATTTTTCATGAATTTATCTAAACGTACGTACTTGCATATGCACACCCTTGAAGAGCACGACGGTGCTTGTAAAGGAAGGGGCAAGCACAACTAATAGAAAGGGTTGTAAAATGGAAGGAAAAATCTCCATTCCAAACTCCCAATTCGGTTCAGTGTTATTAATGTTATTTGTTGCGTAGTTCTAAATGTTGGTTTACGGAATAAGTAATAGATATTTTAGAATCGTCTTTCGAAAGGAAAACAAAAATTTCCTCGTGTAACACATCTCTTTCAAATTTGACTGCCAAAGTCAGTCAAGACGTTAAGTTAATGAGTATTCTAAATGAAAGAGAAAATCGATTAACAAACTGATCCGTTATGCACTTTGAATCTTATTTCAATAAAAAAATCAGCAAAAATTGATGCAGGAATAATTGAGACAGGAACATTTATGGATTTAAAAATGACATTATACGGAACACTAACTGTAACTTAAGTTAGTCGCTGGAGGATAACAATCCACTAGTGATTTATAGATCTATTTTCGCAACTACCCAGAAAAATGTGTTCAGTGACTAGTAATTATCTTCATTTAAGAGCCTTAAAATAAAGCTTCGTGGAGAGACTGCTTTCAGCATCGCCTCACTAAATTTGCCCCGCGAAGTACTGGTAAACAATTGTCGTGGGGAAACCCGAACTGACCCACAGTCATTAAACAATGCAGTCCAGTTTCCTCAGCGCCCTCGTTTGCTTCCGAAAATGATCGTCGAGAATGTCAGCAGGTTGGAGGGTGCTTTGGTGCTCCAATTCCTTGGTGTCTCTCCAATTAATAATATGGGAACCAGTGAGCACTTGAAATTCAGCGGAATTAGGGCGCCTCTTTTACACGATGAGGATTTACACGTCTCACGTTTAGCTTACGTTGATTGTAAGATATTGAAATGAAGTCAGTAACTTTTTAATTACATACACAAAGTTACTTATTTCATTTCAATATGTTATGTAAATTCCATAGAGTTACGATGGAGACAGTAAATTGATGAAAAGTATTTAATGCACAACTTATAGCTTAATACAAGGATTAATTACTATTTGAAAAAAAATCTAAATAAGTAGGTTACATTTCCGTAGCTTGATAATTAGAACAAGAAAAATTAAAACTTCAGACTAGAAATATCTAAAAGAATGGCACCTACGGCCGTAGTCCGTTTAGCAAAGTGCCGACATATTTCCGAAAGTTCTGGGGTTCGACTCCGTTTCCGACAATTATTTGCTTGCTATTATCTATCATGTACTTGAGCCTTACGTTATGATATAGCCTCAGGTGTTGGAATATCTAAAACTAAAATATTCCTCCTTAAGTCAATAAACAACGAATATATATCCAAATCTACAACTTAACTGGTAGTAGGAGCCATTATTATGGTAGGTGGCCGACAGTCAGGGTCATTTACGCCGACGATCGGAATAGGTTTGGCAATTCGGTGGAGGTAGCATGCTCAATGAATGGGGGTAAGGGTAGAGAGAAACCCGGTGTCGGATTTACCTACCTGTTTCTAACGAAAAACCCCAAGGGGTCCAAAGTGAAATGTCCCATGGATGGACGGCGTACTTTGCTTGAAGCGCTTTGCAAATGGCACCCAAATAGGAAATGTGGTACCTCTGAAACAATTCCGCCACCGCCGAGATTCGAAGCCGAGCCCTCGGGGTATGAAACCAGTTCTCCAGCTTCTACACCAATTTGATCTCCGCCGCTGTAGATGCGTTACAAAATATCAATATGTCTCGTAACTAATTGTTTTGTGTAATGATTTTAATCGACGAACGAAATTAATTGAATTAGTATACCACGTAATTAGGTAGATTATTTGGACCGGTTCCATAATAAAAGTGATGAAATCAGACTCAGATCTCAAACATGAAAATCAACTGAGTCGTGAGACGCTCGTGGAAATTCGCTCGATCAACTGATATGCACCATTTCCTTAGTTTGGCATAACCTTTCTCCTAATTTCATGGAATCTAGGCAATTGTTAGAAAAAATTGACGCAAGCAAACAATTAGAGAATAATTTCATTGAAATGCATTATTCATAAGTAAAAGTATAATTGGGAAAGAATAATAAATGCTAAATTAATGGTGAATAAGTATTCCCGTCTCTAGTACGCACAATTAATGATCACATACGAGTTAGAGAAACTAGTAATCAGACCCTTCGGATCGGATAAGACTCGCCGATTAATCTTAGAAGTGTCTCGAAAACTTAGTCTGCCAAAGCAATGCATTTGAATCATAACAGGCTCCTGGCATTACTCCTGCCGGATCTTCGCAGGCGCGTTCACTCACATGCCACTTGTTCCTCTACACTTCCTTACCCATATATTGGTACAATGTTGAGGAATGAAAGCAAATTGTTTCCAGTGAAAAAATAGGCATACATTTTTTTAATATAATACAATGACTGCTCAATAAAGAGTGATCATATTTTTTTATTCGTGTGATATGCTGTCCAAAAGTTTAACTTGTCATATTCGGTAACCAAAACGGTGATGTGATACCAGCTCCATTTCGCATAAAAGCTTATAAGTACTCTCCAATTTTATTGTTAAAAGGCTATATTATTCTTCAATCTACAACGTTAAAAAATTACCCCATGGACTGTCGGCGCTTTGTAATATCTTTAGAAGCTCTTTAAAGCCTTTCATGGCCTCTATAATATAATCCCACAGCTTTAAGTCTCATCATGCATTACTCTGAGGCGTATTAACATTCTCCCGATAATCTTCAAATGCAAATGAGCAAGCAATTTGAGCCCATGAGATAAAAACCTTCCCCACGCATGAGTCTCCTTATCTCGTGCTATTTGAATTGAATGGCCATTAACGCTTCTGCTGTCGCGAAGCCCGTTGATGAATCCCCTTCTGGCACGGGGGGAAACGACGCCAATTACGGACATTACTCCCCTCTCTTCGACACGCCACCCCCTCCGGATGGTACCGCGGAGGAAGCTCCCATTTCGACGTTTCCGTCTCGCTCCATTTTTCTTTCGCGGGAGACTCGAAGCCAAGGGGTCACGAAGCACGCAAATTCCTCCTTCTCCCTCCCTCCCCCGGCTCCCACATCCAAACGCAATGCGTCCCCCGGAGGGGGAGGAGGTGCGTTGGGGTGATGAGGGGACGGGTGGTCTCGTTAACATTTCATCCCCCGTGATTCGTTTCATACCGTTAAAGTAGGGAGAGAGTCACGACAGGGAAATCACAACCCACGCCATGGTTCGACTGCTGCTGGAATAAAAATACGCGCTTGACGCATGTTTAGCGACTCGACGATTCGTAGGCAAGATGGAGGGAGTGAATTTGAAGGTCTTCGCGAGGGTCATGGAAATTTTATGGCTTACCCCGATCGCATTTTCGAATCAAGAACATTTCAAAATTCTCTTTCCCACGGCCGTAAAAGTCTTCGCTCATCCTTCGTAATTTGTATTCCGGAAGAAAACTGGTCTCTATTTCCTAAGCCGACGATTTAGCCAGATGGTCAACGTATTTTCAACGTGCTTACCTACAAAGGACGCGAGTTCGAATCCCACCTCGATCATGGATGATCGTAATGTCAGCGTTTGAATATAGGAGAGGGCCGCATTAACCAAATGTCGCCGTTAATGAAGATAACATTTTCAGAAAAAGGCATCGTGATGAAAACTTCTGAACCGTGGATAAATAGTAGAACAGAAAATATAGTGCACAAAAACAAACTAAGACGTGATAGAAGATGTACTTTGAGTGAATAATTAGAGCTGTATGGTTTGTAATAGAAAGGAAAATAGCGAAGAAGAGGGAGGAAGAGAAAAGGAAGGAATTTTGGACGGGAAGCCGAAGTAACTTCTGCAGGGAAAATAGCTTTTACATGCTGTGTTGGGTTCACGATGATGTGAATACTTTTCAAGAAACATCTAAAACGTATTCCTAAAAGTTTAACTCCATATTGTGTGCATGACAGCCGGATGTATCTGATACGTGCCACATTAACAACATTAATTTTTCCAACATTCCATTTTTCTTATTTAATTTTTAATATTTTTTATCAGCCGGCAGCTACGATGATAAAATCTAATTCTGCAATGCAAAATTCAACATTTTATAGGGGAATGTTCTTAGTCTGATAAGGCGTTCTAATGTTCTTAGGTGCTCATGATCTTGTATCGCCACACTTTTTATCTCACTTAAACAACTCCGAAAGCTCAGTGTTCCGTACACAAATCAAACAGGATAAAATTTTGTCAGTATTCCGTCTTTCAACAGGCAAACAAGCTGTTATCATGTTCTCAAGCTGTATTCATCGTCAACTCTTTCTCGAATTCTTATAACTTTCGTATCGGTACGAGGAGCTGTGTGTACACTGAAGCTCAGATATGAATTATGTGGCACATGTGGACACAGTTAAACAAACCACCGAGCTTCTTTGAAATCATGACGGAAATAAATATATATTTCCCTTTCGCCAAATGAATTTTGGAAACTGCAAGAAAGAAACACATTCGGTGAAGGAGGAGGAGGGATTCGCCTCTGTGGGATTTAAAAAAACCGAAAGAAGGAAAGGTACGCTGAAAAGGATGAAGGGAAAAGAACGGGAGACGGATGGAAAAAATAAGGGCGCTTTTGGTGTCGTTGTCCGTTCGATTGAGATCGCAACAGCCGCCTTCCGCGTGGGAGATTCGCCGCTCCTCAACAATTGCGCGCGCGGAGCGCTGACCTTGCGTGGGACAAGACAGCCACCCCCTCTCCCTGTTCCTTCTCCCACCCACACTCCAGAATTCACCCCACTCTACCTATATCTTAATCTATTTTTTTCCTCCCGCTGCGGTCTTCGCGGAGGGTACCAATTTTGGACGTCAGATTGCCCGTAAGGACCAAGCGGCCGATTGATCATTCAGATACTCGTAGTCCGCACTAACTTGGTCCGGCCTCATTGTTTTGTACGTTTTTCTTAAAATCGCGATTATTTGAACGTCTGGAGATCCGGGTTCATGTATCTAAATCCACACAATACCCCGCTAGCTGCCGCTAAGGGCGTGTGGTGGAGGGTATCAGAGCACTAACCTACTATGCATCAATGTTCACTTATACACAATAAATTAATCTACTTCCGCTTTATAGCCCCTGAATCACCAATGGTGCATGCGGTAGGAGGTGTCAGGGCAACTACCTTTTCTCTGAGAAACTGAGTGGATGTGATAAGTGGGAGCGCATATCGGTCAATTTCCAGGGATGATATTTTCAAGTTCGATGCTTTCCCTTGTTTGAGCGTTGAATTGATATATTCGTGTGCGCAAAGCTATTGAATTTTCTGTCGTAAGGTTACCCTCGTAATTATCAATGAGTCATCCTTAACTATCAGGCGTGGTGTATCATGCCAGGTTAGCCTACTCGAGTTAGGTTTAAGAGCAACGAGCTGTAGCAACCAGTAGGTATATCTTATCGGAAATTCCCATCTTGAGGACTTCATACAATCCCTAGTAACAATCCAGGATTCAGATTTAAAATCAAGTCTTCGATTCACTTTTTTTTATTAAATTTCAATGCCGAGGTATGTCATCAAACTAAACCTTTAAAAAAATTCGTGTTTTATGGCTATTGTTTCTTATTCCGCGTTAATCTAGTGGTTATAACAACCGCCTGGTAATCCTAAGGTCCCTGGCACGAGTTCTGCCTTGGGGATGGGTGAAGTGTAGCCTTACGCTGAAGCCTCAGGTGAACCTGATGATAAATTCGAGGTATTCATAATTAAAAGGCTATCAGGAAGTTGTATAACTGATAGGCAAAATAATTGTTCGCCATTGGCCATAATTTTCCGCGAAAATATTAATCGACTTAATGAGCAAGAGTCGGTCGAATCGATAATGAAAGGAAGACTATCAATGAATTCCAAAATTAAATAGTATCACTGTTGCAATGGGGAAAATAAACAGATAGTGCTCCCTTCACTGCACTTACTTTTTCCAGACGCACCGGCCATCCAAAGCCCATTAGACTGCTCGATATCCCCCTCTACATTCTCTTCTGTTCTCCATTTATTCATCTATTCTTCCATCATCTGTCTCTCTTCCATCTTAGTATGTATGCCTATCTCTCCTTGCCATAACAGTAATTCGTCCTTTCCTCCTTCATCTCCTCCTCTCAATTCCCTCTCCTCGCCTCAATCCACCTCTCCACCACTACCACCGGTCCCTCCCCTCCCACACACCCGATCCTCCTGACTCAATTCCCTCCCTTTTATTGTGGGAAAGTTGGGAAATTTCCCAGGGAGTGGAATCGCCCCCGGAAAAAAATTACGCAAACGGTACTCCGTTACCATAAAACGATCACAAGCGGCGGAGCAAAACTTAAAATCTTAAGAGGGAGAGAGAGAGTCGGGGCAGAGGCAGCAAGCCGGCGTCGATACCCGGGGGGGTATTTCGTTGGCATCGAAGGCGCTCCTCCCTTGATGGGGTGTATACCTACACAGCAGTTCTATTGGTCAACGCCTTTGTGAGAATCTCCTCAAATATTTTTTCTAATTCAAATTGAGCTCCTTACTTTTCAGTCATCAAGAGTGCAGACTACAGCGCTCTAAACAAGTCCTTTGAATCATTGCCAAAAGGTACATCAGCTGATAGCACGCGAAGGCTGGAATATTCTGAAAATCTAATTTTTTTGTGAGATCTGCGATTACCTCTCAGGCGGTGATGCGGTTGTCACATAAGATGTAACCGTAATCGAATTCTTTTAAGTGCATAAGATTTCCTAAAGCCAATAACCGATGCAAAAAACATGCATAACCCGAGGTGTAATTCGCTAAAGATAATTTGAAACCGAAACAATAGTATAAAGAGTAACTTTGTGAAATTGTTTGATTGTGCAATAATTCCTAATTTACGGCTTTTACACATCTTTTATCAACGTCTTTGCATTATCTAATTATAACCAAAAGTTGAAGATTAAATGAAAGATAGAGCCAAATAAATTCTATAGGTACGGTGTTTTTATTCACGACCTAGGTTTCGTTTCACTATATTACCATCGAAGACAGTATTTAACCACAATGAAGCTTTTGGACTGAGAGTTCCTTAATTCCAACAAAGGCTATTGGACACAACCCTACTCCTTCAACTTAAGCATTCATCAAAGTCAGCGATAAAGTTAATTGGAATATCGATGATTATAGCGGTCGTTTTATAAACATATCTCTCATTTCACCATTAGTGCGCCACTTGAAAAACTATGGAGTTTTGGCCGTAGATCTAAGAAATTATCACCTCTCTCAGGTCCCAATTAAAACAGTGATATACATGTACATGGATTATACAGACTATGCATCTATCTTGGAGTCTTAAAATTGTCGTTTAATTACAGAAAATCAAGGGACGTCTTGATTTCCACTTCATGTGTTTTCAAATGAAACCTTAGAAAAGCTATATATGTACTATTGCACTAAAACGTAAGAAAAAAGAGATCGGAAAAAAATAAAAGATGATAACGACTCGCATTTTGTCATTCTCGTCTAGTCTACATGAATAAAAAAGCGCTCGAGAGTGTGACAACGATAATTGATCGCTGATTACAACTGCGAAAAGAACCACTCACGAACTAATAACAGCATGGCGAGCGACTGCTGTGCGAGAGAGAAAAGGTTTCACTCCTGAAAAATTACGGCTATTCGAAAGATGGGCTGGACGGCAGCGCGTAAATCGAGAAGCTGTCTGTATTTGAGGGAGGCCCAAAATGAATAATTTGTAGCAACAGAATCTGTTACGAGACAAAACGGCTTTAGGGGCCACTTTAAGAACATTCGTCAAACTCCTACTGGAAACTACGCAAATCAAGCTGGTGTTAAACGACCACACATCTTCACTGGCATTCCACCGTTACGCACCACGTATTTACTTCTCCGACATGCGTAGTAATGTGTCTCCTTTTCTCGCCCTGTCCCCAAGAGAGGTTTTGAATATCCATTTATTTTTTCTCCTCCATCCCTATCCCTGCCCATTCTCGGAATTTTTTTATCAGCCTAAAATGATCTGAGAACGAGACTCGAGAGCCGAGAGAACTCAACTGGAGGAGTGCGTGAGAAATAGGAGATGATTCCGAAAACAAAATGTGAGATAAGTGGAACGGGTGGTGGAGTAAGGGGGTGAAAGGGCCAGGGGGAGGACCAAAGCGATAGGGAGGATGTGTGATTAATGGAAGGGTGGAGGATGAGGTGGGGGCATGAATGGTAGATGTGGGAGCTTGAGAGTAATTGCTGGAAATTCTTTTATGAATACAACGTAACGTTCACTAAGATCCGAGAGACCGACATTATTTTGGACAGCTTTTTTAGGTAGATATCAGGGTCGCAGAGATTGGGTATTCATAGTTTGTTTCCAAAAGAGCCTATGCACACCATATCTTTGAACTCCTTTGAGCAACCCTCTCGCATGTGTCCCCAATCTCGTTCTACTTAACTGTGAGGTACCCAATCAATTACTCGTTAAGTATATATGAGGATATTTTTTTCTGATGCGTGACATATGAAGATGAAGATCATCAGTCTGACAAAGCGTAATTGAGGCGAAACTCAAGGAGTTCACATTCACGATAGACACTAGTGGAGCATGAGATTTCTGCCTTACTCATATTACTCTCATTGTTTAAAATTAAAGAAATCCGCAATAACTACTGTCATAGCCCAGCGGAGCGACAATCCCTATATTTTGGGGACCTGCCCCAATATCATATTCCACTCCAGTATCTCAATCATTCCGCAGTACGTGACAAATATCATCACACAAGAATTTCTTCAACTCATGAGTCGTTAATAGCATTTGAAAAGGCCACAAGGTGGCTCCATCCAATAGATGGAGAATAAAAATGGCAAACAAGGAATCATATGTAAGAAAGAAGATGGAGAGAGAAAAAAGATCGTGGTGTCATTTCTTAGATTTTATAAAATGTGTCTCAGTGTCAAAATAATTTGGGTTCCAACCGACCAGAACACGTAAGCATTGAAGACGAAGTGAAGCGACACCCAAGGCAAATCCATTACCTTTGAATCACCTAAGAAAAATACATTACACGCTTGACTCTCGTCCCGGGCGTGGAAGTAGAGAAAATGGTAGCCAGTGCTGAAGACGATGAACTATTTGGAATTGCACCCAATCTATATTCTATAATCCAGTTGGCTTTCATTGACCTTGATGCATCTTTTTTCCTGAAATCGCAACATCCACGATAATGGTATCAAATGTAAACATATTCCAGATAACATATTTTCCAAAGCTAATTTTTACTCTAGTCGGGGTTCATTTTTCACGTTGCAGAAAAACAAACAAAATAGATAAGGATTGCGCCAGTGTTAATCTTTGGAAATACATTTATTTTAACGACTGGGTAGGTACGAGTACATACTTATCAATAAGCGCACAACTCTAAGGTTTATAGCTTTAAGTTTACGGAGTAATACGATAAAAATGGCATGTTATGTAAGCATGTTAAATAAGTGTCAGTTACTAAAGGGAATAAATTTTTCCCTCACTGCAATATGCATATTTCTCTTGAAATCGAAAAAAAAATCCGAATAATCCCTTGGCGACTACTTACACACCTTGCATGATTTTTATCTTCACGAGAAAATGAATAAAAGGTGACTCCGCTGATTCACTTAGTATTGTTTTGTATTAATCCGGCTATAAAATACGATTTTTAATGCAACAGAGCCAAGTTATGTAAATATTCGGGATAATACTAGTTTACCCTGACTGGGAGAATCAAATAGATATACAAATAAGCCACTTGTAAAAACGTGTTTTATTTCGTTTCTTCGTGGTTTATGGACAAAGAATAACAGCATGAAACGCTTTTTAGCCGATAAATTGAGCGAGAAAACGTCATGCGAGAATACCGTTTGAGATTCGTAAACAATAATTTTTTTGTCTCTCATTAGTTTTACAAAAAACTTCCATTCATGAGGTTGGAAGTTTTTTATGCCTGTTCGTTGTTACGACCTTCAACTCCCCCAAGAGTTCATTACATCTCTTTTATTTTGCCTTACATATCTTAACATAAATCAACAGGGTCGTTGGGTATGAACGTATGGATCATCGCCGCTAAGAAGAGTCGGAGAATCACAATATATATCGATTATCGCTTCACGAGACTACGAGAAATAATTTACAATCGCATTTTTCATTGTATTATAATCAAACGTGTATTTTCCTTTGATTTTCAACGGGCTTGTTAACTAAGTTAACAACAGAAGACTAAGAGAAGATTTCACGCGAGCTCGTACATATGGTTAGTGACAATACGAGCTCGTACATATATTATCTCTTTGAAAGAGGACTGAGTGAAATTTCTTTCTAAAAAATCCAAGTCGTTGAAATTTCAACCACGTCGTTTAGGATTTTTTTTTGAGAATGGTGCAAGCGTCCACCGTAAGAACGGCTTCGCCTTTTGAGGTGAAGATAAATCATGGCCAACAATGCAGTTAAGTCAAAGGGCACGTATTAACGCTGCCATACCCAGGCGAAGCCCTCGCCCGTGGATAATCTTCTTTCACGCGAAACCCCCAGAGCAACACGCCCTTTGCAGCCCATTTATAGGCAAATCCTTAATTAAGTTTCGCTCGCCTCCTCATCCCGTCCCTCGAGGCAGACGGATGCAGCGGAGCGCATAACATTTTTTCACGGATCTCTCCGTAACCTCCCCCCTCCCCCCACACCTTCTCCAACCCCAACCCAAACCCATTCCCCCCCAACCCCCCTCGCCCTCCGTGTCTAATGAATAAACTCCCTAGTTGTGCCCGGGATCCTGCGCCAACCTCCAAAACAGTCAGTCATAAACACTCCGTGAAAAACTATTTCCGTGGCCGCAGCTAATCGGCGGTCACATAGCGCGTCCCGTCCACGTCTCATCAACACGGACTCGATCACGGAGCTTTCAACGACCCGCGCATCATTGCTCGCGGGAGAGAAATGTTTTTCTGAAATTTATTTCTCCGCTTCCACCAGTCACACACAGAAACACACCTTCCTCCATCCGTCCCGAATCTCTTCTTACCCACTGCCGACGGTGGGCCGTTTCCCTGGCGTTTAAGGCGGCTAGTGGCGACTCAGGGAATATTGATAGGATCGACCTTATGCAGGTGAGGAGAGGTGGGGTCGGGGACGAGGGTGCATTTAATTGGCTCGCGGCGTATCTCATCACGATGATGGATGGATTGGAATATGGCGATCACGCCAGGGATAGGGTCGTGCCATCAATCGCGCTCGTGAAAATCAGGCATTTTGCCGAGGGGGGGGCTCCGCCCCACTCTCTTTCATTTCCACCCATATCTCTTCCCCTTTGCCCATTCCCCCTTCCAGGCTTGAGATACTCGCGGGCGACTTATGCCTAACGTTCGAGTCCAAAAACGTTTGTCTAATTTAATGATGCCTTCAGCTCCGATTTATCTCTGAATCGATGAACGGCGAGATATCATCGTGAGGTTTCCTCGAAAGGTCAGCAGTGAAGATATCCTTAAGAAATTAATCAGTTGAACGCAAGTACGCAGTTTTACCCCGGCCATGCATCCTCAAGAGACGAGTGCGCTTTCGCAAATAATATCCTCATTTAAACTTTTCAGCTGGGAATACTAGCATTATCCTTAGGTCCAATCACGCTCTTAGGTACTCATTATTTCCGATAGGCTTGACGGTAACTCGACAATAACGTCATATTCCGTATTTTCAAGAGCCATATAAGGACCGCGAGCGCGTCTGTATAATCCTAACATGATGATAAAGTTGGAAAAATTTCCAGTTCATCACGCGCGGGTTGCCGCATCACGCGATAATTGTGGCGTAATTTACCGAAAAAACCGTCCATTGGAACGGAATTTTGCGTCCCTTCTCTGGATTGGGGAGGGAGGGAAAAGTTACATAAATAACACCGGTCTATACCCATACCGTATCCGCCGACCCGGTAAAAAAAATTCCCATGGCGAAAACGTAAGCGGAATATCACGTCGTGATGTCACGGTCGCTGTTGCACGGTCGCTTCGTGACCTGTGCATCTCACGGCCCGAGCGCTGTGCTGTGCTGATGCCCGGATGATGAGGCGGGAAAGGGACGGCGTGGGCGAGAGATGGAAAAGGAAAAGATGGATGGGGGAGGATGTGGAGAAAGGGAGGTACGAAGAATAGGCTGGATAAACAGTCTAACCTTTTGCTCACTTCAAACTGGGTTTTGCGTAACGTGTTTAAAGGTGCCGGCCTTGGTACCCGCTGTAATCCTCTCTTCCTCCGACGGCATAATGCCGGCGAGGCCCGCGAAGTCGTGTCGTGAATGTCTACGTGATGACGATGGCGAAACATCTTCTGTCGTTCTGGTCAATTGCCTTAGTGGATACTCGGGTGCGAAATCCTTTCTCACATACCAAACGAAAGCACACATAAAAATGAATGAGAGTGTGATTGATAGTTCATTTCAGGATGAAATATGTGCGAGGCGGCATCAAAGGTCATTAAAGGCATCAAAATAAATGACTATCTGAAACTCATGACGGAATTCGACGAGGGTAAGGGTGCCCTCATATTGGAATGCTATTCTTAGACTCAGCAAAATTCAATTTCTTCACATACCAATCGAATCTTATCGATCTTCACATACCGGTCGATCTTATGAAGACCTCGGTGTTACTCTCCGAAAACGAACTTCGAAAATCGTCACTCAGTATCACACAATACATTCCCTGGAGTCACTTCCACCTTAATACATTTTTTCAATATTGTACCCAAATGTGTTTGTTGATCCAGCGAGCGTTGACCAAGTTGTGTACGATATAAATTCTTTATTCGTGTAATTCGTACCGAATTACCGATTTCATGGGATGTTAAGCGAGTGAAATAATTACACTTCTTTTCTGTAGAGGCTTCAGAGAAACGATAGAAAATTAGGTGCTGAAATGAAGAAAGTGGCTCACTAAAGTGATTTTCAAGTTCGTTTTATGTAACATTTAGCTGTAAAGTGTTTGTGCCATTTCATTCCATTTTGTACAATTTCTTCTTCTCGATTATAAATACGAATTCTCTGAGTGACTACATTTCCCTGAATTTAACAAATTTGAAATTGTGTTACTAATCCATTTCATGAACATTTATTTTTCAACAATTTTCGTAAATAATTCATCAAAATGAATTAAAAGTGATCGAAATTTTAAAATTTCCTCAAAATTCCATTTGAAATTTACTACGAGAAACCGCTCCTATAATTTGTTGTATATTCGCGGATTCATATCCAACCAAGGGGCGCATAGTTGCATTGAGATTTTAATGCTTCATAATGTATAATCTCAGAGGTTACCAAACAAAGGATAAATAATACCACCCACTATGTAATGTGAGAATGTAACAATCAATGACTTCCTTTAATACATGTATATACCCACGACATTAAAGACACGTACCAAATTTACGATAGTAGTTGTCAAAGGATAAGTTTGAATAGTTCAGCAATCTCAAAATAGTTGCAAGCTGGTGAGCCTAGAATGAGAACTTAATGCAGCTCACGTGAAGCTGTAATTACCAAGCGGTCTTCTCTGTAATATGAAATTCATCTAAACCCAAGATTTTAAACTAATGGTGTGCCGGAACATTTCTCTCCTACAACCAAGAATTAGCTCCCATTACGTATCTCCCGTATAATTATGAAAATATCAAATTATTAATGACCTTTTATGGAGTGCCCAGAGAACTTCGCAGCCTTTAATGGTGGGCGTAGGAAAAAAACATTTTAGGAGTAATTTTTGTATTCATAATATTGGGTGGCCTAAGACTCTCTCGAATGCTGAAATACCGTTACCACACGTCACGCACATATGTTTTGAGAAAATTGAACTGTTTCTATAAAGGGAGTTTATTTAATCAACGGTTTTTCCTCGAATAAAGATCAGATTTTCACTGGATTATACAAGACTTCAAAAATAAATTTCGACATAGCGGTTGGGGATCGAATCATGAAATTTCCAAATACTATTAAAATATTTTCACAAGTATATGCTGAATAAAAACGATCGTAATTGTATAGTTGTTCCATCCTCCGAGAAACTACTTGAAAAGTTATTTTATCTCTTGAGGAATATTTTTGTTTCTAAATCCTTCAACTTTTCCACGCAAAGGTGGGAACAGAGCTCACGCCATACTAAATAAGACTTATTGCGTGTGAAATACACGAATCAGGGGGGGGGGGGGTCAGTTCGCTTCCCTGTGCCGATCGCAGTTTCTCACGTAAGTGTGGTGCTGGAGAAACAACACATGGCGAAGTTGTGAGTGTCCAAAAGCATCGCACGAATTTGAAACCGTCCCAGTGATCCGAACGCCTTGCCCTAAAGGCTACCCAACAATAACTCTCGTGTGGGGACCTTTATTTAACAAATTAGTACGCTCGTTTCCCACATAGAAGAACGATTACACATACGGATCTAGATAATTATAACTACGTATAGTATGCAGAAATAAATTAATCGATGAGAAGCTCATTTTTTTAAGAAAAATGAAATAAATAACCTTCGTACAGCGAAAGTGTTCAGATTATTCGTGCCAAAGAACATGACTGAACCAGAGTAAACGAAATTCTGCGAAAGAATTCCAGTGGCGTAGTCACTATCGTTACGACAACTCAGAGCTCAGACAAATCAGAGCAGACATATGTGTCGATGGACGTTTCGTCTTATACGATAAGTCGCTGCTATTCCGCCTTTCATTGAATTTCTTTTTATTGATACGTGGAAACAAGTGCATTGAATGTTTTCCACATTTCCCCAAATACTAATTTTTAGATACATTGAGACTTTCCATGAGGTGTTTCTTCGCCTAATTTTGATTATAAGCTTCAGAAAATCAAATCGAACGAGATCTTCAATCAGGATTCCTGCTCTCTAACCGACTTGTAATTTCCACTGTTCGGAAAATTATGGGTCACTCTGAAGCAGATTGTCCGGTTAATGCCCGCCAGAGACGCGAGAACAATCAGCGCTCGAGTCGAATACCTAAACAGACATTTCTTAACGCTTGTGCCACAGCTTCGTTCCCATGGCGACTAGTTATCTAGATTTAAAGAGAACATGGGAGAGAACTTGTTCTTGGTAATGATTCCCACCGAGGCTTGAATTTGATCGAGATTACAGTTATCTCGAAGCAGTGTGCTAAGAGCGGAGGAACGGACAAGGAGGATCATTCCTTCGACAAGCGGGTCCATAACAAGGGGCGAAGGAAGCCGGGGGATCCCACGACATTACCGGGAGGACCGAAATATGGGAATACGGGAGGGGGTTAAAGCGAAGCGGGGAAGGATTCTACGCCGAAAGCCGTCCCTGTTAATTGGACGGCCACAAGGGTCGCGGTGAAAATTTCCGTTGCGTTAATGTAACGACGCGGGAACGGTATTTTGCGAGGGCCGCTGCGGAAGGGTGGCTGGGCGAACAAAGTTGAATCACGTCCCACGCCTGGCCACTTGAGACCAATACCAGTCCTCACGAATCGTAAAAAAAAAGGGTTGTGGATATTATGATACACAGTTAACCAATTGGGGGTCAGGAGACATGAGTTTTTGAAATGATAATTCTCACTATGCAGAACTTGAATAATAACGGTCTAGGCATTAGAAAATGTAGAAACTTAAATTTTGTAGGTCACTTTTCGGATTATCTGAGAATAAACAAAAAATGGTGAACTAAACGAAGAAAATGATTTCAGCAACGACAACAATTCGAAGAAAAAATACTTCATTACAGTTAGTAGACCGAGTGAGAAGCGAAGATTTGTCACGAGACTAGTCTATTGCGACTGCTGATAAGAAAGTCAAGTAATTGGGCATATTCTGAGGGAAAATATTTCCTGAAGACGGTAACAAAAATAACCTAGGAAGGAAATAGTCGAGAAGGAAGCGAATGATGAACGAATAATACTTTATGAAAATCTAATGGGGAATGAGGAATTGTTGAGCAAAAAAGAATGGTCTCTTCCCAATCTGGTGATGATGGCTGCTACATGAGATTACATAGTACCTAGATGACAGAGAGTTTCAGGATATAATTTAATTGGATGCGTGAAGAATAAGAAACTCTAACTAAGGAGATGCTTCATGAAAGTTTTACATATGATCCATCATATGATAAGAATCACGAAACTATAAGCGCGAAGAAATACTTTGGAAGCCCTTCGACTTGCGCCAACATTGATACATGAAAGCTTGACTTTCCACGTCGTCACATCTATGAAACCGCATTTGGGTTCCTCACTCCTACCAGTAGTATTTCGATGGGGACCACTTAACGTAAAAGGAAGATTGCGTCGGTTTGAAAGAGCCAGATTTGTGGACCGGCACCTCTTCTTAAGATTTGTCCTATTTGGCCTCTCCCCGGCACCGAGCTTAATTTTCTCTTTGAATTTCCTTTGGTACCCTCTCTCACTAACAATTCCTAAATATGTAACTCATCTAGAATGTGATATCACCGTAAAAATTATGGTCGTGAATCATTCTTTTTCAATCTAAAGATTTCGTTTCAATAATGTGAATCTCAGTGAATACGCCGAAAGTGAGTTCAGCTGATGATTGCTCTTTCTCCAGTGATTGTAACTCAAAATAGTTACGTCATTGAAATAATCACAGACTTAACCATCTGAAGTAAGATCATCCTCATACCCTTGAGTGGACAATTGTTAAATAAGGTCAGACGATTCGCGCAAATAAAGATCACATATGTAATTAGATATCAATTATTAATTCTTGGCATTCGCAACTATTCCCTTCGCATGCTGAGATTACGTCAGGGTGAATCATCTTGTGGGCATATCGATTCAGTTTATTCAAATGTCATAATTTCAGCTGTATTCAATCCTCCACGTATGAATTTCATATCTTTTGTAAAAACTATAATTATATAGACAATCTGACGCACAATATTTCTTTTAAACTAAGTATAAAGTTGGAGTTAGTTTGAACACAAGCAGTTAGTTCGCTCAGAATGTTATAAGAAGTATTAAGTTAAAGAAATCCGTTGCACGCATCACAAGAAGGATTGGCGATGAGACGAAGCGTACAGCTCTCTTAAGTATTTTATGGGCTTGGCCAAAGAAACACTCCTCCACAAAGCTTTCTTTTGGATTGTTCTCGCGGCGCACTTGAAAGACCTCGTCGCATTCCCAGAAGGTCAGAGGTGACACGGCGGCGGCGGCGGACACAGCCAGGCACTTTCACTTCTTAGGAGATGTTCCAAGGGATTTAAAAGAATTAAATCCCATCTTCCACGCTAAGAAGTTAGGCGGAGGCTCTTCCGGAAATGTCTCGAATCTCGTCGCAAGAATCTTTTATTTACGATCCTGAAACGATGGCCGAAGCGAAAGATCTCTACCGTCGTCCTTACAACTCCCTCTTCTTCACCACGGCGGTCGTTCTACCGACATATCTCTGGGCAGCATCCCTTCTCGACTGTCCTCCGCAAATGGAGAACTGATACAACAGATCCGACGCACTTCTCCAAATGGAACAGGAATATTTTAACACACCTTGCAAAAAAACACACTCATCGTACTCATTTACATTTTACTTAAATTTCATCGTTTCTTCTCTCACGGTTGCTCCTCCTAAAAAAATCGCATTTTGGTGGACAGATTTATGGAGATTATCATTCTTAGAAGAGCATAGTAAAAAATTTAATGGAATTTTCAAAAAAATGATTAGCTGCAGAACCCATTAAACCACTAATTCCGTGACGGAAAATGAACCTTCGGATTATAGTTATAGATTGAAAAATTAACGTTTAATGAGAAGCATTTAGGATGAAGATTTAAATTCTCTGTTCATTAAAAATATGGCTACGGTGCAAATGTTACACAATTTATATTTTATAACGCAAAATGAACCTCAACTCACGGCTAACAGAAAGGAAAATATATCTAGGCTGCAATAAACACAATTACAACACTAAAATTGATTAATAATATTTAAGGATAAATAGTGTTTTTTAATAAACCATATACACAGCAATCAACCCGAAGGTCGGTTTGGCAGGTGATGGTAGAGTTCACCCAGTACTAAGCCCGACGCGACGGCGTGTGAATCATTTACACATCAGGGTAGGGGGGCAGTTACTTTCCCTATGCCGGTTATGGTTTCCTAGGGTGACCTGGTACCCGAAAAATCACATAGCTTGGGTGGAGCTGCAGGTGCCCAGAGAGGCTTGCCTGGGAACCGAACCCGGGCCCTCCGGTCTGTAGTCCAACGCCCTACCCCTGGGCTATCGCGACCCACATTATAATAACAATAAGACCATTAATGTGGAATGTAATAGGAGCATTTTCCATATATATTTATAGCAATCAATAGACTAATTTTATAACACGATCTAGATCAAGATTCGTAACAACTGTTTCAATACCGCCTCTAATCGTTTGCTTTCCTATTTTAAATTTGCAGACGAAGAATGGAACGAGAGGAGCGGTCAGCCGTCAGCCATGTCGGAGGACTCCATGTTCCTCGTCCAGCCCACCTGGCAACCCAAACAGACCCAGCAGGCACCGCGCCAGCAGTCTCAGCAGCGGCCTCTCAGCAGGGACCTATCCCTGCCGAGGGCCCGTCGATTGCTGAGCGGCGGGAGCGACTCAGCACCCTCCACTAACGCCCCCGCATACCCGCCCGGACCACCGTCCGATGCCAATCCTCCCAGGAGGCGGCGCCCAGAGGAGAGACAGAGGTCGCCGTCCCCGGGGCCCATCATCGGGCCCCTTTCCCCGAGGGAGCGGTTCCAAGACGCCAAGGAGAAATTCCTCCTCCTGGAGAGGCAGAGGATCGAGGAGCAGGGCCGCCTAGTGCAAAAGCGCCGGGAGAAAGAGAGACTGGGGTCCCCCAGAGGCTCTTCCTCCCAAGGGGGGATGCCGACCTCTAGGTCCTCCGGGCAACAGCGTGCCCCCAGACCCACGCCACGGGGTACGCGCCACTCCAGGGGCCGGGAGGAGTGGGCCTCGGAGGAGGAGTTCGAGGAGGAGGAGGGCGGGGACAACTACGAGGAGGAGCCGGAGGAAGACGAGGAGAGCGAGAGGATCCGACGGATCCGGGCGCGGAGGCCGCCGCCACCGCCCCTGCACCGCCTCCCCAGCCCTCCGCCCGACGACGACCTCGAAGATCCAGACCTGGAGGAAGAGGAGGTTTTCGAGAGGGTCAGCGGGGGATACTTCGGCCCCAGGAGGGCCCCGGAGTACAGGAGATCCCGGGAGAACCTCCTAGATGCGCCCCCTGAGGAGGTGGTCGGACACCGGGGAACGAGGGGGAGCGGGGGTCGGTACGCAGCTGCCAGCCAGCCTCCCCCCTCCAACAACAACCACCACCACCCCGCCTCGCCTCCCAGGCACCCTAATCTACCGCCTCACCTCCAGCAGGACAAGAAGAGGCGCTCCATGTTCGACGTAGTCGAGGAGGAACGGAGGCGAAGCTCCAACGAGTTGGCCAAGGAGTTCAAGAGGAGGTCCTACCACGAGCCAGACATTGCGGAGGAGGGCCGGCGGGGCGGGGGGCGGAGGAGTGGGCCCCCGCCCCCTCCCTCGGGCCCCGGCGGGAACAATTACCACGAGCTGGCGGAGCACGAGAGGTACCCGGGGCTGGACCGGGAGACGGCCCGGATGAGCCACCACCAGCACGCCAAGGCTCACCGGACGCCATCGGAGGGGACAGCGGCGGGAGGGGGCAGTGGTGGAGGAAGGTACCGCCACAGCTACGCTGAGCCGGAGATGTTCCACCACAGGGGCAGTGGGCGGATGGGCATGGCGGCTATACACCCCTACTGAACGGTGCCATTTGTACGGACGGGCCACGCGAGCCCACGCTTTTCCCTCTGCGCAAAAACTTCTCAGAAGAGACAGTCGTTAAATTTTTGTAAATGTGTAATAATTATCGAATGCCGGCTCAAAGCATTATTGGATGGTGCGACATGATTCTCTCTTATTAAGGTCCTTAGAAGACCGATTTAGTGAACAATCGAAATGTAGTTTCGCGATATGAAAGGAAGTGAAGAATTACGACCGACGAAAGGAGTTCCCGATAGGGAATTGGGCCTTGTCTGGTGTAGAGAAGGTTAGCCAGATTCAAAGGACTCCTTTTATGATACGTTTAAAACGGGGAGGCAATGTTTTCAAATGCTAAGTTAAGGAACGATTAACGATTTCCACTGATTACCGTTAACGAAGGGCAGAGTCCTGGGAGGGATTCTTTGTAACGTTAAGATTCGATCGCTTCTCCCGTGGGTGGACCGGTAAGGTGTTTCGGTTCTGCTCTTCAGTCTTGCAGAGGAATCGCTCTCTTCTGTACGCTCACCAGACGGCAGAGTCCTCAGATACTTTACTGAAGGCAAAATTGGAATGCCCTTAGTCATAAGAAGGAAATTCTCCTCTTCTTCCTATTGATGAAGATGGAAAAATTTTCTTCTTCCACCCCATGAATACTGGTGTTCAGCGATTTGGGAATCAAAAGGATTCTCTTCAGAAAGTTTGCGTCCGTAAAGCTCTTTCCCTTAAGGACTGAACCAATCCGCATGGATAATGGACAGGGAAATTATCGATAATTAACCGTTCCGCGAAAGTGTGACCGGGTCATGAAAATATGCTGTGCCATTAGTTTTTTTTACAAAAGTCTTGGTGGTCATATTCTGTTTGCTTTGCGCGTGTATGTGTGTGTGTGTGTGTGTGAGTAAAGTTTATATCGTCTTCCTCAGTACCTACTGACTATCGCCATTGCCTGTGAAAAAGAATGTAAAAATGATGCAAATTATTTTTCTTGTAAAAAGTTTTCATCTATAAACTACATATTAGTATTTTACTTTGGAATGATTTATCGCCGCCTACACATTTCATGCACAAAATGCATGCCACGAATAGCGGCATGGTTAGGTGTTTATGAAAGTGTTATTGATTTCAATTAAGAGAGATGCTCACGTAGCCGCCAATCATAATTATGTAACTATCTTACCTTTTAACAAGCCTGTAACAATGCTCAAGCGTCCCAAAAGTGTCCACCCCCGTGATAGTGAAACTTTTATCAGATACGTGGAAATCTAGGAAAACAAAAAGGAGTATTGGGCCATAAAAAATGTTTTCATCTTCATCAAAATGAATTAATTGAAAATACCCTTAAAAATAACACATTTATTCCAAGTCGGTAACTAAATTCAATAAAATTCGCCCCATGTTGAACAAACTAATGCCACATTGATAAGTCAATGACCGTCGAGCCATTAATAGTCCGCAACCACATTGGGAAATATCATCTTTCTAGATTCCTCCAGTAAAAATGGTAACTGCTTCCAATTAATGCGAATCATGTACACTCCCTGAGTCGCTCTTAATATAACTAGTTATTTGTCCACTTGTATACAGTTAAAGAGGATTGAAATCATTCAGACGGGCTTTCGTCAGGGAGATAAAGATTTTCGAGTTCCTGGAATCGATAAGAAGAGCGCCGAGGACTGCAAAAACGACGAATAATCCCCACTTTGTCCATCTGTCTAATATTTAAATTTATTTTCAGCCCTCCCCGTATTTTCTCTTCTTCGTCCCACGACAGGCGGTTTTCGACGTCTGCAGGAAAGTTATCAACCCGCTCCCCCTGAGGACTTATCTCGTGGCCTACTAAAGCAAACCTCACGAACGCAGAGCTGGAGGGAGGAGTGGTGTGGAGGAGGGGAGTGGATCGAAGGAATGCTTGAGGAGGGGATAGGCTGAAAGAATATGGACGCTGGAGGTATCTAGGGAGGAGGGGCTGCTGAAGGAACGGATAGAGGGGGGGGAGAATAGAGGGAGGGCCGAGGTGGATGAGCATAATAAGGGAGGGATCGAGAAGAGATCATAAGGGTGTTTAGAGGTCAGCTGGTTCACCGACGGACGCGACCCCGTCGAAAACCCGAGGGATTCTTTCATGCGTCGTTATTTTATTTTTATTGCTCATCCCCCTCTCCCCCCCCCCTATTTCCCCCACTTCCTCCGTCTCCTCCAGACATCACCACCACCCACCGCCTCTGCACCCTCTGCAGGTTAAGCCGGCGGCGACGTAAAGTTGCGTCTCACCGTCGCCACCTGTTGGGGGGAATGCCGTTTCGTCGCCCCATACCGACGAGCGTAAACCAATCCCGTTAACTCTTGTGAATCCCGAACGTAAATTTATCTTTGACCCACATTTTTTTCACGACTTGCGTGGCTCAAAAGTCCCCTTCGATAAATAATATGTAATTTTTTTTCAGCGTTACATCGGCTGCTTCAGCCCTATTTACCCGTGTGCACCGTTATTTACCCCGAGTCCCGAAAGTATAATTTTAGCATATATTCTCAAGCGTAGTGAACCCAAGGAGTTTCAGAGATTCACTGACGAGCTGATTGCGAAGACATTGGAAGCAAATGTTGCAAATACTTATGTAAACCGCTCGAGTACTCACGTAGCAAGCTTAACGGAATTTTCAAAGAACAGACACTTTTAAACGAGTGAGATATTTTGCAATACTCGACCGTATCAATAAGAATCTCGAAGTTATATTCATGTGAAACCTAAAGCGGCTATCGCGAAAGAATGGACAAATTCTGTCATGTCTAATGAGAACAATGCTGACCAAAGCACCTAAATATGTTGTCCTTTTAACACACACGATGCATATTAAATGATGAAAAGCTGCTCGGGTTTCTAATCACACGTTTTATTTTTTACTTCTTTTAATGTTTTCTTTTATTCGACAAATCAACGAGTACATTAAGACCAATGTTTATGCATGATAAAATGCGTGGTGGTTGCTTAATGTCCTTATCAAGTCATTATCAATGGATTAATGACGATTGTGGCGTGAATGTAATATTTCTGTCTGTAATATTTGTCCAGAAATGTACAGTGCTTGATGAATTAAAAATAATAAACTTGTAAAGAATTAAGAATGTCATTTTATTTCCTTTAATATTTTCCTGAATATTGTTCCATTTTAAAGAGACTAGAATTGAAACTCAAGTTTATAACTACGTCACCAACAAGTGTCACTGATTTATTACTCCAAATGTTTCACATTATCCCTTTTGTCAAGCATAAATGTATTACAACTGGCATCATACTTTTCCTACTACTTCCGCGTACAATTGACCCTCCCTTTTTCCTTCTTAAACCGTGAAAACCATGTTCGAACAATACATCCTATTTGAAGAAGATACACAACTTTGCTATATTAGCAAAGTTTTTAAACTAATGTCTATTATATCGTCTAATTGAAAAATTAGGTATATATTGGGAACATAACGGAAATTGGAATATTATATGATTTTATATGAGAACACGATTCATGGCGTTGCATAACAAGACAGGACATGTCCTTAACACAAAATTCATCCAGAGACGGAAGTTTAAATACTGTAACAAAAAAAAAACTCGTACTAAATGTTTGCGTAATCATTTTGGTGTTTGCCTAAGTTAACCAGGGTGTTTTGCAGGCTATTAGCTACATTTCCCATCCTTAAGCATTTGTCTCTCTAAACACAGCATCCAGAGGAAGCGGCTGCATGCGTGAGAGAAAGATGCGTTAAAAGGGCCAAAAGGAATGTTCTGCATTTACATTATCAATGACGAACACTGAATGTCCAACTACGAGAAAAGGTTCTCGCACATGCATAACGTAAGATGAAGATGGTAAGACCAAAAACTTCCATGACTAAGGTAATCACTGTGCACACACAATGGAATACTCAACAATAAAATTCGGCAGGAGAAAATATATTCATGGAACGGGACTCGTCACATCAGCTTATGGGCAAATTACGACAGCCCACGAGAGAGCTATACGAAGGAACCTTTGGGTGGAGGAAATAAAAATCATAAAAATATAAGGATTCAATTAAGAGACTTGGATTCGTGCAAGGATATAAATACATTGGTTAATCCAAACAACTTTATTTGCTGGTAGTGCTATTAAACAAAATAACTTGGAAATATCATGAAATATATGGTAAATGTAATCGGTTAGAAGCAGCATTGAATTAAAAGGAACGACTTGGGGCGAATCATTTAACATAATCATATAATAAAAAAATAATCAAGGGATGGGTTCCAATGAGGTTGTCCCACTCATGGCTATGAGTTGAAGTATCTTCTTAAGATGACACCATAAAAAGAGAGCTGATTCAAGTAAGGATCCGAATGTCATCAATAGACTTAAACCACTAAATCAATCACTGCCCACGCAAGTCCACATTGCGGGTGTTCTAGACAAGGGACTTATTTGGAGAGACGCTTGGTGGATCTTAAAGTGTGTCCATCAACCCACAAGTTGAATACGAAAGGAGAAAGTCATCATCGTAATTTACCCCAAGGTGTACAATGGCGTCATGTCAATGGGAGGTAAGATCCCCAATCTTGAATGACTCTAATGAATTCGGCCCCACAATGAATTTTACACTAAAGCAACGAAAGAATTTTAATGTTTTACTTAACGCTCAGGGAACTAATTTCGAAAAAGCACACCAAGAGTACATTTATAACCAAAATATTAGATTAGTACCTTGAGAACTCACCGATAATTGAAACTTCTTCTATCGGACCAAATTTCGGTGAGATAGTTTCTCAGATATTGTCAAATATACCAATGTCCAGCTCTTATTATTTCCGTTTGTTTTCATAGCCAAACTATTTTTTTTAGGAATAAAGTTTTTATTATTTATATATGTACATTTTCTATATCCATTACCGCAAACAGAATTATGTATGTTTAGAAAAACAAATGTTATTTTTTACGATTTTGATAATGTAAGCGCGGATATCACGAAAATTATCAACGGATCTTTTTTTATTTGCCAAATATTGGTACTTTAAGAGTGGTCCAAGACAATTCTTCTTTTGCCAAAATGTTCCGGAAAACCCAAAAGGTTGGACGGCACTCCTAATATGCATACCACTTACGAAAATCAACCTAACTGACAATGAGCTGAAAATCCACTCCCATCATTCTTACGCCAGGGTATTTAATTTAGAATCCAAATGTTCCCTCCATTGGATGAAATGTTTAATTGTGAGCAAAAGAAACAACCTACGAGTATGTTGTGCATGCGATCACAATATATATACTTAAGTTTACAGTAGCATTTCAAAACTTGTTCATCTAATTCTTCAAGTCATCGTTCAAGAAAAAACGCAGCGTTTAAGTGTGGAAACATCACAGAGGTAAGGAGAGCAGCTAAACACCATAATTTGACGAAAAGTTGAACTTGCAGCTAACACAAATTGACTGTAAGAGCATCACTTAAGAACTTAAGTTAGATAAAACATCAGAGCAAAATCCACGAACATTCACAGGATGGCGTGTCTTCACTAAGCTCAGCGAATTGGAAAACCATGCCTCCGAAAACTTTGCACTTGTATTAAGATAATACAAAAGTAAAACGATAATACGTCTCTTCGGTTTTACTTATCGTCCCTTGGCTTTACTTATCGACTTTACTTTATTGATGAGCTTGTGCCATTTTTTGTTTTATGATATCTCGGCTCTCGTCTTCATGCATATTCTAAGCTCAGCGTTTTTTATTCGATTTCTTAAGTTAAGTTCTTACATTAAATGCCAACCAAACTTTGAGGCTCATTAGTGTAAAAGCGATGTATTAAACTTTTCCGAAGTGTTCCGAATACAAAATAAGACTTTCATTTGGCGAGTTGCGGAACTTTCGGATTCCGTCCAGTCGCTCAATTTGGAAAATTACCTTTTTTATGATTATTATGGCTCTTTGTCATTTCTTTGCGGCGAATTTTTTTTCTTACAACATCCATGCAATTTCACCTTGAAAGAGTTGGAGTAAATATGAAGACGAAGTTTCTTTTTGTCAACTTCTATGGGTACAAAAGGTGGATATCGACCCTGGACAGCTCTAGCAAATTCAATACCTGCCTTGGGTGAAAGTGTTTACTCCCTGGCTCTATCAACCACACCAAGAGATTTAAAACACATTTCCATTTCTCCAGTTAAGAGGTTACGGGATAAGTTAAGGAGATACATCATTCTTTATTTTGCTTATAATGGTAGGACAAACTTCTTTTAGGTGCCTCTTTCTCACGTAAACGACTGGAAAATAGTCATGAAACAGGAATCCTCTGGAATTAAGTGATTTGGGACCTCCACTTAAACTTATTGTTACATTAATTTCGACACGCACATAGTGGGATACGAGTTCAAATCATCCTACAAAGGGTGCCAATTTAGAAAAACAGAAAGGCGTATTAACTCAAATACTATAATTACTGCATTTGTAACTTCTCCCGCATCTAGATTTAAATATTTTTATTTTACTCGCTCTATTATCCTTATAATGTTAGCAAAACTTAAACGGCAATTCCATAATATGAATTTCATTGATATAAAACTTATCTTGAACCGGATTGTCTGGCTGTGATTCGGAATTCGTCCCACAACTTACATGTTTGTACCTCCGCACAATGTTTTCGCTTAACATATGTAAAATGGTTACCATGCATTAAAATAAAAGAATATATTGTTTCTTGAGTTCTTGAAAACACGTAAAATCAGATTACAGAGTTGCGTATTCAACAGCGGATAGTAGAATAATAAAAGAACCGCAGACAAACAGGGTAAAGGAAATAATGAAGTAGATGAGATAGGTATTGGAAAGGGTATCAGACAAGGTTGCTGTCTGTCACCAACTTTCTTCAATATTTATGCTGAAGAGCTCTATAATAAGCACTTGGAGAAAGCAAGAGGTGTTGTGGTGGTAAGAGAAAGAATATAGACCGTGGATTATGCAGATGATAAAGCAGTATCGACGGAACCAGAAGAGGAGCTACAACAGAGAGATGAAGAGTATTGTAAGAGTGCAAAAAGAATTCGGATTGAAGATAAATCCAATAACTACAGCGTTAAGAGTAAGTAGAGATGAACCAATCATTGACATATCCATGGAAGGAAAGCTGTTGAGCAAGTAAAATCATTCAGCATTTGGAAACCTTAGTAGCTTGTCATGGGAGCTGTACCGAGAAAAGAGCTTATTTATGGGCAAGAAAGCTTTTGAAAGGTTAAACAAAGGGCTTTTGACGGTTAGTAAAATTTCAAAATAACGAAAAAAGAGATTTTCTACACATATTTTGTGGATTGTGGTGTCTTACAGTAGAAGAATATATCGCATAATGCCACAGAAATATACGTTCCCTGATCTACGTACTAAGCCAAGCGTAACCCTAAGCCAGAGCCAAAATTCTGCTAAAGTAGTCCGTGGCTCATTCTTCGTATGACCTCGCATGCAGCACGTCTCTTGCCAATAAGTATACCCTACGAGGTAACGGCATAAACTCAGCTGGAATAAGTAAATCGCATGTATACAGACACTAAAAATGGAAGACTGCATTTCAAATGCAATATTAAAGTTTATTCAGCTGTCTCACCTTTCGCAAGTCCGAATGAATAATAGCAAAGAATATATTTTAAGATACCTGATATCTGAAGATATTTGGAAATATCAGGTATCGTAAAATATAATAAACTGGCAGTCTGAGGATATACAATCTGAAGATACTTGCATCGTCATTCATATATTTTTGGATGCCGTCATTTTTCGTAAGCTAGACGATAGACAAATATCAATATTTTCCTTCTACCGAATAGTTTCACAAAAAGATAATTCCTTTATCACCCATCTCCTTAATGATCGTACACCCTAAAACACAAATGTAAACAGTAGGAATTTATACATAAGAGCTTCTTTTGTTTCTCAGTTGCAAAAACTACTAACAATATCATCATAAATTATCATATGATACCCTAGTTTCTCGTATATATACGTTTCGACGGCATGACCTTCGTCATATAATATATATATATATATATATATATATATATATATATATATATATATATATATATATATATATTCAAACACGAAAATCCCCCCATACGGCGAACAAATATTATTTTCACACATAGAAATAGATATATAAGGAAAGGGGATAGGAAAACACAAAAAGACCAACACAGGAAAGGTGAGGAAGGCGGATTTGAGCAGATCACAAATGTAAAAATATTTCCTTATCCGGGATTCGAACCACGGGCCTTCTACTTGCCGGGCGGATGCTCAGGCGGATGATGCATCCGCCAGAGCATCCGCCGCTGACGGGCTGCGATTGGAGGGGGGTGTGTTGGCAAGCGACGCTGAAAAAGGCAGTCGGCTCTGAGCTGTGGTGTAGTGAGGAGCTCTGTTAACGCGAACCTCCACGCACGACCCACGTCACGGAACTCGATGCCGAAGTTTATGGAGCAGCGTTATTCCATCAAATTTGCGGTAAAGCTTGGGAAATCGTCTACCGAAACTGTAGATATGATTAACCAGGCTTACGGGGAGCCAGCCATGTCCAGAAACATGATCTTTCGGTGGCACAAGGTGTTCGTGGAGGGCAGAGAAGAGGTCGACGACGAACCACGGCCTGGACGCCCATCATCGACACTCACCGACGAAAATGTGCGAAAAGTTCGCGATGTAATGAACTCTGATCGTCGTCTTAGTGTTCGGATGATAACAGAGCAGTGTAATGTGCCAAAAACAATAGTGCACTAGATCATTAGGGACCAATTACAGATGCGAAAAATTTGTGCAAAGTTGGTGCCGAAAGTGCTCAGTGATTAGCAAAGACTCAATCGTTTGGAAATCGCGACACAACTTGCGGATCACTGCAAAAATGATCCACATTTTTTAGAGAACGTTTCTGTTCCCAAAGATAAAGAGGAGTTTGAAATGAACGCGATACGGGACTTTGGACGCCGTCAAAGAGGCCGTGACGACGTGTCTTCGAGAGGTTCCCGATGATGCCTTCGCGGGAGCGTTCCAGGAATGGGAACGCCGCTGGAACAAGTGTATCGACTCACAAGGGTCCTATTTTGAGGAATATTAGCTTAAGATATGTAAAAGTGTAATAAATTTTTTTTCCTGAGGCCAGTACACTTATTTTCCGGACGAACCCTGTATATATATATATATATATATATATATATATATATATATATATATATATATATATATATATATATATATATATATATATATTCAAACTTGAAAATCCCGCCATACGGCGCACAAATATTCATTCAAACATAGAAATAGGTATAAGGAAAGGGGATAGGAAAACACATAAAAGGCGAACACAGGACATGTGGGGAAGGCGGTTTTTGAGCAGATCACGAAAGTAAAAATATTTCCGGATAAGGAAATATTTTTACTTTCGTGATCTGCTCAAAAACCGCCTTCCCCACATGTCCTGTGTTCGCCTTTTATGTGTTTTCCTATCCCCTTTCCTTATACCTATTTCTATGTTTGAATGAATATATATATATATATATAAACACAGATATAGATTTTTAAAACATAGAAACACGAAGAAATGACACTCAAATATGTAGTTTTGACGTTTCGACGGCACGACCATGAGAATCTGATGACGACGGTCGTGCCGTCGGAACGTCAATGCGTGAAACGCCTTCGCAATGAATATTTATTTCATGGCCCGGAACGATTTCAATTGTCATCTCTTAGTATTTACTACTAGTACTACTTAGTACAAGTGACTATACATTTTTCCAGTGCGTCAGCATTGTTTTGCCTCATAAGTCGTTGCTAATGTGCGGACAGTGAATCGTGAAGCTTAGGAAGATCGAGAGACGGATACACACAATATACTGATAATTGCCTAAGCAAATTTATCGGCGTAACAACATGAGAAGTTACTAGAGCCAGAACCAATATTTACATCCTTACTCTTAGTGCCGTGAAGACGACTCTCAAGCAAAGGATCTAGCTCAAGTCGAGGGGAGAACGACCTTGCCTTTTGTCACGGTGTGGCGCAAGGATTTCGAACCTTCTGCAGATGCATCGAGTGCCGAAAGGCATAAGGAGGAAAGAGAGAGGCTGCATTCGGAAGGGGAAGGGAGTCGGGGAGCTCCAATCTCTCCTCCGGGAGAATCTGGTGAGGCCACAAACAGCAGTGCGCCGGTCACGGCCGAAAGTCACGTCATAAGGGCAGAAAGGGGAGTTGGAGGAGGGGTGAAATTAGCCCGTGAGTGACTTACTCAAGGTAATTGGTGGTAGCGAGAGGAGGGGGAGGCACGATTCACAGTCCCACGAGGGCTCTGCGAGAGCTGGAAAAAAAATCACACCGAAATTCATCAGGCGGTAGTATCCTTAAGATATTGAGGCCAAACTGCATCTTCGTAAGGTTTGCGGGGTTTTTCATGACAAATCAATCAAGAATTTCTCTAATAGCTGGTCATCTGACATCCCTGCTACACGCCCTACCAGGCGATTTGTATGAGGGTAAGATGCAGATCCGTTTTTAAAATATTTCAAAAGATTGCGGAAATAGTCAATAGGTAATAGTCAATGCTGCTAAAACATAACTTTTCCGTCAATTTTTCATTTAGAAATTTGCAGACGTGCATAATTTTATAAGTGTACGTGTGTTCATTAACACTCTAGAGCATATATTTATTTTGTACACCATTTAAAAACCTCCTAGTATTCACAACCGTACTTCATTACTTCAGCCCGTTCAATACGACTGTCAAATATTGAGAGTCTGCCATGATAAAATTTCACATCAAGCATGGAAGCTCTTAAATTAAAACAATTTCATGCACACAATACCAAAAAGAATCGCTTATTTTCGCACGTAATTGATAGCTGTTATTTCGACTGCAATTCAGAATGTGGAGAAAGGTAAGGAGTCTATAAGGAACTAATTTATGAAAACACGGAATACATTGGTGAGGAAATAGTTGCGGCTTCTGAAATAAATGACAGTTGTACGATATTTCTGAATTCATTTAGAAAATTAACCAAATTGATTGGAAAAGAAAAAGATAGGATGAAAAATTGGACGCATAGAGGTGAACCGAGGGATAAATGCGTTGTCCAAAAGAGAGGGATGAAAGTAAATAGATTTCTCGGGGCATAAGAGAATAATATTGAATAGGGAAGAATGGGTGGCCCCAGTCAACCAATCTCCGCACTAGATAGTTAACAAATGAAAAAATTTCCCTTACAAATCAACAGCGTCACTAGGTATGCCCGTGACAAGATTTGTATTAGTTACACTCGAAAGCATCTTTGATGCCTAGATAATCATCCTATTCAACTATATTATCATAATGATGACCATTTATTTTCTTTCTGCTGCAGCCTTTGCATTAAAATTTAATTAATTTACATTCTAATTGGGAAACGACAGTGAACCTCAAAATAATAATTCAGGTGCCTCAAGATGAGGTTTTTACGACGTCAAGAAGGAGCAAATAAACTGTGATATGACAATTTTCAGCATTAAAATCCTACTAAGATTTATTTTCTTCGTTTAAATAAATAGAGAGGTTGGAATATGAATTAACTATCATTTTATTAAGAGAGACAATTTTGAGACAATCTTGAGACAATTTTGAAACGTGCACCATTCGTAACAGTATACAAATGTATATGTTCAGATAATTTGCTATTAGATTATTTTTCAAATTAATTCAAATCCCACAAGGGGTTATTTATATGCCTTGCATAAAACTGATACATTAAAATGAAATGCGCACATTTACAAACATCAAAATAACTGCTATTCTTAGGTAGATAAAATTTAATTTAATGGAATATTTAAATAAGATTGGAAAATACGGAAATGTGGATACGTGACAGCAGTGTATTTCAATGAAACTGAAATACTGTAGGAATCGCTACTCCAAAAAGAGCAAAATATAGCCTACTCGAGTTATCAAATTAAATAATGGTACAATTTTTCTCGTATACTTTGCTAAAAATTAAAAGGGTAGAAATTATTTCTCACATGATTGAATTAGGTTAAAATTTTACGAAACGGATGACTACGATGGTGCTTTTAACGATCTGAGTCGAATTCTTGGAAAATTATAATTCCATCATCATTAATTTACATAAAATAAGAACTGATAAAAAATAGTCAGGCGTTTACAAACGGCGTAAAATTTTGATGGCAAATAGTATAAATGTAAGAAATTTAACCCCAGTAATGAGGTACGAAAGAGCGTGCTGGTGATCACGTTCAAACTATTTCCCATGTATAACCATGCAACGCATAGTAATACTGAATTCCGGATTTCTATATTAATTTCCAGCTAGAAAATTCATCGATTTTCGCGTTTACATGCATGATCACCCCTGTTTAGTGCAGTATATTGTTACTTTTAAAAGATTTGCAGGGAATCTAAAACGCCCGAGCAAATGCACTTAAACTTCCGCTTTACAAACATAATTATCGGTTTGGAGTTGGTATCAATGCTAAAGAATAGCTATATACTTTCGTGAATGCATGCAAACCGATTCAGAAGAGGAAGTGTTCCGTGTCACAGAGGCGATTAGTTTCACGATACTTCTCGATTCATACTAAAATAATGTGTTCGGTACAATGGACACGCGGAGTTTGTTAGGAGTGACTACCTGTGAGTTGTTTGAAAATAATCGAATGTTCCAGCACCACGCTAGTCGAATGTTGAAAATACTTCCACGGGAGACGGATTTCAAAGAGTTGGTGAGTGTGGAATCGAAGCCGTTAAGCGTGAAGAGACCAAGGAGTGAGTCGAGAGTACAAAGAATTCGGAGGGAAGATGCGCGCTCGTGAACGAAGTGTCGTGGTTTGGAGGTGGGCAGCAAAAAAGTTCGATTCACGAAAGAATGGTTAGCCGTGTAGTACCGCCGTGCACCCTCTTTTTGGGAGGCGATCCATTAACGCCACTGATTCGCACGAACGAACATTTCGACTGTCAATGGGGAACCATACCCCAAACGTCGATTCGGAGATGAAGCCAACGTCTTTGAGTCGTCCGTGAATTACAGGCGCCTATGGTGGAAGAATTTATTTCGGACAATACCCAACGTTTTAACCTTTCTCCTCAACGGGAATAAGAGGCATCGAACATAGCGAGACGGAGACGTTTGAAACAAAACGGCATTCATAATTTATTATATTCTCTACTTTCATTTCGCTCAAGGTGCGGGCTAAGGAATAAGATCACGTGGGCAATATTCGATCTTGAATGCTAGATCTTTTTCATGCTAGATCAACGCGAAGAAAGTCGCATGAGATATCCGATTCCTCGGCAAACTCGTTATTGATCCAAGCTAGCTTGATTGTAATTTAGATGTTAGCCGATATATATTGGTTAGATTTCAGGTTCAGGCCAACGCTTTCTCTGGAATTGCTTCATTAGCCATTTTCGCGGCAAAAAAATTAATCGGAATGGCGTGCTCGGTCATAAACTATGATTCCCATCAGTCAAAAACGACACAATCCCTTTATGTTCTGATCATGCAATACGTCTGTACGAAGGCTTTTTAGAGTGCTTCATTCCAGCGGAGTTTTTACGACTAGCAACGGATTTAATGGCGGGTCATTTAATAATGGCCTGCTCCTTAAATGTGACCTCAGCCGTTGGTGAGGGAGAGGGAGTCAATGGGATTGAACACTCTTTCAGAAATTGCATCCATGAATATGTTAATAAACAACTTCCTACTTGTCGTCAATTCAATGAGAAGTGAGATTACTACGGTTTCCAGCATCTCCGTTTTCCATCAAAAAGTAGAGGAGCAGGGCAAAATAGCCAATTTCAACTGAATATTAAGACGATATTACATCAAAATCTGCACGAAAAAAATATGCAAGTGAATTATATAAAATTGTGTAATGCGTGAATATTTTAGTATCAATATATTTTGAAAACAATAGAAATTAAGAACAAATTTTTACTCCCATGTCTTGCTAAATCATTTCAACGGCTCTTGAGGTAATACGTAATACGATTGAAAACCTGACCATAATAGGCATCGTGCATGCAGTTACAGCGCGAATTCAAAAGCTATCAATCCTTCAATTGTTTTCTTTTTATTATGTTATTCATTTAACTACTCGATGATAATAGCAATACTCCTGCTTACACTGAGAGCCCCTTCAATTTCATATTAACCGTTTTTGGAGTCGATCTGGTCAAACGAGTTCAGGACGACGAACCCAAGTATGAGGGAAGGAATCCCGAGTATAAAATACGAGCAATTGTGGTTTAAGTGCTCGCCCTTAAAAAAAAATAAGCGACTCTAAACTCGCACCAATACATAATGAGATGGCAGCGAGGACGCTAGAATAGTGAGGTGATTTTAAATACAGGTATATTATTGGATGCTCGTAATTAGATTGGAGAGAGAGATATAACTTCGACGTAAAATTGCTGTAGGCAGTACACTTATGGTATGGAATGCAGCTAGTGTAACACTGCTGAAAAACGCCACCACTTTTTAAATCAGGGACCCATGAGTAGGAATCACTTATAATAGCTAATACTTTTATATACTTGTAATGTGGATATTCATCAAATGTGTTGAGCTATATCCCGACTATATTAGCAGGTGATATAATCCCGTTGAGGACCACAGATTTACACTCCTAATAAAACTGAGGTTTCTGACGTCCAATCACAAAAATCTGATCCGCTGTTTGACCTGTTTGTAGTCGAAAATAAAGAACTCTCACATTTATGCTAAAGCATAATACACCTATCTATAAACATGGCAGGCGGATCTCTTAAAATTTATCCCATCCGATGTAGTACTCTAAGAATCATATTTAGTGAGTCACATGTCCTTAAACCAATGTTAAAAGAATCATTATGAATTTGTAATTGGGAGTTCATGGAGGGATCCATATGTTTTATTAGATTCTCGGAAGAACTTTGAACTTCAATATATTAATAACTTTCCCGCGTTTGTATTTCTTTGTGAATCAAAAGAGTCTCCTTTACTCTTTGAAACTATCCATAAATCTCGTACTTATTCAAAGAACTTAGTGTAAAGCTACCCCAAGTACTTCAACGGAGTCATTTGCTAATACACGAGTATCTACGCTAATATCGTATATACACTTAAATTACTTAATATTTACTTCTTTGTGGTTACCTCAATGCTCGACTACTTCTTAGTTAAACATGAGTAGCGTGTCGTGTTGTTTGAGTAGACCATTCCATTCTGACAGATGGGACATGGAAACTCTTGGTGCTTTTTGTTACTGAGTAGGCTGATTCCGCAGTTGGACTTCCTTCCTCCTATAGTGTCTACAACCCAAGTTCCAACTGACCTCCTAGCTACCCACCCACTTATCTATGCCAAACCCCGCAATCCGCCGCAAGCGTGTATGGCGGGGGGTGTTAGAGCACCACTAATGCGTACATAAATATTAATTCACTCTTGCAGTTTATCGTAATCAGCTCATTAACACAAATACTTTTACACAATTAGAAAAAATGCCAATATACATCACGTAATAATTTACTTGCTTGACTAAATTATTAAATTTCGGTCTTTGAATAAAAATATTCGGGTACCTGGGCTCGATTTTGTAATGAATATGTATTGTGCTGAGGAGGAACAGTTATTTGAATCTGTCGGTGACGGCGAGTATCTCTCTTCCCCCTTCTCGTTGGTCGAAGCTACCATTATCATTCGGGGTCTAATAATATCCGTCTTGTCTGCTCCCTTCGCGAATTAAGGGCTCCCTAACTAATTCCCCTAGCATACCTGTCTCGCTTACTCCTCTCCCGCAGCAATTTATTACAAATTAAGTAGATTTTCTCATGATCGTTTCCAATTCCATAATTAACGTGTTCTCCCATGGATCCTAAGTACGCATATTCCAACTCTGGTCCTACTAAAGCGGAGTAATGTCTCTTCTCTATTGAAACCTTACCCACATATTCTTAGTTTTATTTTATTTAGTACCCTGCGAGCTATCACTAGGTTGTGTGGCGGGCGGTGATCATACACTAGACTACCCTTGACCCAAAATATCTTTTCCTCCTAGCGCGGTCGGAAAAACATTATTTTATCATAATCAGTTATCGTTCGTGGGAAAAATGACACCATCAATCTTTCTGTTTTGAGCTTAGTCTCTCGAATTTTATTGGCATGATCTCTCCTACCGTAGTACGATGGGGTTATTACACATTTTCAAAATCATAGCTAAAACGACATCCTTCAAATTTATACCAGAGATTTAATCTGTAATTTAACCTTCCCTCCATGAGCGTCTCCCAATCTAAATCCTCTAATATTTTTTATAGGCCGCTCAGTTCTTCATAACAACGTTTCACAAATCTAGCTACTCTACCTGCACGTGTTCCGATTCGGCATCAATCTAACTTCATGAGGATGCCATATACGAGAGCATATTCTGAATGAGACCTTATCAGCGAAAGATAACATTTCTCTTTAAACTTTTCATCACTATTCTAATACATCGTAATTTTTTGTTAACTTGCCCACTTGCCCATTCCCCATATATGTTTCACATAGGAGAGGTCTTGAGTCATGGTAACTTAAAGGATTTATTAATTAGAGTTTACACATTCCTTTTCGGTGTTCCCGATGCAGTAGGTGTTCGGAAGGGAATTGCTCTTTTTCCAAAAAATCATCACTAAGCACTTTTTAAAGTTTAATTCAAATTCTATGAGTCGCACCAACGTTGTATAGTCATTAGGTCATCTGCTAAAGTTTCTTTATCCTCAGGATTACGGATATCTCTGTAAACCAGTGCATCGTCGGCAAATTAACGTATCTTACTATTAATTAACGGGTTAATGTCGTAAACGTAAAGAAGGAATAAAAGAGGGCCGATGACAATCTCTTAGGGAACACCTGAGGTGACTTCTACTGCAATAGGGCTAACTTCATCTGTGACTACTCTTAAATACTCTTCTAATGCATGAACACGTGAAAGGTTTGTTATAAGTGTAACAACCAAGGGATTGACCTATTCCGAGCGCTTTTTTTATCCCCTCTCTTTTGTAATTTACGTCTTTTCTTTTATTCCAAAAATTCAGTGCTTTACACATTCTGATACCTCATTTAACTCTCATTCTTGACATCACTCCAATATCTGGTCTAAATTTGCCAGAGAGAGTAGTCCGCAATCTACTTGTCTCTATGTTTCTCTGTAAATTACTATGTCCTTTACAAATAATCTAAGATAATAGCCAAAATGAGAGCTTTGGTCATTAATATATATCAAGAAGGGTACGGTTTCTCTAGCACTTCCTTGTAGTATTCTTATAGTTACGACTGCCTCTACTGAACTCAACCCATCATAACTATTTTTTCTGTTTACAGTTACGTAAGAACTCTATAATCCATTCGGTCATTATCTCATTAATACCATAACATCTACCTATGCCTAATGTAATTAATGAACGCTCTGATACTCGGCCACCTTCCCTAAAAACTAATGGCGATAATTGATATTCCTACAGATTATTAATAAGATAAACTTCGCTCGCTTCGCTATAAATCAGATAACTTTCGCGATAAACGCTCCACTCACACACTTCTTGAAAACATTTCTTCTATTTTTAGAAATTAAAATATGGTATAGATGAGAGAATAGGCAGATATCTAGCCAGCAAATATTTTTAACTCTGTCGCATCAGTCTAGTTAAAGTTTAAGGACAATCTCCGCTTTTACAGTCTCGGTCAAGCTACATTACGCTTCAAAGATTATTTTTTAAGACCTCCCACAACACCATCCTACCGTATCTTGCTCAATTCTCCAGTAACCATTTACCACCACCGCAGTCATTAAGGTGAAGAAGCGGAGGACATGGTATCCGAAATCCCCGTGTTCGGCCGCCCACATTCTTCGTCCGTCCCTATCACTCCCTCACCATTCCACTTTGGAGTGTTGAGTAACATCAGGCCTTCTCTTCCAAACCGTGAAAATCCCCTCAGGAGGAAGCCCGGAGGAGATAATACCGTTTCAGAATTTGATTTTTTTCCGTCGGCTAGGTATCCCTCAGTCCAACACCCCACGGTCGCTATTACCATCATTAGGAGCCAAGGTCATTCCACCGACAGCTATCGAAGAAATTCCGAAATTGATTGTGACTGTTGTTTTCTACCGCAGGCTCGTGAAAAATGTATTTTTTTCTTCGCTCTTACACGATTGCGGTTTGGAGGAAAGGGCTCTGGTTTCTTACAAAATCGCTGCCACAGCCAAGGAAAAAAAAAGTCTCTCACAAATAAAACCACTCACATCGGTAGAGAGGAGCATAAAATACTTTCATCTCTTCGTTGATCTGTACAGAAGGCGAATGCCGACCATTCCAATTCAGCTCTTATTTGCAGAAAAACATAGTAGCTGCCTCACGTTGAGCATAAAAAAGACCGTAATTCGGAGGTCACTGGTTATTATTGGTATTGATTCATCATCGATTTCGTTTTACTCTTAAACTAACAATCAGAGAGAACCGAGTATATCATCTCTCTGCTTCTGGGTGTATTATTTTGTGAAAGGACTAAGTTATTCGAGGTATCCAGTGCCTCGCTTACAAATTAGACCTAATTTGTTGAAATAAAATTGTGACCAGAGAGATGCGGACGTGAATACAATTCCACGTGGTCTAAAAGTGTTCACTTCTTAACATACCACCAAGGACATACATGGTATAATGGGTCCAAAATAAAGAAACTATATGCATTAGAGTTCCTATTATCATGAAAAACTCACCGTGTTGACCGTTCATTAATGCCACACATGGTTTCACGTTTATAATATGTTTGAGGCTGTTGAGACTTGAAATTGATACAAGGAGAATGGGTTTTCTGGCAGCATCCAGGTTCGAATTGAATTCAGTTCATTCCCTCCCTATATATACAAACAATCACATAATTTCGCCAAAGATAATCATACAACCGCATCAATCAGGACGGTAAACGACCGATGCAGCATTATTGAAATTACTTTTGAAAATGTAATATATTACCAGTGTGTTGAGGGCATCGTGGATGGATTTAAGGGCACAAGGATGAATCAATTTCATGACATATCTTATTGCTTAATGGGAAACTTTTAAAAATCCACACAGTGGCAGAGTATCCCATCAATCAATAAATTTCAAAGGATTACCATATAAACTTTGGAAGGAGCTAGTTTTATTTTTACGACAGCATAAACATGAAACACTAAAAAGTATTTCTTGATGTTGTCCTCACGTTAATGATTTTGTCCGATCGTCAATACTTCGTGCAAAGACCGATTTCAAATCGTCAATTGGTGGAAAACGCTTTTTTTAAATCGCTCGTAAATTTAAAGAAAAAAGAATATCCCACGCTTGATCCCAAATCACAGAGCCTTATAATCCACCACACCGACACCACATTACCACTGGATGTGCTAAATAAAGAGTTCATTTCAATAAGAAACATTAAATCGAAAATGCCAAACCCATTTTCCTGAACTCTAGGTGGGGACATATCTGAGGAAAATAAGTTTCAACATCTGTGGTGCCCGAAAAGAACAGGTGTGTCGCTGTCGACGACGCTTTCTACATCCACTTAAATTACCGACCTTCCTCCATCACGAATCCGACGTCTGCTGAGGGGACACGAGTGTCGTTCTTCACCATTGCACCCCACGTTCCCCCTCAAAATGAAAAATCCCTCATAAAACGAGCTTTCCGGATTTCGAAGCCTCTTCGCCAGAATTTGTGGGACGCGGAGAGAAAACACAATCACACCCGGAGGGTGGTAGGGAGAGTACAAAACCGGGCAGCAAAACGAGTTACACACCCCGAATGAATTAGTTTCCTCTCGCGCATAGGATTTGGAATGTAGGAGCTCCAGAGTCGCGAATTTACATCTCATCATCGAATCTAATCTACTAAGTATCCAGGGCATGGACGGGATTCAAACCTGTGACCTTTGGGTTGCCATGCCAACGCGTTACCAACCAGCTATGGCCGTCGTATCCGTCTCTGTCTCTCTCTTTCGAATCAACTGCCGGATGAGGGAGCGACCCATGCCCTTCTCATCCCCCCTCACGAGTCAACCTTTCCACTAAAAGAGCAACAGAGAGAGAGAGAAGAAGGATGTGTTCTCAAACTCTCAGTTCCCATCCTTATTCTGAAATATCTCTGCACTGCTCGGGAGGGGAACTCACGATGAGGAGTTGTAACCTTTTCATCACCTCGAAAAATCATTGCCCGGAGCCGTTCGAATCCGTATGACTCTTCAGAGACCTCACTTTCACCCTCTGCCTCCAACCTCCCACTCCCCCCTAACCCGATCCACTCCTTCCCCCACCCTCTGCACCCCACGTTCCCCTCGCGCGAGCATCTGCGAGGAGACGGAAAGGAACTACTACCCTCGGGGTTTACTGAAAAAATTTTTCTTAGTGATTCTACGTCTATCTATCTTCACCCATCCATCCTTTGTTTTTCTCCGGAGAGCACTTAACGCGCTCCCCGACGAGTAATGACAAAGCTTTCTAAACGTCCCTCGGAGAACGGAGGAGCGGTGAATTTAGGAATGCATTTGCTTCACGTTGAGCAACGAAAACAATACGGTTGAGCCCTTTCGTCGAGCGAATGTCTCCTCTCGTGCCTCCTCCAGCATTCTTAAAAAAGATTCTTTTTTTAAATCTTTCCTTTACAGTAAATAATTCATACCGAGACTAAGAAATGAATCGCTAATTAAAACTGATGGAAAAATCTAAATGAATATTTAAAAGAGATTGTACCCGTTGAGGCACAGATCCCGGTTATTTAGTTTCGAAGATTTTTATTTACAATTATCTGCTCACGTGGATATGAATTTTTTGCCGAAATAATTGTACGTGTGTGAGACCCACCATTAGGTATTAAGGAGGTCTTAAGAATGCCACTTGCCACCCGCAGTGCCCATGAAATTATCCTTTCATATCCTCGTGTATATATATATATATATTCATTTAAAATTTACCTTGTGTATTTTGTTGGCAAATAAATTTCTGCATGGCTTAGTAGGACTGAAATACATCTAATTACGAGCATGTTGAAGCATTACCTAGCCGTCTTTTTCTCTATTTTCAGGCTTTCCCCTTCCGTCCCACGTCTCTATCCGCGGGAATGATGCTTTCCAGTTCTGCATGATCTGTCTATATATGCCAGTGTCAATAGTACAAAGGTTTTTGGCTCACTTTTATTCCCTCCGATTTAATACAGCCGAGAACTTCTATAGTGTGTAAAATGAATGCTTGTTTAAAACTAGATTTTCTGATAACACGTACATTCTTTTGCACCATCTTTCACGTCTTTTCAGGAATTTTGAGAGGATGTTTATTTCCTTTTCCTAACCATTTAAGAATGATTTTTACGCTCTGCAATTGTTACGTTGCTTTAAATACCATTCCCTTTATTATCATTTACCCTTTACATCTGGTGCTTGCATTCCCTGCCACACATTTTTTTTAATGGATCGCGGGGTATCTGTTGTAGGTAGCTTTAAGATCGTATCCTAGGCCTGAGAGGAATCCGATAAATTTGCGTCAAGAGAGTTCATTTGAGGAATTCGTTTTCACTTATCCTTCACCTTTTGATAAACTCACGTTTCGCTATACAACTCACGCATGAAACTTGCGACGCATCTGAGATTTTCTTCATCGATTCTAAACGCTGTCTCTCCGAAACTGTGACTTCAAGTTCCAGAATTAGTCTAATATACCGTTTCACTTTAACCTACGGTATTTATTTCAAATATGGTAATTCAAATTACGATATCATTACATCTTAATACAATTTGAAAGATTTTATCTTAATTCTTTTAAATTTCACTCTATGGCGCTCATCGTGAACATTTTTGTACAATAGTGTAGGTTCATTTTTTGGCCATTCTACAGAATATTTCCTTGAAAGGCAAAAATGTTACTCTAGCGGGAATCGGGAAAACCACTAGGTATTACTGTTTTTTTCCAAAATTGAACAGCAAGAAAGTTTAATTGGCAAATATAATACAAATAAATTTCAAAATAACACACATCAAAGCTACATGGGGGGTGTAAGCATAACAGTTGGGTGGAAACATATAACACTGCATTTCCTCAAATTTTTGAGCCTTCGCTTGGATTATCCGATTACCTCATGCGTTGAATTGAAATATGCGGATATTTTCCTATTTTAATTCTGTCATTTTATCTGAATCACTGAACTACCAAAAAGCTAATGTACTCGTAATTAGGCACGATTGCTTGGAACGTTTTGTTGAGATTACAACAAACTGCGGCCATTCACTGTAAAAGATTATAGAGTTGAATTAGAAAATAAAAAAAAAACAGAAAGAGGATGTAACTATGGAAGACGACGGGATTTTACTGCCAAGGATTTTGTGAAATGCAAAATAGGAAAACTCTATTCTTGAGTTAAAAAATAGAAAATTTGTTACTGGTTGTAACGACAAGAATCGCAAATAAAAATGACAACCTCAAAATTGTAACAGTGCTTTGTAATTTTGGCCAACAGTACTGGTGTCAAAAAATCACAATAAGTCGAACTAATACCTTTCTCTCATTTATAAAAATCGTAGACAAAGACAATTATTTAACTCATTGCATGATCAACATTTTTCAGCTCACTGTGGGTGTCTTGAATCGATATCATTATTATAAATTATTATAAAATATAGCATAATTTTGTAAAAAAATGAAATTTAGCCATATTTTAAGAGAAAAAATCATGAAATTAAAATAATCTTCCCTTTGAAAAACATCTTCTTCTGTTATTTGTAATGGGTTTCCATGAAATCCAATGTTCCAGTGCTGTGGGGTAATTTAATACTGATGCTAACTATTCGCTGTTATTCGAGTAGGGATATGAATACAAAATAATAATCTAACGCACAAGATTTGAGCTCAAGTTCTTTTCCTAAATGTAGCCAAGTTTTTCCAACCACTCTCCTCATTACTAACTCGAAAAAAATATAAAAAGATACGCATTCGTGATGCAAAGCGACAGCTGCAACTTCTGCCTTAACTATAGTTCCTTAGCTTAGGTAGGAGAGCGTTTTATGCTGCACGTTCTTGTGGTGGTGGAATTTTGCCTTGGCTACTTACAAAATCTAGCTTGTACGTGATTGGATAAATTCCTTACTGCATCCTAAGGTGCAATTATTTGTTATATTATAGCGCACGTAATTGCATGCGTGTAAAATGAAAGGTGGTAATTATGTATTTGCATTCATGTAAAATGATAGGATTTTTCTATTAATGTAGGCACCACTGTGGATTTGGGTTTGCATTTATGTGTTGGTTTTGAATGCGGTTTTTCTTTTTTTTCCCTTTTCTGGGTGGTGATCTAAAACTCCCCCGCCACACGCCGTTGCGGCAGCTTGCGGGGTATTATGTAGATGCAGATGAACTAAAGGTAGCACATTAGAAATCTGCCCCAGCCGCATGAGTTGTAATTGTAATTTATACCTCAAAGAATTCAAGAATTCGAGGAATTACTATGTTGTAAGTTCAAGTGATGTGCAAAAGTATGCAATCAATCCAAAACAAAAGATTATATAGTAGGTACTAAAAAGCAATGAGTCTCGATAGAAAATTTTCAGTGAAAAGTGGCGCTCGACAGTTCTCATATGGTTATTAAACCGTACGAAGTCGGAACATAATTAAATTAAAATATTAGAATCCCCACTGAGAACTATGCTCATTCAGTTTTGCAGTTCTCTCTCCTAAGAACCAACCGCGTAAAATTCCTGTCTAGTGGCTTTTTCTCGCATTTTCCACCAGGTTAGTATTCACAGTTAAGAATTATTTATCGAATAATCACATATCGGTGAGCGTATCACCTATCTAAGATTATTTCTTCCAAGAATTCGTTGGCAGAAAACGATCTATAATTCTAGAAAAGATTCCTACGCTTGCCACGCTGGATAGAAAGATAGAAAAAAACAGTCCATAAGCATAGACACAGCTTTCAGTTCTCATGGAATGAAAAGAGCTTTGATTCTTTTAAAATAGTCTATTCATCGGGATAACTCTGTATCGAAGGAAAGGCCAGAGGATTTCAAAAATCGTAAAGAGTGAAGAAATGGGTTCGGAAAACAGCATTTAATGCGGCGGCTGATAAATAGAATAGAAATGTGCAATTCTCGCAGGGGCCACGAGGAACCAGCAAAACCCCTAGTAAGTCGCAATCAAACCTGGATGTTCCGAACGAGATGGCAGATACTTAGCCACCGGCTTAACCCGATACTGTGCGCAGACGCTTTGTGAAGCGAAAGTAAAAGCAGGGCGCTATTCGTAAATGGAGCGAGAAGAAGTTCGCAAGCAAGCAAGGGGACGGCCGGGAGCAGGGACGGGAGTTGCCGAGAGGAAAGGGAAAAACGAGAGTCCTGGGGCGTCAGGATGAAAGTTTCGCGGTCCCGATGGACCACCACTCCCTCGCACGGATGATGGCTTTTTGTTCTCATCGACTCATCCGGTGGCTCGTCAATCAAATGGAGGGAAAAGTGGATCTTTCTGGTCAACGTTTCCCTCTCTCGGGGATTTTTTTTACCTGGACTCGACTGACGAGAGAGACCATTAACTCACCCAATGTCAATGTTAATCATCTAATTCAGCACCGGCGGTACGGTTCCACGCAAGACCTGAATTGCGGGAGAAAACCGTTGTAAAATCGATCTGATTCTTTTAATCCCACGATCCAAATCCATTGGGGAAAGTGGATAATATTATGGGAATTTTGTGAGGAGAACTTGATGAGGAGTAGCACCAGCAATATTTAAAATTGAATGAAATGGAGCGAAAATATAAATTACAAGGAATTATGAGACGAAATTTCATTATAATCACATCATGAAAGACAAAATGTAACTGAACTCTATTACATCGCAAGGTAGGCTATCTTACAAGGAGGCACTGAAAAAACAAACCAATTAAATTTTATTGAAAATCATTAATTTACTTGTGCTCAGACGTGACTAAGGGTATAGTTTTCACCAAAAATCGTCTTACACTTTCAGGATCTCTCTTCATCTACATCTACATAAATACCCTGCGAGCCACCAAAAAAGGTGTGTGGCAGGGGACTCTTATGTATGTTATTGCTCCAATTTTCCTAACGGGAGAGTTATGGCATCTATCATGTTCAAGTATTTTATGGAAAGTAATGGGGTAGCAACAGACGAAGAGCAGGACGAATTTCGAAGTTTCCAATTTTTAACTGGACTAAATGAGTATACAAAGTATGAAAAACGGTAAGGCCTACACTGTTCATACTGATATCCATCCGTATATTAAACGAAGACTCTTCAACAGAGAGTGATAATAAATTTATTTTTTGAGAAAATTTAATTTATATTATATTGTTAATTTTACGTGTACATATATGTATGGTATAAATACATGGAACATGCAATAAGCTGCAGGCAATAAAATAAAAGAATATTGGAGGAGACAGATTTGAAGATCTTCTACCCGTAATAATGAAGATTTATTGTCCTTGGACAGCGAACAAGTTTGCATTCAATCAATGAGATAACAAGAATCAGAGGCATTGAGTTTAGATGAGCATAGCAACGATAATAAAGAACTAACTTAAGTTTCCAAATGCGTATTTTAGATAGCATTTTGTTATACAATGCCTTTTGGAATGAATAATTCTTCTGTTTCCAAAAACAACTATATACTTAATAGTATTAGTCTAACTTTAAACTAACTTTAACTACTGCATATTATAGAGCCTTTTTTAATAGGCTTTCAGGTATTATGACCAAGACATTTGTTATCGGGTAGCTTATTCCACAGACGACAGGATAATATATATAATATATTGAACGATCTACCAAAATGAATGGACTCGATAAGGACTCCCATACAATAATTGCGCAGCATTACGAGTCATTCGCGTTTGCATGCCTTTTTAATAGCAAACTTTTTCTGTAAGGTAATATAGGGAGAGATTCTCTTTAAGGGAAAGTGGTTATGATTAGTGGGCTGTATTATGATATGGAAAATTAAAAAATATCATTAAAAAAAGTTGAACATACGCTACTCAAAGCAGCGTCAACTATATAAAAACCTTATACTTTCTAAATTTCAAGAAACTGCGGGAGATACCGCAACAGTAACTTTTTAACGGAGCCATTATACTTTCTAAAGTTCAGAAATAATGGAGGTATATTCTTTGCCAAGTGAGGTAACAAAGCACTTCAAATGACATAATGGCATAATTTTCAACAATTCCCCTGTTCCGAGATTTTTAAAAGTTCTATGTCGAAGTGTATTGAACACTCAAATGTTATCTTTTCTGCAACCAATTTTTACTTTAAAATTGTAGTGTATATAATTAAAGAGGACAATCGAGTTTTAGTCAATACATACCATCGAAATTATCTATAATATCTGACAATAGTTTCCCAACTCCTTTGTTTCACGAATGTCAACCATAAGCCTGGACAAATTAAACAATTTTGTATTACCAAGAATGCTAAAATGGTAGTTTAAGGGATTCTTATTTATAATGGAAAATCGCTCTTTTTCATAGACAAAAACGACGTCCAAACATTTAGAACTTCATTTGAACTTACTTGCGAAAGTCTTACGTTTGCCATGATGCGGAATTCCTTCAAGCAGGAAACATTACTTGGGTACACATTCTTGACAGCCCACCCGTTGGCATTAGCTGCGCATTCATCTGCGAGAGTTGAGCATTGGATCATTCGAAGAAGGGGAAAGGTATAAGAATATACTATTGATACGCCCCACTTTTGTTCGATGAAAACTTCTGCTTTCTAAAACCTGTAGTGAAAATCCTCGCATGACTTGATACTATGAGAGAAAATGCAAAAATAACTGATTGCTCATAATCTCAATAGATAATCCCTAGGGGCACAAAAATAGGGGGTGAGGGATGAAAATCCTCCGACTTGTCCTTAATTGGAGTCAAAGATCATTCAATCAAGGAATCCTTTCGGAGCTTCCAAATGGAATAAATCAACCCACACGGGATATAATAAGCAGCTGACTTGAAATGCGGGGAAAAAACCATCCATCCTTCCGGAGCTTCACAAGGCACGATACTAACGCACATTCTTGTTCCCTCGTCATCAGTTTATCGAATGGATGGCCGCTTTCCCGAGGTCGCCGGCAATATTTTTGCTACGTGGGTGCGAGAGAAGTGAAAGGAGTACTAATTTTCAGTTGGGTCTCCGCCGGCCGCCAAGAACGTTTAGAGGTTGGGGAGCGAGGTGAAGATGGAAGACGTAGGATGAGCGGAATGCTGTCCGGGGGGAGAGGAAGTAATGAAGAGTGTGCCAAAGATAGCGTAAAATATAAGAACGAAAGGGGTAATCAATGACAAGATGGGCAAAATGAGCGATGAGGGTGTAGAAGTGAAAAAAAAACAATCATTTGACAAGATGGAAACACCATGGATTATTAACTATGACGAACAACCTTTATTTGAATTAATATTAAAATCTGAAGTTAGGCCTTCCATCCTAGTGAAACTAGTAACACCATCATTTCCGTAATAAGGGAGAATTCAAAAACCATTGAAGACGTATTATTAGTTATCCTCGCTTCACGCTGGAGAATTTAATCAGAGAAAATTATCATTCCGAAGGAATGAGACATCTTTCTATTGGGAAGTAGTAGACTGAAAGTGTGAGGGGAGTAAAGCCAGAGAAAGGATTTAATAGGCATTCATAAATCATAGAGTAATTGTCTGTAAACCGACAAAAATTAACTTTCAAACTGAGCGCAACTTATTATTAAAACTACCATCAAGTCTTTCAAGGTGGCAATTGAATTTACATGTATGTTCTTTACCAATGATGGAAAAATCGACGAAAACCATGAAGCCTCATGCTTGTTATTCCTCCGTCGGTTAATATACATTCTCTTTGGAATCTGTGATCACACTTATGTTACCGCGATCTATTCCAATGTGTTTCTATGAGTTTTTTCTCCATATCACAGTATACTCTGGTATCTTAATCCCATATTTTCGACCTCCTGTCGCAGCACAATTTAGCAGGAAGGAAAAGGGCAATAGGAATTTTGAAGGCACGCCCGTACAGGTAGGTGTGTTATAAAAACACATGAATTTGATGAATACATTTCAGAACTCTACCAAGGGCCCAAACCTCTTGAAAATGACTCAATCAAAGAATAAATTAGAAGAAGACGAAATACTGACAAGCCCATAAATTTCTGAAGGCCCAGATACACTGAGAAGCGATTTGGACTGAGACGTGAAAGACCTGAAAAATGGCAAGGCATCAGGAATTGACAAAATAAAAGGAGAAATTAGAAACGAGCGAAACTAGAAAAAGCGACTTTTTTCTGTTTTTCTATGCGGAAAAACATCTTTGTGGAAAGGATTTCCATAATCAGTGGTGAAGGCAGCCGTGGACATTTTGAAGGACGCATCAAAAAATGGCCACCAGAGAGTTTTTGAAGTCCGGAAAAGGGGATGGAGCAATGGCATTCCATCCAAATGGCACTACATGGTGAAGAATCATCATCATACATTTTTGACGATGAGCAAAGGTAGGTATGTTGTAAAAAATTATAATTATTCCTTAAGGAATAGTCTCATACATGAAACAAAAATAATTAAATTTTTTTATAGACTCGGTTTCACTATTTGTTTATGTAAATTTTCAGAAAATATCTTTTTCCTTTTAGTGCCTCCAACTTACGGAAAGAAATATTGCAAATTTGTTAATTTCACTCAATGTTTCAACCTTACAAACCGGGTACACACATGGTATCATCTTCAGGTGAAGATGATACCATGTTTTGAAACACAAGTCGTAAAATAACACATTAAGTGGCATTGAAAAAGTTGCAATTTTTCTTCTCGTAATGGATAAGTTCCACTAATTCAAGCTTCAAATTACCGATATAGTCCCACAACATAAGTAAACGACTCAACAAATGAGTCTTAATTTAGAGTGTTGAAGGGAGCATTAATAATTAACTACACCCATGATTAATATTAATTTGCCCTTAGTGTTGTCATACTTCTGAATCGCTCAAATGACACCTTAAACTTGGAGCACTAAAACAGTGGGAAAAACCAACCCACACCCTCCTGCTCACACCAATAGGGAGCTGATTGACAGACCACGGTCGTGAAGGCCAGTCGAGGAGGATGAGGGCAGTGGGCGGCGTGGGATAATTTTCCCCGGCGTAAGACAAGTGAGGCGAATTCCATGGGGCGAAGTGTGCAGGCGAGGGAAAGAGGGCGGGTGTTCGTGAGTGGGCGAGAGAGTTGGTCGGAAAGTGGGACGGACGTGGGGGCGACGCCCAGGCGCCCCTCCCCCGCAGTGGTGGGTGCCCGCTCCGCAACCGATCCGGACCCTCCCCCTCCCGAGTCCCATCAAACTCCTCGCTCCGGCACCCCATTCCCCCTCGACACCTACCCCCCGAGAGTGACCGCGAGATGATACGCTCCCGATTTCCCCCTCCCCTCGGTCTCCCGAAGCGAAAGAAGTCCCCTACCCTCCTCATCCGGCGGCGGTATCGGAGTCTGTGCATGCGTTTTTTATCACCTCGTGCGTACCATGGAAACCACCTTCGTATTAAATAATTGTCACTTTCTAAAGATGCCTTTCACTTTTCCGTCGACGGAGCAGAAATGGACGCGAGTGAAAAAAATAGAGGAGAAAAGTTCCCCGGAGAAGAAAGGGAGGCGGGAAAGAAATTCCCTAACGAGTGGAACCGTCAATATTTTTCGGAAAAATATAAGAAAAACAACGCCCCAAGGGAGGTAATTGTGGACACAATCGAAGATTAAGGTAAAAAATTACCCATTTACTTGATAGGAGTTGACCAAAGAGCAGGACAAACGTCCGGAAGATTAGACCGCGGTTTCCAGATAGTAACTCGTATTTGCGTAGCACAATAAAAACTTATCCCGTTATTGCAAGGTAAATTACAACCTACAAATACTTATTGCGTAATAAAATTATCTGCTGGAATTAATTCAATAATAAATCAGTTAGCTGTCATTAAACCAGGACCGTTTCTTAAAGGTGCACCAGTCAGTTTATAGTTCCTTATAATTTCCGCATAAATACCACATTGATTGTAACAATTGGCACAATACTTGTACAGTAAACTGAATAGTAAGAGAATAGGACAGCTTAGTATTACACTTAATAATTTATTCAAAGGAAAAATGTCAAGAAACTGCGGGAGATGCCGCAGCAGTAACTTTTAACGGAGTCATGCGCTAACATTCATTTATTGAAAGAACTTGTGAACCGAATGATGGGTTTGAGAAACGGGCCTCAGAACAGCTTCATTGTCTTACAATTGAAAACAAATTTAATGTCCTCAAGATGTCGCGAGAACTCTTTCCCCTTACTCCGATTATTTATATAAAACAAATGGAAAATGATTATCATTTCTGTGCACGTATACTTAATCAAAACTAAACAGATAACATCAAATAATAGTATTACCATGAATTTCACATTTCTTCGATTTAATTATATAGACTTGCATTGTGAGTGCAATATTAATAAATCTTCTAAATTATGACAAACATATAATATTCATCTGATATTTCAAAATAAAAAAACCTCTGGGGTGATTTTCACCCAACAATAACAAACTGATAACAAAAACATTGATAACGCCCTACATACCTTTACGTTTGTGACAGAAGATACAGACTGTAAAATCGATATACCAGAGCTCTCCTACACCAAATTATCTTCGTATTACATAACGGATAAAGTTAAGGGGTGTTATTTTTTGCACACGATTAAGCGACGCTATTTTTTTCACCGCGAACTAAGAAGAATTCACTACCCTACATGGACAAAAATCCAAAATATAGAAGTCAATGAATTATCAGCAGTCACAAACAGTTATTTCGTTGGGTGAAAGGCAAATCGTAGGTAAAATCTAGTTAAATTAATTGAAATGGTCATTATTAATCCTAATATGGTATATTTAATATAAAAAATAACTTCAACACTAAAAAATACCGTACTTCTTAAGCTGAGATATGATTGAATCAAAACAAAATATTTTCAGAATAAATAGACAATAGAAGGGAAAATACTTCCCCAGCGAATTAAACCGTGTTGGTGATGAACTAAGGAGACTTAAAACCGCACAGGCTTATTAATAACCCTTTATTTCGTAAAATAATACACCCCTAGTAATTTGAAAATATGGTATTCAAATTGAGTAAACGATAAGATTACGCATTCGGAGCGTATTGAGCATACTTAAAAAATAAACGGCTGACCTACGACAGCTGGAAAAGAAAACAACATGTGAGCAAATATTCTAACATCGGAGCGATGGTTAGGAAATAAAATGGGGACTCCAGAATCATTAATGAACGAACCATTCATTAAATAATCAAGTGTGTTATTATGATTAACGTAGGATTACATGTTAGAGCACTAAGCAGCTCAGTATGCACAAACCCCATATTAGATCGTCAGCCACCCCAGTATCATCCCCATCGTTTGGTGGCCCAACAAACAGAATGTCCGTAACACAGGAAGGACTAAGTCACAGTATAAACAGCTAAATCTCAAAACACTAAAAGCTCCTGGATGAGATTAAACAATTTTCGCCGGAAATGAAACCTCTTTCACAAATTGAGTTACTTTGATCCATGCACAAAAGGTGTCCCGCAACTTGAAACTTAGGTCCGTCCGCCATGAAGTGATATTAATAACTTTTTAATGACTTGCAAAATGTATAACACATCACAATTGGTTATTCCGTGAAACTGCCACCATCTACATACATTCACTTGATGCCAGAATATTGTCTCTCGAATTCTTCATACTTTTTATCCTTGAAAATGTGGCACTATGTGACGTATGTCATATACTATATTTTCGTGTATAATTTTTAATTAGTTTTAAACGAGAGATTAGAAAGAGAGAGAAATCAGTTTTGTTGGTATCCTTCTATAAAAATAGCAACTTGTTATTATTCCTTTTTTTCAATGAGTAAAGTTATTAAATCTTTTCATCTTTAGATACCTGATGATGTCGACAAGCATCAAAACAGGTAGTAACATATTAAAGTTTTTGTATGAAAAAATACTGTTTATTTATTCAGCATGTTCACATCTTTATATTTTGAGCGGTTGGTCACATTTTTTGAGAGGTTTACATGTCGTCCACCCTTCTGACAACTGAAGTACAATTCAATTCCTTAATTTGAATGTATCGAAAGAGTCTACGTAAATATGTGCTTTGATTAATATTTGTAAAAGGTTTGTATGCACAGTTTTTTTTAAACAGCAGTCAGTCAATGTGAAAATTCGACACCCGAGTTCTTCACAATCTTCTTTCTTCTCCATCTTCTTTCAATTACTAAACTTATTCTGATGTCACATTCAAAATTCAATCTGTCAATACTTTTAAATTAATTGTTCCAAACATTGTAGTATTATATCCCAACATTCGTTCGTTTTCCGATCCGATAAATTCCATGCTAGAGATCAACACTCTCAAAGTTTTGAACCTGATGCACTGAGTTACTCTGTAGGAAATAATGCGGCATCACATTCGATGAACTTATCATTTTTTTGCTTCCCAATTTTTGTTGTAAAGTAGCGTTGCATTTTACATAACACCTGCGTAATACTGCTAAGAAAATTCATTTTAACACTTTCCCTATTTTTTGAATCAGGGAATACTTCATAGGAGTCTCTTTATTCCCCAAGCATTTCCTTTCTGTGATGTTTATTAGTTGGCGTTTTGAAGCTCTTATACTTAATTGCAACTTCTCCTCATTAATTCGCATCCCTACACTTACACACCTATTCAGCTTTTCACGCATCGTTCTTTTCTTCACTGTAAATTTGAGTTGGGTATAAATGATAATATAGTTAAAGTGCGTATATTTACAGTGGAGTACAAGAGTGTGATTGGGAGGGGGTAAGTTCCTTGTCTTTTATTTACTTTCCTGATAATACGATTACTGTCCACTCCTCCCCATATACGTATTGCAGCCGTAAGTCGCAATTGGCTATACTACTCCAATGTATACATCCAATTAGGATCTCATTACATGCTTAGAAAGGCAGTACCTTTCGAGGGTATGGGAAGTTTTTTTTTTAAACTTTTGACATAGTGTAATTTATGCTTGTCATTAAATTTAGTTTTTCAGTAAATCTATTTTAATTTCTATGAAATTAATTTGTATATATAGCCAGTGAAAATTTTAGAATACCGTGAATTAATATGAAAGAAGATAAAAATAGCTTCAAGGGACTGAAAGATTACCCAAAACATCATTTAATCAGAAGGATACAGAGTACATGAGTATCAAAGGGGAAAACACTACTGAAGATGTGAGATATCTTCCATTATCCTTAGATTTTAAATAGAGGAAGCAACAGGAAAAGAAAAAAATCGCCGATAGTACTCATAAACGACAAATTAGCACAGTCTTACAGTACTACCTATAACCCTGCGAACGTGGCAGCGAACGAGGGTTTGAGAAGCAAGATAATTAATTTGGAGACAATGATGCACGAGTATGCCTCTTAAGTCAATAAAAAATAGAATCAAGATAATATCATTTGGCAAATGGAGAGAATTTACCGAGGAAATAAAAATAGGAGAGCAAAAAATATAAGTGTAAGAACTTTCCCATAACGGAGGATGGACCACCAGCGATGGAAAATGGAAAAATGCAATGGATAATAATGGAAAAGAAAGCTTCCTACAAGAATTAATATCAAGCCACTGACAAAAAAATCATTAAAGTTAAGAAACCAATTTATAATAATAGGCAAAAAATTTACTTATTCTAGGAATGGTGAACACATATAGTAAAGTTAAAAAAGTATCAAGTATTGGAATGACAAAGTTATGATGCTCAGGTGAAGAGAAAGTAAACAGCGAGACCAACAGTAATAGGCTATTAAGAATTTCTATGAGAGCAAATGAAGGACCAAGTATCTAGCTGCATTATATTTTTTTAATTTTATTCCTAAATCTATATTTAATTAGAGTTGAGACCTATATTATCTTTCTTCTAGCTATAAGTAACATAGTGATTTTACCATAATGCCCCCACACAAGCACACCTAATAAGCAAGAAATTACTCCCTGTAGTATAAATTTCAATTCCTTCGATAAATGTGTTTGTCAACAGCAGCAAGGACTTGAACGGTATATTGCAGTGTTAATAGTAATAATAATTAGAGTTCTGCTCTAGGACTCAAGTCCTTTGGGACAGAATCCAAAAGAACAATTCAAATCAAAAGGACAAAATACCTCTAATGCGTCCATGAGCAGAGGGAAATGCACTCTGCTCTTACTTATCTTATCTTATGTCTTATGAGCTAGCTAGAAATAGCGAGAAAATATAAATACAAACAGATATATAAAATCAATTATATTATTTCAAGCGCTGGTCGTGATGAAAAGTTTCATAAAGGCATGAAAGATATCATAGTTTAAACTGGTGAAGAAGTTTTATTTAAAATATGATCAGGAATACCATTAAAAATTCTCATTGCATATTTGTTGTTGACAACTGATAAATATTGCCTCCACATTTAAGTATTTTAAAAAATAATGGACATAAAAAAGGCTTCAAGAAAGAAGTTTTTACGGACTTCTATGAAGAGAACCCTTCCGGGCTTGCCCATTGACGAGCGTGTCGTTTCACGGGTGGACAAACCTGTGACACACATGCCGTAGGAGCCGCGTGCGTTTTTTTTAACTAAGATCGAAGGACTAATAATGGGAACATTACTCTTAAAGAGTGAAAGTGCCACTGCCCACATCTAATCCTGCCTATCCTCCACCACTTTCTCTCCCGTCCCCCTCTCCACACCAGGATTCCTCAACCCACTCGCTCCTCACTTTTTAGGACCTTCACACCCCAGTTACCCCACACCCCGACAACAACTCTCCAGCACCGGTACGCGAAGAGTCAACTCCGCGACGAAAGTGCCTTCGAGAGCTCCGATACCACCAGAAACGCCCAACTTTTCAAGGGCACGCTCGTTTTTTTTCGGCTGGACCGAAGAACCAGTTGTCGTCGTCGGGTGCATTTTCCCGCTTTGTCCATCTCCCTCGCTTTCGATCCGAATAAATTCCTTATTTAGAAAGCTTTTGTGGGGACCAGTGGAGAAATTAAGCCGCGGATCTCGCTCAGATACGATGTCGCCCGATGTCCTTGTGAAACCTCGCCTTCTTCTTCTCCTTAGCTCCCAAATCGATCGGACTTTCTCTGCTACCCATGCGCTCACCATTTTATTATTTGATTACTGAGGAATTGGTGGCGCAAATTAATGAGGGACGACTAGGGAGTCCCCTCTTACGTATGCTGAGTAAATTCAAAAATAGAATCATACGAGTAGTTTGATGTGAAATGCCTTCCCGTGAATTCGCAACGATCTCACTGATTTTTGTCACTTTCTGGTGAATTTCATCAACTTTTCATTCGCAAATGGCAAAAAATGATATCGTGCAAGGTTTCAAGTAATGTATGAGCACATGTATCTTATTACTTAAGACTCATCATAGATTTCCAAATGTAGAACATTTTTATGAAGACGTAAATGATCCAAAAAGCCGCAAAATTAACGCCAAAAATTGTTTTTTTTTGTCTGGAGGAAACAATTTTTGACGATAATTAGGCTAATCATATTAGTCATAGTATATTTGAATAATGCGCAATCCAAAAATATAAAACACAAAATCAAGCGATCCTACAGTTACAACTAACGAAAAGCCTATCCCTCATACTTTAAGCTACCCAACTTTTGATAGGATGTTTGTAAAATACGAAAGACGAGTAAAACATCTCACAGGACAACTATAAACACTTTGGGCATGCTTTCAGCAAATCTTTTTCATGAATTATTGACCATTAAACAAATGTACCTAATACTGGAACACGAATTAAAAAAAAATTAAAAAATAATTTTCAAAATAAAATATATTTTGAATTAATTCCCAATTCAGAATACACATTAATTTCCATTCCAGAAAGAGCTATCCAAACTAAACGGTGTTTTCGAAACATAAATTAGCTGAATGTGAAAGCAAAATCAGACAATAATACTATTTCATATATTTAAGAATTCTAAATAAGTTCATTCTCCATTCCTGAATAATTACTACAGAAATATGAGTACTTCTGGAATTCATGCTTCATTCCAGTATGAGTTCTAGAAGTGATTTAAGTAAATTTTACTTCATCGCAGCCACTGACTTAGTATCACAGATTTACCGGTCGGGTCAAGTTAGGTTTTTGAGAACTATCGGTAATAAAACTTCTCATTTTTTGAGCTCATTTTATCCATTATTCGACTAAAATAGAATTTAGAAGTGAATGATGAAGCAGGCGATTCGCCTGTAAGGTATCAGTGTTATTCGTAGCGTAAGGATAACGGTAATATTACCATGCGTGATTGCCTTTCTCTTCGCATTCATTCCGCGGACCATCAATGCGACGTTGAGATATATTAATAGAGTATTGACGGTTAAAACCTGAAATGTCCACCGCGCGATGGGGAAAGTGGATGGATGCAACTCTCGAGCTCAGTAACGATGGCTCTTCAGACGCAGCTTCGTTCTTTTAGGACGGGCACGACCGGAAAGCACAATGGAGGCGGGGAGGACTTTAAATGTCATGGCCATGATGAGAACTTCGCCATCTTCTTGTTACGAAAAGAGAGTCTCGCTCGATTACGCTTTTTATCTACTTCACCCTCTTTCCTCCTCTGGGGCCGATTGTTCGCCAACTTGGCCGACGTTTCCTTCAGGCTATTGAAGCGAAAGGCACGTGATCCGTCGTGTGCCGTCGAATTTTCACCCCTCAACTCCGCTGGGAAGGCACAGGAGGACAAGCGCGGGAATACAGCTCTCAACTCCTATCTCTTAAGTCCTCCTAAGATCAAACTCGACCTATCTTGGTCGCGGGTTATCAACAGTACTTCTAAAAAGGCAAGATTTCACTGATACGCACGTATACGTTACGAATGGACGCTGTTGACACCTCGTGTCCATTTTCAATGGAATAGTTCCTCTCTGGAGCTGCCAGTCAACCAGACGACTGCAAGTCTGCGGGATGACCGCATCGAGAGCAATCAACGGCCCTCCAGTTTCTCAAAGCTACAAGTGGATTTTATAAGTCCTCTGAAATATCCCTTGATATTATTTCCTCTGTGACATGAAAATTTCAAATAAAAAAGTTTTAAAACCATTCTTTACCATCAAGAGACTCCGCTATGCACAAAGTCCGAGGCATTGTAAACTGGCTTGTTGATTTAAGAAACGGACCCCAGATTACAGACACATAAAAGGAAACGGTGCGGCTGGTTCATCCCTACGATCATTACACCCTATTTCTCATGTAATTCCATATAAGACACTAACACATTACAAAAGTTCCATTTCGACCAAGCTTTCTTTATGCAAGCAGCTTTCAAATAGCTTTTTTGTGCAACCATTGCTTGTAGGATATAGTCATATAAAAGGCACCAAATGCTTTGATAATGAAATTGATATGGTAACTTCAACTGTGGACGGTGAAGGCAAGCTATCGATATCAGTCTCCATAGTCTACTATCTCTCCATAGTCTCTATAATCTACATAGAAATTATATTCTTTAGATTAGAACAATGTAGCGTTGCTTTTCATACATGTGCAGTAATATTTGCCCTCGTAGCCTTAAAAACTTATGAGACTTTTATTTATCATACAAATGAACTGAAAACAACTGTATATAATCGCTAATAACTTTAACTATGTACTTAACCATTTTTATTTAAAGCATATTTAACACCCTGTTGAAAATTTACTCCAGATTTTCGTGAAAATCCGTCACAGGTTCCATAATAATTCAAGAAACTTTTAGTAAAAACTTGGGTAGAATTCCAGGAGGGTATTTATACTATTTAGTCATGAATAGAAGATTTTAATTTTATTAAGAGTGACCAGATTTTACATCTATGCTATTCTTGGGAATGGAATACATTTAAAATGTAATTTACTGTCTATTTAGAGAAAACTTTAAAAAAGAGGTGAAAAGACGATTTTATAAAATTCAAACGTCGTTGACTTTGGATACGATCTTAATTCTTCGATCTTCAACTTTTCTGAATGTCTCTATTGACTTAGTCGTTTCCAATGGCTCTCATTGTTTAATATCCTAATTCCATTGCCTTATTAATAAAACAATAATAACATATATATTTATATATACATATATATATATATATATCTTCGAAATAGAACGCTCTTCAGCGACGCACAAATATATATATATATATATATATATATATATATATATATATATATATATACATATATAATGTAAATTCACTAATAGTCATAACAAACACAGAAACCAAAACACACAAAAGAGGGACTCACTGGTTCTCGAATTTTCGGTGGTCCAACCACCTTTCTCAAGAGGAATTAGGAACAGAATTCCTCTTGAGAAAGGTGGTTGGACCACCGAAAATTCGAGAACCAGTGAGTCCCTCTTTTGTGTGTTTTGGTTTCTGTGTTTGTTATGACTATTAGTGAATTTACATTATTGTACACGTTCGTGGGTTTTCCAAAAAAGTGACTATATATATATATATATATATAATTATATATATATATATATAATTATATATATATATATATATATAATTATATATATATATATATATTCATTTATTCATTTACACATAGAAATAGATAGATATAAAGAAAGGGGATAGGAACACACATAAAAGACGAACACAGGAAAGGTGGGGAAGGCGGATTTGAGCAGATCACGAATGTAAAAATATTTCCTTAACCGGGATATTTTTTCGCCGTATGGCGGGATTTCGTGTTTGAATGTGTATGTATATATTTATATTCTGTGGGGTTTGAAAAAAGAATTTCAATGAAGTATGAAGTTACCATAATGAACACGAAAGAGTTGCATGAATTAAACAAGACTCCACGGGCTTTGTAGCTCCCAAACAAATGTAATATTCATCCCATTGCATTCAGACCAGCAAGGAATCCATCGCAGGCAAAAAGATGCTATCTGACGACCTCTTAATGGACATCGACCGAGGCAAAATATGTTACTAAGATATTAATGGTAGATTAATCGAAGACAGCATAGACGTACAAAAGAAAAACATGCTGAAGGCAGGCCAGGTCTCCTAAAGAGGTACATTGGTAAACTGAGGACCCAAAAGGTGTCGAGAGCACCAACAAACTTATCTTCGGATGACAGCAGCTGATGATAATGAGGGGGATAAAATAGTTCTAAATAATCCAAACAGTGAGCTGCGTGTAGCATTCAGAAAATGAGTGGAAAGGCCCATGTCACTTAGTCACTTCGGACTACAGACCATTCCTCATCTTGAGCATACAGGCATCGTGATTGAAATAGCCCCGTCAGACTCATGCATTTTACAAATCATTGGAGGATGACATGGAGAATTTTTCCCAACCTGGCATAATGGAAGACTCGTTGTACCATCGACACCAGTATCGTAAAGAAAGAACGCTAATACGTGCTCTATAGATTTGACGACAAAAGTCAACAGTACCTGGCACGCAACGCAACTTCGTATCTTTTTGTGGGGTTTGAGAGATGCGGGATAAGACAATGGTGAAGGGCGTCGAGTGGCAACCTAAAAGGCGTGGCGACCGCTCTGAAATGTCCAAGGTGCCCAAACGTACACTCTCTCCCTATTTTATCGCCGTCTCCCTCTCCTTCTCTTGCGACCCTGACTGTAAAATGTTTGACTTGATATGCAAATGACGGCATACATCAAGAGCCATATATCTTCCCAGCCAGGTAGAATTCACGAATATTCCCCTCTATATGCCACCTTAATTTATTTATACTTCTCTCCTTGCGAGTGGCTTGTTCAGTTACACTCTCAATTAACATTTCGATGTAGTTCGCGATGCTTGTCACACTACAATATTTAGTCAAATTAATAGCTAGGCTACAATAATAACGAAAGTGCACGAATTAAGTGCATGTTTTCTCTCTACAGAGTTTTTCAAGCGTCTGGCTATAATGTCAGCATGCTTTTTCCTTAATTGTTAGTTTAATATTTCACAAACCGTTCAAAACTTATAATTGCCTAGCACAATGACGCGTTGATCATTAAAACTGCAAAAGAGATAAAAAATCTTAAAAAGGTGATGGACGCCTTGAATATTTATTTACTGCCTTCATTAAATGCTATTTAAACATAACCAGAATTAATGTGCATTCGAAAAATTAACATTACCTTTGTTAAGATGTTGTGAAATTTTCTTAGGAAAATCAATTAACATACATGCTCCCGGAATTTGCAACCAAAAATTTATTGCTACATTTTTATTTCATAATGCACATTAATTTTATTTTTCAAACGTAAAATATAGGTCCTATATTTGGATTAAAGAAACATTTTCCTCAGGAAATGAAATATCTGGTGCTTTCTCGGCGTACGTACTAAATATATTTTCCCCGGGTCCTTCACCACGTAAAGTTATTATTTTATTAAATATTTGAGTACCCTACAAGCCACCGCTAGGGTGTGTGGCAGGAATTGAAAACACGCCGGACTGATTTTGACCCGAATATGACCCACCGCGGTCGGACAATGTAATTCTGATCCCTTATCTTTCGTGGAAAAAAGTGACATTAAAGCTCTCTGTTCTACACATAATCTGTCTAATTTTATTGACACGATCTCTCTTACCGTAGTACGATGGTGGTAATCATACGTCTTCAGCATCACTGCCAAAGAGACGCCCCTCCAATTTATACTAGAGATTTAATATGTAATCTGACCTTCGCTCCATGAAATATTGTCTGGCCTAGTCGCTCTAATATTTTGGTTGCACTACTAAGTTTATCATGACAACGTTTTACAAATCTAACCCTTTTTCGCTGCACGCGATCCAATCGGTTCTTATCCAAATTCTCATTCTCCACCGACCTTTCGATTTCGATTGACTTGCTCATCTTTTACAAGTATTCTGATGAATGCTTCTGAATCCCAAAGGGTCTATGTCTAAAATTTTCGTCGCACGCGTATTTGCACTAGTATTAGAGTCCTATGGAACGCAGTCGAGCGCTCTGTTGACCTGGTATGTTCAAAATAATAAGTAGCCGACCGTGGGGTCAGGTTTCGTGCTAGCTCGCGCTCTTCGTCTTTGCTAGCTAACTCCTCGAACGGCTAGAAGCTGGTGAATGACCCTTCAGGATCCATATTTCTTGCTCTATCCAACTGAAATGCGTCATTTTGTTCACACCGCACTCAAAGCCTAACTTTTGAAATATCCCTTACAAGTGAGCACAAATTCGATTACTTGGATGGCATTCAAGATAATATCTCTCAGCTCGAGCAGTTGGTACATTAACCGACTAGGTATTTTGGGCAACTTTGATTGTTAATGGTATTTTTGTTGTTCCAAGATTTGAAATTATGGACGCGTGAAATTCAAAAGCTAAGGTATTATTACCAACAGTCAATTTCAAAAAGATACTCGTACAATTAATAAAGAAATCCTGCAGATATTCCCAAAAATCCCCTCTTTCATGCATATGACTAATTACATGAGATAAAGGTCTATTGGCTGTCTTTACATGTGAATAATTCATTCCCAACAGACTAATAGTCTAAATAAATAATTGGTCCACATATACATTTGAGGTAGTATTATGTCTTGGGACAGACGAAGTAGGGATTTTCTCTTTCCCTTGAAGTACAGAGTACGGCAACATCACTTCTTTTTTTATGAAGCAAAACCCCTCAAAAAAGGAAGTTATGTTGTCGCTCCCTGTCTTTATTTGGTTGAATAGAGGGAAATGAATGGAAGGGTAAGAGAAATGCCTCGTTCAGAAATGTGGGTTTTAGCTTCAGGAGTGGGCGGAATGGGCTCGAAGGATGATGGAATGGGGCCATAGGTTGACGGTATGGGTTCAGAGTTGCAGAGAAAATGTGCATGTGATGGGTGATAATAAGACTGACTGGATTTGATATGTGGCCGGGTAGATTGATGATGGGGAAATGACTGGTTCAAGTATTAACAGCAGGTGAAGGCTGTTTTGTGAAGGTTATTGGACCGTGGTATTGATTGGAAGGTCAGCTTGTGAAAGTGGATAAGATGTATGCATCAAACATCTTTTGATACATACATGTAAGTTCGCAATGATTTCAAGGGAATTTTGTTGAAAAGAGCATTGTATCCAATGACATACTCAGGTTCAGTTTAAAATGAACTCGTTTCACTTCATTTGGATTAAAACTCAGAACACCCATTTTTAAGTTATGTGCAATATTTATGCCAACAATTCCACATTGAACACCAAAACACCACATTGTACGCAATAAATTTATTAAACAATCATCAGACACTTTGCACAACTGGAGGAGAAGAGTATAGTGGATACGAGTATATGTCTAATCAAGGATTCTAATAAAAGAAATTCAATTCTACAGCCTCATAAATTAATTAAATACAATAAAGGTTTACAGGAGCATTTATTCCATTTTTTTAACTCTATCAGTATCATTAATAATGAAAAGTTTTCAATATGGAGACATCCTTGGTATGAATTAAATATGTGATGTAAATCTAACCTGAAACTGACTGAATTGAAAATTATTCAGATATTCTTCTGTTGACGGTCTTCCAGTCTTCTAAATGTTGCGCTTCTCCACAGAAATTTTATTTTTTTTTCCGCAGATTGTATGTCCTGCTATGACCCAATTTTTAACATTAAACAATGACATAGGAGGTATATCCGAAAAGTAAGGGCCGTTTTCTTACGAAATTTAAATAATGGCGGGTCAGGACAAAATTGTACCTATGTAGCGACATCTAATGATTGTATTCGAAGCCATTGAAGTTATTGTTTTGATTCAGTAGATATTTGCCAGTCGAAGAATTCAGATTACAACGTACAGGGTCCATCAGAAAAGTAATGCGCATTCTGTGGGAAAAATATATTTATTGATTGTACTTGTACAAATCCTTAAAATTCTTCAAAATACTCTCCCCCTGAATCAGTACACTTTGGAAGGTGTGTCTGCCCGTATCTGTCCGGCAATGTTGTCGCACTTCCACCATGTCACACGAGTGATGTATCATTCATGCGATAAACTTGAGCTCGAGCATACCATTCATTATTCGCGCGATTCGAGTTACCATGTAACTCACTAGAGCTAGTGCAAGAGTAGCCGTATTATCGTATTTAATGCCAGTGTGTATGGTGTATTTAATGCCAGTCAAAGATAACAAAGGTGACAGGAAAAAGCTCGATTTCTCCATATAAAAACAGTACCTTGAAATTCTCAACGGATCTTTTTTCTTCTCAGCCCTTTTCTAACGTTTGTTTTCATTGCGTTTTTTGTCACGCAAGCCGTTAGAAATGGCTCAGCAGAACTAACGCACCTCAATTTCTCTGGAGACATTGTGAACATAAAGACGATCGATGAAAAAGATGGATAACTTTCTTTTGAAAATCCTTAGCCCATTTCGATAAACCATTCGTCCATCGCGCGGAAAATTGAGTTTCAGAGCACTGTGAAATTTACGAATGTATTCCTCACATCAACTACTAATGGAAGAATACTCGGACAAGGGTAAAATAGTGTATTTGAAAGAGAAATATACAAGTTAGGCATCATTTTAGAGAAGTTAATAAAAAGTTTATTTTTAAATTGAGATGCTGCGAATTTAACATAACAATCGCAAGCTTCAAGTATATATCCATAGAAATATCAATTACATCGTTCTAATTCATTATACCAGTAATACGACCTTGTCTTTGGCTGTTCAAAGACGATGGGTTTAAAACTTTCATTCATCATACCATCCACACATATGACTTACACCAGTGGCCGGCCAACCGCGGTTCGCGAGCCACATGCGGCTCTTTGGCCCCTTAAGTGTGGCTCTTCAACAATATACCACGCACGGGCGCGAACGTACAGTGCGATTGAAACTTTGTGGCACAAACGGAGAAGTTGATTTTCTGTGACATTATTAAATTTTCTTTCTTTACAATTTGCCATTGGCAACCTTGAAATGCAATTTCTGGATTTAAAAAACAAAGGATTTTGGTGCTCGAAATTTGAACGTCTTTCTGCTGATACAGAAATATTGGAGATAAACAAATATAAACTTAGTTCACAGCACAAGTGGTCTGGTTTGAAAGACCAGGAGTAGGATGATATGTTTCCTTTTTAACAGCTGGAATAGTATTCCTGACTCATATAATCATCTGAAAAAACTATCTTTTGCTGTTCTTTCCTTATTCGGGTCTACAAATTCATATAAGTCATTTAATTCTATTGAATTCCGAGGACCTTCCAGACCACCCTCGTCAGTGAGGTGGTTTGGACGGACACATGGAGAGGATGAACGAAAGGAGATAGACGAAACATGCATACAAGACGAGTGTGGGTGGGAGAGTTGAAAGGGGTCGACCTCAATAAAGTTACCTCAACCAGATTGAGGACGTTTTTAGTAAAGGCCAGTGTAAGAATATCCTAATAAAGTTAATAATTATGTACCTACCTATATAGTGTAAGTTCAAAAAAATTTCCTCTCAAAAGAAATTTCAATAGTTGCACTGTTGATATTTGATATGGTTGCTAATGAGTTTGCCGACCACTGCCCGAAAGTAATAATAATCTCCCTTAAGTTTTTCATCGACTGAAATACATCATCTGGTATACTTTAGCGCGTCACAGAAATTTCATAAACCTACAAATTTCTACTCCACTCTATAAATTGGGAAGTTAATTTTCAAATTTACAAAATAAAAATACTGAAAATAAAAAATGCAGGTTACTTAACTGTCACATTTTACATCACTTTATAAATAACGCGAAATATCTTACAATAGCCTCCAACAAAAGAAGTTTCCCAAGTCATGGGTACTTATATAAGCACCCAGAAAGAAGGGAGTCTTCTTTGAAATTATTTTATATATCCCACACTATTGTCATGACACTCTCTTCACTTCTTTATCGCCTTTTTGGACAGAAGTAAGACTATAGGCGAGGAAAATCTTCGATTTTCCCAGCCGAAACAGCAGCACGTGCGAACGGCTAGAATTTCCAATTACCCTTGAACGTTCGATGAGGAGGCTGCGGAGACCTGGCATTCCTTTTGCAAACTACAGAGGCATCCTCCGTCATCAGACGCAGGTCGTGCAGTTCAAAAATTCTATCTTTTTTTTTAATAACACTTCCCATAAGGTACCAAGGCCAGCCATACAATCGTCCCCTACCAGAGAGAACAATGTTCCGGCCCCACTCTATCATTTCCTCCGGCCCATTCCGACTAATTCCTGCTTATGATAGCATGGTCATGCACTGCCCTCGGATGATCTGCTGTGACCCCGAATGCGTCGGGTCTCCGAGGCTCCCCTCCCACTGATTCCGTCCTCGCCAAACTAACCACCCGTTGCGTGGAGTGATGGATACTCCGATTAAATTTCAAAGACGCAAAAAAAATTCCACGTCTATGACGCTGCACCGAGAAGCTTGGAATCCTCATGAGTTTACACCTTTACTCATCACACGAATGCCCCAATGGTTTTTTCACGGTCGCCTCGATGCGGTGTCTAGTGGAATTGCCTCGAGGTCCCGGGTCCGAATGCCGACGGTGGCAGAATTGTTCAGGAAAATTTCCGATCCTTAATCGGGTGTTTTGTGGAGAGTACATCAAGTTGAGGACGCCGTCCAACGGATGACAGGTTAAATAAACTGCGGATCTCTTGTCATCATTCATTAAGATTGGGCTAATGCCCACGCCGGGTTTCTCTTCACCTTTCCCCCCATTCCGTGAACATCACATTTCTACCACATTTTCTCCACATACCACAGTCTCCTCTCTCTAACTGCGCAAATCATCAGAGCTCTCTCGGTCATCTACCCTAACCACCAACACAACTACTTGCTTCCCCTTCTCTGTAACAACGACGGGTAGAATGTCTTTCTCCGACACGATTCCCATAATGGTAAATTTTTTCGCGGGAAAACGAAATTCATTATTTAAACTTATAAAGTAATGAAATACTATCTAATTTCGTAACCTTTTAGTGATATCACATCTCAAAGAAGATTATCATCAGTATTCTATGGTAACGTGGCTAAGAATCATGAACAAAAGGATGGAGAGGTGAGTAAATGAGTACTTAGGAGAAGTTAAGTTTGAGTTTCTAAAGGGAATGGGTACGCGTGATAGCAATAGTGAGTTCACAAGTAGAAAGGAAGATACCAAGGAGTTGTGTAGTTCAGACAAGATGTATTTATATGGTTGTGGGTTTTGAAAAAGCATTATGCAGATTACACTGGGCAAACAAATGAACATTTCACAGAAAATAGGAGTAGACTGGAGGGATAAACGACTTATCCAGAGCCTATAAGTTTCAGACTAGACGGGTACGGATGGCAAATAAATAAAAGTCTGGATGGAAATTAATAGGCAGGTACGTGAGACAGGAAGGCTATTACCTGTTCTTTCAATTAATACGCGGAGAAAATAGTGAGGGAGGAGGGACTTTTAGTATCATAGCTACTAATCAAATCAGTTAGATTCGCGGATGATGATTAAGCGTCAGTTAGTCAGTCAACCAACAGTTTTCAATCATTATTGATCGCCTTGAAGGATCAGTGCAATAAGTATTAATGAGAATTACTCATAAGAAAATTAAGGTATTGAGATTCTCATGAAATGGGAAAGCTAAATTAAATATTAAAGGTTACTTACATACTACTATATACCAAAACAGATAGAACATTTCACCAATTAATGAAGTGTTTTAGATGAGTGCAGCTGACTTAGTTGCCACATTAAAAGAAGAATTGCGATAGGTAAGAAAGCTTTCACAAGGAGGCGGGAACTTATGACTGTAAGTAAGGATTTTCAAGTAGAGTTGCAAAAATTCTAAAATGGAGTATATTTGTATTTGGATGGGAAACTTGGTTGTTGATGCAAAAGAATTAAGCTTAGATTAGAGGCTTTCGAGAGGTGGGGGTGCAGAAAAATGAAAATGAAATGGACGGTAATTGATGAAGTTCTAGGTAAGCTAGGTGACTAGAGAAGGTTGTTAGGAGAAATTTGACCTGGGAGGAGCAAGTGGATACAGGAGATACCGAGAGGAACTCAGATGCTGAAGACTATAATAGAGGGGGAGAATGGGAATGAGGAAAATAGGCATTTTGGATAACATTAAAGGAAGTAGAAAGTACGAGTACTCACATGTACAGTTAAAGATTGAGTTGTGTTAAAACCAAGTATATAATCATATAAAGGCGATAAGAATATAATTCGCCCATTACTTTCATTGCATGCCTTTCCAAAATTATGGATTATGTATTCTGTGCTAGGCTGATGAAATATTCGTGGAAGTACAATATCCTGTCAGAGTCTCAATTTGGAGTTGTAAAGGGAAAATTATGAATTCTTCAGGCCAATCATTCTTCACTACCACCAACTTAATATTTTAACAGCTACCTAACAGGAATTCTGTCCTGGGGGTATTCTTTGATTTCACTTATGAGTACCTTTAAATTTGTCAGTCATGGCATCCTTCTCTCTAAATGTGATAGATTAGGCATTAGAGGAGTTTCGCATGGGTGGTTAAAATTCTGGTAGGTTGGACTTATTCAATCATCAGCAAGTAGTAAAATTTTATAAGGATGGTAAACATTTTTTGCCTGATGTTAGACCAGTGTGTTCTGGTGTTCCCCAAGGCTCAATTCTGGGACCAGTTCTATTCCTCATTTTTATATTATAATATAATAAATATTTATGCAGGATAATTATGTATGCAGATGATTTAAACATTCTTGGTGGGTAACCAAGGGATACATTTATCATAGAAGAGCAGGGTGAGGCAGTTTTGAAAATGTCCAAATGGTGTTCAGACAATGAACTAACCTAAAATGATAAGAAGACATACATCTTCTTCTATACTTTTTTTAGCCGTCACCAAAGATTATTAAATTATGTTGATAACTCTGTATTGAAACCTGCTGATAATGTGGAATTGGGGTGACACCCAAGATAATAAAAATAAAAGGTGAGATTAAGTGGGTCCATGTAACCCAAAGAGTGCATCAGAAGATTGAATATGTGACGATGACCACGCCCAACAAACCACATGGAAGTTACATTTGGAGTGATGGCTCAGAACACGTCCCAGCTACTCGTTCTGAATAGTTCTGAGTGCGATCTAGTAAGGTTCGTTATAGCTAAAACAAAGCAGCGAAGGTAAATGCGAAAAGAATTAAGAGCCATAGATTACGAGAGAGACGATTAAAAAATGAATGTGTTGTCCTGATGAGAAAAACAAAATTTGCACTTTTCCAAAGATTTCAATTCAACTCTGTGGAAAAGTGCAATTTTTTTTCCTCATAATGACGAGCTTCCACTACATCTCGGCTGAATCTGTCGAATATATATGTAAAGTCATGGACTAACGGTTATCTGTGATCTCATAGAGAGAGCCTATGCATGAGATGAAAATGTCGCATGCCAACTCGGGCTTGAATAAGTTCATATAATTTCCCGACGAAAACAGCTGGCTACGTGGATGAAGAGTAAAACATACCACAACTCGCTTCCTGCTCTTTTTTAATGGCGTATTAACCGTCATGATAAAAAGGATTAGTAAATAACTTCCTTTCCAACGTATGAATGAAACATACGTAGTAAATAACTTCCTTACCAACGTATGAGTGAAGCATACCTATTTAACACGCTGGGAGGTTTTATCCTCGAATGAATATTCTCACACACTCCCACAAACACGTCCCGCCGTTATCATTGATTTCTTACAAAAATGGATACTATTCACTAGAAACTTCATCATGCAAAGCTCTGTAAAAAAATGGAACGTGTTACATCGTCCTGTACTGCTTTTGCTCCATTAAATTGACACTACTTATATTACTTCTGAAAGACATTCAAATGCTGTTATTGGTCGATATAACGGTTAAGTGCTGATGAATTTAGTTCTTCTATATGGTACCCTGGATGCCACCGCTAGAGTACGTGTAAGGATGGAATCTTCATGATTTCTAATGTCACTTGAATGTGTAGACCAATTGTATCCTCACACTCTCATCGTGAATGAAGACAGTGGAGCTCCCTTCTTGTAGAGCGACTTAACTAATAACAGTCGGAAAAGACATCCTCGAGATACTACGTAATTCATCATTACTATTACGACATGGGCAACATGTTGGGGTTCGGCGAAAAGAGGGTTTGCACGTGAAGGGGGTAGGAAACGCTACTTTATAAAGATACCTAAAAGGATATCTCCTGCACCTTAATCACCAATTCGTCCGTTGTTCACTTAGATGTTTAGGTTCTAATGCGACCAAAGATCGAATTCACGTTTTTAACTGCCATCCTGCTACGTTTATAGTCACAAACTCTAAAACGCTAGCATAAAATATTTTGGAGCGTCTCTGAAATCACATATGACCACTTAATGGGTACTAGACGAACCTTCGAAAACGAATGACTACCATCAAGATCGAGGCCACCCTGAACTCCGCAGTGCCAGTCTGTACAAACTGTTTGTGTAGCTTTTTGCGATTTATTTAAATGTCCAAGGGTTACAATATCGTATAAAAAGGTATATTTATATTCCGTTTGCCAGGACCACTCACTGTGCTCGAACTTATCCAACCTGCCTGCATTTCAATGAACAATGTAAGTTTACAAGTGACTGTGCAGTCCTTATTTTAGTACGGCATTATTTTCATTTATATTTCGGTGCTAGAAATTTTTTCGAAAATCCCGACTGAAGTAGACTAAATAATAGGGATGTGATAGAACAAATTGTTGCACATTTGTGAGAAATCGCTAACTACTAAACCAACACTGACCTCTATGTTTGGCCGTGTATTAAATGTTTTGATGTAACTTACTCTAAGGAACCACTGAAAGGTATTCTTAATTTGCATGATACAACGTAAAGGCAGGTAGGTGTTAAAAAGAAATGAAGAAGGAAATAAAATACCGTAAGGTACTTAACAGTGCAGTACCTGTACATAATTTATAATAAAAAATAGGTTTCTCTCGTGATGCGTAGAATTCGAACAGTCTTCGGGGGGCCTTCAAAACCCACCTTACTAGTTAGAATGCGTTGAATGAATGTTATAAAAATGTATTTAGCTATCCTAAGAAGCGATAAAAAAATTCTGACGCGAACTTAATAAAATTTCATTTTGAGAGTAATCGAAATCACGACTTAAATGCATAAAAATTAAGGTAATTACGTGGAGCACCTTTTATAGACGCGAAATCACGTGAAATCAGTATATGACTATAAAAAATAACATTTCAACGGATTCTTCCCGGCAATTTCAAACACTCTTCTTACCAGTTTTAAAGCGAATATGGATGGGGTCACAGTGACCATCCTTTTTTTGTTGTTTCTCCTCGCACAGGAAAAGCAGTTCCGCCATGGGCTATGTGCGTCAGTATTGAGTTTTCGCCCTTCTTTTAGTTCCCTCCCTTTCCTGTTACATCATTTTTTTCCTTCCCTTTCGTATCATTATACTCTTCCCTTCTCCCTCATTTCACAGTTCCGTTCAATCAGGCCCTTAAATCAGTATATAGATGATGGAGCACACAGTGTCTCATTTAAAATCGAGAAAAAAGAAACAAAAAGGAATGCGCGAGATTAAAGTCATAATAACAGAGAGTTGATGGTCAAAATCCGGCCGGAGTTATGTCAAAAAACTCAATGATTTTACAGGGACGACAACAGCGACGTGACGGCGTCAGTGATCACCGGACCACTGTTAGATAGATCTTCGCTACAAATGGGGAGTCTAACCAAATCAAAATAATAATTCCAGCTTCATAAATGATTTTTTTTAATCCTGTGGCTCGTGTTATACACCCTATCTACTCAGGACACGGAAATCAAGGTCCTCCTGCCAGTGGCAGCAAATCGGAGACCGACTAGCTCTTGTGTGGCGAAGAATTCCCCAGCAATCAGGCTCTTATCACTTTCAAGTAGTGATAATTTTAAATTAAAAAATTATAATAAATATGATTTTTTCGGAATGCAATAGGTTTGCTTCGGTCAACGAGTCTTCGAGTTGACTCGTTAAAAAGTATGCCCAAGTTTAAAAATTATAATACCCATACATGATGACTCACACCAAATATGAGAACTCATAATAACTGCGTGAAACGGGGAAGTACGATATCGTCTTCATTGGTAACTTCATCCTATTCATAAAGTATTCCCCAAAAATGTTCGGCCAAAAACAACGATTTTAATTTTTTCGAAGCGTTAATGAGGAAAGAAGAATAATGTATTCGATACGTCCAATAAGGATTTTAAGTGCTTCAATTAGCTTTTAACAAATTTCTCTGAAGCAGCTCTCAGATATAGTCAATACTTCCAATAAGAACACGTAAATACAAACACGGGGATCCAGGAGATTTTTTCCACGCTGGAAGCACAGCGAACATGCCACGCATTGGTACTTAGGAGTTGGAAAGATTTTTTTACGCTTCCTTTCAGTGTTTGTACAACTAGATTTAATCTGAAAGATGAAATGCTTCAAAATCTCGATAATTAGGAAGTGAAATATATTTTGCAAACACTCAATCCTACGCTTAGAGATACTATTCCGCGATGGCCATTACTACCACGTTTGCAACATCGAAGATATCATTAAGTACTCTCTTGCGATTATCCTTAAAATAGTATTAACTGTAATAATTAGGTAGATGGGGATACGACTGATAACCGAAGTCATCTGCCCCATTAAGGACAGGTCTTTTGGTAGAGTAAGGATGTTCTGGGAATGGTGGAAGGGTGGGGAGTAATCCGGCGACGGCACTAGCTGACTGAAAGAAAGACGGTAAATGGTGGTGAAATTTAACGTACGATACCATCCGAAGCACGGCGTACACAACTTGGAGGTCCTCTCGACATAAGTAAGCGCCCCAAAGTAGTGATCGGGAACTCTCTGAAAAATTCAGTAACCAAAGATTTGATTAAAGTGTTCTCCACATGGTACCGTAAAGATGGATTGGGATGTCTCTGAAGTATACTACCAACCCTGGGATTCGAACCCAGTGCCTCTAGGGGTGGGGAAGTCAGCACACCATTCATCGCACCGAGCCAGTCTTAAAAATATGTTACCAATACACGAGTATACTATTTCGTCACGAAATTCAACCAATTCAAAGAAGTCGCGATATCCGGGTTCAAATAATTAAGGAATATGCTATTTTCCTTTGCGTATATCCTGAATTCATACGCTCTCCATAAAGTTAATAATAATTTCAATGTAGATAACCGGAGCCAAAATTGCACACATGGTGGAACACATTGCTACAACCATCGAGATGGATGAGTAACATAACAACATGTGATTGGAACTTTAAAAACCCACCACTTGGAGGGACGTGAAAATGGTTTGAGTTACGGTTGAATAAGGGGTTTCACGAGAAACCTGTAACCAGAAGTGCGATCTGATGGAGGAACAAAAAAATTTCGACTCAATTACCAGGTATTTTTAAGAAGTTAATAATCTAAGAGTTTCGTGCCTGGTCGAAAGACAGGAATAATTACGGTTAAAGAATCCTGGACACGTCCCGTTACACCAAAAGATATTTCCCCTTCCAGCGGTGGATTTGACACAATCACGAAACACGCAACGGAATTGGATGAGGGCAGCGAACCTCCACAAAAAAAAAGATGCGCCCTTCAACTTCGAGCACGTTCCTATGCTTTGGAATTAGTAACCGCCAATTTTAATTTTTTTTTCGCGACGCTACCCTATTATTATGGCACATATACAGGCTCCAAACGGGAACATTTCTAATTTTTGAGACGACTTATTCAAATGAAGATTTCACTAATGTTTCCGGGAGTTTAAATAAATTGAATACGGATAAAATGTTTGCAAATCACAGAAAAGAACAATCAAATTATGTCTTGAAAGCGAATTCTTTGACATTTGGCGCTCTCGTGCCTCGGGCCGTTCTTTCAACGATGTATCAATTCTGCTTCTCTCATCTCTACCTAATGATCAAAATTGTGTGGATTGCACTTCGAAAAGCTATCCTTTTAAAAATTCTCAAAAATAGCTATTCCGAACTTTTAGAAATATTGAGATATTAAGATTATTAAGCTATTTACAAACCTATATTCTTCCATGCTACAAATAATTAAAATTAGCAATATTTCATCATCTATAGTTCATCCAAAAGGAATTATACATGTGATTATCGGAGAGTAATTCTTGCATTCTTGTCTTATTTTGTGACCTAGGTCTCTGGAGAGCGATATCAAATCCAACTCCTCTTCATTAAATCGCGTATGTAGCACAATCAAACAATTGAGAGAGAAATAGTGGAGAGGCTACCGATAACGGAGAGTAAAACGAAAAATCCGCAGAGTTCATACAAAGCAACATAGTGTTACAATTGCTGGATCAGGATTTTTTTAACATATGTACATCTACTTTGGCCCGCAGCACAATCCTAGATGCCAATTGAAGCGTGATACCTAAAGTTATCAACATAATTGATCCTCCTTATTATACTCCGCAGTACTTAGGTATTATTATCGTGAAGAGAAAATAATTCTTTCTTCCCGATGGCTAACTAAATTCATGTCTGAAAACCTATTGAAAGTTTTTTCTATCTATTGTAATGAGCGGGAATATGAAGACACATCCGTGAATACGAGTACATCATGATTTCGTGCTGCAATATGATGCCTTGAACTTGCCATTTTTTGATTTTCCACATTCTCGCCAATTGATATTAATCTAATTGGCTCTTTCAATTGTTACCATTAGTATAAATAAAACGATGTGATTTTGAAATAGCGGTAGCTTATTTCTTGGCCCTCATGCCCACAAATCAAATCTCATAAACGTTCACGGGGACGGATATCTTCAGAAAAATGGTAACAACGTGTTCAAAGGACCAAATAATGTGTCTCTCAGGAAAACTCCAAAAAACTAATCGAAGCATATCTTCCAAAATTCAACCGTGGGAGCATTTCTTGGATATGCTTTCACACGAAAGGGTTTGAAAAAAATCGCTTATAGCGTCTTTGAAGGCCTTGTGCAAAGGCCTATCTTTGATGCCGTAAAGGCACCTCAATTCCACATCCATGGGAATAAAATTTCTGTAGCTTCTTTATACCAGCTTATCTTTATCATTCCATGCCATTGCCGGCCTTTTCCACCTTGTTTGCAGTTTACACAGCAGGACTCTTACGATTTAACGATAATGCGACAACGCTATGCCCGCTTCCGATTGGTAGTGGTATACGATCCGAATGAGAGACTACTTTAAACTCGTCTTCGTACAATTTCAATATAAAAGAGTCATTATTTCACTAAGATATGGAAAATAAATCACGAGTGATATGACTATAGAAGCTAAGGCTGAAGGTAAAGGTCCAAAGAAAATATTTAACTTTCAGGATACATATGTTGGATGGAATGAAGGGAGGAGAGATGTACGCAGAATTTAAAAGTGACTTTATGAAGTATCCGAGATCAAATTGTTTTTTTTTGCTAGGAGAGGCAAGTAATGTATTATAGTATAGGCAGTGTCTACCAAAAACCTAACTCAAACAATAGAATAACCATAATAATTTTGTGAAAATGACCACCCTACTTAAAAAGTTATCTCGATCGCTATTGAGCGTAATTTAGCGTTTCTTTTACTCTGGATACTCATTCATCCATGGAATTGCATTTACAACCCAGTATTTCGACAAAAAAATTTAATCCTCCCTTTAAAACTTGATTCACCATGTTCTACTGAGACAATAAGTGAGATTTTGCACGTGACTTTCACACGCATGAAACGAGCATCAGCTTGGAGAGCCGATGGCACTTGACCCTGGTACCGCCTCTTCTTAGAGAGGAGCCAATTTCCACAACCTTTTCCCCATGCCCTTCCAGGCCACAGAATATCCAAGCCGTTTGTTAACCTCCAAGTTTTAATGATCAAATGGATTCGGAATACGCTCATCTGGCTCCGAGTCACCGAAAACCGATTTCGAACCCATCCATAAATGAAAATCGTTCCATCACGGACGCTATTCCTTAAAGCTGACACCGATGAAGAAATAAAGACCGCAGAGTATGATGAACAGATTAAGGTTATATTGGAAGGGGTTCGTACACTCGCATTTTCGAGATGGATTTTCAAAGAATGTTTTAGACAGCCTTTTATACAACAAGTTAATCATCCAACATGAATAAAAAGTCTAATATTGAGTGTGCGATAAAAAATTATATTTTTTATTTATGTATAGACATTTATGATTTATACATACATATATAGATATAACCCCTCCCATGGACTACAACCTTGTCGTGGTGGAAGGGCTTGTGTGTTCCGATGACCCCTAGAGCTGTGCTGGCGGGAGTAATAATAATTACTCCTGGAAGGGTCACCCATGCCAGATAGGTCGAAGGTTAGGAGCCAGACGAAAGGTAGTCCACGCAGCGTCTGTTCCTCAGTGAGGCGGCTGCAATGGCGTCTGACCCCAGTGGGGCGGCCATTAAGTGATGGTGTCACGTTAAAAACACTATTGAGGAAGGCAACGGGAAACCACCTCAATTAACATTCCCAAAAAAATAATGATGGAAGTAAAACAGAAATTGAGTCCTGGCAACTACGGGACTCGGCCCAAGGGGCCGTGTGTCGTGCCCGGCAGCGGGGGAGGCAAGGCTTCCGCGGTCGTCATCCCACGAAACCCTTGCAGGGAAGAAATAACTGCAGCAGGACAGAAGACTCAGAAGAAGGAGAAAGTAGTTAGAATAGGAACCTGGAACGTCAGGACAATGCTGAGGAGAGGCAAATTAGAAAATATTAAGCGAGAGATGGAAAGAGGTAATATAGATGTTTTAGGTCTCTGCGAGGTGAGATGGAAGGATAGCGGGGATTACTGGAGTGACAATTATAGAGTGATATACAGCGGCGGGGACGAGAGCCAAAGAGGGGTTGCCGTAATTTTAAATAAAGGGGTAGGAAGAAGCGTAGTCAACATAGAGCAAGCGACAGATAGAATTTTACTCGTAGAGATTAAAGCAGAGCCGACGAACTTGGTCATTGTTCAGGTATACATGCCACCGAGCAACTACAAGGAGGAAGAAGTCGATAGGATATATGATCAGTTAGAGGATATCATCGCGAGTGTTCCTGCAGGGAAACATTTGATAGTGATGGGGTATTGGAATGCGACGGTAGGCGAAGGAAGAGATGGTGGTGAGGTGGGGGACTATGGGTTAGGCAGAAGGAATGAACGCGGGGAGAAAGCAATTGAATTCTGCAGGAGACAGGGGTTAGTCATCACTAACACATGGTTTAGACACCACAAAGACACAAATAGACACAAGGTATACATGGAAAATGCCAGGTGACTCAGAAAGGTATCAGTTAGATTATATTATGGTTAGGCACAGGTTTAGGAACAGTGTGATAAATTCGCACAGTTTCCCAGGAGCGGATGCAGACTCTGACCACAATTTAGTTGTTATGAAATGTAACGTTCGTTTCAAGAAGATAAGGCAAGGGTGGCGGGTTAGGAAATGGAATTTAGAAGCAGTAAATGGATTAACGAGGAAGGAGTATCAGCAGGCTGTAGAGAAAACGATGGATGACGGTAAAGAACTGAGTACTATCGAAGAAAAATGGGAATGTATCAAGAAAGGGATATTGGAAGCCGCTAAAGACAATATAGGAACCGTTAACGGGAAAAGGATAAGGAAACCATGGGTAACGGATGAGATGATTGCAAGGATGGATGAGAGAAGAAGATGGAAAAATGTAAACACAGAGTTAGGCAAAATGAGCTACAAAGAGTTAAACAATAAATTGAGAAGGGCCACAAATAAAGCAAAAGAAGAATGGTGGAAAACGCAATGCGAGGATATGGAAAGATTACAGAAGAAGGGTGAAATTGGTGCTCTACACAGCAAGGTTAAGTTATTATCGGGAAGTAAGAAGGCAAGATCTGTGCTAACAGTTAAAGATAAATGGGGTAAGATAATAGTTGAACCAGGAAAAATCCAAGAGAGATGGAAGGAATATATAGAAACACTGTATGGTAAAGAACTTAGGCCGACAAGGTTAGACATAGAAAAGGAACATGACGTAGAAGAAGATAGCTTAGGTCCAGGCATACTCGACGATGAAATAGAAAGGGCATTAAAGGAGATGAAAGCAAATAAGGCTGTGGGGGTGGACAATATTCCTGTAGAAATGTTGAAATGGTTAGGGAAAGGTGGGAAGAAGGCCATATATGGACTCATTCGTAGTATCTAGGAGGAAGGAATCTGGCCGGAAGATTTTGTGAGATCGGTGTTAGTTCCTATTCCAAAAAAGGTAAAGGTTTCGTCATGTGAGGATTACAGAACAATAAGTTTGATATCCCACGCAGCTAAAGTTATTCTCAGGATCATCAACAAAAGGATAGGGAGTAAGGCAAATGATTACTTAGGGGATGATCAGTTTGGGTTCAGGAAAGGAAGAGGTACGCGTGATGCCATTGCAGTAATGAGATCACTAGTCGAGAGGAATATAGAATACAACCAGGACGTTTTTGCCTGTTTTGTAGATTTCGAAAAAGCGTTTGATAGAGTGAATTGGGAAAAATTAATGCGTGTATTGCAGAAAATAGGAATGGATTGGAGGGACATGAGACTGATCCGCAACCTGTACATGTCTCAGACTGCTCGGGTGCGAGTGGGGAACGGAGAGTCCGGATGGGCAGTGTTAGGAAGAGGTGTAAGGCAGGGTTGCCCATTGTCACCGGTACTGTTCAACGTATATGTAGAGGAAATGATTAAAGTGGCATGGGAAGAACTGGAGGTAGGAATGAAAGTCGGAGGGGAATTCATAAAATCGGTTAGGTTTGCTGATGACCAAGCATTAGTTGCTCAGTCAGCCAAGGGGTTGCAAGCATTGTTGAGTGAATTGGAGGTTCAGTGCGATAAATATGGGATGAAAATCAATGTTAATAAAACAAAGGTTATGCGATTTTCCAGAAAGAAAAAGGCTAAGCTAAATATTAAAATAGGCAGGGAAAAAATAGAGCAGGTAGAACAGTTTACATATCTCGGAAGTGTTTTGGACCAATACGGTCAAAGTGGTAGGGACGTAAGGAGAAGAATTGCGCTAGGCAAGGAGGCTTTCTCAAGGAGGAGGGAGTTGATAACGGGGACGTTGAGTAGGGATGTTAAGACAAGACTCGTAAAAACTCTGATATGGAGCGTATGGTGCGGAAACGTGGTGACTGAAGCAGGAGGATAGACGTAGATTGGAGGCTTTTGAAATGTGGGTGTGGAGAAGAATGGAGAAGGTGAAATGGACCGAAAGGAAAACAAATGAGGAAGTACTAGAAATGGTGGGGGAGGAGAGGGGTTTGTTGAGAGAAATCCTATGGAGGCAGGAAAAATGGATGAAAGGCGTATTGAGCGGTAGTGGAATGTTGAAGAGGGTAATAGAGGGGAGAATGTTGGGCAAGCGAGGTAAGGGTAGGAACAGGATAGGGATGTTGGACGGGATGAAGAGAGGAAAGAAGTACACCGAGATGAAGAGGGACCTGATATAGGTTAGTTTGCTAGGTGGGGAGTCACAAAATGTTTATTTGATAGTTGTGTCTATCCAAAAACCTACCTTAACCGGTAGATTACCTAATAATAATATAGATATTAATATAATTATTATAAGGTAAATATAATTATTATAAGGTAATCTACCGGATAAGGTAGGTTTCAATAGGGACTAGTAGGGACTCTCCGTTCCCACCTCGCACCTGAGCAGTCTGAGACATGTACAGGTTGCGGATTAGCCTCCTATCGTAAATACGTCCTGATTGTATTCTATATTCCTCTCGATTGGTGATCTCATTACTGCAATGACATCACGCGTACCTCTCCCCTTCCTAAATCCAAACACACACCACGGTTTATAGAATTTTTTCCAACGGGTCAACGACCGATGTAGTTACAGCCACTTTTACGGCTAATTGGAACGATATTGACACGGTGATGCGCCACGCATTTTAACACATGCCCATCTTCTCGAAAGAGATAAGAGGAAAGCGCTCCAGGAATTCTTGTGATCACATTGTTTTCATTAGTCCCTCCTAAACATTGTTCCGCCCATATTCTCCAAGCCAACTCCTGTTGCCCCGGAAGTGAAATGTGTCGGGGAGTGAGCGTTTAAGTTCAGCGATCAGAAACACCACTCGCAGGAATCCCAGAGTCCATCCATTAAATTCCCGAAGCAGTCTCAACACGCGCCCATTTTTCTCCCCTGCCATGTGCGTGCTCTCCTGAGGTGCTCGCTGCGCGTGCATCGTGCGCAGAGCAGGAATCATCGGAAGGAATGAAATCGTACGGGAACCAGAAATATTTTCGTTTCGACCCGGAATGAAAGGAGACCAAGTCCGCATTTCAAATCATTCTGTCGTGATACGAAACCAAAACACGTGAGTGCTGCTTATACTCGTACACCACATACCATTCTGTGCGCTAGTTTATTCGAAATAATGAATTCATATTTTGCTATCAATATTTGATGCACGAACTAATTTGAGCGCTGATATGTGGATTCTTAGTGTAGTGGAAATGGAATATTTTACACTTGTCGTAAATTTCTTAAAATCGTTCCTCCCTGTTGCAGGAAGATGACGTGCGTCGTCGAACCGTGTTGCCGAGTACGTTCATACACAGTAAAACTTTATCAAGATTTTTCATTTACGTAAGAGTTAATTTTTCATAAATGTGCCTAACTTTAGAATACAATCAGGACGTATTTGCCTGTTTGGTAGATTTCGAAAAAGCGTTTGATAGAGTAAACTGGGAAAAATGAATGCGTGTATTGCAGAAAATAGGATTGGATTGGAGCGACAGTAGACTGATCCGCAACCATGTCTCCCAATCCATGTCTCAGACTGCTCAGGTGCGAGTGGGGAACGGAGAGTCCGGATGGGCAGTGTTAAGAGGAGGTGTAAGGTAGGGATGCCCATTGTCACCGGTGCTGTTCAACGTATATGTGGAGGAAATGAATTAAGAGGCATGGGAAGAACTGGAGGTAGGAATGAAAGTCGGAGGGGAATTCGTAAAATCGGTTAGGTTTGCTGATGACCAAGCATTAGTTGCTCAGTCAGCCAAGGGGTTGCAAGCATTGTTGAGTGAATTGGAGTTTCAGTGCGATAAATATGGGATGAAAATCAATATTAATAAAACAAAGTTTATGCGATTTTCCAGAAAGAAAATAGCTAAGCTAGTCATTAAAATAGGAGGGGAAAATATAGAGCAGGTAGAGCAGTTTACGTATCTCGGAAGTGTTTTGGACCAACACGGTCAAAGTAGTAGGGACGTAAGGAGAAGAATTGCGCTAAGGCCAGGAGGCTTTCTCAAGGAGGGGGGAGTTGATGACAGGGACGTTGAGTAGGGAGGTTAAGAAAAGACTCGTAAAAACTCTGATATGGAGCGTAGCTATCTACGGCGCGGAATCGTGGTCGCTGAAGCAGGAGGATAGACGTAGATTGGAGGCTTTTGAAATGTGGGTGTGGAGAAGAATGGAGAAGGTGAAATGGACCGAAAGGAAAACAAATGAGGAAGTACTGGAGATGGTGGGTGAGGAGAGGGGTTTGTTGAGAGAAATCCTATGGAGGCATGAAAAATGGATGAAAGGCGTATTGAGCGGTAGTGGCATGTTGAAGAAGGTAATAGGGGGAAGAATGTTGGGCAAGCGAGGTAAGGGCAGGAACAGGATAGGGATGTAGGACGGGATGAAGGGAGGAAAGAAGTACACAGAGATAAAGAGGGAGTTAATGTAGATTAGGTTGCTAGGTGGGGAGTTACAAAATGTTTATTTGATAGTTGTGTCCATCCAAAAACCTACCTTAACCGGTAGATTACCTAATAATAATGCGTAACTAGAACTTTGTGTTCAGGCGTGCGTAGAAACCAGTGTGTAACAAGTATCTCAAATAAATTAACGGGTAGCATTAAATTTGTTGAAATAATTTTTCATACTGCTCCACCACTTCTCGCCCGAGATGGTTAAATTGAATGACAGTATGAAAGTTTCTACAAGGGATTAATATTTAACCTTGGAGTGGAACTGAAACATCTTCTATTATAAAATATTAATTGAAACCTTATTTAAGGTTTATTTCCATATCGTTCGAGAAAGCGAAGTAATGGGTTCGTATAAATATTTGAGATCCAAGACCTCGTGTGAAACATAGAAGAAAATTGAAACCAAATGAAATTTCAAGTTTTTGTAGAGGCTTTTAATGTACGCATTTTATATTAAGATATTATTCCTTTTAAGTTAAGGCTCGATCAATACACAAACAAATATATATTCTTGCTTCCACTAAGTCACTTCTCACTGATATCAGGATACTTAAAATCGTATATTTAAAAGTGGTTATCGCTTTCGATAATCGAGTAGTTTTCAATATCCTTTACTGAAAACAGAAATAAGTCCGATGCATATTTTCCATCCGATTCTTGCATCCAATCATCAATCACAAATGGACAGGGCGATTTCTAGAGGTTGTACGCCGGAATCAACATTATTTTGTAGCAATCTAATTTTGTTATTGCAAGTGAAAATTTAATTCTTCGTTCAAATCTCTCTTTTTGATCTCGTAACTGCAATCGTTCGACAGTTATTTTTTACCCTAATACGGCAGCTGTTTCCCCTGCGAACTATGGATGGTATCCAGACATGACGACTACCAAGTGAATAGAATGGTTTGAGGTTGTGGAAGCGATTCATATTTGAATTCAAGCGTAAATACTCCCGTCGACGAAATGAAAACACAACCTATGAGCAAGCGCAAAAGTCGAAAAAGGCTTTGGATCTTGTAAAAGAATTCATCCGAGACTTCGCACTGAATTTTCGTTCATTAATGTCTGTACATCCCGATTTTAGTAACCGAAATAAACATAACACAAAACGGCCTTGATGCCTATAATATTCAAACCGCTAGATTTTAACCTTCACTCGAGTACACCCATTATTGCATGATGATGTAGATTGGATTACATGTGTGCAAATGCAAGGATGTTATGTGTTTGTAAAAATGTACATATATATTTATATATAGACACACGTATACATACGTGCCCTTATAGCGCCCTGTAGAATATTGAATGGATGTAGACATATTGTGCAAAACTAAATCGTTGGAAAAGACACCCCGTGGTACTAATATAGTATATAATATGAGAGTTAACTAGTGGTTTTATCATCTTTTCAGACAATTAGGTCTATAAAAAGTATTTTCAACTCAAATCTTCAAGTGTATTTTTCTTCGGTCCTCAAATTTCGTGTCGTGTACTTTGATCTCTTTATGTCGCGCCCTAGAAGGAACTACTGAAATGTTACTATAGTCAGTTTACTCTACGCGAGAGTTAATAATCACCGTGGATCTCTATGGCCATAACAGGTCTTTCTTTCAATGTGAGTGAACTCAGAAAGTTTTGATTCTAAGCTTCCCAGTTAATCATATTATGGGAGTGATTGATGGAGAAAGAGAAAGAGGTTCAGGAAGGATGAAACCCATTATGAAACTCATGAAATCCAACGTGTAGTCACGCTCCTCTTATGCTAGATTGAACAGACTAAAGTTTCTACTTTCATTCCCACTGCTATTCTTTAACCATCAAAGGATTCCATAAACAAGGTCACTCTCAAAAGTAGTAGGACTGAGTCAATTAAAAACAATATTGCCAGAATTGATACATTCACTCAAAAGTCATGGAACTAACACCCCTGTGCGTCCAAACACTGCTGTCAGCGGATTTTTCACATCTCGTACGTATGTTTTCTGGATGGCAGCGCCCGGAATGCTACTTGGTCTCTCGTCACGGCCTGTTGTAACGCTTCCACCGCGCCATGGTGACGTCCTTTCAGCACGAATTTGAGGCGGGGAAGAGAAAAAGTCTGGAGGGGTATTGTCTACAAAAATCAGATCCTCACTTACATGGTCGAGAAGCTGTTGGCAGATCCGCGTGCGAGGCTCCTTTTGTTCATCTAAGAGCACTCGCGGCAGCAACTTCGCACACAACATTCCATGACCATGTTTTCGGTCACAAGTTGATGCACATCACTTTTAGGGACGCCAAGTTCATCAGAAACCATGCGAACATTAAATCTGCGATCCCTGTCCAACAAAGCCTTTACTCTTGCAAGATTTTCGTCACTTTTTGAGGTCAAACGGCGTCCTGAACGTTCGGCGTCTTCAACATCTTCTCTACCCTCCCGAAACAACTTGCATCACTCAAAAACACCCGATACTACCTTGATCAAAAAGTTCCCGGAATAAACACCGTGTGGCGCTCCCATCGTTCCGATTTGAGTTCTGTTTTTTTTTGTTAAATTGGTACATCTGTTGTTGATATTCCCTTTAAATCTTAGTGTCATAACTTGACATTTGCAAAAGTTACGTAGCCAAAAGTACATCTATCTCTGTGTGTGTTGGCGATTTTTTACAATTGCAGAAATGGATTTAAATTTGCAACAACGAACTTGTATTAAATTTTGCGTAAAAAACGGATTTAGTGGCGCACGGACATTGGAAATGTTGGAAAAGTGTTTCGGCAACGATTCTCTAAAAAAAACGGTCGTTTACCAGTGGCACGAGCGGTTCAGAAGTGGTCGTGAGTCAATCGAAGATGATGAACGCAGTGGCAGACCATCGACATCGAAAGTCGGTGAAAAAATTGATAAAGTAAAAGAAATGTTGGTCAATAACCGCAAATTAACCATCAGAGAAATAGCGGAGGACTTGAACATTGCCTATGGATCCGCCCAAGACATTGTGGTTAATGATTTGGGTTTCCGTCGTGTAGCAGCAAAGTTGGTGCCAAAAGACCTCAATTTCATGCAAAAAAGCGACCGTGTTGACGTCGCAAAAGACATGATTTGCGAGGCTGAATCCGATCCCACATTCATCAAAAGGATCATTACTGGAGACGAGACGTGGGTTTATGAGTACGACACGCAATCCAGACATCAGGCAAGTGAATGGCGTTCACCAAATGAGCCGAGACCAAAAAAACCACGTCGTTTTCAGTCAAAAAAGAAGGCAATGCTGACGGTTTTCATGGATTACAACGGTGTAGTGCATCATGAATTTTTGCCAGAAGGCCAGACAGTAAACAAAGAGTATTATTTGGGCGTTATGAGACGTTTGCGTGAAGCAATTCGCCGAAAGAGACCAGAAATGTGGGCAGAAAACTCGTGGATTTTGCACCATGATAACGCACCGTCGCACAGTGCTATCATTATTCGTAATTTTTTGACGAAAAATGCAACAAATACCATCCAACAGCCACCGAATTCACCTGATTTGGCTCCCTGTGACTTCTAGCCTTCTTCTAGTGACGTTTTAGCAGCCGAGAGGAAGTAATGGAAAAATCGCAGGAAGCACTGATGGACATACCGAAAACCGAATATAAAAAATGTTTCGAGGATTGGATCAAGCGCTGGCATAAGTGTGTTGCAGTCGATGGGGATTACTTTGAAGGGGACAATATAGATTTAGATGAATAAACTTGTATTTTTAATTTTCTGAATAAATTCCGGGAACTTTTTGATCAAGGTAGTATATCAATAGCGTTATCACCGTAAGTTGCCTCGAGCACTTTATGAGTCTCTTCCCAGGTTTTACCCAGTTTCACGCAAAATTTGATGGCGTAGCGCTGTTCTCGTAACGAGGTCACGTTATAGATGTTTCGCAAACGAACGATCTAAACTCCGCAAAGGCTGGTAGCTAACTGCTACCGGCCTTCAGCCTTTCCTGAGACTCAAATGCCTCGAACCCAGCCAGAGAAACCGCATCTAGTTCATCCGTTTATCCGGGAAAAAATTAGTCATACTACTTTTGGGAAAAACCTTGTATTTTTGTTATCCTCTCTCTCCCTCTTCACTACAACGCTTTAGCAAATAAATACTATGACTAGAGCATTCACTTCCTTTCTTTGATCACCTTCGAAATTTTAAATTTTCCAGAGGAATTGGGTGGCAACCCATTCACTGTACACCCCGAGGCATATGCCATTTCAGAAGGGAAGGGCGGACTGATAAACAGGTGGCATGTGCTCGTTTAGAGGGCTCCAATCCCTCATCCCGAGGTATCGAAGGTGCGCTTATTGACTGTGATTTATCAAGATAATGTATTGACGGTGCGAAACAAACAGAGCTGATATAGCTCCTAAGAAAACCAGTTCTCACACAATTAATATCCACCACAAACACTTTTTTTGGCCTAGAAAACAAAAAACCGTGAAATAATAATTTTTCCGTCTAAATGACCCTACCTATTAACTACCCCAGACAGAAACGTCGTCCGTAAAACTTAGGTTTAATCATGAATTATTGCCCCAAAAGCACGTTCGAAGAATGAACAGCCTTTTGATTTAGGCTCAAAAGCGTTGTTATTAATGACTTCAGTTTCCCTCATGATATAGAAAACTTCCATTTCACTGAATGAAATGTACCCATCTCTGATGCTTTGTGAAACTTTTGAAATCGAGTTAGTTGATCCAAAACCGAACATCCAAGATTATCAAGTAACATTTAATGGCACTTGTTTGGTAAATAATACTGGTTTTAGGAAAACATCATCATTCCTGACATTGTCACCATCCCCTCTGGTCCCGCTGTCTGTGATATTTGAACTTGCCACTACCTGTGAATATACGAGTACTCACATTTCGCCTATACTGTAAGGGTAGTAAAATTGAGATAATATGTTACCGATAACCGACATTTTCCGCAGAAAGAAAAAAGGTTTAATGCTCTAACATTTAATTGTACAAAAATAGGAACAGGGATGAATTTGGAGAATTAAGTTCTAACTCAGGGGAGCCAGGGCTCTTGACACCGATTACTTAGAATACTATGTGCTGCACGTCATCAATTGTTCACATTCATATAAGTGTTTATAAGTAACTTTAGCATAGAAATCATAGGAATATAATAATGTACCAAAATGCGAGCAATTGCAGATGTACAAAGAAACAAGATCAAGGAAAACATGAACTTACAGAATAATTGGGTGGAATTATATACTGAGTTTGCAACGTTTAACCAATTAATATAAATTTATCCATTTTTCGTTACGCTAAAAGCCACACTCTAAGTTTTTTTGGGAAATTGATACCCGTTTCTTTCAGACAAAATTTCAATGTATAATAAATTGTACACAGTAAGTACTAGGTACGAAAATCAATGTTTATACAGCGTAAGGTTGGCTTCGGCGAAACTAATAAAATATTTACCTAGTGTCCTATATCCAATTTCTACATGTATTACGGGTGATTCAAATAGTAAATTTTAAGAAAGATAGTAATTACCGATATGCTGAGGATACGTGGAATCACTTCCTTATGATCATGCGCTCAGCAGTCAATAAGTTCATTCCCAGTAAATTCATAAAAGATAACACGGAACCTAGAGGGTTCAACACGGATGTTAGAAAGGCATTGAGACGTCAAAGGCTATGTCACGCCAAGTTGAAAAATATTAGGGATGATATTTCTAACGGAAAATGGAATGAACTCACTTCTGATTACAAGATATCTACGGGCGAATGCCAAGAAGGAATTTAGGAAAGCGTTAAGTGAATTCCAAAGGAAAGATTAGCGGAAAATGTAAAAGAGAATGCGAAAGTATTTTGGTAGCAGGTCAGTAATTTTCAGGGCAACACCTCAAAAGTTAATTCACTCAAAAAAGATAAAGGCGAAAGAATAACCAGCAACTTGGAAAAGGTTAACTTCTTAAATTCCTTCTTTCAAAGAGCCTTGACCGTCGGAGACAAGTCTCCGATAGCTTACCAATTCATTTAACGCAAGGTCATGAAACATATAGCTGCTAATTCGATCGTGAAACACCACAACAGTCAGGAATTATTGATGAAAAATCCGAACGGTTTCCGAAAGGGTAGATCCTACGAGACACAGCTTGCGCTTTTTTTTTCATGATATTCTTATTTCAAGACAGAGAAATATTCCAGTGGACACGGTTATTCTAAATTATAAGAAAGCCTTCGACAAAGTACCTCACAGTTAACTACTCGCAAAGCTAGAAGCTTATGGCATAAATAAAAATATCCTGTATTGGACTAAAAACTTTTTGAATGGTCGGGTACAAAGAGCAGTCATAGATGGATTAAGCTCAAATGCAGTAGAAGCTACTTCAGGTGTTCCCCAGGGAAGTGTTTTTGGACCACAAGAACGGCGTTGTCAATTGGTTCAACTGTCAGGCGGCGAGCTTATATGCAGAGGGTTTAAAGAAGCTGGTGCAGCGATACGAAAAATGCTTAGAAGTGAACGACAATTATGTAGAGAAGTGAAGTAGGTTTGTAGCTAACTAAAAATGTCAATAAAATGTTTCATATAAGTATATTTTTTCCTGTGACCAAACGGCTCTTACGTTATGAACATGCCTCGTATAAAATACTCGCAAAAATTTGAAATTGTAGTACACCTGGTTTCGTCTTCGCAAAACTCACTCCTCCTTAATCCTCGAAGAACCACTCTCGTCACAGGGTCGCTTATTCCGGATTGTGTTAAAATTTCAATATAGTATCTTTGGAGTAAGAGTTTCAACGACTGGCATAATTGAAAAATGAGCTAATCCAGTTGCCTTTCCACTAATTCTTACTTCTAGTTGAGGCTTCCAGCAAGACCTCTTATGGGTTACTATCTATTAAGACCCAACTATCGTTCATTTTACTAGGTAATTAGATTGAAGATGTTAATGAATCATAATAATGAAATAAATTGTTCTTTCCTGGACACATTGATCAAGGTATTGAACTTTTGAAGTATTTCGCCGCCACGTGAATATGGCGCCACATCTCGCATGAAAGTTTTTACGGGGAAGAGAAAGCAAACTACGAATTCAAAATAAAATAAGATAAAATTTTATCGCGTTCATATTATACGAGATATTTATATATTCGTATTTAATCATTCGGAAATCCAAAAAAAAATCTGCATTGATGATGCCGATTTCTTTCAAAGAAACTACATTCATCATGAGTGGAGCTTAAATAAAGTTAAACATCCTAGTTTTTCATGCGTGTCATGACGATAATGAACTAATACCCATCGTGATCTATCCTATCGTTAGTGTAATACCATTTCTACGTTCTACGTCGTAGCAGCTGAATTGTTTCATTTATAATATTTAGGGAAGTGAATTTAATTAGGTGGAACATTCTCGCAGTGAGGCTAGAGTCACCTTAAGCCTCTCTCCCTCATCATCACTTTCACTCGTTCCCTCTTCATGAACTTCTCACCTCCTCCCCTCACAAATACGCAATCAACCCGTCCTCTCCCTCGCATCTCCCTCCAATGATTCCCCTACCATCCTATCATGGGAATACCCAGCACGACGGTGCGTGTGCACGCGCTTTGCCTAGAAGAAGATGCCTCGTGCGAAACTTTTCCTTGGCATGCATGCCCTCAACCTTTCACCTCTCTCCTGGGAGAGTGACGTCAACGTCCTCCACCTCTTCCTGTAGCGCCACACCCCTACAGTGTCATCCCCCACCGCTTTCGTTCAGTCTCTTTATGAACCTCCCTTCCCCTACTCCCATTAACCGCACGGGGTCCATAGTCACAATGTAACCGAGAATTCAAAAAGATATGCGATCCGCTTGAACAACCCTCTCGCTAATATTTCCCTCCACGTGTATTAGAAGAGACTCCGTACTCTTAGTCTCGCCCCAAAATAAAGACGACTATCTTTATCTATTACATTCGTTTTCTTTGAACGCTGACGATCGGGTTCCATTTACAGACTTCTCGAAAAGACGTCATATGCGCGCTTGTTTCGCGGTCTTGTGGCTCGAAAAAGGGAATTAAAAAATTCCGAAGCGTTCACACCTTCACCTCCACCCAGCGTGATTAGGGTTATTTCACCATATTGGTGCTCATTTTACACCTAATATACGTGTGATTCAGCATCTGTGAATAAGAGTGGTATTTAACCACCGCGCGCCCTTGTACCAGGTGGGGTGTAGGTGAATGTATACAAAGCCTATTGTATTTGTGAATTGTACGTTCAGTATACGAAGAATACTAACCGATAATAAGTGTCTGAATTGTATGTTTGTCTGCCGTCTTTCAACGTCTTTTCTTGTCCTCTTTGTGTAGACATAGGAACAGTTGCTAAACCATGTAACACTCGTAATCTACATATATAGGCATGTTGCATGATTGGCGTCGGTCGCCCCCTTTCCACTCGGTGTTTGGTGGATCGCGGGGTGCCAGATGCATGAAGAAATAGAGTGAATGCATATATGATATATATGTTATGGTATACCCTTACCATATACTATATATCACATCCGCCATCCCCACCTCTCTTGTGTTCGTCCTTTATATGTGTTCCTTTACCATTTTCCTTATCTCTATTTCAATGTGAATATATATATATATATATATATATTCTGATTCTGATGACGACGGCCGTGCCGTCGAAACGTAAATATCTACTGTGTCCTTCTTCTATGTTTCTGTGTGTTTAATATTTATTAACCTAGTGTTTGTGTGTTTATATATATATATATATATATATATATATATATATATATATATATATATATATGGGTCGCTGTAATACCTAAGACCTCAGGGAAAAATATTTCCCCCTCAAAACGTCTCTGTAAAATGTGCCTATCAATTTATTTTGATCAACCCTACCCTTGAAACGATTTGCATTAATGTCCACATTTATGGTTTGTACTCTGATGTAAGCGGAAAATTTCATATCAAATGAAATAATATAATTGCAATAAAGGTAAATATATCACCAACACGAATCATTCATGAATAATTCAGTTGTGGCCAGGTTCAATTCGAAAAAGTAATTGCAATCGAAAAAAAGTTAGGCCGAGATTTGTGGAATTCCATTATGATGATGTGAAAGTAAAACAGTGTAAACTTTGCATTTCGCAGATGATACATGCATATCTACGAGTATTATTCAACTAGTTTTACTGAGCTGTAGCGTATTCAGTTCTCACTATGAGTCCAGATGATGCACCAATGTAGTGTAACAAGTGTATAATACGTACATAAATCAGCTATGAGACGCAAAGTCTACATTGTGTTAATTTCCTATCATCTTAATTAAAATTGACAATATACAGTTGGGAAAAATTGGTGATCAGATATTGTAACTTCCTTCTTGTTTCGAGTAAGCTTCGTCATCAAAAGCTTCTCCTTCCCAAAAGACAGTTATAAAATCTTGGGATACTATTTCAGGTTCCTTTTTAATTTTAAGTTATTCAAACTAAAAATATTACTTTCCATTTAAAATGCAGGGGAGACTTATTCAACAGTAACTATATCGCCGATACGAATAAATCAGTTCGCTATCTGAACGAAGCCTCTCTTGAGAGACCGACTTCCCTGAATCACAGATAGACTGGAATAAAACACTATGAAGATACAAAGCATGTTTTTATGGAACAAATACACACGGACAGTCTTGGCATCGTTTGATTGGCCTCGTGGGAAGGGAGGGTGGGTGAGTTTTGGGACAAACAAGAGAAGAGTGGCGGCCTCCAAAAAGAATGACGTCTTCGGAAACGGCTATTGTTAAGGAATTTTGTACCCACCACACTCACGTCATCTCTCTCTCTCTCGACTCCCTGGGGCTCTAAAAGGAAGGCCACATGGATGGCCACCCCCCCCCCCCCCGGCCGCGCTACCTCCACATCCCGTGAGACGACCGCGGAACCGCATACACGCTCAGGAATTCTTCTGTTAGAACCTCCAAACCCTTCATCCTCTCCTCTTCGGAAAAATGAACGAATGGAACACGGTAGGGATCATCTTCCTACGTCACGGCGACGAGAGAGAATTTATGCATGTTAAGAGAATGTGCGCACGACGATGGGGATCTGAAGAAAGATCCAATGTCTCACGGCGCTTAACAACGCAATCCGTTCCACTACTTCTGCGCAGAGAGAACGCCCGCAGCAAATCGTTTTGGATTCCTTATGCATGTCCGATGAGCAAATTAACTCGAATAAAGAAAGATGCCCATTTTCATCTGAAGTCAACCTGTTTTCTCTGTGGGTATCTTTAAAGGGATGAGAAATCTGTGGCTACTACTTTCAAGAAGGTGCGCGTAAACATTATTTCCATCAGCATGCTCAATCGCCACTTTGTCGAAAATACTTATGTATACCTGATGATACGAAAATTTTCGTTTATCAAGGTGCAAATATTTATTCGAAAATGCTATCGAGCTGGACTGATATGAAAGCATTGCAGGTGGAATCATCTCGAAGTACCAAGTCCCGTATTTTTCTATAATGCTACTGATCATTGTAAACAAAATCGGTGAGTCGTAATTCAAAGGGAGAATTTCACGTCAAGCTATATTCAACGAAAATATGAGTTTAAGTGAGTATGTGTCAAATAAATGTCTCACAGTCAGAGTATGGTAAACTACCATGCGATGGTAAATACCTTTTGTAAGAAATACTCTACTTCGATATAGAATGTTTTTTAAACTTAAAACGGACGCTCTCTGAAATGTATTCCACGTATCTAGTCGGTTATTGTACGACACTGTCTTGTTCTGGGACCATCAATTTTTTAGTACAACGGCCTTTGTACTCAGGGTAATTTATGCGTCACAAAACATCACTAGCCGAAAAAAATACATGTCAAACAATTGTTCCACTTTGGCATCCATGGCCGAACATTCCACTATCCATTCACCATTGCCGAAGCAACAAAAAATATTTTCCTTTGGCATATGAATTAAACGTGTGCTGGTTTTTTTTATCCTCCATACCGCAAATATTTACCACACAACAACAGGATATGTTTATAAAATTATTCCTTCAAACTGAATGTTTAAGAAAGGTTGAAGGCCATGTTAGAAGTGAGAACACTAAAAAAGCTAGTTTAGGGAAGAAAGAGAATTATGGTAGGTAGAATTTTCGAAGAGATGAATAAGGAGATCTTGTAAGGCAAGCAATAGGAAGCTCACGCGAAACGTAGATCATAAAAATCTTTATATTGTCTTACCCTGCAAGCCGGCAGGACGGCGTATAGCAGTGCGTGTTAGGTCACCAGCCATCGAAGTAACGAAGGAATGCCCAAAATCCTCGAAGATTACCGTGAGTGATGAATGGTACTTTGCAGTCCACTAATCATCAATGGACGATGGGTGAGCGGCTCCCATACAAGCTCCTGCCCCATTGGTGGATATGCTCTAAGAGAACAATGGTAAAGAGTTGTATCAGACAATGTAAAACCATAACTAAAACCCTTGCGGGATATATTGAGTTTTAATAAAAATCATAATTAACATTACTGATATTTCAAAAACTACATTCGAATTTCTTTTCTCCTCAAGAAACAAGACGCGACTACAATTTTCATTGCACGCTCTTTATACCTAAGTGTTTTTTTTTTCGAAATTGATATGATTTTCAGTTGACATTCGTGAAATTCATCAAAAACTTCAGCTGCTTTTCTATGCTGTGAAAAAAGCACGTTGTAAAATTATTTTTGTCTATGTAAGTGCTCCCCCTCAGAGGCTTTCTAGATCTGCTACGGTGAAAAAGTTTAATATTCCCTCAATTTGTAAGCTCCTAAATATACAGTTATTATTTCCCACTCTTGCCTAAGCGTTTGACTAAATGAGAATGCGTTCATCCGTGCAGCTAATTAATTTCGTTTCCAGTAGTTGAAGAGTGCAAACCTGAATAGTGCAATACGAAGTTTTTTGAGCATGGAGCTAAAAATATTATCCGCACATATCCGTAAACTGTAGGCCGCACTCGGGTAAAAATTCTTTCCGGTGAATTTGTGAAATTCCGATTTATCTAACAGAGGCCATATCTGACACTGAAAGCCTTATCCAAACTATGAATGCTCCAAAAAGCAACCGCACCCAAGATTGAAGCCAAGGCTTAGTATTCGAGTAAAGAGATGAGTACTTGCTTCAATAAGCTGATTGCCTCGAAGTTTAAAAACCGAAAAAGTCATGTTAATCCAGAAATCTGCCGGTGAAAATTAACAATTTCAGCGTCCTAATTAATACTTGGCCGATTCAATATAAAGATCGGCTCTCCCGGCGAAGCGATTGATAACCTAATTCACTAAGCACTAATAGCTCATGCGATTAAGCAATAATGAGGAACCAAGGTCACAATTCACTAATTGATTATCCAAACTTGAGCAGCGGTTAGAACACAATCGGGTCGAGGGTACTTCGGCGCGAACAAACTGTGTGAAAATCGTCACCTTCAGTTCCTGCTGTGTTAAATCCTGCCGTTTCAATTTTGGAATAACCATAAACCATAAACACAGTATTCAACCGGAAGGTCGGTTTGGTAGGTGATGGTAGAGTTCACCCAGTACCAAGCCCGACGGCGTGTGAATCATTCACACATCAGGGTCGGGGGGCCAGTTCCTTTCCCTGTGCCGGTTATGGTTTCCCAGGAAGATCTGGTCCCCGAAAAATCACATAGCTGCAGGTGGAGCTGCAGGTGCCCAGAGTGCCTTGAATCGAACCCGGGACCCAACGTCCAACCCCTATAGTCCTACCCTCTACTCGCCCCATGAGGAGACATGCACAGGATACGGATTAGCCTCCTGTCCCTCCAGTTTATTCCTATATTCTGCAATATACTCATTAGTTTTTCCCAATTTCCTCTATCCAAAGCTTCATCGAAATCTGCGAAACAGGCAAATACGTCCCGATTTTATTCTGTATTCCTCTCGATTAGTGATCTCATTACTGCAATGGTATCGCGCGTGCTTATCCCCTTCCTAAATCCAAACTTATCATCCCCTAAGTAATTATATGCCTTGCTCTCCATCATTTTGTTGATGATCCCGAGAAAAACTTTAGCTGCGTGAGAAATCAAACTCATTGCTCCGTAGTCCTCATATTATGTGGCCTTTACCTTTTTCGGAATAGGAACTAACACTGATCTCACGAAGTCTTCCGGTCAGATTTTTTCCTTACAGATGCTACGAATCAGTTCATATAGATTTCCTTTTTTTTCTTAACGTTTAACTTAGCATTTCTCTTTCAGGTCAACGTTTGTTTTATTTACATTCTCACGCACCCCATATCCATCGCACTGACTTTTCAATTCACTTAGCAAAGTTGGCAACCCCTTCGCTGACTCTCAAACTTAAGAAACCTAACTGATGTTGTAAAATCCCCACGACTTTCATTCCAATCACAAGTATCTCCCTTCCATAGTATCGTGACAGACCGAATTAAGTTTGACAATAAACGCTTTCAAAACGAGAATAGTCCTGTATGATATGGAGAATGGAGAAAAATGATTGCTTAAGGAGTGTGAATTGCGAAATAAGTGAACTAGAAAATAACTTTTGTAAATCTTAGCAGGATATTTGGGAAACAAAGTAGCAAAAATTAAGAGATAACATTGTGGCGAAGACCGGAAGAAAACTTTTTTGATTTCAGTTCAGTGTGTGAAATAAATAATTTTTTTCTGAAACGGTCGAGAGATATTGAGGCGAATGTTTGGTAAAAATAAGAAACAAGGCCAAAACATGAGTGAATTATTAAATAATGTGTCTTGGAATCGCTGATAATAGGTCAGAATGAAATACACTTCTATGTTGTTTCGCTCTTGTTGGAAGACGGGAATGAGCGCTGTATTAACGAACATGTATCAGAGAAGAGTAAATGATTTGAGAGTAATGGGTCAAACAAGGTGAATTTTATGCAAGAGTGTCTCAAGATAAGGAATATTAGTCTCAGGAACAGAAGATTATGCATGAAACAGAGCAGAAATAAGTAGCAGTTTTCAAGGGAGTCGACCGAGAGCTGAGGTAATTTGCGTCATTGGAGATGGACAGGAAAGGATGAAGTGTGGAGAGAAACCCGGCGTCCGTATTAGCCTACTCTGGACGAAAGGCGCCAAGGGGTCCGCCGCTTATAGTCTCATCCGACGGACGGTGTACTCACTCAAAGTGCCCTCCACAAAGCACCTCAAATAGGGATCAGGATACCACTGAAATATCTACCGCCTCCATAATTCGAACCCGGGCCCTCTTGGTGGAACAGCCAGTACGTCAGCCACCGCACCATCCCGATCATTGCAAAATTAAGTGTAGACAGATGGAACAGAATTAAACAGATAAGTTGTGAAGAATAAGGTTCCCCTTGTAATAAACATTTCTAACTTTGACTATCTCAATAGAGAACGGCATGGTGACTATTGACATATCAGCACATGGAAAGGAAAAAGTAAATGAAACTCTAGGACCCACAAATGTTTGGCAGATTGAATCTTGGTTATGTTGTGATTGTGTATTAGGCTATGAAAGAATAATACATACAAATTCGGGATTTTTTGCTCTTGTTTTATATTAATGGTCTAATATGTCAGTTAGTGATTCCCCTTGGAGCGGTGGTCAATGTTTTAACTGCTAAAGGGATAACCACAAGTAACCTTGACATTGAACGAATCATTTCAGTATCGACTACAACGAAAGAAAAACTTGCAGCATCTGCAGAAAGGAAATAGCTAAACTACACAAAACTGTGCATTGTTGCAACAATCGTCTCAACGTGAATTTAATCTTAATATTACAACGCTTCAAAAATAGAAAGTTCGCCTACATTATAGAACGCCAACGAAAAATCACGCTTCGCACCTTTTATGCTTAGGGGATAAACGAAGTGATTTGTGTAAGGTATTTTTACCTTTCGCATAATATCTTATCTCTGGGGGGAGGAGACTGAACCAACTATCTTAGTCCTCGAGTACCTTATCACCCAAAGGGGAGCGAGAGGTGCTCCTTGGAAATTCCAGGCGAAAAGCTGACCAATTGCCAAGATCTATACGGGAGAAACTTGTCCTATCTACATCAGTCTTCGTCTACCTCAGCCGAAGGTCTAGGTGGCGAAGAAGAGGGTTAGGCAGGAGGAGATTAAGGTGACATGGAAAACGGACGCGAAGGAAAGGAGGTGTCGGAGGTTATACCGCTTCTGTCCAATCAGCCTCCCCACAAGTCGGATGGCCTGCCGGCTGCGAACGGGGGCGCATCACCTTCCTCCGCGGAGCACAGAGCGGCCAAGATGAAAATGCTCCAGGCCTTGCTCGAGGACGACCTAAGTGCTGTTAAGAAGTTCCCGAAACTGGCCACCGTGACCTTCGGGTCGAAGAGGTCTCCGGCCATTCTGATCGCCTCCGTGCATTGCTCTAAGGAAATCGTCCAATTTCTCCTGGACAATGGTGCGGACACTGAATGCTATGACGACAACGGTCTCCAGCCCATAATGGTGGCCGCGGCCTCCGGAAACGACCAAGCTTTGAAAGTACTCCTCGACAGCAACACGCACAACACGTGTCCCAAGGAGTGCTCGGAGCTGACTGAAGTGGCGACCGGCGAATCCTACCAAGAGGTGAAAGACGAAGACGATTTGATGACCAACAAGGGCATTAAGGTACCTGTAATTGTATTCCTAACACAAGCTGGTTTACACTTGCCAAAATAACAAGGAGAGCATGGAGGTTTTTATTGAAGTTCACATCTCGAAAGTCATTACAGAGAAAAATGGTTAAAATCGAGGAGTGCTTACCACTTGGCAGGCGGCAAATTGTAATATTGGTTCTTTGTAAAACGGTAATTAAATATTAAGTTCAAGACAGTTTCCAGAGTAACTGCTCAATTCGTACACTCACGATCTTTGAGAAACAAACTACAGAATTTGACGCCTTTAGGAAACAGTTTTATGCGAATGTCCGGCCGTAGATTCCATCCTATGCCATAGATTATTATTAGCTCATTACGTTAACATTCAATGCCTTCGCCCATTTTATCACAACCCTGGTATTCCTATTACCACATTCTATATAAATTTACGTGCATTTTATAAAAGTTCAATGCCAAAAGACTTCCAGATTCCTACGATGCCCTTCTCTTCGGTTGAACGTGCTATTAGCGCAACATAATGTTTTACACTATGGGAGTTTACCAATTTTGTCCAAAATGAGGGTAGCTTGGGATCAGAAACGTTCCTTTGTGGACTGATAAACGCAAGGAATGGTTTCGAATTTTTGTCAAGTGTGCCTCGCAGTTGAAATTCAACAATTTTAGATTATTTTGAACTGGAAAAAAGGCAAAAAAGGTAAAACGGCATAATTTTCATTTTATAGAATCCGTGCAGTTTGAAGTTACTCTGAGTATTTACCATACAACACAAGTCATGAGTTTAAACGAAGAAAAATGCATGAAATTATCAACTGAATGAATATGCATACGAGCTCGTACCTTTATTAGGAGTACGAACTAAACAAATTGCAGGGAAAATAGAGAACTTAAGATTCACACTAACACTTTCATTTCACATAACTCGCAGACTTTTAAAAATGTTCAACTACTAATGATATTATTCTTGTTATTGCCCTTTACGTGGGTCGCGGTAGTCCAGGGCTGGAGCGAAGGACGACTACAAGGTGAACTCTTGTTTTACTCATAGCAGACTCACCATAGGTCTTTGTTAACATTTCACACACTTTGTTACACTTTATTTCGTTTTTTACGCAAAATTTGATACAAATTATTTGATCCATTTTTTCAACAAACGAAAATCGACGAGCTCATAAAAACACGACCAATCTTAGCGGCTGCCACAGACAAAGTAAACGATGAATACAGCTGAAAATGTAATCATACTTTTGGGAAATGTATACCAACATAATACAAAAATTTTGACAACCGCACTCTTCAAACACGCGAATGTAAAAAGTCCCGTTTTTTTCTGAACACATCTCGTATTCACAGTAAATGGTATTAACCTACACATTTTATTTATTATTAAAAAAACAAAGTTAAGATTCTTCGGCAGTGAGAGTTGGACAAAAACCAGCAGAGAAAAAATTACCGTCGATGGAGATATGGTGTAAACAAAGAGTAAAGAAAATAAAATGAATAGAGTGACAAATGAAGAATGAATGCAAAGAGCCAGTTAGGAGACAGGCCTCCGAAGTAAACATACAACAATACGACGGAAACTAATTGGACACAACCTGAGGGTTTATGGTTTTCTAAGATAGTTAAGTAAACCATAGAGGAATTATTGAGAAAAGTAAATAGTAGATTTGGAGAAGCAGGTGACGGAAGGCGTAAGTGTAGGGAAATATGATGAAAGGGAAAGAGGCAGATGACGGAAAAAACTTTAGAGAGATGCTACAAAACGATCATCACATTGGTAAACAATATTAGTGACTCAGGATGTTCTGTAAACATGTGAATTACTTTTCTTTCATTTAAATTTTGAAGGTTATTAAGTATACGTCCACACTACATCAATATCCTAAAGTATTCCAGGGTTCATCCATCATTGCAGGACCAGTAGAAGTCACGATGGATAAAATTGTCTGTAATTAAAAACGCTAAGTTTGATTTACAAAAATATAATAGTTGTTTACCATACGTACGTTTAGAGGGAAACATATTTAATGCAGCCATGGCACATAAACTAAACCATCATATCATTAAAAACAATACACTTATTTTGTTTTCCTTTAAAACCGTTTTATTTCCATTGCTGTTCACATCCACAGGTTAAAATTTTCTCATTACCGTCTTATCTTCCATCCCAAATGGTCAAGTTTTGGAATCATACCCTACTACGCCCCACATTTAAGCTTAATTTATTTTTGTGTTGAATTAAAATAATATACTCAATCCCACTTAATTGTTTCATTACAGCTGCCCATTCTTAAGATCAAAGGACGAACCCCACTCCACGAAGCTGCGTTAGCAAGAAATCTGGAATGCCTCCGACTCTTGCTGCAAAATAATTCAACAGTGAATTTTCCGGATTCCGAAGGGAACACTGCCCTCCACTGTGCAGTCTGTGACAACGACGAGGAAAGCAATAAACAGCGTTCTCCCAATGAGAAAAATGAGAATCCCAATGATAAATACCAATGCGCGCACTTACTGCTAGACTACGGAGCTGATCTCTCCGCCAAAAACAAGAAAGAAGAGTCTCCACTTAATTCACTTCTTCATCATGACCATGCTTCCAGGGGAGTAAAATTTTTACAAAAATATTTCGACACGGCAATTGAAACGAGTGAAACGTGCGGCAGAAAGTGCATAAATCCAGATTTCAAATCCCTCTGCCCGGAAAAGGATAGTCAGATAAGTGTAATTCTCGACCTGATGGAAAAGCTGGACAGGGACCTGCGCCGAAAGATTTTCAGCCACCCCCTTCTCAGGGCTTTCGTCCTGATTAAATGGTCATCAACGCGATGGATATTTTACATTTATTTCGCCATATATCTGCTCTATGTCATGTCCCTATCGGCTTTCGTTACATTGGCGCACTGCGACGTCTTCTACATCTTTGGACAAGGTTGGGAGTTCAAGACGGCCTTGAGAGGCATTCCGATCTCCAGGGGAATACTAATTTTCACGTCACTTTTAGTGTTGATGAACGTCATCGTACAAGCCTTTGTCCTCAAAAACTGTTACAGGTGGAAGTGGGAGATGTGGAGAAATTTATTAGGCATCCTAACCACTTTCGTCATTCTGATATACACGGTGGGGACCGGCACGTCTGAGACAGAAGACGGGAGTTACACCACTAACTCATTTCCGTTCGAGGATGTGTCTACTGAGAGAGAGTCTGATGGTGTCACAATAATTTCAACTTCCCAAATTACTACAGTGGCGGAACATCACTTCGATGACTCCCCAAAACCCGCTAAGATTACGGCCCCGGGCTACGCAGGAGATGCACCAGGTTGGGTCCTCAATCTGACCGCAGTAACTATCTTCTTAGCATGGTTCGAACTGATGCTCATCATTGGAAGATTTCCGAGGTGGGCATCGCATGCTCTCTTGTTTCAACCGGTGATGATGAACTTCATGCGCATTCTTGTGACCTATGGCTGCCTTGTCATCGGGTTTGCCTTCGGGTTTTTCATATTATTCCGGAAGACTGACACGGACGGTTTTGGGGACCCGTGGCGGGCGCTAACTAAAACCGTTGTTATGATGATCGGTGAGTACGAATATAAGGATATTTTTGACCATCACAAGGACTCCGGTCAATCATTAAAGGACCAAGGTCTATGGTCGCACATCAATCTGCCAAGCATCAGTCGCCTAGCGTTCCTTGTGTTCATCTTCACCACTTCCATAGCGCTGATGAACCTTATGCTCGCCCTCGCAGTCAGCGACACTCAAGAATTGGTGAGGATCAGCAAGGAAAGCCAGATCACGAAACTAGCTCGTGCTGTGGTGCAATGGGGATTTTTCGTTGAAATGTTCGCGAATTACAAATATTCGCCACAAATTGTGAAGAAGTTTCTTCGTAAGAATTTTTTTAAAAAATTTGACAAGGTACACAACTTGATTCACGATTTCCCAGCAGAACTCAGGAAGAGTCTTAAAGAGATTGCCATAAACCGGTCTGTCGAGTCGCCGGAAAGTATGCAGAAAATTGAAGCTTTGGTCAGTGCCATTATGGACATCGTAAATGATGATGGAGAAGACCTACGCAATATCAATACGTTGTTGCGAGCACGATTTGAATATATCCATCGAAATGAAGACGCCCGAAATTAATTCCTCTCATACAACATGGTTTACGCTATTCGATGGTCAAGCGAAGTGTTCAACTTTAAAATTTGGTTCAAAGAGTGTTATTTGGAGTGTTCGTTCTTTACAATACACACAGTGGTTCTGTTTCAAAAAAGAAATTTTTCGTGCAATAATGGTTATTTTTATTTTAGTCAATTTGGCACAGCTAACTTTACTTCTAATATAAATTTATCAACCACCAAATGAACATTTTGTATGCTTGTTTTAAATCAATTTACCGTACAATCCATCGCGTAGCTAACAAAAATACTACCAAAGGTCAGTTATTAAAATGTTATGTAATGTCAACATATGTACTTTGCGGAATGCTTTAAATACTTTGTCTTAATAAAAAGATTACAAGAAAATGTTTATCATTATTGGCACTAGGCTCCACATTTTGACTTCGGCGAAATTTAACCAGCCTGAGAGTAAGGCATGAGAACTGAAGTAAAAAATATACTTAATTTTTCGCCGGATGCTAAGTAACTTTCCTTGTTGCGCATGGAGAGCATGTGATGATGGAATAAAAGGATATGGGTAAACTGAAAAATGGAATGAGTATAAAATAAGAGGCATTTCTTTCACTGCCATTGGGAGAGTACAAGAGATGACGGTAGATTAAAATCCGAAAAAGTCATCCCAAAATGCATTCAGGATGAATGAACCATGAAAGGAAAAATTGAACGTTTACAATCAACGAAGTCTATCCGTCAGCTTTTTACCTTTACTTTAGTAAGGGTTAATTTTAAAATGTATCAAGACTATTCCCTCCTTCCTTCCCTTCTTGATTTCTTCGCTTTGTATAGGGTGACAGCAATCTTTTTAGCTGCCATCTTGTAGTGCTTCGCTGACGGGTGCTATTTGTTTTCCGAGCCAAGTTACAAGGGGGCAACGGAGGATTGTGGTTTCCATAAACTGAAATTCTTCAACATTTCAATTGCTCCAATGCATCAAGTCCACAACAATTTGTTTCTCGACAGGAATTTTCTAGAAAGGTGCGGCGAGGGAATCATTCTTGGCCCATATTTCTATCATCTTGTTTTGGAATGTAACCGGCTGCATTGCTAAAGCAGCGGCTGAAATCTTTGGTCTTTTATAGTTCCTTCCCGAGTTCACTGTAAACTACGCTATTGTTATTATGATACGAGGGTTGCTATTTATATTTTCAGCCTAATAATAAAAATACTAATTTATTTTTGAAAATGGCTTTTGTTTTTCGCAGTATTCTCCGTGATGATTAATACACTTTTGCATGCGCTCGAAACAATTTTCGTGAAACTATTTCCACTCCGATTTAGGTTTCTCCAAAACATGGTTTATGAATGCATCAACGATTTCTTGGGGCGCCGAAAAACGTTGGCCACGTAATTTTTTCTTGATAAACGGGGATGAAAATAAGCCATTTGGTGCTAAATCAGAGCTGTACGGATGATGACCCATCAATGCGACGTTTTGGCCAATCAAATAGGTAGCCGATCTTTGAGAGCTTGTATTGTCATGGTGAAGACTGATCCTTCGTTCTACTTCTTTTTCCGTATTTCACCGAGCACTTCTGGCAAACAAATGTCCATGTACCATGCGAAATTCACGGTTCTACGTTGCTCTGACGGTAAAGTTGTCACGTGTCCAGCTATCCCGATGAAAGAGGCGATCATTTGCTGCGTTGTTCTTCGTACACGAATCACTTTTGTTGAATTTGGCTCGTTTTGGAAGACCGTGCATACAGTCGATTGCTGTTTTGTTTCAGGCTCATACGCGTTAGATCCAAGATTCGTCGTCTGTGAAGATGTTATACACAGCTTTTGATGCACCGCGATTGTACTTGTCGAGCATTTCTTTGCACCAATTGACACGAGGATCTTTTTGAGCGTTTGTCAAATTATGCGGGATCCAACGCGAACAAAATTTTTTCACAACTAAATGTTCATGCAATATCATATTGAAGCTCGTCAGGTGAATCCCGAAGGATGCCTCAAATCTCACGATAAGTCACATGGCGATCTCTCTTAACTAGTTCTAGCACAGCATTAATGTTTTCTGGCACAAACACTGATTTTTAACGACCTCCGACACTTTTCGTCGTTGAGCGAACGTCGGCCATGATGGGATTCTTTGTACCAGCGTTTCACAGTGGTTAAGGACTGGGCTTCATCGCCAAGAGTGGAATTAAGTGAATGATGCACTCCTCTCTTGATAGTCCACGTCGAAAGTCGTCAATGATGAATCTGAAAATCTCATCATTGATGAAAGTCTCTTCAATGATGAACTGAAAGTCGTACAATATGATCCGAAGAAAGTTAGCGTTAAAAGGGTCAAACTTTCAAATGGAAACAACAGATGGTTTTAAGCATTTAGTGTCGTCAAGGCTAAAAACATAAATAGTATTATATAATACGCTGAACCCGTATCTGCTTTAAAACTAGTAAATCCCGGATGGTTTCGCAACGTTCCAATTTATTTATATTATTTGTTATTATGTCATCTTGGGAACCATTAAAAATTAATGAAAATATTTCTCGCAGTATCCATCAATTGAAAAAAACTACAGACTGGCATTTGACTTTCATAATTTAATCCTCGGTTGGTCGCACATAGGGGCCATCGCCTGTTTTGAGATTAAGTATTCCTTGACAGTTAGGTCCGTGGATTAATTCCTCTGGAATATCTCTACCCACATGTTTCATGTCCATATTAAAAAGTTTCTAATTTTACACAGACTTCGTCACCTATTAAAATACCTATGCTTCAACAACGTTCGCATAAAATACGTTCATTAAATTATTCAGAAAATAAAAATATATATAATACAAAATGAGGTGAAAGCAATACAATATTTATGCTAAAATATTAAATGAAATTTAATCATTTCGGTCAGTAAATAAGAACTTCTTTCTTGATTCTGCTCTAACTTTATGCTTCACGTTAATCATAAAATATACACTTTTGAATCCGTTACTAATATAAAAATTAAAGAATGCTACGTAGTTCTTCACAGAGGAAGATTTGTTATCGCTTCTTACGTAGAATAATTTCAGTATCTTGTAAAAGTATATAGGTCTCAGTAAGCAAATAAGGCCGTGGGGGTCGACAAAATTCCTGTAGAACTATTGAAATGTTTAGGAAAATGCGGGAAGAAGGCCCTATATGGACTGATTCGTAGTATCTATGAGGAAGGAATCTGGCCAGATTTTGTGAGATCGGTGTTAGTTCCTTTTCCAAAAAAGGCAAAGGCTACATCATGTGAGGATTGCAGAACAATAAGCTTGATGTCCCACGCAGCTAAAGTTATTCTCAGGATCATCAACAAAAGGATAGAGAGTAAGGCAAATGCTTACTTAGGGGATGATCAGTTTGGGTTTAGGAAGGGAAGAGGTACGCGTGATGCAATTGCAGTAATGACATCACTGATCGAGAGGAATATAGAATACAATCAGAACGTTTTTGCCTGTTTTGTAGATTTCGAAAAGCGTTTGATGAAGTGGATTGGGAAAAATTAATGCGTTTATTGCAGAGAATAGGGATGGATTGGAGGGACAGGAGACTGATCCGCAACCTATACATGTCTCAGACTGCTCAGGTGCGAGTGGGGAACGGAGAGTCCGGATGGGCAGTGTTAGGAAGAGGGGTAAGGCAGGGTTCCCCATTGTCATCGGTGCTGTTCAACGTATATGTGGAGGAAATGATTAAAGAGGCATGGGAAGAACTGGAGGTAGGAATGAAAGTCGGAGGGGAATTCGTAAAATCGGTTAGGTTTGCTGATGACCAAACATTAGTTGCTCAGTCAGCCAAGGGGTTGCAAGCATTGCTGAGTGAATTGGAGGTTCAGTGCGATAAATATGGGATGAGAATCAATATTAATAAAACAAAGGTTATGCAATTTTCCAGAAAGAAAAAGGCTAAGCTAAATATTAAAATAGGCGGTGAAAAAATAGAGCAGGTAGAACAGTTTACGTATCTCGGAAGTGTTTTGGACCAACACGGTCAAACTGGTAGGGACGTAAGGAGAAGAATTGCGCTAGACAAGGAGGCTTTCTCAAGGAGGAGGGAGTTGATGACGGGGACGTTGAGTAGGGATGTTAAGACAAGACTCGTAAAAACTCTGATATGGAGCGTAGCTATGTACGGCGCGGAAACGTGGTCGCTGAAGCAGGAGGATAGACGTAGATTGGAGGCTTTTGAAATGTGGGTGTGGAGAAGAATGGAGAAGGTGAAATGGACCGAAAGGAAAACAAATGAGGAAGTACTAGAAATGGTGGGGGAGGAGAGGGGTTTGTTGAGAGAAATCCTATGGAGGCAGGAAAAATGGATGAAAGGCGTATTGAGCGGTAGTGGAATGTTGAAGAGGGTAATAGAGGGGAGAATGTTGGGCAAGCGAGGTAGGGGCAGGAACAGGATAGGGATGCTGGACGGGATGAAGGGAGGAAAGAAGTACACAGAGATGAAGAGGGAGTTAATGTAGATTAGGTTGCTAGGTGGGGAGTTACAAAATGTTTATTTGATAGTTGTGTCTATCCAAAAACCTACCTTATCCGGTAGATTACCTAATAATAATAGGTCTCAGTGGTAACTGTTCACTTAATAAGAAGGAAGGATGTGAGAGCTCAGTTTATTTTTTTTCCTGCGATAACTTTTATTGTTCTTTTCTTGAGGATATTACACTCTTCATGAAGTTAAATACGCTTCACCCCAATATTGGCAGTTTAAATTCAGGCCAGCAAAACTTTTAGCCGTTTGCGCGCATTAAATCGGATGTCCCCCGTTCTGCCAAGCTAACTAGAAAATACTCCTCCACATCCCTCTTTATCTTTCCTTTCAGATGAATTATTTCTCCATTAAATCTTGGGTTATTTCCTAATGGGTTTCTGGCGATCCCTTTCCTGCCGCTATGCCCACTCCTCGAACACAAACCCTCCACGAAATTTCATCCTGGGCTACGACACAGAATAGATGAAAAAATTAAGTAGACATAAGTACTGGGACAAAGATTATATTAAGAACCTAATAGTTATATTTTTTGCGTTTAATATAGAAAATGCTGAGAATAGAGCATATAAATCTAAGTGACATCGTTCCTCCCTTCATGTTTCCAATCCACTACTATCCTACCACTTCCCCTCAGACAGAAACACATAAAATGGCTGCTGAGATCAGTCAAACCCATCATTACTATTGCACCTGATGACGCATGAACACTTAGAAACGCGAATGAATATAAAAAAATCAATATTTATGCAACCTCACAAATATATGTCATCGTTAGCGTATAAGTTAAATAAAATAACGCGAGTTCTTACCAATTGCATCTAATCTCAAGGAATGCCTGATTTAAAATTGTTATTTAGATAAAAGTTAAGTGTAAAAACCTAAAACATATTTGACTGAAGAAGAGATGAAAGAACGCGCGTCCCAAGCTACATTTGGGCTCAAAAAGTAAAGCTTTTTTCGGAAAATAAACGAAGAAAGAACTGCATTGGAAATTGATACACTCGTTACAGAATTATTGCACAGAATCCCGCACAGGTCAAAATTCGGTCGGTAAATTTCCAAATTGTGACCATAAGCAGACACTCTTAGGAGTTAAAACTGATGGGAGCGATATGACTAATTCCGCCAACCACTGCAGAAGACCTTTGTGATATGTAAGCGGTCAAACGTATAAAAAGGTTTTTCTATAATTCCATCTGATCCATGCACGCACTGTCTATTTCAACATTCGTGGTCCAACGGGACATCTTTCAATTGTTTGGTGGTGGCAGGAGAAATTCAATAATGCCAAACGTGAAAGCGAAGAATATCAAGGAATGAATAGGTTACCAAGGGTGTCTAAGTGCTACATATTTCACGCCAATAACGTAAACCATCATAAAAAACGGCAATATTAAAACGCCAAAACTCGTCTCCCCCTACCTCTCTTTTCCACTTCTAGAAATCCTCTGGGGGAAAATGCTTCACGTGGTTCTGGATTCAATCCCAAATATATGACCATTTTTATATTAATGACAGATAACAGACGCGAAAATATCATAAAGCCTTATCACCCATTTATAATCGTTGGATAAAATTTATCTACACTTGCGGCAATTCAATAACTATAAATATCTTTACATAAGTTCTCCGTATCATCTGAAGGAACGGATTCCATATCAGGACGTCTCTGGCATTAGCAGTGCTTATCATAGGCAATAAGTTATCAGAAGGTGTTCCTGCCGGATGTTGCAGCCACTAACTCGTTTTCAGTGCTGCCATGGAAGAAGTCACATCAAAAGTATTGGGAGAACTAAGAGGAAGGGGACGAAACCCTTCGGATGGAGTAAAGAGTGCTTTCGCAGAAGAAACCATCCCGTTTATGGACGAGGAAAATGGTGACAGGCGTATTCCAAGCACAGACGCAGAGGACGTCGCGACGCATGTCACACGTGAACTCGAGCCGCTTGTGTGGACCGAGGATGAAGTGGGAAGTAATCCAAGAAGATCGAGAATTCTCTTTTCGTCCCTCCAGCGCCGGGCAAACAACCTCAATGACGATCGCGATGGTTTTGCCCTGCTCCAAGCTGTAGTCCAAGGCAACACAGAAGAAGCCAAATCATGGATTTTTTGGCATCTTTCGAAGGGGTCGCTCAATAAACTCAGGTACGGAAGTAGCAGAGAAACTGCACTAATAATCGCTTCGTCTGGGAGCGACCTTGGAATCATTAATGCCCTTCTTGGCGCGAGCGTGGATCCTAATGAGGCGGACTGGTTAGGACGTACACCTTTGCTCGTGGCGACGGCTTCCGGGAGGCACGAACACGTGAAGGCGCTGTTGCAGAAAAGTGCCAACCCAAACTTGAGCTACAAAAAATCCCACGAAAAGAATGCATCCGAATGCCAGGAGGATGATAAGTGGAATAAGATCGAAGACGAATATTTTTGTGAAAAAATTTCGGTGAGTCGATTTTTCTGAAAGACACTTAAGAACACATGGGACAAGATTAATTGTCCTTGCAGTAATTTCATGCAGATGTGAAATAAAGCTTAAATTCATTTTAGAATTCGAGCATTACAAGGCTTATCAGCCATTTAAGATATTGAGTATCCAGAAATACAGCTCCTACAATATATAATTTACTATTTTGTCGGGTCTCATTATTTACTTCTGAGATATTTTACTGTCCTCAATGTTGCTATACAATGAAAAATGTGAAAACTTGCACACTTGCTATATTCTAAAAAATGAGAATGGGGATTTTTACCAAAATGCTTATTGATGAGATAAATATTAATAACACATATTTTGTCTCTTCAAACCATGGTTAACCGTATTAAAAATACTGCAGTCTATGTTTTAAATAATATCAAAAAGTTTTTTTTTATTTACTAAAAATAAACTTTTGTAGTTGAACCATGAAAATAGCAGCCATTGCTAGATATCCTAGAGCCTCTATTTAGAACTTCTATCTAGAGTCTCTACCTAGAATCTCTAGAATCTTTACCTCTTTTAATTTTGTGGAACTCCAAGCAGCTTTTTAGCCTCTTAAAATAGTGGTATTTTGGTACTTGCACCAATTAATTTACATCCTGAAAGTACCTCTGCAAAATTTCATAACAAAATATTTTACTATTTTAGTCAATATAGTTTCATATTTTACTCTTTACACAAAAAGTGTCTAATCTACTTTGCAGTTTTGAAATATTTCTCATATCAGTTTACCATTGTACATGCTGGTGATATGTATGGTAGTGTTTATGAAGTGGAATGCTAAGGTTACCTCTAGTAACGCAACTTGTCTTTCCTTCCAAAAATACTATTTAATATTTAAGAGCTAAACAAGGGTTTAAGAGTGGACGCACCACTCACATTCTCCTTGTGTGCTTGTATGGGAAAATTGTTCTTGATCAAAAATTTTGATATTTCAATAAACATTCACACAGGACAATAAATTGAAACCATAAAATCAGCACATTCCCAGTTTTTCAGTACATACAGAAACCTTAGTTGCAAGCGGTAAATTTGGTTACACTTGCCATAATAATTAAGGCATGACCACAAAAATATTTTACGTGAACAGGTATTGTACTACAATAAATATCCAGTAGCTAAGCTACATATTACTCTCTCCCCTAATATTTGTTCTATACCACAGAATTATGGAGATAAATATGCTTTTTCAGCTTCCTGATATCAGCATGGAAGGGTACACCCCACTTCACTTAGCAGCTCAGACAAACAACTTAGAATGCTTGAATCTCCTTCTAGAATTCAAAGCAGACCCAAATGCTACAGGCAATAACAATCTTACGCCCATTATGTTGGCTGGGGAAGGGTTGGATGCTGAGGACCATGATGCCATTGTTGCTTATGAAAAAATTATTGACGCACTTCTGCGGGAAGGAGCTCATTTGAAAGTGACTGGAGTAGAGACAACAGGAAACACTTTGCTTCATAGAGCAGCAGAGCTAGATGCCAAAAATGCTTTGAGTGTACTATTAAAAAATGGGTGTGATCCCAACCAGTGTGAAAATGAATGCCAGCTAACACCACTTCATGTAGTGGTACAAAGAGCTGTCAAATCCTGTACACCTGATCCTTCATGCCCATCCATTCTTCTCAGCTACGGGGCTGATTTGTCCCAGGAAAATGAACAAGGTCATTCAGCTCTGAAAATAATTATGACTCAAATATCCCGTCCAAAAAAGTTTCTTTACTCAGTGCTTGACAGACAGATTAATCTAACCGATGAAGCTTGTGAGTCAGGTAAAGAGGTCAATGTGAATTTCCGGTCCGTGAGTCCAGTAAATCATGACCAACAGGAGAGGGTTCTTTATGCACTCTTAGAAGAGGAGAGCATAAGCCGATGGATACGATATGATCTATTTCGTCACCCACTTCTGAAAGCTTTTGTGATACGAAAGTGGTCACGTTTGAAAAAGTTTTTCTATGTGTATGTAGGTGTGTATCTTATCCATGTACTTTCTCTCTCAGCATTCGTAACTCTGGCCCACAGTGACATATTTAATTTGTTTGGTGGTGGTTGGAGGAATGCAATAATAAATGAGGGCATTCCAATTTCAAAGTTTTTTGTAATTGCTACGTCTATCCTGGTTTTGTTCAATGTTTTATGGATGTGTTATGTGTTCCCCAATCGATACCCTTTTAGTTTTGAAGCAGTGAGAAATGTTGTGGGAAGTGTTTTATCAATAATAGTGTCTGACCTCACTGTTTATGATGGTGATTCTTATTCCTTTATAGCTAGATTATCCACAGCTAATTTTCTAGACAATCGTGAAGAGATAGAACCGTCTTCTGCTTCAGATGAGAGTGCTGTGCTCGCAGATGGCTCAAACTTTGACCTAAACTATACACAGCACACACCTATCCTAATAGGAGAAGACTCACTAAACCACAAGACTGACTCAAGTAGTTATCAATCGATAGTTAACCACTGCACAGCCATTGCAATTTTTCAGGCTTGGCTAGACCTCATGCTGCTAATGGGGCGTTTTCCTTGGGCATCTGATGCATTACTTTTCACAGCGGTACTCAAGAATGTACTACGTGTCTTAGCCACATATGGTTACATGATTGCTGGGTTTGCCTTTGTATTTTTTCTTGAATTTCGTGAAGTCAACATATTTGCTTTTGGAGACCCATGGAGGGCATTATTAAAGACCATGGTGATGATGATGGGTGAATATGATTACATGGAAACATTTGCAGATGATAAAGACAGCGTAGTTCAGGTAGCAAACAAGCTTCCAATATACATCCAAGTCATTTTTCTTGGTTTCATTGTAATTGCATCAATTGCCCTAATGAACTTGATGTTGGGTCTAGCAGTTAGTGACACACAAGAATTAGCTGAAGAAAGTTCACAGAGGCAATTGATGAAGCTGGCAGAGAGTGTAGTTCATTGGGGATCTGTTGTGTTTGCCCTTGAAAGACTCTGTAATAAATATCCTAGGATTAAAAACTGGTTTAAAAAGTGTAGAATAATTCCAACAGAGTTAAAATTTCCAATAAACTTTACAGAAACAGTTGTACCAAGACAAATAATGAAGGAATTCTCAGAAATCGCAATGAAAAATCAGGACCTCAAACAAAAGCAGGAGAAAGATATGGAGTCTCCCAAGAAATCCAATACTCCAAGGAAAGTGCAGCCAAATATCTCCAGGGGCTCAGCTGCATTTGTCCCCAAAACTTCTGCTCACATATCAGAATATACTGAGACATCAGATGACAAGGAAATAATTGGGAATTTGAGAACAGATATAGCAGAGCTACGACAAGAAATGGTTGAAATTAAGGAGTTATTGGAAAACTATTTTCTTGGGGATGATCATCACAGGTCAATGACAATGAATAATGAAAGCAATGATTCTACTCATAACACCAGGAAATTCCGTTCATTATTGTACCATTCTATAAGAAAAAGAAGGGGCAATGTAGCATTACCAGAAAAATAACATGCTTGATGATGTCCTTTGCTCTCAGTTTCAAATTTCACCAATGGCAAGATTGAATAAGCTCACAAAAGATGAATTAATTTTCCAAAAACCACATTATAGAAGATGACAGGTGTAGAGAGGGTAAAAGAAGTTTCTCAATCTTAACATGTACTGCAGGATTACATTCAACTGCACTAAGCTTGAATATGACCAGTTTGAGTACCACTGCTACCACACCAACCTACTTAATGGATGACAAAAATTATACCTTCTCCTTACTTCTAATCTAAGCGGTAGCATATAAATGATATATTTATTCTTTAGACAAATGCCTGCATTGCTCAAGTAAAAACCCACTGTTACCCTTCTGTGCTTGCATTATGACACATGTAAACAAAGAAGTATTACAAATGAGAAATATCAATTTTTATATTTTGTAACATATTTTACCATCCATTAAATTTTCTAACCATTAAAAGGTCTATGTTCAAAAGTGATTTCTACTACCTAAGATATAGTGATCATTCTACAGTAACTTAAATCCTCAGTGATATCTTTTAAAATGTGCCAAAAATAAACTATGTATAAACTAAATATTAATGACCTCTAAAACTTTTGTCCATGTTCATTTTTCACTCATTCTTTTTCCTGATAAGAGGGCATTTTAAAAAAGGATGATTATCTAAAATAAAGACATTTCCAAATAAGCACTAAATATTGGCTATCCTAAGCTACTCATCAGTTAATCAATTTACTGGCTAGGAAATTAAATGGCCACTACCTCAAATCTCAAATGTGATATAATTACATCTGAGTCATACATAATGCTTGAATGGTTGCATGACTTCATCAGTCAGAAAACAGAAACCCCAAAAACCACTCCTATATTTAGTAAAAATACAAATTAGATGTACTGGTCAAATTCAACTAAGTTACTTTGAATAAGTGAAATATTCTGGGAGACTGAATTCCCAGTCTAAATATTTCAATGTCTCATACTACATTTGCAAACCATACGTCGACCCCAAGTTCCCATAGCCCACTAAAAAATATATATTACTTACTACTGACTAGCAGCTAGTATTATCCACAAAGGTTCCTTAAAATCTAAAAATCACTGTGCTTAACTTATATTTCTTATGGGTAATGCACCAATGTGAACATGTAGCATACATACATAATTGCATGAAATGAAAATTAAACTGTCATAAGGTCTAGCCAACATTTCTATGCGTAAAGATAATTTTTTTAATGCTCACAAACTGGTAATGTGGAAGCTGGAAACTATTGGAAGGTGATTTGAAGAATAACGGACCATAAATGTACTGCCCTATTGTGTTTGATGAACAGAAGTATTTCAATCAAGTTCCAACTAGTTGAGAAATGCGATCTCAGAGTGAACCGTTAATGCACAATAGACAAAAACCAACAAAATGAAACATTTCCTCTTCACAGTAGATAAAATCACAAATATTAGGGTCGCATATTAAAAACAAAAATAAAAAAGCTGATAGGGGAAAATGAAATATCCCAAAGAACATATGCTTTTGCCCTTGTATTTCTATTAAGCATGAGCCACCAACTCAATTTGTCCAAACACAATGCATTGCCTACCATATTACATGAAGCCAATTAGGGCAAGGGCTACAAACAAGAGCAGAGATGCCAAGTTCCAATTATAATTGTCTATTTTATGCTTCCCAAAATGACATGTTTCCTACATAGCATTTGTCAAATACCAATTTCTGCAAAACATTCACCAAATTCACAGTTAAACAAACAAATAAAATTTCTTCAGTTTCCCAGATTTTCAGGGTTGGCAGGCACCTTGCATTGAGAACCACCAAAGACAACAGAATACATATTTATATTGTAACAAAGCTAGGTATTGTAACAAAGGGGTATTCAAGCAATACTTTTCCAGACAATGAGTGGGGATTTAAATTTGAATCTGGTTGCTAATTGCCTTAATTTCATATCAGGCTATTACTACCTAAAAAGATGATTTAAATAAAAATACACAAGAAGGAATATGCAATGTGTCCTGCAAAGATGATCCAGTTCACAACGTCAAGCTCATTACAATTCCAGGTATTTTCTTTTATGTGGTTCATATAGACTTGCTGTGCTTCATCACAGATTTTTTAGTGTAAACTCATCATTCATTAACCTTTGTTTGCATTGGAGTTAGCAACTGTTCATTAAACCAAAAACAGCACAAAAAAGGCTGGTAGGTTGTAATTCCCTTTAAATAAAAAATTGTAAAAATAAGATAACAGAATACTACAGAGCTTCAACTGTAGTGTTTTGAGCATCCATGAACATACCATCAGATAAAATTAATGCGTCATTACAGGGACACTCCCTCCCATGGACTACAACCTTGACGTGGTGGAAGGGCTTGTGCATTCCGATGACCACAAGAGCTGTGCTGGTGGGAGTAATAATAATTGCTCCTGGTGGGGTCACCCATGCCAGATAGGTTAGGAGCCAGACAAAAGGTAGTCCACCCAGCGTCTGTTCCTCAGTGAGGCAGCTGCAAAGGCGTCTGACCCCAGTGGGGCGGCCATTAAGTGATGCTGCCATGTTAAAAACACTATTGAGGAAGGCAACGGGAAACCAACTCAATTATTATTCCCAAGAAAATAATGATGGACAGCATAGAGAAATTGAGTCCTGGCAACTGCGGGACTCGGCCCAAGGGGCCATGTGTCGCGGCCGGCAGTGGGGGAAGCAAGGCTTCTACAGTCGTCATCCCACGAAACCCTTGCAGGGGAAAAATAACAGCAGCAGGACAGAAGACGCAGAAGAAGACAAAAGCAGCTAGAATAGGAACATGGAATATCAGAGCAACGTTGAAGACAGGCAAATAGGAGATGGAATGAGGTAATATAGATGTTTTAGGTCTATACGAGGTGAGATAAAAGGATAGCGGGGATTACTGGAGTGATAATTATAGAGTGATATACAGTGGCGGAGACAAGAGCCAATGAGGGGTTGCCGTAATATTAAATAAAGGGGCATAAAGAAGCATAGTCAACATAGAGCAAGCAACTGATAGAATTTTACTCGTAGAGATTAAAGCAGAGCCGACAAACTGGGTCATTGTTCAGGTATACATGCCACCGAGCCCACCACAAGGAGGAAGAAGTCGATAGGATGTACGATGAGTTAGAGGAGATAATCGCGTGTGTTCCTGCGGGGAAACATTTGATAGTGATGGGAGATTGGAATACGACGGTAGGCAAAGGAAGAGAGGGTGGTGAGGTGGGGGGCTATGGATTAGACATGAGGAATGAACGCGGGGAGAAAGCGATTGAATTCTGCAGAAGACAGGGGTTAATTATCACCAACACATGGTTTAGACACCACAAAAGGCATAGGTATACATGGAAAATGCCAGGTGACTCAGAAAGGTATCAGTTAGATTATATTATGGTTAGGCACAGGTTTAGGAACAGTGTGATAAATTCGCACAGTTTCCCAGGAGTGGATGCAGACTCAGACCTCAATTTAGTTATTATGAAATGTAACGTCCATTTCAAAAAGATAAGGCAGGGGCGGCAGGTTAGGAAATGGAATGTAGAAGCATAAAATGGATTATTAACAGGGATAGTTGTGTCCATCCATAAAAACCTAACTTAACCGGTAGATTACCTAATAATTACCACTTATACATAATAATTACATAAATTAGTCCTGTCTTAACATATTTGTAGCAAAAAAATTTTTTTTAATTAACCACTGCGGTATAACTAACAATGATGAACACAAATGTTGCAACATTTTTTTAAAATGGGCTCCATTGCTAAAAGGTTAAAACACCATGAAAGAAAGTAAAGCATTCTAGGCAATGCTAAGTTATATGACATGCAAAATGTCCAAGAAGCCATGGTGTCCTATATGCTAAGTTCACCGGGATATATATACTCCTGGTGAACAGACTCATTCCAAATGATGAATCAGTCTCTCTCATTTTTATATGTGCATATGTCATTATCAATGCCATTGAGTAACCGCACTTTAATTGAAGGGTTCCAATAGATCAGTGGTTCCCAAAGTGGGTGCTATTGCCCCCCGTGAGGTGGTGCTCTAGTCTATGAGGTAAGAAAGAAGCAAGGAAGTGGCAGGGGGCGGCCAGAGGGTCCTGACAACGTGATAATTGCAAAGGCTAGGTAACCTCCCTTTTCTCTCCATTTTAAAGCTTCATTTGTAAGTTTACATTGTCTCCTGCATCAGGAAGTAATTTCAATCATTTGTTTCCTTACATGTTTAAGTATTAACGGTTGAAAAATATTTCCAACCCTTTCTTGCACAAGGAAAAATTTTGAAGGGGTTTATTTGGTCTATCGTTGGCACAACTTCACGACAATGAGTGCTTCGATAGTAAGGTTCAGTGTGAATATAACGAGTGTGAATCCAGAGAGGAATCATCTCATCTGATAGTTAGATTTCGTGAGTTTAATATAAATATTTACCTGGATAATCATTTTCCAAACTATTCGGTTCCAACAATATTATCAAGGCTGTACTTGTAAGTTACTTTTCATTCATCTCATGATATCACTCTCATTATATTACTAATATGTAATTTGTTGTATTATTTTATGATGACAAAGTATATAACAAAAATAAATGGCCAGTATATTGTTTATGTTTTCATGAAATGGTAGTAGATAGTTCAAAAAGAGGACCTTTTCTCTCATAATTCATAAATATTCGATTGAACTTTCCCTTTGCCTGCTGGATATCAATTAAATATATTCCCGGTAAACTAATCTAAGCCATGGTTTTGTTGTAATTGTGCATTCACTTGAAGCATAATATATATTCACTCATTTACAAGAGAGAGCCATAAAAAGAGGTTTTTAAAGAGCAAACTGGAGGAAATGAAGCCACTCTTGCAAACCATGAAAATCACTCAAAATTCAATAAATGCAATTCAAATGTAAAATTCAATATTTCTTTGACAGCTTTTTTCAAACAATGGCTTGTATTCAAAATAATTTTTTTAATAAAAAGAAAACTTTGGAAATATTTCACTTTCAAAAGTAAATTGAGTACCTAGTAAACATACTTCTTCACAAAATTCCTCTTAAAAATATACCATCAAATGAAAATGTGGCCTTGGAATGGATTTAACTTTAGTTGAACCAACACACACACAAGTATTCAAAAAATGAATCAAAGCCAATTTCACCGCAACAGTATCTTGAACTGCCTTTCTTATGAATACAATTTATGGATTTGCATGGACTAATATTATTATAGTGACAGAATAGGAGCCAAAGAAATATTATTTCATCCTCAACTGACAAGACCAGTATTATAAAATCGAATTCCAAAGGAGCTTACTTTGCATCCAAGCACTTGGTTTCTCTCTGAAAGACGACAAAGGTGCATGTGTAGACCTCTGGCACAAACTCCCTACGCATCATTTTAAATTCATACTTGCATGATAAATGTATTGCATTTTTACATGAAATGTACAATATTTATAAAAAATAAATAAACTGTATTAATACTTTTAGTTCGCCCAAATTGAAACTACTACCGTTCAAGAGCAAAATAGCGTGTATATAAATCCTGTTTTATACATGGTGTGCAGAACAAATAAATATAGTGAGCCTTGCTTATATATGATTGCAATTATGCCGCAAGCACATAAATATTTTTTTTGATGTTTTTCATATGGTTATTAGTCATATTATTTTAAAAAGCAACCACTTAAAGACTGAATCCACGTCTTATCTTTAACCCATATGTGCATTCTAACTAACTTTTATTCTAATTAACTGCAAAATGACATTGAATTGAAATCAAATTTAAGATAAATTATCAAGAGTTTTGGTTACGGGAGGTTTCCAATCATTATCCTGCATTATGGATGGTGGTTAAAAAACTCCTCCTTGCATTTCCAACTTGATATTTGGTGGAACATGCTTTTAGTGCAGTCATTCAGCTTATTTCTGAGCAGAGAAACTGACTTCAGGTTTGTGGACGCGGTGATTTAAGAACCCTGCTAAGTGACATTAAACAGGACATTGGAAAATTGGTATCAGGTCATTAAGATCATCCATCCCATTAAAATTTTATTTGATGGAAATATGTTATCAAATTAGTCAATATAATCTCCTTTGATGACTTCTAGACCATTAAAAACTATAATCAGTAGTCACTTAATAATTTAACTAATTTTAACAAACATGATTGGTTATTCTATTTTTATAAATTGAAAATGTTCATGTTATATATTGGCTTAATTTAAGTAAAAAGATGACAGGTAATCTTCTATAAAAAGCTTTTTTAAAAATATTTGCTTTGATAATTTATTTTTATGTAAAAAGTATTCTCTCACCTAAGTCCCTTTTATTATGTATTAAGGCTTTTGCATAAATGTGATATGAAAACTATACATCTATTGGATTGTAAATAAACATTTGATTGGTCATTGTTTTTAATTTAATTATTTCAATATTCCTCTATTGGTTATTTTGTTTTATGATTTTAATAATTATTTTAAAGCTTAGATTGGGAGGGGGGAGGGTTGAGTATAGGTGCACGATGGTGGCTTGAAAAAGTTTGGGAAACACTGATCTAGATAATGACCTCCTATTGATATTTAATGCAGCTTTCCTATTTCTCAAACAACTAAACACACTATGGCTCGTTTATTTTGATTGTTCTTCCATACTAATAATACTGATATTCTCAACAAAATATATAATCACTAGGCTGTTTTACTTGAATTACCCGCCGACTTTCATCCCTATCCCCAGTTCTTTCCATGCCTCTTTTATCATTTCCTCTACACATAAGAAGGTGTCAGCCAGACTATAGTATTTATTGTTATTATTATAAGCTAATCTACTGGTTGAGGTAGGTTTTTGGATGGACAAAGTATCAAATAAATATTTTGTTACTCCAAACAAAACTATACTACATCAGGTCCCTCTTCATCTCTGTGTACTTCCTTCCTAACTATTCAAACTTTAATTCATGAATTTTGGCCATTGCAATAATGGATTTGTGAGCTGGTGCATTGTCTTGATGAAACAAAAATTTCTTCTTAGCCAAATGCAGCCACGTTTGTTTGATTTCTTTACTCAAACATTGCAATAAGTTCGTATAATACTCGCCGTTGATAGTTTTTTCTTTTTTAAGATAGTAAAAGAAAATTATCCCACGTGCATCCCAAAAACAACGCCATGACCTTGCCTGCAGATGAAATGGTCTTCGCGTTCTTTAGAGACAGTTCTCCCTTTTGAATCCATTGTTTTGATTGTTCTTTTATCTTGGGTGTGAAGTAATGGACCTATGCTTCATCCATGGTTAAGAAATGTCACAAAAATTCTGCTTTGTCGCTGTAAAACTTTGCTAAACACTCAATTGAAACATCTTCACGATACTGGTTTTGCTCAAGTGTGAGCAAATGCGGCACCCACCCACTCACCAAATGCAGCACACAGCTTTCTCATGTTCAAATTTTCAGTTAATATGCAATGTATCTCACTTTTTGAAATGCCTACTATGTCTGCTAGCTCGCACACTTTGTCAACGATCATCTAGTATCACTTTGTGGATTTTCTTCACCATTTCTGGAGTCGCTACCTCATTTGGTCGACCAATGCAATGTTCATCTTAACAGCTCGTACAGCTTCATTTAAACTCTGCTACCCAATATTTTACTGTTGTTAACAAAGGAGCAGACTCACTCAGAATAGAATCCAGTTCAGCTTTTATATTGGTTGGGCTGAGGCCTTTCAAATAAAAGTATTGTATCACTTAACCATGACCAAATTTCTCCATTTCCACAAATTCCCTGAAAATGTTCACTACTGATGGCTGCCAAACAAATGCTACATCATGTCACCTCTTCAAGCTTGAAATATATGCTTTAGAAATTGTGTACTTTATAGTACAGTGATATTTTTCAAACAAATATTGCCACCTCTATGTTAGGCTGGGTAGTTATGGGACCAACCTCATTCAAGGTAACAGATAAGACCTACGTGACATCAATCCGTTGTGGGAATGATATGAATCTTTCCATCAAATGAAGGCACTATCACCCGAAATTAATTTGTCTCTGAAAACAAGGTTCATGCTATGCGACGGCCTATCTAAGTCCACAATTTTAAAATTTGGTTCAAATAGATTTATTTGGACTCTCAGCTCTTTAGAAATTATACTGTGGATCTGTTTCAAATACATATATTTTTTGTGCAATGGTTGTTCTTTTTATTTTAGTCAATTTTGCAAAATTAAATTTATATCTGGTATATTTTTTAATGACCAAATGAACACTTTGTTGGCTCAACTTTATTATTGCACAATCCATTGTGTAGCCAACAAAAAAGCACCATACAGCTAAGGTCACTTATTAAAGTTGGACATAAAAGTCAACATCATTGTTTTATGTGAAATTTTTCTGATAATCTACCTTGATAAAGTAATTGCAAGAAAATGCTTTTCTTTATTGACATTTACACATTTTGGCTTCCACAAATTTAGCCAGCCTAAGAACAGGGCATGAGAAAATGAGTCGAAAAATGAACGTAGTTTTTTGGCAGAAGTCTCTGGCCTTCTTATGCATGTAGAGCATGAAGTATTCTTAGAGCATGTGATAATTGAACAACAGCCTTTGAAAAATCTAATAATACAAGTAGTAATCTCATGTTTACTACTTTGATTGTATTGTTGCATTGTCTTGAAATAAGAAAGATTTCTTTCCCCGGCTTTGGTAGACTACCAGAGATGAAGTTGAATAAAAGTGATATAAAAATCCAAAAAATACATGCCAAATAAGACAATTAAACCTGCTCTATACCAGGTGAAGGGTATGACTGGTTCGATTTAGCATCTTTCCCTGACTTTGAAGAGAGTAAACAGAGATGAAGCCAAAAAGTTACCTCAAAGGAAACAAAAATATATTTAGGGTGAATTAACCATGAACAGAAAATTGAACATTTACAATTAATGCAGTTTATTTGTCAGCTCTACACTAGGTGAAGGATAAGATTGATTTGATTTGTCTAATCAGAGTACTATCCTGTTTCTATCCATCTTAGTTTCTCAATCCTCTCCTCAGGCTGTTAAATTTTCCATAAACATCATGGAATATTCATTTAGTGGTATGAATAAACATTTTTACTTTCATTCATAGATCATTCAAAAGAAGCAATAGACAATTATTTCATGTATCAGCTCTTAATATTGCAATAAGCTTAACGATCAATAAGAAAATTCAGCATAAAATGTTCACCATTGAAATGGTGTATGCTATTCAACTATCAAGAAATTCCAGCTTTCCAGAGATACTTTCATTTTTGTTTACATTTCAATTCTCAAAGAAGTGCATTTTCAAGAAAATGATGGTCATGTGTTAGTAATTAATTATTGACTACTGAGTTGGAAATGACTAGGAACAGCCAGTAACCTCATTGTAATATAATGCATCAACATAATACATATGGGTAAACCAGAATTACACAATAATGAATGAAGAAGATAGAGTGAGTACACTATACTAATCCAAAATTCAGTTATAATCACATCATTAACGGTGGTCCCTCCCTTAGAGGAAAAATATATTTTCTGGAAAATGAAACCAAAATTCAGAAAAAATAATGATGTGCCATTTCTTTGATATGGTGTACCTGTACAAGAATGCCAAAAATGTCACTGATTTCAATTGCATTAAAATGTATAATTTTTATGACTCAACAGGAAGCCTACAAGTCACTTAGAAGCATAAGAAAATCAATTTTTAAAAATTATACAGCCAGGTAACAAGAAATGAAACATTTTCTTTTCAAAGAAGTAAAAATCACAAATGTAAAGGTCGCAATTGAAAAATGAAAACAAAGAAAACCGATAGAAAAAGATGAAATACTCAAAGAACAAAATATTTACACCCTTGTTTTTCTGCATAGTATAAACCACCAAACTCAATTTGTCCAATCACAATTCAGTGCCTACCATATCACATGGAGTCAAGTAGAGCAAAAGCCACAAAAAAGAACTGACAGAGAGGCCAAGCTCAAATTAAAAGTGCCTGTTGAATGCTTCCCAAAATGACATATATTTCCTATAAAACATATATCAACTACCATTTCTCCAGAAAATTCACCAAAACCTTAGTTTCCCAAAAGAATGAAATTCCTTGAGTTTCCAGACTTTTCCAAGTTGGGAAATACCTTATATTGAGCAATATCAAGGACAACAAAATTTTACATCTAGAAACCTATTATCCTGCAATATTCAAACGATACTTTTCCAGAGAACGAGTAGCAATTACAAATTGGAATCTGCTTGAAGAATATCCTCATATCAGGCTCTAGTACAACCTGGGCAAATCATAAATAAAAATACACAAGATGGAATTTGCACAATTGCACTCTGTCCTTTCAAGATGAAAGAATCCCACCAAATAAATTCTGTACCAATTTCTATTATCATGTTTTATTATCATTTCTAGCATCAACAAGTCAAGCCCATAATAATTTGTAGTATCTTGTTCAATGTAGTTCATGTTGGGCTTCATCAAAGATTTTTTAGTGTAAACTCACCCGTTGACCCCAACATTTATTTATTCTGGCAATTCTATGGGAGGTGGCATTCATTAAACTTTTGTTTGCTTTGGGTTTGGCAACTGCCCATTATACCAAACACAGTACGAAAATGTTTGTTGGCTGTATTTCTCTTTTAATGTAAACATTATTTAAATAAGTTGTTTAGAGAAAATATCAATATTAAGGAAACGGAATATTACACAGTTTTAACTGGTATTTCGAGCATCCATGCACATACCATCAGCTAGAATTAATGCATCATTACAGAGATGTTATCCGCAATTATCTGTCTTTCCTACTTGAATGAACGGTCTGGTTCACATGAAAACTGTATGAGAGACAATATACACAACATCACCTATAAGTAGCCCGATTCTAAGCTATATCACCCACATTTTGGCATAGTCAGGCTTTACCAGAGGTGTGGGAATGATTCCTACACAAGAATGGGAAATTTATTTCCATGGAGTCATGTCAGTATTATGATAGATAGTTGGCTATATTTACTTGGTTAATAGAAAAGATGGAGCCCTTCAGTATTAAATCTGTTGCAGCAATTGAAATGTTCTTCCAGCATTCTCCTGTACTACTGTAGGTTTCAAATAACACCTTCAGATGATACAAAGACTTCAGGGGATTTTTCCAAGTCTTATACCAGTCCTCAACTCACACGTTGAAGTAACTCTTCTGCTTAATTTTGCGTACAAAATTTCATTTTCACTGACCATAGTTCCATTGGATCAGAACATCATCAGGTGACAATGCATTTGAAGTTGGCAATATCTGGGTGTACATCTACAGCTGGACACGGAGAGGAGGTATTGAGGGAGTAGACATGGTATTGGGTACATTGGGAGGGAAGATTAAGTGGAAGAAGAGACTACATGGGCTACAAATAGTGCAGATTGACTTCTCAGATGAGTATTATTAAAGCAACTGATGCCAGTCAAACCCCCGCTCAAGTACTATCTCAGTAAATTTCTAGTAGCACAGAAATATAAACCCATATACCAGTCTACCATGGCATTGGGGTTTGCAACATGACGCAGTAGCCTGCCCACATGTAGCGGAATACGTGACGCTAGCAGTATATGTTTGCATGTTACATATTATGTTTGTTAGGGTTACATAAAAAAATTCCATGAGTAAGTTTTTCAAATATTCCTTTCAAATAATTAAACAATTAGTTTTCGCCCAAAAGAAGAAATGACTGTTGCCTGCCACGACAGATCTAATTGATTTAATGATGTATTTAGAATTAATGTCCGACTGCTAAAAATAGAATACCAGGAAATAGTACTTACTGCCTTGTACATTTAACCTTCGCCGTTGTGCGATTCCCGTGGTCCATATAAGATTGCTGCATTTTTCACGAGGGCCATAGGTATAGAGTATTTTAAATTCATAAAAGTAACATTTCCCAAAGAAATGATCACTTTGTCAAACGTTCCGCTGTTTGAAATCGAACCCAGCACTCGGTAATGCTGGAGACACTTGGTTAAATCAATGAATTCATGGTTTCGATGTATAACCTTCCCATGTCGAGACTTCCAATATTCCAACAGGAGTTCCTTTAAAATCTCTTTAAGCACAAATGATTCTCCTCATACTAAATGAATATGTAAAACAAGAATAAACATCTACGAAATGATCTTCTGCGAATTTATGGGGGCGTTCGGAATAGTAATTGATTTTTATTTGAAAATCCTTGTTAGCCACATTCGGAAACGAAATTTATACGAATCCCTCCCACAGCGGATTGCATTTTGGTTTTGTTTTTCCCTTCCCTAGGCTCTCTAGCTGGTATGCCACAGATGGAGTTTGCCTTCCACTTTTTTTTTAACACGACTGGAGCCAGTTGGAGGAGTACGGATGGATAAGTAAGGCAGGACAGATCTAGTCCAGCTACCCTAATCTCTTTCCTCAATATCAATTTGCCATTTCTTTCATTGCGAATCTCGGAGACATTTTCATGGAAAATCCCAAGGTCTTGGCAAATTTCATCCCATTAAATTCCCGGTAAGATGGAAAAATGGCTCAAAAAATCTTGGACGATTTCGACGGTATCAGGTAGGTAGGTACCTTGTCTTGAAAGGTTTTTTACCTTAGGGAATATTATTATGGACATTATTATTGGGCCAAATCGCGTTGGTCTGGAGCCGTATTTACATTTTACCGGAGGTAAGTACCACTCTACTAAAACATGTCCACTATATAAAATAGCTTAAGCTTAAAAATCGAATTTTCGACTACTGCACGGACAATAAAGACAGGGTTAATTTTGAAATCAAATTTATTGCTAAATTTGATATAAATTATTCTTGTGTTATCTGCCTAATTTAATGAGACATTGATAAATTTCAAGAAACTGTAATAGTAACTTTAACGGAGTCACCCGCTATGTGTGCATTATAATGCAACCATTTCAGAGAGTCAAAATCATTCGCCTTGACCGGGATAGGGATCCGGGTTCGAATCCCGGTCAAGGCGAATGATTTTGACTCTCTGAAATGGATGAGACATTGATAATTTATATCAGACTTCTTAAAATAAACTTTACGTAAGCATGTTCTGCCATCGAAAATTTAACGCTGTTTTCTCTATTCTTCCGATTCCACCAAAGCTTGTTTGAAATTTTTGAAGTTACAAAAGTTGATGTGGTTTTTAAAAATGGAGTAAAATATTAAAAAAAATTCGAAGGACAGACACGTTATATACCAGCCCTCATATATGTGTGTATATATATATATATATATATCGAAAAAATATTATTTTTTATACATATACAGTGGGTCGCGGTAGTCCAGGGCGTAGAGCGTTGGACTACTGACCGGCCGGGGTTCGATTCCCGGGCAAACCACTGTGGGCACCTGCAGCTCTACCCAAGCTATGTGATTTAAGCATCTTTAAAATCACCAGACCCCTCAATGAACACAATATCACAAAAAATCACCAGCCCCCTCAATGTGACACAATGCACAAAAGATAAAGCAGAAGAAAGAGACTTACCTTTAATATAATTACGGAAGCCACTACCATTTTTATCAGCGAGAGTGAAGTTACCCACGGATTGAATCGGCGAAGAGAAGAGTTGAGGCGGTGAGAGTAAAGGAACAATATAAAGATTCAGGGGAGCATACGTTGGATGGACGGTTGGTGGGGGAGCAGGAGGAGAATATTGTTAAATGGCAATAGTTCCTTGGGGAGCGTTGGAAGCACATAAACACTTGTGCCAGTTCTGGGGTGGAGAGGTAAAGGTTAGCCGGTATGGATGTTTTGAAGATGAGCTGTTTGTTAATTATACGTTTGTATTGAGAGACGTGATGCATTGGTCGATGTAAAAAGCAGCTCAGAGTCGGCATCAAAGTATATATTGGACGTTGTTTGAGATGTAGGTAAGTCTTATGAATATAAGAAAGATTCGCGGGACGTAAACATTTTACAGAGGGACATTTGAGCGTTTGGTTGGCGGTGGTTTTTGGTGGGATGGGGGCAAGATCTCGATGGATAAAACTCCACGGATTGCATTGAGAGAAGGTGGATGCATTTAGGGAATCATTTTGTACAAACGGAAAGTACCGAGTTTGGATGCACTCCCTGTCACACATCTCGCTGGTGGTCTGTAGAGTATCATGCTGTTGTAGAAGTAATTATTTGTAAAACTTTACTCCTCTGGACATTGACTTGGTGTTCAATATCTTAATACTATGGAATTATACCATTCTTTCATTATTCTCGTGTTGGTGGTGGAAGGAGCTCATTGAATTGTAAATAAATAAGCGCCCAAAAAAAGTATAAATTGAAAAATTATATTGATGGCATACATTTACATGATTATATATGAAAACATTGATAGATATGGATGTAAGAAATAAGAAAAGTGATTTTCAGATCTGCATCAAAGTGAAATCCTATTGTGCCTTTCATTTTTTTAACTTTTCATTTCGGCTTATTCGATTCAGGATTCTCTGAGCTCCAGTCACTTCTGCCACCAAATCCGAAAACTTTGCTCTCGGAGCTCGTGCAGAAGACCATTTACGTGTCCTGAGAATGGACGGTCCAGCGTTACCGGTTCCACCAAAACGAGGTTCGAGCATATCCTTGATTTCTGTAAGGGACCTCGAAATACTTTCCAAGGCCAAAACCAGATCTACATCTGGTGGAAGACTGTCGTTGGCTGAAGTAACTAGACGACGAGGAAATGAGCCGTCAAAATAAGAAGTCTTAGTCCTCTTTCTCTCTCCTTCTCTTCTCCTCAAAGCGATGGCCACGATGTCTTCGAGAAGGCGACGAGAAAGATGGCGACCTGCTCGGTGAGCGGGGGCATTAGCAGAGTCGCTAGGCCTCACAACTACCATTGTATCAATGGCGCGACGCTTAGAAAGATGTATAATCAAACGCCTAGGAAGCCACCTTGTTCTTATGACTGCAGATACTCCACGCTCCAGGTGCGCCACAAATTCCGCTTGTTTGAGTAATCTACGGGCTTCACCCTCCGAGCGAAGGGCTTGCGTGTCGCTGACTGCAAGACCTACCATGAGATTTACCAGCACAATTGAGGCGAGCACCACGAAACACACGAATATAACGCGACTGGTCATCGGGAGTGTGCTATTGGGAATGTGTTTTTCTTCAAACAGGTCCATGTACTCAAACTCCCCCATCATCATTACCATGGTCTTCACAAAAGCCCTCCACGGGTTACCGAAAGCATCGGGTTGGGATACGTGAAACTGAACGAAAAAACTAAAGGAAAAACCCATCACCAAACAGCCGAATGCTAGGAGAACTTTTATCACATTTTTTAAGACCGCGTAAAAGAGGAGCCCATGGGAACCGCAGGTGGGGAAACGGCCGATGAGGAGCATCAATTCAGCCCAAGCCAAAAGTATTGCAACAGATGTCAAGTGGATAACCGTTCCGGATGTGTAGTGATATGAAACTCCAATGCGATCTCCTATTGACGTATTATTTGAACCTACAGAATGTAGTTCACTGTCTAGTTCATCGTCTTCACCCTTCCTAGCTAAAAAAATAGCGAGTATGGCAGATATGAGATTCATCCACATCTCAAATTGTTTCAAATAATATTTGGGCAGCGCGACACATTGTCCGAACACGTTGAGCAAAACGACGGAGGAAGAAAACATCAGTACAGGCCTCGAAATTTGAATTGCATTCAAGACTAAGTTAGTCCTCCACTTTGGTGTCGGAGCCTCAGTCGATGTATTCGTGTTGTCCTTAAAACTCATGTAAGCAACCTCGGTATGGATGAGCGTAATGTACACGGAGAAAGAGAGAGCAAATGCCACGTAAACAGAAACCAGAAGGTAGAAGAACAAACGTAGGCGACGCCACTTCAGTACAATAAAGGCCTCGACGATTGGGTGGCTGAGCAACATACGGCGTATTTCATCCGAAGGCGATTCAGCCTCCAGCAGAGCTCTCATCACTCCAGTCTGTCTTTCCTTACCATGGGGCGCAAGAACCCTGAAGTCCAACTGAATAGCGAACGATCTCTCCTCCACGGTGGCAGCGTTGGGACTGATCCTTGCGTCCAGTATGCGACAGAGAAATGGACCCGGGCGGGGCAGGTAGAGAAACAGAGCATCAAGAGCGGATATACCACTATCCGAGACAGCACCCAAGTCGGCTCCAGCATCTATCAAGAGTGAGGCGCACGTGTGGCACCCTGAGTAAGCCGCCAGGTGAAGCGGCGTGGAACCCTTGTTGTTCCGCACGTTTGCGAATGAATGGCGTTTGTAATCATCCATTGCCGATTTCAGGATGGCATTCAAGACGTCAGATGCGGCAAGTTCAGCAGCCACATGGATAGCTGTGGAGTTATTGCATACTTCTGAGACTTGGAGAGGATTTGCTCCACTTTTGAGTAGCAGATCGGCCGCTTTTGCTGAGTATTGGGATGCAGCTGCATGTAAAGCAGTGAGACCTGTCCCAGTGCTAATATTGTCCACCCTGGCGCCGTACCGAATGAGGATTTCAATGATCTCCTCGTACCTCTCCAAATCTAACTCTTCCTTCAATTGGGTACCATTTCCTGCGAGGAGGATGGGAGTTGTACCGCATTCATCCACGGCATCTACTTCAGCGCCGGCTTCCAGGAGCCTTTGCACGCATTCTGGGCTGTTTGCTTTAACTGCTTGGTGTAGAGGAGTACGCCCCCAGCAGTCTGGATAGGGTAACTGAAAAGAGAGTAAGAATATGCGCCTTATTGCTAGTTGGAGCCAAATTAAAAATGGATAAACGGTAAAATTTCAAATAAACTGCGGGAGATGCCGCAACAGTAACTTTTAACGGAGTCATCCGCTACGTGTGCATTACAATGCAACAATTTCAGAGAGTAAAAATCATTCGCCTGGACCGTGCCTTGACCTTGCCTGTGACATTGTATGTACGGTATTTCGTCACAACATCTTGTTCCTTTAAAGCCCCCAAAATTTCAGAGTGTAAGAGGACGTCTCGGTAGCTTAATTGGTTAAAGCACTCGGCCGGATATCGAGGGATCCGGGTTCGAATCCCGGTCAAGGCGAATGATTTTTACTCTCTGAAATGCCCGAGATGGCTGAGTCGTACATCGTCCTCAGGGCAATGCCCTCAGTCGTACATCGTCCTCAGGCAATGCCCTGAGGACGATGTACGACTCGGACAGATCATTAATCCTAATTTTAAATCAACAGAACTTCAGTTTCTTAGAAAAATATCAACCAATGCTGGTAAAAACAGCAATAGCCCAGAACATTGTGCCAATACGAAATAAATATATGCATATATATAATTATTATTTCCACATTAACAATACTCTACTTCTTGAACGACACATTCAAACTTTATCTTCTGGGTTATCCATCAACTGCTATATATTATCACGAGGTTTTTTTTCAACCTCCAATGAGCCATAAAAAAAGACAAGTAAATACAAAAAAGTTATTTTATTACTAAACTTTATGTACACATATGTTTACTTTTCGACGAAATCACATTGACAATTGAGGCATTTGGCGTTCCCGTAGACAAGCTTTATAATACTTTCTTCATAAAATGTTGCCGCCAATGAATTTAAATGAGTCTTGAAGCTCCTCTTTGGTTTGGAAGCGCTGCGCTCCTAGCCACTTCTTCAGTTCAGGAAAAGATGGAAGTCACTCGGTGCTGGGTCGGGACTGAATGGCGGGTGATCGAAAATGTCCAACTGAAATTGCTCAAGGAGCCGTTGGGTTGCGCCAGCACTGTTAGGACGGTAGTTGTATTGGATCAGAACAATGCCAGAAGTCAGCATGCCTCTTCTTCTGTTTTGAATGGCTCTCCGCAAACGTCTTAACGTTTCACAATAAACAGCTGCATTAACTCTTGTCCCTGACTGCATGAACTCAACAAGCAACTCACTTTTTGGTCCCAAAACAAGGTAGCCATAACATTTCGATTTGTGCAGGTTTGTTTGGTGAATTTGTGTGAATCCATTGTTGCGATTGTCGCTTTGTTTCGGGCGTGTCATATTGAATCCAGGTCTCATCTCCGGTTACAATCGATTTTAAAAATCCCTCTCTTTCAGCGGCATAACGTTCAAGGAACGTCAAATCTGGAGCCATTCGGCGATTTTTGTGGTGGTCAGTCAACATTTTTGGGACCCAGCGGGCAAGTTTTTTGTAGCCTAAATGTTCCGTAACTATAGAGTACCGAGAAGATCTTGAAATTTCCGGAAATTCCATAAACAAAGCAACTATGTTGAAACTACGGTTTCCTCCAACCATTTCGTCAACTCGTTGAACAAGGCCGTCCATAGCGATAGGCTTACGTCCTTGGCCCCTTCATCATTCACATCAGTTCGACTATCTTTGAATTTTCGACACCATTTAGGCAAAACACCATCACTCATAAAGTTTTCTCCATACACTTCGCTCATTCTTCGATGAATTTCTGCAGCACTATTCCCTTATGCCTGCAGGAAACAAATAACACTTCGCAATTCGTATTTGGCGGGAGAATCAATAGAGGCAGCCATATTTATCTGAGTGCTACTCAGCACAGAATGACGACTTGAGCTCGGCAGTGGAAGAGCGTGTGGTGAGGGAGATGCTCTGTTGCCTACAAGGTACACCACCCGCCTGTCGCTTGTCTAGCGTTTATGTTGTGCGATCGGAGATTGAAAAAAAAAAGAACTCCCCTCGTACTATACTTCATTCATGAATTCAAGGTATTTTCGACCAAGCAACCTGTAGAGTATTCATAACAGAAACTGACATGTGCGTACGCGCCAGCCCTTGAACGTAGGTTAGGTCATGCAGTGACGGACGTGATTTCAAGTAATCACGAAGGTCATCATTTTGTTAGATTTTAATATTCACCCGATAATTTTAATACGATTTGAAAGATATCCGTCCATTGCTTTCGGTCGTTGCCGTTCTAGGTATCACTTGTACGATGCTGGTGACCAATGATATCCTGTTTAAAACAACCATGAACCTACAAAGAGAACTCGGAGTTTGTGTATATCAGCCACATCCTTGATTACTTTACATGAGAAAATTGTCAGTATTCATCATTTTACTCTGAGTTTCGGAGATTTTTCTCGCTGCAATTCCTGGGATACAGCAGTACCAGTTAGGGGAGTACTGGTTTCATGCCAAAATGTAAACGTTATGCTGAGGATTATAAGTCTATCAGTTTATCGCATGCAGGAAAGGTGGAGTTGAGGACCATAAAAAAAAGGTTTGAGAGGAGAGAAATTGGCTGCTATGGAAAAATCACTTTGTATACAGAAAGGGGAAGGATATGTCAGATACCATAGTGGTGATTGAATCATTAGTATGTAGAAAGGCTAATGCAATACATTAAGACTGTTCTTTTTACTTGTTTTATTTCAAGGAGTTCGACGGATTACAGTGGAATTATAAATTAATCTATTGCAGAATGCAGGAGTGGACTGTAAGGATAGGTGACTTACACGAATCATATACGTGACTTAAGAAAACACAGATAAGGTTATCGGGTAGATAATTTGGATGGGAATCCACTAATGGGAGTACCATTTAATTTGTGTGGGAGTAAGATATTTCGTCATTACTACGCGCGCCTGGCACAGTTTAAGCTGAGGACATTTCAGAAATAGTGAGAAAGGTTTGGGATGAAATCAATCATAAATAAAACGAAGGATCTCTTCTTATATTAACTTGGATTCTCGAGAATCCAAGATAGGATATTAGGCTTGTATTATTTCAAAGCTTGGCAGTTGAGAAGACAAGTGTTGATTAAAAGCTTTTGAGATGTGAGCATGACGAAGTATGGAGAAAATAAAATGCAAGGAAAAGAAACAAGCGAAGAAGAGTTTGAAAGGGAAGATAAACTGTGAAGAGAGAAATTTGAAGAAGGGGGAAAAGTGGAAAGTATCAAGGGAAAGACCAGTTTGGAAATAGGACTTGGTGGACTAGGATAGTGTTGGTAATGGCCATTACTAGTATTGGACATGGTCAACATCTTATCGACAATTGGATATTGAAGACTATGCTATGGGGGGAAATGTTAGACAAGCGAGGTAGAGGATGGAAAGATTAGACATTTTGAATGTAATGGAGGACTCTCTTTATTTCATTTTGATGCAAATAAAATTCCATCGCATATTTCCTCGGTTATGAGAGCTTCAATCAAATTTCTTTCCAGTTTTTATGCTCTTAGTTTTTCTGGAATTTTATAATTTCTAGCGGTCGAATTACAGCATTCACTTACTTCCTAACTTCAGGCTTGGAGACTTAGAAGGACGCAAATATGCGATATTGCTGAGTGAATGTGTTAAATGCAGCCATATTATTATGAATTGTATAATAGTAATCTTTAAAATCCGATCTTATAATTTACAAATTCCAGATTACTTCTAGAAACTGTATTGAATAAAAGCTGAAATTTTAACTGATTTTTAATGTCATATTGATGCAAACTAAAAATCCGAATCGTACAAGAAATATTCTCATGGGAAATGTTTAGAATTTCACGCAACCTATTTCTTTCAAGATTACAAATACATAAGTATTGCGATGTATTTACACGTGAAGCCTGAGAAAAATACAACGAAAAGACAGAGTATTCTATTTATAATTCTCGCCAATTGAATTTTAATCGAAATTTAGAAAATTATACAGTGGGAGATGGGAAGAGGAAATATAGATAAATTAGGGCTGTGCAAGGTGACCCATAAGAGGCTCGCGGGAATTCCTGGTGCGATAGTTATACAGCGGAGGAGAAGACAGACTACGAGAGGTGGTATTAGTATTGAACAATAAGGTAGGAAGAAGTATCGTAGTAAATATAGAGCAGATGAGTAATAGGATAATGTCAGCAAAAATAAAAGCTTAACAATGTTGGGCAAGCGAGGAAAGGGCAGGAACAGGATAGGGATGTTGGACGGGATGAAGGGAGGAAAGAAGTACACAGAGATGAAGAGGGACTTGATGTAGATTAGGTTGCTGGATTGGGTTTTGTTTGGATATGCCACGAGCAGTCATAGGGAGGAATATATAAAAAAGGTATAAGATAAATTAAAGAGCATAATTGCGGATGTTCTGGTAAAGAAACATTTCATAGTGATTGGGATTAGAATGAGATGGTGGGTGAAGGAAGAGATAAGAGTGAGGTTGGGTGCTATGGCTTGGGACTGCCGGGACAAGCAATTCCAGGAAATCCGTGCACACTATCCGATCTAAGCCAAAACTGGAAATAGAAAGCTTTAAACATATGATATAGAAAGCTTAGAAAATGACGTAGATGGGGATAACTTAATTAGGTCTAGGTACACTAGATCGCGAGATATAAAGGCATTTCGGGCATTGAAATCAAGTATGGCCGTGGGGGTAGATAAAAACCCCTTGAGACTTCTTACGGGTTTAGAAAAACATGGAAGGAAGTATTTATAGGCTAATTTGTAGGTTTTTGAGGGGATATTTTGGCGGGAAGATTTCGTCAGATCATCGTTTGTTCCCATTCCAAAAAAAGGGAAAAGCAGTCATATATGAGGAATGTAAAACAATAAGTTTGTTTGGCACACAGCTCCATAAGTTTATTTGGCACAAGTGGTTCTCAAGGTCATCAATGAGAGAATGGAAATCACGGCAACTAATTACATAGGAATGATCTGTTTGGGTTCAAAAAGAGAAAGGGGCACGCATGATTCCACAGTGGTAATGAGGTCACTTATAGAAAGGAACACATAATGCAACCAGGATGTGTTCGTCAGTTTTTAGATTTCGAAAAGGCATATGATAGAGTAAATTGGGTAGAATTAATCAATATATTGCAGAAAATAGAGGTCGTTTGGAGGGATAAGAGACTTATCCCCAACCTATACACGTCTCAGACTGCTCGGGTGTGGGGACGGAAAGTCCTGAAGGGCAGTATTAGGAAGAGGAGTAAGATAGGAATGTCCGTTAGTTCCCGTTCTGTTCTACGCATGCGTGGAGGAAATGTTTCAAGAGGCATGGGAAGAATTGGTAATAGAAATGAAAATCGGTGGAGAATTATAAATTCTGTTAGGTTTGCAGATGATCAAACTTAAGTTAGCCAGCCAGCCAAGGGGTACGAGCATTACAGAACGCTTGAGAAAATCAGCATCATAGGTATGAGATGATCGTCGTAGATCAAACTTCTTTGATAGACTCTTGAAATAAATTCTTTCCTACTTACAGTCTTTATTAGCAAGCTTCTCTTATGCTTCCATCCCCGTTTACATCAAGAGTACAGGCGATATTGGATAATCTTGTCAGACTCTTGCGTATTCTGATTCTCCATCTGCTACCTGAATTTGTAGTCCAAGATTTACATGAATAAAACACATAAATCTGGTTCTAATCTATATTATTTTCCATAACTGATCTCGTTAACAAATCAGTGCCATTCGGGATGTGGTAATCCTGTGGGTATAGCGTTGGTCCTTTGACTGGAGAGTACGGGTTCGATTCTATGGTTACCCTTAGCTTCAACCGATCTTATACTAATCGCCTCGCCTACCAAGTTGAATTTTCATTTTTTTATAGTTACATGATTGCTGGTCTCCTAATGCCTTAATTCATATGACCTTATGGGGGCTTGCAGGGCATTGCGTATTATGATACTAATGTATAAACTATCTGATTACTCTATGGCGATACATTATACCATGGCGATGCCGTGATTCGTGACGGGAGATCAGTCGTAAAAGAGAGAAAAGTGTTATGAACACTTCCGAGGAAATAGAATACAGATAGACATTCATGCATTCGTTCACTTATACGATTTCACGTAAACTATTGATTCAGAGCATAAATAGGCGGAAGCAAAATGAACAGGAAACTGTTGCGGGAAACCCACAGAAGAAAAATAAGACTTCGCATGGACGTTTCCCGGGTTCGACATTACCACTGGGCAAATTCAGAAAATTCTGTGGACCAAATTACCTCAGTTAATGAGTCAAAACTCCAAGCGATTCTGTGAACGGAGGATATTTATCCATAGCACAGGGGCAAAGCATACAGAATTTCTCCCGTTAAAGTGTATACATAATTGTTTTACACCCTCTAGAGAATTGTACCCAGATAAAGGAATTCAAAACTGATTTGAGTAACTTTCATCCGTCGCCTGCTCGGTTAGAAAAGAACATTAGAATCTCAAAAACGTTTGACGCAATGACAAGGAAAAGATTTCAAACGTTTTCTTTAGCACCAGTGAACATCGCCGCGGTGAAAAATGTATATGGCGAACACGCGTCACCTATTCGCCTAGTCTGAAAGATATTCTCATTTACCATGAGAGAGTCTGCTTTGCACTTATGACACGTTCAAAACGGGCAGTCATATCTAGCTCTTCGCTTAAAATTAAAATAAATTGTACCCCGACACTGAAATAACCGTTAAATTTCTACTTGCTAAATTACGTACTCCCAGATAAACATAGCTAGACTTCGCGCAAATAGATATTTATCTTTAACTTTACTTTTACTTTAACTTTATCTTGAAAAGGGGAATAAATTCAATACAAGAACTGGTGATTTACTTTAATTTTCCCTCGAGAGGAAATACGTGTATAGATACGTACGTGTATAGACACGTACTTCCTCTCTAGAAAATATGTGTCTTTCCACGTATTTCCTCCCGGGGGGATCCTTATTGCTCGAAATTGCACAGTATTTTATACTTTAATGTTTCCATTCTTAGGTAGTAACAAAATGCTTGCAATATACAAGCACTTATTTACTGAATTCTCCCTACGGCGACGTAATCGGCGTAATAATAAAAAATAGAATCTAAAGGTTACAGTTAAATGATTAAACAATTAATTCATCAAAATGCTCCCGTCATTTCCTCCTGATCAACCCTACAATATGTTGGAGGACTTGAATAAAATCGCAAACAATTTGAATTTAGAAAGGTTTTGCTTTTCTATTTTAGTTTTTGTTTTGATGCCTCCGCTAACATTATTCCGTGCCTCCCAAGAGAGTAATGACGTGCTGCCGCGTGTGTACGTGGGTGACACTGACCTACATCACACCTAGTGAGCCAACGTAAGGACTTACTCGTACATCAATGAGGCTTTGGGACACCAGCCATAATTGAGTTACCAATGAAAAGTCAGTCGTTACTTGATGAAATGTTCGTGAAGGGAAAACTCAGAGATACCTCAAGATTGATGTATCAAAAATGTCGAAAGGACAAAAGTAGTTTTAACGTACACGTACATATATCAGTCTATATCTCTAATTTAATACGAATGAGCCGTACATGATATGTGTCTTTAATCATTTCCCGTGTCATCAAGAAAACTCACCTATCCTACATTGTCATAAAAATAGAATTATCAGGATTATAAAAATAATTTCACATGAATGCAAATCTAGATTGTTTGTCTTGGCAATTTGGATAAGAGTTATGTATCATTTTCAAATAAACTAGACGACAATTCACGTTTAAGTTAATGAAAATTGAGCCTTTTTTATCATGGCAAACTAATGTATAAAGCGCTGACTTTCAAGTTACGCTTCCCTCTTCGCTCTTCGTATAGATTTTTATTATTTACCCTAACAGACTTGGTAAGAAATTATTGTCTTCATCAGCAATTTCGAACCAGTACGTTGCAAGGTTTTTTAATACAAGTTAATTAAGACTCCTCTTCAGAGTGTATTCTACCATTGAAGATGCTATTGCACTAATAATAGTGAGCTTAGAAATCATATAAAAGAAACAAAAATATAATATATTCTTGGAGAATGTTAAAACCTAAAAATTTAAAAAACACTTTACTTGTATATGCACCGTAAGATACTAAAAGTTTAACATGTTTGCTTGGTATCAACAAACTCTAACGCTGCATGGCGGACGGTGTGAGTAACAATGGCAATGGTGGTCAATAAATCATAGTAGGAGGGGACATATGGTTAAGTGACTCAAGTCATTTAATACATTATTCGTGATTAATATATCGTTTAGTCGACTCGTTTATTTTCCTTTATAGGTCTATATTTTGTTTTAATTGATGGTTTTAGGCGTAACTTTGTGAAATCGATTCATGTTGGAAATGAAAGAATGGTAACTTAATGATTCCACATAAAATTTATTGCGATACGACCCAGGTTTCGACGTTCAACGCACCTGTCAACGACGTTCAACGTCATCTTCAGGTGACGTTGAACGTCGTTGACAGGTACGTTGAACGTCGAAACCTGGGTCGTATCGCAATAAATTTTCTGTGGAATCATTAAGTTACCATTCTTTCATTTCCAATCTATACTATTTTGTTATTGTTATACACCGATGGAAATCAAGATATATTGGATTTGGCTCTTGTTTCTTATACTTTATATTCACGATCTGATCACAGAAATAATTTTGCTATGGATAACGCTGAAATTTCGATGAATACACCTACTGACATTTTTGGAAATGCTTTTTTTTTATTCCCTGCTAAATGATTTATGGTAATTAACCTCTGGCTTAGAGAAGCGAACTCCCTGGGAACCAAGCGAGTTTTCTGGGGACCTTACGGAAGGCATGGCACCCCAAAAAAATCCTATTCAAATCTAAATTTGATCTAGATACTTCGACCTGGATACCGTGGTTTTTCCAAGAGTTTAGAAAATAAATTATTACTGAGCATTTCGGATCGGGAAATTATTTCTGACGAACCTCTCTGCGTGCTTTTATAATGGTAACTGAACATTTTTAACCTGAAGTGATATTAAAAACATACTTTTTGTTACGTTAATCATCCTAAAAAGAGAGCGATTAGAAATATAACGCAATCCAGTAATTCCGTGAACCCTGTGTTCCAACAGTCTCGCGATCTCGTCCTCTTTTCAGGACGTAGCGATTATGGAGGAAATCCGTACGCCCCGCTATAATATTTTAAAAACAAACACCATTGATTCCATCCTACTAATGGAGATTTCGGAGCAATTCGATAGTTGTGCTTCATAGATACACCGGACTCCAGATGCAATTTGCGTCATATTTTCATTTTTTTCAATGGGTGGGTAATTAGGGGTATCTGATAAGATTTTTGGAAGGTAAGAGACGCGAGAGTGGAGAAAGAGACCCTTCATCCGAATGCCTTATCCAAAGCATGCGAATGGGTATCTTATGTGACGTAGTCCACCATTCGTAATTCAATCCATATCTAAATCACTTTGAATTTCCTTCCCTGCATGTATTAGCGCCTGTCCTTGCTCTAATACGAAGTCGGATGGCTTTCAGTGTTGGCCTTCAGACGTTAGCCTACATGCACGTATACTATTGGTGCAAGAGATCCTGATCCCCCAGCAGACTGTGGGCTGCACCTGAAAGTGCTCCCCACAAGGGCCCAATTGTACATCCAGATGGAAAATTAATGGAAAACCCTTCACCTCAGGGATTTGGAAGAGGACATCCGGCATGGGTTAGCTGGAAACCAACCCGTCGTGTTTTACCCTATCACGTCGGATGTTAAAAGAAACAATTGGGCTAATAAATGCAGCCAAACCGAACGAAACATTGAAAATAATTTCGCCCCCCTTATGCAGGCCAAAGTTAAAACTCATCAGGCAAAAATATTGACCTCTCAAGCAAGAGGTTCAGATACCTACTTCTAGACCCAATGTTTCCAAGGGAATCATGCCCTTCTTGCTGTCTAAGGAATGTTGTCCGCCTTCCCCGTCAATCCTCGGCAGGGTGTTCACGTGGTACGCAGCATTGGGTGTCGCCCCGGCTGCGAGCAGCATCTGCAAACAGTCTTCGCTCCCGGCCGATGCTGCCATATGCAGCGGTGTTCTGCCCAACTTGTCCGCCGCCGTTGGTGTGGCCCCGGCCTTCAGCAAAAGGTTCACGATATTTTCGTCTCCATGTGCTGAGGCGATATGCAGAACTGTGACCCCCATCGGGACGCTAAGGGCGTTGACGTTGGATCCATCGCGGAGAGCCCGCCACACTTCTTCCGCCTCTCTCCTGGCCACCGCGGAGAACAAGCTGAAGTTTTCCCCCGACGCGGAGTCGACCGAATTCAGTTCCTCACTGGGACTGACCTCACCTCGAACCATATTACTGTTCCGCATCAGTTTAAACATACCCGGTTTTCCGAATGAGATCCTTTCTTCGTTCATGTATACAGTGTCCATATCGTCCTTTGGGTTCCTCCAGGTCATCGTGCACGGTTTTCATGCACCCTAGGAAAATGTTTCACCTTAGCATTTGATCGACCTATATCTGTAAATTAAATGTTTATGCCGCAGCTCACTGTCCCCGGTGTGGCAAGAAAAGAGTATAGCTCATTGCGTGTCTCGGTGGAGTGTTATGAAAGTGTTGAAGTGTAAGGATGTGGTCGCGGTCAGGAAATTAGGTGACAGCTAACAAGATAAGATGTTTTTGGAAGCGCCACTCGATTTGCATTTGGCATTACCACGAACTAAAATACAGAGCCTTGACAACGATGATTTTTCTTGTCTATTTAGAGGTTACCAATGTGGAAGTCGCCATCTTTCTTAGGAAATGTGAGAAAATTCCAATGTTTCTATAAAAACCGATTACCTGATACGACAATGGGAATTCTTATCTCCTTTGCCTGACCTGTGTAGGGTTCTGGAAAGAAATATTCACGTAGTGCAATTAATATTATCAAGAAAATAGTCTGCATTGTTATCCAGTATTGGTCATAGTCTTCGCCCCTACGTATTGCGTTTATAAAATATATTATTTTGTTGATTTTGATCACAATGAAGTTATATCATGGGGTAATCAATTGCAAAAAGTGCAATTTTGTAGATAGTTTCATCTGTAGTGTTTTAAAAATGGCAATGCTCGAATTAAATATCCCATACATTCAGATCAGAAACGGCTAGCAGCCCTCCTGATACTAACTGCATGCTTATAATTTAAAACTTCCTAATACTCATTTTTGTTTATAACGATAATAAGTACGATTGTGATTTGAAGTGGGAATTTAAATTTGCCAGTTGGGCATTATTTTTAACTATGTTATTATTATGACTTTTGGATTTTTGTGTAATAAAGGGAAGTAAAATAAAGCATTTACAAATTGGCATAATTAGATCTACAGGTTTTTAGGCTCTACTAACTGCTTCACTAAAATTACCCATCAGGTTAGGATTCGAAGAATGAGCACGCTTTCAAAAGGGCCACTTTAAGGTTTTTAGATTGATTATTTTGACGTGTTACATTTTTCGAAAATACGCATTGCGTTAAATTACTTGTCACATCATACAAAAGAATTTACGCGCTTCTTGTTGAAACGAATAGGTCGCTCACCCCTTCTACATGGAACTAAGATAAGAAAACTACACATGAATGAATGATGGAAGTACTTTAGATGTCACTGGTGATTTAATTATTTCACCAGAAAGTTGATCACAAATACCGATATTGTTCTAGCAAAATAAAAGTAAATACACAGGGATCTAAGCGAGGAAAACAAAGGACACTTGACGCGGTAATGGTCCAGTTTTTTTCTATCGTCCAAAACGTAATTACGTACAGAAATTGAAAAACTATGTCATTTAAGAATGAGAATTCCCTATATGCACATCACATTTGCTCCTACGTTACGATTTCATGAGGGTTTTATTCGTTGCCCATTCTTAAACTTTCAAAATGTTCACCTAAAACCTCTATTAATGAGGGTAAAACTACAGTCTACAGACTCTCGCTTTCCTATTGCAGAGATCGGAACGACGACCAGTCAATGAAGGAAGAAGCTTGGTAGTTGGTACTGAACAGTTGTAGGCATAAATTCAGAGAGATACCAGAAAATAAAAGTTTATACAGTACTTTGCCATATGTCAATTCAGTGAATAAGCATCTTAGAGCGAAAAGCCACAAAGTCATTTAAAAGGAAAAAAGGACGTAATAAGACGAGGAGACAACCTTCTATAAATTTGTACATACTATAAATACATGCGCATGAGGCGTGTGACCGCCAAGGTCATTTGCGCCATCTAGGACGCTTGGAAAATCCGAGAAAAAGAGGAATGGAGCACACACGCTCTTCTCCCCTTCCATCTCCCTCGTGGCTAAGAGGTATGGTATGAAAGGGCGGGAGAAACCCGGTGTCGGCATCAGTAGCGTAGGCACTGTGGAGCAAGTAAGGGCACTTGTCCCGCCCCCTACCTCCAATGTCCGACCCACGTACATCGCCGAGAACCGCTGACCTTCGACATTGATTTCGGGAAGTGAAGGGGAGGGGTGGAGGGGAGATACCTTGGCCTAGTCAGTGTTGGAGAAGACTACAGTTTCTGTTCAACGTCGCCATTTTACGTAAAGCGCTAAGGTTTTATGGTTTTATGGTAGCCAATTAAGGAATCGTCGATATCTATGATATTTCCCTGGCTATAGCCAATGCCTTGGCTTTCATTCTTCCCTCCTCCGACCTCGCTTTTATTCTTTCCTTCAATCCCTACCCCACGCCCTGTCCTTCTCTTACTTGCAATCTGGTCCCCTCACCTGCAGTTGCTTCTCCTTCCAACAGAAATTAACATCCTATCACAAAACAATGAAGGTGTATATACTGGGTGTCAAAAAAACGGTGATACAAACTGACAATTTTTGTCAATTGACTTCATTCGCCAAGGGACGTATAACCCAGACAACGACTACAAAAAAAATACTCTTAAATACTGTCCTAACTACTTAGAACCTAACTATTTAATGCTAGCAAAATTTACCTTTGAGAAATCTTATTCCCACCCACCATTCCTACCCACAGCGATAAACCCGAAGGTCGGTTTAATAGGTGGCAGAATTAACCCAGTACTAAGCATGTGTGAATATTCACACAACAGGGTAGGGGGGCCAGTTCCTTTGCCTGACCCGGTTATGGTTTCCCAGAAAGATCTGGCACCCGAAAAATCGTGGAGCGTGGAATGACGTGGAACCGCCATGCAGAATGAATGAGAGTGGAAACGCACTGCAAGTGCCCGGGAATCGAACTCGGGACTCTCCAGTCAGTAGTCCACCGCTCCACCCCCTGGACTACCGCGACACACACATATTATTATTAGGTAATCTACCGGTTAAGGTAGGTTTTTGGATGAACACAACTATCAAATAAATATTTTGTAATTCCAAACAAAACCCAATCCAGCAACCTAATCTACATCAGGTCCCTCTTCATCTCTGTGTACTTCCTTCCTCCCTTCATCCCGTCCAACATCCCTATCCTGTTCCTGCCCTTTCCTCGTTTGCCATTATTTTTTATAGTTAGTTTCTGTTCATTTCAGTCCATGAAAATATTCGTTATATGCGTGTTTCCTGGGCATCATCATATCGCGTGTTTCCTGAGCACCTGGTAATCATAAGCTTTGCCTCCATATTCCTAACTTCTCCTTCCTGGATACTAGATTGGTCACCATTAACTTTGACCTTAACTGCCTTGTCAGTAACCACCCACCGAGCAATGTTGTCATGTCAACCACCAAGAAATGTTGTGTCATAATTATTTAAACTTATGCACGGCTCTCTTCACTTAGAGCTTGAGGTGACTCTCGAATACCAAAGACCATTGATCTATCATATAACCAATTATGTACTGCATTTATTTTTGAGTTGCGTTTCCACTAGCAATTCTGGAAATGTAGAATATTCTCGTGAAGCAGCTGTTAATAGTGACTAGTTTTTTATACCCAAATTCATTTCACACTTAAATTTAGCAAAATATGTTACGTATGCACATGAACTGACTTATTTCATCTTAACAAAATATTCCAATTAAAAATATGTTAACATCATTATAATCTATTATCCTAATTAATTATGGACACAAATGGTTGAAATGACTCTCGGGGAGCAAAGAAAATAATCCGTAATTAACCAATACTATTTAGTTTCACACAGAGTAGTATATAAGACTAATTGTCCACGACGATAATGAAGGAATAAGGAGGGCATAAAATGATGGGTTGCCCTTGGGTAGTGAAGGTATTGCTTCTGTACATCTGCGAAGGATAGGGATTCAATTTTGAAAAATAAGCATGGTAATTAACTTTGGAAATTGATTGGAGAGAACTTCGTGACTATCGAAAAAAGTCTTAATTGAATAAACAGATAATAATCAAAGAGGACCTGCAAAAAATTGGGAGGTCAAAGTGTTCTTAGTACATATGTAAATAAAATTGGATGTGAGCACATTAGTCAAGGAGAGAATCGATCCAGAATAAGGTGTTTTGAAGCTAGAGAGTATTTCATTTTTCCTACGAAAACGAGCAAATGATCAAGAAATTTGACAAAATTAGCAAATGATACATTTTTCTAATATTGTCGGATAACGCAGTTTTCATCCCTTCACCATAAACTCGTTCTGTAATAAAAACCGGTCAATGTAACATAGAAAGACTCCCGCAATGAGCAAGTATAGACGTATTCACGTTTGCTTTACAGAATTAGCGGTCACAATAAAACCAAAGTTAAACTCTTCAAAATTTTTCGAATTATTTGCCATTCCCTTTTTAACACTTGCATGAAAACACACTCGTCGCTAATTTCTAGCGCCCAAAGTATCATAATTATGTAATTTAAAGATTGTGCCTTTCATTTATCTACAGTCATTCGTTTTAATAGTTCACAATTTGCTTGTTGGGGGCGAATTGATAGCTATCAGATTCTGCGCATTGTGTGACCTTCTTGTTGACCGTCTGCCTGAGGAGGACGACACTGAATTGTGATAAGAAGGAATTTAATAATTTTTGAATATGTTCTCCCGTGTCGCTAATCCTCAGACTGTGATTACAGCAGGCAAGCATGCCAAGGCCATATGTACCTCAGCACAGGTAACGTAAATTTCTACTTTAATTTTAATTTATCAAATAGTTACCGCAGGTAATTTATGGGTGGTGATTGGGAAATTGAGAGTCCACTAAATTGAATGCATTTTTGTTTAATTTGTTTGAATTTTGTCGTAAGGTTTACCTCATGCAGACTTGAACACAGTTTCTTAATGTGTTTGTTGCACATTTCATTAGGGCAAGATTCGGAAACACTTGCTCCTTGTAAAGCCGGTACAGTTCACCAGAAGATTATTTGCTGATGTTAATGTGCAAATTATTGTTCATTGAAAAAATAGTATACATTTTTCAATCTAACCATGTCCATTTTCTGGACTAGCTAATCAATCGCTGCCTTTGCATTCGTCGATTTCAATGTTGCTCTTGAAATATTGTTATTAGATTGGTGATTTATACTCTAGTATCGTTAACATTATCACCATAGCGATTGAACTGTAATATTTTATCGATGGTGGATTTTCGGAAAGCTTAAATTATTTCTAAAAACATTCAGTACGATTGATTTTATATCTATCTTGATGTGAATATATTGATTTCCTTATTCCTGTATGTATACTTTTCATTTCAGAGAAATGCTAAAGTCGCTGTTTGCGGTGCTAGTGGAGGTATCGGACAACCGTTGTCGCTACTGCTTAAGAATTCTCCTCTAGTTTCAGAACTTTCCCTCTACGACATTGTCCACACACCAGGAGTAGCCGCTGATCTTAGTCATATTGAAACACGAGCTAAAGTAGCTGGATACAATGGTCCGGAAGCAGTTAAGGTGAGCCCCCCAAATTGCTGAAAATACTTCATGAACAAGGAGCGATCAAATTACTGTTTTAAATTATTTCTTCAGGACTGCTTAAAGGGTGCAGATGTTGTAATTATCCCAGCTGGTGTTCCCAGGAAACCTGGAATGACAAGAGATGACCTATTCAATACCAATGCCGGGATTGTTCGAGACCTTGCCCAAGCTATAGCCGAAGTAGCACCAAAGGCCTTAATAGGAATCATCAGTAACCCGGTAAATTTAAATAGGACACATGCTTACTGATTATACTTAAACCAACCTATAAAGACTGTACCATAAGGGATCATTTAACTATTAATAACCAGACTTTCGCATATATGTTTCAATATTTTTTAATAATAAGATATTTTGTTTCCTTCAGGTTAACAGCACTGTTCCAATTGCATCAGAAGTTCTCCAGAAAGCTGGAGTTTATGACCCTAATCGGGTATTTGGAGTTTCCACCCTCGATATCGTCAGAGCAAATACATTTGTTGCAGAAGCTAAGGTTCACAATTTTTTCGAAATTTCAATTTGCTTTAATATATGTTTAACTTATTTCTAATGTTAAAAATCTCTACCATAAGGAAAATAGTATCGCCTTCTATTCTACAGTAATATTTATAATTACGTATATCATATTCATCATAGTATGATGTGCATTGCTTTCAGCGTTTCATTGATTTTTTAATATCCTTTTTTTCTTTATTATTATATTATACCATTTTCATTTGAGTAAAGTTTGATGTGTGTAAAATCATTTTGGTAGTTGGGCTGTCCGAGTGTATGCTTCTTAATTTGTAGAGTGGGTAAACTGCAAGGTGTATCTTTATCAGCCCATTGAATGCTTATCTCCATAAATAATCAAGTCTGCCTGTCATAGTTTACTTTTCTTGTGATGAGTCAATCTTAAGTCATTGGAATAGTTTTTAGAAATTTCATTTCGACTGCCATAATCTTGTAAGATTTTGGTTAACAACATTTGTAAATTCGATAATTGATTTCAGGCAACTTTATTTTGTATCATGAAAAGTGTATGGGTAACATATTAAAGTACCTGTACTTTAGTGTAGTGTGTAATAACGTACACATACTCTTGTTGGTGGTGGTAATATTAATTAGATTCTTTTCGTTGTCATGTGAAACCATGCAGGTCTTATAACATTTTTATCAAAAGCACCCTTCTCATTTTGCAATTGTTATCTCTGTTTCAGAACTAGCACACTAGAATGCATTTTCATATTTTTACCCTTAATAACATATAAAATAAAACTGTGTCCCCTTAATGAGACCAAAATCCAATTCAACCAATTTCAGAAAAAGTTATTAATAGTATTTGGTTCACTGCCAATCATTTACTCCCTACTAGACACCAGTAGAACCTATCATTTTGACTGCTAGATTAGTCCCAAAATTAGTCCCTGTATGATATCTTGACAATAAGCTAGAATATTTAACAATATAATAAAAATATGCATATAAAAAGGCTTTTTCATGTTGAAAAGCCATTGAATTTTCCATTTTTCAATGTTCATAGTGAATTTATGATAAAAATAGGTTCTTGGCAAATGGTTATCACCAGTAGTAGTAATTCCGTAAATTTTGAAAATATGATTATGATAAATTTGATCGCATTGCACACAATCGCAGAAAATACAGTTGCTTCATGCCTCTAGGTCCTATCATTTCAGTATGTAAATAGTGGGTTTACCAACTTAATTTAAATATTTGTTGAAGTAAAGAAATGGTTAATTTGTTTTAGTTGCAGTTTATCTAGTTTAATTCGAATAGATTTTTCCTGTAAGCATGTGAACCCCAAGATAATTTTTTTCTTCAAATTACAACTTTCCTATTGTGTAAGTGGCCATGATAAACTGTTCAAATCATTAGTAACTTGGCTGATACTCTTTCTTCAGAATGTGATATGTTTAGTGCTAGTTCATCTCACATTTCTAAGAATGTTGTACATAATGGCCTATTTTCACTTGTTTTTATATGCATTATAAATTAAGATTTTTGAGAATTATTAGCATATATCCTTCACTTCCATGTAGAACTTGGATCCAGCTCAAGTTAATGTACCTGTCATTGGAGGACACTCTGGAGTTACTATTATTCCTCTCATTTCTCAAGCCAAGCCATCTGTGGAATTTCCTCCTGATAAACTCAAGGCCTTAACTGAGCGAATTCAGGTAATTTTAGTAACTATAAAAATGGCGTGGAAACTGTTTTATGTTATGAACTGAAAATTCTATATTGGTTGTTACTTCAGTCTGAATACTTTTGTATTGCCCAAGTTTTTGTAGTGTAGGCCAGATGGTAAGAATTGTAAATAGAGATGTAGCAATTTTGCATTGCAGTACAAAATGGTACTTGACGGCCGTACGTTTTGTAAATACTACTTATTAAATAATTGGGTAAAAAGTTGTAACATATCATCCAGTAACCCAGACATGGATGCCTACATTTATTTGTATTTATTTTTACGTTTGTGATCTTATTTCAATTGAGACTGAAAATTAATTTTTATGCATTGTAAGAAAATGTTGCATTACTTAGAATATATTTCATCACTTTTTTGCGTGTACTCGTAATTTATTTTGTTTGAGGTGGTGTTTCATTGACTGAAAAAATCACCTGGCAGCAGCTAAAAGTAAAATATGTACAGAAAGGATAAGATTTCTAAAACTTGTGTTTGTCAGCTGTTTATTTTGTATCATATCTACAAATATATTGATGAGTGCTGTTACTGCTGATTATATTAATTGATAGTGTTTAAAATTGATATTGCAAGAGGAATTCCTTGATTTTCATCAAGATATGGCAATATTATCAAAAATAGTTCTTCAAAGTGAAATCACCGTTTGGTTAGATGATTAAAGTAGGTATTTCTGTATCAGCCTCAAAGTACATATATGGATTTATAGCTATAATTTACATTGTAGTGTCTCATGAGTATAGATTATTACATGGCTGCTGTGATGATAATGTATGATAACCAAGGTTCAGTCTTCCATGTCTCTATAAAGCGATATCAGTTACCTTAAGTGTGTTTTCCATTCAGAAAGTTTATTTTCTCCCAGGGTTGAGGCTTTTTTTTTATTCTTTTAAATCATGATATCAATTGGAAACTTGAATCTAAGGCCCTGTTAGGAGCAGAACCTACCTCCCTTGCCTCCCCTGTCTTCCCCTAAGCTCCTGTCATGCAATCTTCTCTCAGATTTCATTCATGCATTAAATAATTTAAATCCAGTCAATTGAATTTCATTTTGATTTTGTAATTATGAATAGCTAATATTTCTAGAAAATGTTTGGACTCACCTTGTTAGTTTCGTTGTTAATATAAATTATTAGAAAAAAAAATGTTTATCGCATCTGATTTTCATATAAGTTCACTGTAGAACACTGTAAAGTTGTCATGGTTTGCCATTTTTCTTCAATTTTCTTGATTTATTTCTGGCCAATTTCATTAGGCATTTATTTCAAAGCTTTATTTTAAAATCCAAGGATGTATTATTTTGGTTATATTAGTGTTAGTTTGTTATCTCTTCTCTTTCAAGGCTATCAAATTGTATCTATTTGCATAGAAATTCAAAAATAAATTACGGGCCATTAAGCTCATTATTTTGCTCTTAGGCAGGCTATGCTTTCATAGATCCAAAATACACATGTATCATACTTCTAGCCTCACCTCAACATTTCTTTTATCATCATTGTGAGTTGAAATAGAAACTATTTGTGTGTTATGGCATTTTTAATCTTGTAAATTTCCTGATTATTTTTTTTTGCCCTGTTGTCGTACAGGTATATTTTAAGCGCGTTCTCAGTGCCTAGCAAATGCACTGTTCCTGCTAATGGGAGCTTTGTAGTGTTATGATTATTTTCAATTGTACTTGTGAAAATAAATGGTAATTTTAAAATAACTGAAGTTATGGGAAAATATACATTTTATTTTCATCGGCAGATGGCTTGTCCGCAATGTCACTAATCCCATTTCATATTCCTTACATTAGGAAGCTGGTACAGAAGTAGTGAAAGCTAAGGCAGGTGCAGGCTCTGCTACACTGTCTATGGCATATGCAGGTGCACGTTTTGCATTTGCACTGTTGCGAGGCCTTAAGGGAGAACCCAATGTAATTGAATGTGCATATGTAAGATCAAATGTGACGGAGGCCAAATACTTTTCAACACCATTGCAGCTGGGGGTAAGTTTATTGGTATAATATAATTATTTCCATGATATAATTTTTTTGTTTGTACCATTTTACTCATTGCTTGTGTCTTTTACTTACAGCCAAATGGCATACAGAAAAATCTTGGGCTAGGCAAGTTATCAGATTTTGAGAATGAGCTATTGAAGGCAGCTATCCCAGAGCTGAAAAAGAATATTGAGAAGGGTGAAAAATTTGTAAATAAGTGAACTATTGTGTAAAAAATTGATCCATGGTTGTCAAGTGCAAAACCAATATGGTTTTGGTGTCTTACTAACTACACCTTATCTACCTGGAAGCTCTTAGAATGTACCATAGCTTGATAGGCTGATTGGTTGTAGAGAAATCAATAAAACAGCTCTACCAAAAGTTCATTTTTTCCGATTCTCATTCTTCATCCAGATATGGGAGAGCCATCATCATTGATTTAGTTTGTATTAGGTGGAACACTGTAGGATTTTATGCATTTATCTTCTACCATAGAATGTTAACGATCAATTTGTTATTTTTGTGGCAACAATAAACGTTTATATAAGTTTTTGTGTTTGCTATTTAATCACTTAGGTTGGTTGGTAGTAGTACAACATAGTATTTGTGTGCATACCAAATTCGTAACAGTAAATTTCATCTGCAGCCATCAAGTTCAAAAATAAGAACAACTACCGGAGTTAATAGAGCACTTGGTGGGTCAGTGGCTATACTTGAAATGATGGTTACCTCTAGTATCAGTGGTGTGTTTCTCTTATGTCTTCTGAAGCCACTAACATAGCCAAGGCTTGTTTGTGACTTCAGGTCAATTGTTTTTTTTTGTATTCGAATATGTTTCGCCAGGACCCCTGAGGAATTGCATGCAATACTTGGATTTCAATAGCAGAGACCATACATGTCCATGCCTGTACCCCCCGGATCTTAATGTCATGTACATTTTTATAAAACGGCCTGGTGATTTTTTAAAAGCCGTTACCGCCATAAAATAATTATAGATCAATACTGGATTCTCTGTCAGTGGAATACTACTAATGTATTCATGCAGTTGAAAATCAATGACAAACTATTTAGATAATCTTCTGTTCCATGGTTATTACGTGAAGCGTAGCCGTGCATAATAAAATTACTCGTGGTTTAGACTGAACGTTTTGAATTTTATTAACGACATTCATTTCTAATGTGCACTGGTGCCAAACTATTGATGAACCAAAAGTATATAATTTCATTCTGTACCTTTTCATAAGCGGATACCCCGGCATAACTAGACCTCGCATTAACAAAGGTTATAATGAGATGTCATATGTATCCATACCAATCCACATATCCAAGTTTAAAAATGACTATTACAGTCATTGAGTATCTCTAATATACTCGGATGTAGATATTGCAATGCCGCATTCGTTCGCTCTCAATTGTTTTGAATTTGAAAATGTAAACATGCGTGGGTTTGGGAAATGAAATAATCCGTTAATGTTCTAATTATTCTGGTAATGAAAAATTATAATGTGTCTAATATTTATCTATATCAATCGATTGAATTTTTTTTGCACTTAAATTTTATCACATTAATTTTTTATGGTAATGTTTTCAAATGCCAACGGTGTGAAAATGACGTAAGATTTTTAAATAATAAAATGACCTAGTGAAGTTCAGAATCTTGGGGGCCGGGTTTAATACACTCGTGCTGAATGTTCTCTTAGGACTTGTCGCCGTGACATACCTCTGGATCTGGTATCTAAATCACAGGTAATTTCAATACGTAATACATTGTTTTTGCAGCACTCGCTTATAATCACTGTTTCTAATGCCTTCCAATTCCATGATCGAGAAACTCAATGAACGTCAATACAAAAAGAGTCTATAAAAATCCTGCTTGACTCCGTATCCCAGATAAACTTCATTTTTCGACACCGCAAATACGAGATCTAAGTAATCCAGCTCATCGAACATATTTTGCTTGCCGTTCACCCACCTTTTATCATAAAGAGTTTGGCAACTCCCCAAGTTTATTGGGTCGTAGTTTTCAATTTATTTAACTTTGTGTTCTCAGTTTGTTTTGATCGACAGATTACGACCTCGAGAAACGACTAGCATTATCAGTGAATTTCATTAATATAGTTTGAATAAGAGTTATTGTGTAGTTTATTAAGAAAGGGTTTGCATAAACCCCAGTTTAAGATTTATGGTTAGTATACGGTCTCTTGAACCTGGTTTGATTTCCTTCTGAAATTGTTTGTAATGACTCCGTGCATTTTTCAGAATAAAGGATGTTGGATGGGGTATGCGAGCAGTTCGTTAACATTAAGTTAAACCAAATAATGCGTTTCTCTCCATCCTTCACAGCCTATTGTGCACTCGCCCTGAATTGGGCAAATAGCTCTAAAAACGCATTAGCTCTCCAACAATAAAAGTTTAACTTTTCATGGAAGTAGATATCTAGTAGTCCTTAGGGAGACTTTTTTTTACTTTCCTCGTGCACCGATTTCGTTTGCACTGAAAGGTACCTTTCTTTTCAACAATGAGCTTCTGGTGATTTCATATGAGGGGCATCGAGTTTCATAAATGAATACAGCAATAAGTATTTAGCCAAAATACTTTATTCTTAATGGATCGATGAGTCGTTATCAGAAACTTTCCGCATTTTCCTTTTGAAGTTTGTAGATGAACTGATGTCTATTCCATGTTTTAAATGTATGCCGCGCAACAATGGTTTTATTTATGGGCATCTTCACAAAATTTTAATTTGCAAAATCTGTGAATTTTAATTCACGGTATATTATTAGAATTTTTATGATTCGGCCTGCACACTATTCTCCCCTTCTAATTTAAATAAATGACGATTTCTAGTACCATGACTTAATAGCAAGAAATAAACAGGATATCATCCTCATTATTTTATATCGGATAACATCCTTAATGGGTACTTGGCTATTCATCTAAGTGCTATCGCCTAATTAATTTTTTTTGGTTATCACACCAATCTTTCTGCCTCCAAGTGTATGATAAACAGTTCCTACATTATTCTAATGTTGCTATGCATAACTTATGAGTATGGTATAATTTTATTTCTCAAAATAAATGTATTCATAGCTTGTAACTCTTCTGTCATCTTGATTCTCTCGGATTGTCATCCAAAAATTGTTGGGATCAGTTCAGTGTACCTTGCTTACTGTTTGTCACTAAGGTTAGGGTTCATGTTTTAGCAGATATAGATTTTTCAGTTGTATTCTGAATCCTAATACAGTGTACATAGGATTGAAATTATTTAGACTATTTGCAATAAATTCCCAGTTAAGTTGGGTGGATAGCTTGCCTCGTTGATTGTTTATCCATGTGGGTGCATTGGTACCACAATGTTAATTCCAACACTTTGCCCTGTGTATCAGCGTGTTTGAAGTTTGTTTGAGTGACCTGAAGACAAATGGTAATTGAGGGATAAGGGTTTCAGTAACTCCCCCAATTTTATCGCTGTAATGGGTGCATTAAATATTGCTATAGTAGGGGACTGGGATATGTAAAGACTTGAAATGAAATGAGTTGTCTCATCTAAAATGGAACGCCATTATTACATGTGACTTAATGTGAAAAGTAATCCCATAGTTACATGTATTTGTATTCCACTTACATATGTGCATATGCATGCAAAGTTTTAGTTCCTAATTTTATTTATGTGGTTAAAATTTATACTTGCTCTTTAAATTTGAAATTCATTCCAAAATTATTGCTGATAGCTTAAGTTTTATGATATTTACCAGTGCTGTGTTAAAATTAGTCAACTACTTTCTCTTCAGCTAAACAAATTTTCATTTTTACCCTTAACATACGTGTATACTCTGTTGCATCCGGTGAGACCACTGAAATAAATTGTCAAAACAATATTTCAGGGTTAACATCAACATGCCTTTTCGGAAACACAATAAAAAATCACGGAAAAAGAGGAGAGAAAAGAAATGGAAGCATGCCAGAATCAGATTACAACAAAGTGTGTATAACCCAGACAAAGTGGACATTGGGAATGGAAAATCGGTGTGTGGAATTACTGAAGATTACGGAAAAGACAGTTTTGTCCCTGGAACAGTAGTCAAATGCAAAAATAAAAATTCTGATGACTGTCTACCATTGGAAATCAAAGGATTAGGAAAAGAAGTGAAATGTCTAGATTTTGTAAAAGATGAAAATTTGGCTGAACATAATGAAGTAGTTAGTGACATATGTAAAGCTAATGACAGTGAGGCAAAGCACAGTGTTCTCGGAGTCAGTGGTGACCATACTCAACCAACTGTTGGCATTTTATTTTCTGAACTTGAAGTCAAGAAAAATGCCACAGCAAAAGATACTTATTTTTCTGAGCAACATGGAGACTACACTACTTCTGTTCAGGATAATTCAATTCAAGCAATATCTCTTGTTCATGAGATAATTCCTGAAAATTCACCAGAGCCTTGTAAGGATGACCCCCAGATTTTTACAGAAGACAATATGTCTTCACCTCCAAAGCAAAATTTGAATTTTCAGATCCTAGGTAACGTTAATGTTGAGGACAAATGCTCACATGATGTTGCGGAATTCCATTGCCCGGAAAGAAATCTGGTGCCTACACTTCAAACCTCTCTCAGTCATATTCAGATGTGTGAGGAGGTGGGTGAAGAGAAATTAAATTCAGCACTGAAATATTCTTGCAACAGTTTGAATGAGAATAGTGAAAATATCTCTAGAGTAGTTTCAGATCTGAATAGTTCTGAAAAAGTTGCCAAAGGGAGCAATTTTTTCAATATTCATCGGATAATCCTCAAAACAGAGATCATAAATTGGCCATTTTTACTGGCATTGTCTTTCATCTTTGCACTTTTGAAATGGCTTGCTGATCAGGTAATTAATTTGTATGAAATGCTATGCAAATGAACATACAAAAGGTGTGTTATTAATTAATTACATTATTTCTCCTAAGAGTCTGATTTCTCTAAGAAGACTTCGCTCTCTGCTGGGGTTGCAGACAATAGATGTAGAGGCAAAGCACTGTGCCTGCTGTCCGCAAAATGATGAATCACAAGTGTTACAGAGGTTAGAGATGGTGGAGAAAGAACTTGAGGAATTAAAGAAAGGAATGTCTAGGATGACTGTTGAAATCCTAACCTATAAAAGCAATGACAGAACACTGTGCCCACCACCTCCTCCTCCACCACCTCCTCCCCCACCACCCCCTCCCCCACCACCTCCTCCTTCCATGTCATTATTTAGCCAGAGTACTCCCGTTGTTCTGTCAAGAGTAAAGAAGGAGAAGCAGAAGAATGATGTCACAGCAGTTAGACCATCCATTACTGTGGAGGATTTAAGAAAAGTTCATTTGAGGAAGACACCTGCTTCTTCAGTAAGTGCCTAGTTTTCATACATATGTATGCCAAATGCTAATTTAGAATTTTAATAGCCAATTTATAATTTGTGTGATCAGTTTTATTATTTATGTATTGGGACATTTCTCTTTCAATTAAGAAAAATTATATTTTTAACCTATTTTAATTTTATATGTCTTACATAGAACTTAAATGATTCCAATGGGATGTTTTTTTCAAATTCATGAAATCCATAAGATCAAATTCAGAATATATCATATTATTCATGTATTTTAAAAATATGAGTAGTTTTGATTTTCTTATGCTGTTTCAATCCCATCTTTCTCCTCCATGATACCTTTTGAGCTACCAATAATGCTCAACATTTTTGCAATATTCGGGATAGTAGGAAGTACGTTTTTCTTCCAGTGGCATCCATATATTCCATTCCATAGACTTGAGTTAATATATTGTCATTTAATGTAATATTATTTCTATTCCATACTTAATTGTTAAACTGTACGAGGGTGATCCCAGAAGTATCCGACCCAACAAAGAAAGCACAAGACATTGGAAAAAAATGTTCTTTTTTCAACTCTATACACTTTTCCAGCAATGTCCAATAAGTTTGATACCCTTTTTATAATAAGAACTGTCTTTCTCCTCAAAACAGCTAGCTGTTAACTGCTGAGATCACTTATTCACAGTTGGAAAATCTTTGACCATCGAGCCATTTTTCAAGTTTGCGAACATAAAATAATCCAAGGGGACTAAATCTGGCGAATAGGGTGCATGAGGTAGCGATTCAAACTTTAATTCATGAATTTTGACCATTGCAATAATTGATTTGTGACCTGGTGCATTGTCTTGATGAAACAACAATTTCTTCTTAGCCAAATGTGGCTGCTTTTGCTTGATTTCTTCACTCAACATTGCAATAAGTTTGCATAATACTTGCCATTGATAGTTTTTTTTTCTTTTTCAAGATAGCCAATTGGAAATTATCCGACGCACATCCCGAAAAACCAACGCCCTGACCTTGTCTGCAGATGAAACTGTCTTCGCCTTCTTTGGAGGCAGTTCTCCCTTTTGAATCCATTGTTTTGATTGTTCTTTTATCTTGGGTGTGAAGTAATGGACCCATGTTTCATCCATGGTTAAGAAACGGCACAAAAATTCTGCTTCGTTGCTGTAAAACGTTGCTAAACACTCAATTGAAACATCTTCACGATACTGGTTTTGCTCAAGTGTGAGCAAATGCGGCACCCACCAAATGCAGCACACAGCTTTCTCATGTTCAAATTTTCAGTTAATATGCAATGTACCCCACTTTTTGAAATGCCTACTATGCTAGCTCACACACTTTCAGTCAACGATCATCCAGTATCACTTTGTGCATTTTCTTCACCATTTCTGGAGTCGTCACCTCATTTGGTCAACCAATGCAATGTTCGTCTTAACAGCTTGCACAGCCTCATTTAAACTCTACTACTCAATATTTTACTGTTGTTAACAAAGGAGCAGACTCACCCAGAATAGAATCCAGTTCAGCTTTTATATTAGTTGGACTGAGGCCTTTCAAATAAAAGTATTGTATCACATAACCATGACCAATTTTCTCCATTTTCACACATTCACTGAAAACGAAAAAGAGCATGAAATATTATTCTTATAAATATTTTAATGCTTCACAAAAATAGACAAGTGAAATATCTTTCAGAGGTCACAGAAGACTTACCTTTATATGATGGGATGCCTAAGTAATTGCTAGCCTGCTTGTAGACTGTCGTGCATACCTAGTTTAAATTTAATTCTACGATATTACACACATTTTTTGAGTACACCTATTTATTTTCTTACATGATCAACCCTTCAGCGAGTGGAGAGAAATGTGGGTACCCCAAATGGTCCAGTTGTTTCCCTTGAAATGTTGCAATCTGTAAAATTGAAGTCATGTGTGCAAAGGCGAAAAAGCTGGGATAGAAAGAGAGCTGGAAGGGAGGACAACCTAAGGGTCAAATCTCCATCAAACTCACCCAGGTTGGTGTATAAATGGTTGTATTTTTGTGATTTCAACTCCTTCTTTCAAATAAAACTATGTTCATTTATTTGCATTTGAAAGGGAGAATCCCTTTACATGGGCTTTGCGGAAAAAGGAGTCTGCTGTCCGGCTGCGAGGGAAAAGTGTCATATCAACCAGTCTGGGAAACCAGTTCAAAGAAGCTCTCTTCAGTGAAGTGTAGTTGCCCTTATTTGACCATGACATAATACTACCAAGTCCAAATTCATTCAATTATTTTCTATGACATTTTCGCTGAATTAATTTGCTTAGTTATCTCTCTCTTCTTTTCAATGGTATGCCATTTTACTTCTGATGGAATCTTTATCTGAAGAGTCTATTTCATACTATCTTAACTAATGATAGGTAATGGCAGTGGTGACAGCTGAACCTTGAAACTCAGTAAAATGTGATAAAAAGGGCTAAATGTTTATGGTAAATCTTAATACAATAATGATATTCATGTAATATAGTGAAAGACGTATATATTTTTCTAATATATATTTATGATGAGAACTCGAAAAATGTTTCTTTTATTATTTTATATGGACCCTATGCCTTATATTTTGGTGCTCCAGGGAAAAGTATTCTCATTGAATATATTAGACTTGGACAATGATCACCATCATGAGTTATCAGTCCAAGGATTGGTATGTATCAGCTCTGCAAACTGTGATAACTATACTGCTCCAGTATACTAATCTGTTCACTTCCTCATAACTCCTTGCTCCGAGATTTATCTTTTACTTGGTTCTCCAATTCATCTTTGGCCCTCTGTAATTTTTTCCCTCTTATGTTTTCTGCCTCAAATACATTTTCACTTGCACCACACTTCCATCACCTACATTCTTGCATTCTCTACTGTTCCTATTGTCCTTATCTTACATTCGTAGAAAGGAATCCTCTATTAATTAGTTTTATTGAGTTGGTACCATTGATGGAATCTAAGCCTTAGTTGCTGTTGGTAATTGTTTCTTTTGATAAAGTGACTTCATTACCATTTTCATTCCAATTACTATAACCTAAACAAAATTAGGCTTTATTGGAAGAGTATTGGGAAATGTGATGAAAATGTTTAAGAGCAATGTTATCTTTCAATGGTTAGACATAATTTTGAATATTCTGTTAGTATATGGAAGCCTTATGACATTAGATTGATTGCCAAATCAATCTAATGTCACCTTTGACATTCTTGTTCACCCCAAAAGGAACTGCATTCGTAAAACATTGTTATGATAAACTTGATTAGCATCTCAAAATTATTAGGGGAGTTAGGTTAGGAATCACTCATGGAGCAAAGGTTAAATTAAAGATTAAATCTCTTGCATAATTTGGAAGATGGCCCCTTTAATGATGGTGCTGAAAACAGGCTCTTATTATTAGCTACATAGTACTATGGTATGAGAGATCATGTAAATAAAATTCAAGAGATTACCTTTAGAACAGATTTAAGATGACATTTTCCCCACAAACGATTTCCAGTGTGTCTTTCCCTTGTCTTACTTCAAATAATCTCCCCTAATTTGACTGCAAATATTTCCTTATGCACATTTAACAATGTTTACATTGGGGTCATAGTCATTTATCCCCTTCACTACAGTGGTTAGTATATTTGTCGGGTCTTCTTTCTTATCTGTAAATATGGCCACTATTCATGTACAAGTTTTATCTTTACCTTGTTCTATTGAATTACTTTCTCAAATTACATATTAAATATCAAGACAAAAATAGGCAACCCTGCCTAACTCCTTTATTTTAGCCTTAAACACGCCTAACCACACATTGAGTCTATTAATCTCCTGTGTTGGTAGTTCATTTCATTTTTTGAGTGATACAGTATCATATTCTAGGCAACCTCAAAAGCTTTTACCAGATTAACAAATGTATGTATTTCAGCAGACCTTTCTATATTCTCTTCTCCATAATGCACCTCTGAGCAAAAAACCTTTTTTGCTTGACGTGAGATATGAATTGTAAATACCAACCTATAAACGAAGCTAACTTTCAAAGGAAGCTCTGTTTACCTCCAGGAGCCGACCAGAGTTTTCTCCATATAAAAGAATTGAGATGACTCACAAAAAAATTAAACTTGCAAAATACTTGATGATTCTAATGCAGTCCTGGACTTATCTAGACAAATGAAAATCTACGAAGGCAAAAACATACTCGAGTGGTTAGAACTAAATAAAATGATTTCCTGGTATCCGCAATTTCAACAGTTAAATGAATGACCCTCTGTGTCCACGATACGGTTATTGTGGCTAATGGGAACGTCTCTACGATGGTGCTATTTATAAACGCCATCCGGTCCTATTCAGGAATATAGATATGTTGTGATCTTATTATACTTAGGCATAGTAAAGAACAACAGGTTGAATACATTGGCCATTCTTATGGATCGGGAAGAGTGAATGACCAACGCATATCGGCACTTGTATTAGTAATCGATCATTTATTATGTTTCCGGAAAATGACTTCATATAGGTCTTTTGAAAACTTCCACATCATACCAATAAAAGGCTCATGTTCATAAAATTGCCGTAGTTCGGCCCCTATGATTCAATAGTGAAGATAAAGGGATTGATAATAGTCGCCTAGAAAACGCTGATGCAGTATTTATTTAATATAGTATAGCTCATATAGTCATCTGATGGACAAATTTCTCTTTCAATTTAATTTAAATACCACAATGTCATAGGTATTCAGCAGCAATACTAATCCAATTAGGTTTTCAGTGAGATTATGAGCTATGTAACGAGTCTCACGAAATACAAATTCTTCTTTGGAATTCAATTAAAACTACTAAATTACAATGAAGCTTTAATAAATTCAAACTGCAAACACAGAATTAGATTGATCATTTTTTTAATAAACCTCATCATAACGTCGTAACACATCAGGCGAATTGCATTCGTCATCTTTTGATAATGATCAGCAGCCATCGTATTACGTCATAGATTCATACGCCCGATGACATTACGACATTTTCGCGTAAATTTCTTCCTAACGGGACGATGTATTAAAAAATAAGCATGTTACCATTCTCTAGCATATGATAACGGTTATATGCACCTTCTTTCCTGCCTCAAAATTGAGGCGACAGTGTAATATAGACCTAACACCTGATTCATTAACGTCACCTGCCATCTTGTAAAAATGGTGGCCTCTGATTGTTCTTAGTACGAAGAATGTTGCATATTTCGCTTACTAAACCACAATGACCGAAGGAAAGGGGAGTGATACTAATATGAAAGGATGGCTTTTAAAATGGACCAACTACCTGAAAGGCTATCAACGGCGATACTTTGTTTTATCCAATGGAATGCTGTCTTATTACAGGTAAGAAAAAACTGTCCTTCAATACTTGGTAATAGAAATAATTATTTACTATTATGAGAGAGATAATCAGTAAGTGTAATTGATTTCATACTATTGGTTATTCTTATTGCTTTGAAAAAGGCTTCTCATTGTTTTATTCGGTGTCACCAAAGTATTCGGTTTTCATTTCTCTTATTGAGTTCTTTTGAGGTTATTCGTTTCCATTTAAAAAAATAGCTGTTCTTGTTAAAGATCGTGTGAGTAAGCAATGAATGAACTCAGGAACAAATGTAATGAGAAATAATTTCTAAGGTTTTTCTAATTGACCAAGTATTTGCACATATAGTGTTATTAAAGAATTGTCGATCATCGCTATGTCTTTGCATATGGCTATGTACAAATTCTCGATCCATTTTCTTGGTATGAGTATACTGTGTATTCATACAATTTACTGATGATTGAACATGATTGTAGGAATTAACGGAGCATGTGTAATTAGAAGCTTGTATCTGTTTAAGTTGGTCATGACACTTAAAAAGCAGTGAGTCATATTCTTGGCGCTCTGTATCTCTGTTGTCATGCACTGTACAAATCAGGGTTTATTCTAGGGCCGAATATTCAGGCGGAACCAAATTGTCAATTCGACGACGACGAAGAAGTAGAGTGGAGGTGTAAGTATTTGAACATTTATTGAAAGCCTACCCCTATAGTTTGGGCGAAAAAACCTTTTTGTATATACCATGCAAACAGTATGGTAGATTTCTCCTTTGTGTTGCTGCTGAGGGAACCTTGTTGCAAAATTGATGTTTTAAAATAATTTTATTGCCTTGTACATGTTTACTTGATAGAATTTAAAATTCAAGATGAATTTGATGCTTGTATCATTCGGCATGGTCATCCCTCATATGCCATGGCTTTAATATCTATCATGCTTCAAACAATTTACTCAAAACTTATTTTACAAAGAGCAATTTATTATATTATGCTAAGCCTTTGATTTAGACAAAATAGCTGTCAGATGTACACATTTAGTTTTTCAAATGGCCGAAGTGTTTACTTTCCTTGAATAAACCCTGATATAATTCTTGTGGCTGCGGGCATATATGCTTTTCCAAGTCATTATTAGAACCATTGTGGTTAGGCAAAGTAAATATTAAATTTTCATCATTTCACAAATGCTAACGTGCTGCTGCATGTTTGATATAATAGATGTCACATTTTGCTTAACACTTATGCTAATTGAGAAAATACTGCCTTAGTGCTCTATTATTCATAATAGTGATCCAGTGTCACTTCTCAAACACAATGCAACATCAATTGATAAAAAAAACACGTATGCAGCTTTGACACAGCTTTTCTGTAGTTATGCAGTAGTAGTACACGTTGTCATTCTTTGCACAGTGCTATGGTTATTCCATAATTTATATTCTATCTGGCTCACTTAATTTCAAAGATTGGTTGCAACATTCATCAGTTGTAGGTATTTCATTAATTAAAAGCCATATTTATCCAATAACCACCCATTCCTAAATCAAATATCCAAAAAAAATCAGAACTAATTAAAAGCAAATGTCTTTAAATTAAATCCATGATTTTTAGTTTAAAAAGAAAAGGTTGAAAGTGGTTCTTAGATAAATTTGATGGTTTTTAGGATAAGTAATATTGCATTTGACTCCACTCAAAATGACAATTTCACTAAAGACACTTTATTGACATTATTTGTCTCCCCATTATTTTGTCACTATTACTAATTAATTTGCATTAAGAGTATTGGTTAAAATTGAAAGTCTTCTGTTGATAAACAGTTACCATTGGTTGATTGCATATATCAGTGGTATTCCATTGGTTGAGTGTGTCCTTTTAATATGGCCCAAATATGGTTATATATCAGTAGCTCCATGTACTACTGACAGGGAAAAAAGGTTAAACTAAAAACACTACAGTGTCTTGCAATATTATGTACTTGATAGCCTGGAAGTTTTGGGTTACTATCCTTTGATAGCCTTGAAATTAGATTTGTATGTATGAGTGAATTAATAGTAGAGCAATTTAATACATATTCATGTGGAATACATATTTAAATAATTTGAGCTAAAACCTTATTTTTCAAGTAGTTTGGGATGGAGTTTTATGATCACTTGCAGTGCCAGTTTTGATTCTACATGAATTATTTATTCATGCTACGTCTTGTTGTTTGTTGCATCAGTGTTGCAGTCATTTAATGCTAATGATATTAATGCAATCAGTCATAATTATGGCGTATCTCATGGAATGAAACTGGTTGCACCCAGAATTAAAATGTTTGTTTTGCAGTCATCAACCTTGGTGTCAAAAAAATGAGCATGAAACCATTATAGTTAAGTGTCTGGCTATGCTAGGTGTAACATTGAGATTTATTAACTTTATGAACAATTAACCACAATCCCTTGTCCTCTTTAAATTTCCAAAAAATAAATTATTTATATACTTGAATATAACCCTGATGATGTGGACAATATTTATGGAGAGGATAACTCTCCCAAAAAAGAGAACATGTAGATGGATGGGTAGGAAGAGCTTAAATTTTCAGTGAAACAATGACGAATATTTTAAAGATTGCACATAGAAAAATTAATCATTAGTGCTCATGGATTGACAGGGAGGGCATGAAATAGGACACTAGAACATTAGATCTAAGTATTCAATTTTGAAGTAATGAAAATCTTATTTGGCAGTAAGAAATCTTATTGTATTGATGTTGTTTTTTTCAACTTGTAGTATAGTTTGAAATGTTTAACAAGTGGCGATGATTTCATTTTCAGAAATCAAGCAGAAGTTATGCACACATGCCGTGGCTCTATTAGTCTTCATGGTGCCATAATTCACACAGAAGAGTCGTGCTCATTTGTTATATCTAATGGTGGGACACAAACGTTCCACATAAAAGCCTTCACAGAAGTTGAACGTCAACGCTGGGTAACTGCTTTGGAGCTTGCTAAAGCGCAAGCCATACATCTAATAGAATCTGGTGAGAATTACTTAGTAAAAAGTTTAATATTTAGTGTTTATAAAAATGTTTGATAATTAATGTCTTCATATTCTTTTACTAAACAGTATTTAAAATATTAGGATGAATCTTGTTTTAATCTCCTGATTTCCCCGAGTGCCTTACTTTAAGTAAATGAGGACTTGTTAAAAATTGCTGTATTGAATAAATTTAATCATTTCTCATGTTTTCTCTCGGGAAAGATGTTTTTTTTTAGATATCAACTAAGTAAATGTATTTTCAATGTTTTTTGATAATGAGTAATCTTTACCGTTATCTGGTATTGGCTTTTAACACTGTAGAACATAACAATTAATAGATAAAATATGTGGGTCAGAATTGTGATAAATTGGTAACTTTTCATTTCATAGCAAATCTTGAGTTTGGATTAACATTTATTGGAACTTTTAAATCTAGGTGTGACCTATTTTTATTGGATGCATGTGGCAGGGGGCCAAAAACTGGGTGTGAATTTTTTTATTTTTATAGATGATGCCTTTTTTTCACCCTTTCAAACATATAATTGTGAAAGTTTTTTTTTTAATTAGTAATTGATGTTACACTATAGCATGCTTGAGCAGTATAGCAGATACCTGAACAATATAAAATTGGCAACTTTCAGCTTGAAGGAAAAGTTCAAATGGGAAAACATTTTTAGGCCTAGTGTTAGTTTTTCATTTAATGAACAAAAATCCAAGTTTAGACTAAACTTATTGAATGCTTTGGTCAAGCTATGACTTAATTGAAATGGACCTGTGGCTAAATGTCATGAATATTTTCATTGAAGTTGAAGAGGAGAATTTTTTTTTAATGTGGCCTGGTTAAGTTTTGTGCATACTTTGCTGATCATATTTACATTATTTAAAATTAGAAATGAATGCACTAAAAAAGAGGGGATAAGTTAAAATCAGTGCTATTGTGTGTTTGAAGGTTACATGATTCTTAATGCAAATTTAATTAATAACCTATATGCAAATATCAGCATTGCCCTTCCAATGAAAATATTTGTATCTGAAAAACATGAAAATATTATAATGAATCTTTATTTAGGTTAGGGCCTAGCCATCCAATCTTGCTGAGGACAGCGCAGTTGAAATGGCTATTTCTGTGTTATTTAGGAATTATAACTAAAGAATGTCCTAAATTGAGTTTTTCAGCATTGTGGCTTGTAAGTGTGTTGACATGTGGAGTAACTGCATGTTTAGGGAAACGCTTAGGTGGAGTGTAACGACGGTGTGTCAGCTACCGAAAACAAATTAAATAAAATTTAATATTTAGCTTTGACATTATTGAAGAGTCTTAAATGAAACAATATACAGGTAGACCTCATCTTTTGATAGTTTCCTTTCCAATGACTCTATGATAGACAAAATTATAGTAATGGAAGTGATTAATATTATGGCATAATTCAGTTCAAATCCTAGCAGAAAATAATTTATATAGATTTTTTTTGCTTTGGCAGTAACTTTAAAAATAATAATGGTGAAATGGATTCCTATCCAAGAATAACACTTAAATGGCAGGAAAAATTAATTAAAATGAAAAATATTTTAAAGTATAGTAGTAAAATCAGGAAGAAGTGATCACAGTTAGCAGAGGTGTAACTAAACCAGGCGCAAGCTTTGCAAGCAGAAAGAACAAATCATTAAGTATTAAAGATAAAATAATTCAAAAATAATTAACAGAGAGAAATTGAAGATTGATCGATAGAAATAAATAAATTGTTTTGCATTTTGAAACTTGAATGTAATATTTGCTTAGATATGGATGGAGTAGTTGATGATGGTTTAAGGAGGTTTAGTGCATAAATAGGTCGACTATGTGGCACGTGTTCTTCTCTTTTTGAGCAAAAATTTAAATTTTTTAACAATTCGAACATTGATGGTTTTACCTTTCGGAGTCTCAAGGTACAATTGAAAATTCATGTAACCTATATGTAGCGTATAAAAATCATGAAAGAATGAACCCTTAAATGCTCAAGGTGCCATTATATTGGCTCGTGTTTAAATAAAGTTTTTTAATGAAAATTAAGTATAAATCTCTGCTAAACTGATTATGATGTTTGCTTAATCTTTCAAAATAGGAGTGCTTTTTATAAATTATGTATTTTAAAATAAAAGTAATTGTAAGTATCTTTTTCATCCATTATGCGCAGCATCTGAATCATCATCCAAAATATTTACTTCTCTTAATCACTGTTGGTTTTGTTATATAGATTATGCCATCTCTTTCATTCCTCTTCTGTCGTTTAGTATGAACTGCCTGCCATGCACTTCTACCACAATGTTATCATTCTTAGTCTGATACATTATGTGAGACCAAATGCTAGCCGAAATTTTCCATTGTTTTAGTCATAAAATAACAACAATAGAAGAACCAAAACAAAAAATGTAAAAACCTTATTGCAAATATGATAGATAAGGTATGGCTGTACGTAAATACTAGTCATTTTTGGAAGCAGTGTGTCATGCAAGAAGGGATGGGTAAACATTTGTTGCAGAAGTAATAATAAATGAAACAGTAATAAATAAAGTAAAATAAAAAAATAAATAAGAAACAAAATGAAGTATTAAAAAATGAAAGTTCGTGCAAAGCATGCTAATTCCAAGAAGTGACTTGAGTTTCAATCTTTTGTAAAATAAAGATGCAGGTGGTTTCCAAGGAGTTGTCAAATCCTTAGGCCTTAAAACTTCTGTAATGGTATTGATTTGTGCACATATTATGAACAAATGGGGCACATGTGGCCCCAAGGATTAGCAGTGATAAACACTGTTACCATTCCATTATCATTATGCAATAAGAACCAAACAAATTAAAATAGCAGAGTACATTTTATGAATTATTAAAAGAATAAGTTGAGTACAGCACTCTCCCTTTTTCTGAGAAAAGACCATTCTGCGAAGTTTTTGTGCATGGACCAATTATCATGTTTATGTACGCACATTTAAATTTGAAAAACTCACCTGAAGATCATAAGAAACTTAGGTACATATTTTAATTTTAAAAATAGAACAAAAGAACGCAATATGAAAATGTTATTCATGGTGAAATTCACTACAATTTACAAGTTATAAATATTTTTAAGAATTTGTTTTCATTAAAAATCCTTGAATATTGGCCATCCTGTTCTATAAAAAATAGGGAAATCTCCCAGATTGGACTAAGAAAAAGCCCTTCTTGAAAATACAGTATATTTTTTTAAATTTCCAAGTACCATATTCAACAAGTTGAAGCGTGACATGTTCTCTCATTGGCTGATTTGACTAGAAAACATTATCCTTTGTTCAAATACAGTTATTTTCAGAACTCATTAGGGTGGCCAGTTTGTGACTTACATATTGGGATTGCTATTTCAAAAAGTAATTATTCCTTCTCTTCTACCTACTTATCTTTTTTCCTTCCTTCTCTTCCTCCCCTTAATATTCCACTAATTTTTAACTCAAGTTGTCTGTTAATGCACTGCATTAGGCAATGTTTACATTGTATTTCATCTCATTTGGGCCACAATAAATTCACTATTTTCATGATTGTTTTTGTTTGTGTGACACAACCCCGATTATTTTTGACTCTCATATTGTTTCCAAAGGAATAACTTGCTCTGCTTACTCCTTTATTAGGTATTCATTTACCAGTGAGAATGCTGATGAACGTAGAAAATAAAGAAATGTATTACTGGAGTATAAATATGTATTCACTTTTTAAATTACTCTTAATTACCTTTCCTCTTGGATCTTGTATATAGAATACTTGCCCTTGATTAGCTTATCAGATTAAATGTTTTTACAAGTTTCTTTGGAAATAGTCTTGTGGCCAAGGCAATCTGTCAAAATGGACAAAAATAAATGGGTGTGAGTTACCTTGTGACTCACATGTAGGAGGTGAATGTGCTTAGTTGTAAACTAGATGTTTATATTGTGACTTTTTCCAAGTACTACAAGTAAATATGAATCTTAAAAAAAATATAAACATCAAGGTGTTTCTGATCTGAAATTTCTTGTGTTTAGGGACATAAATGAGATTGACATGTTATTTTAATTATTTTGAAATACATTGACAAGATCTATGAAGTTTTTACCTAAACATCCTGTTGGAATCCTATGATCGTCATGGAGTGTCACAAAATGGTCAGCCAAAGTTAATGAGTTGAAGTCACCATATTACAACACCCTTGGGGCTAATTTTTTAATTACAGTGACACAATAGATCCCAAGAATAATAATAATAATAATGTCATAGAGTACCAAAAAACTGAGATACCTAACTTGACTATTTTCTAATCTTGAATAATACATACTAGAATTATCAGTTAGATATGATCACTTTAGCCATTAATGAAGCTAATATTATTTATCTTATCCAAGATTATCTGTGTTCTGCAAATGATATTAGTTCTAAGAACATGAATAATATTTACTGTTTCGGAATCACTTATTCTTTTGTTTAAGAGTAAATGTGCAATGATGTAGAGTATTTATGTGTAGAAAAATTTCACAATTGATGAAGACCTGATTGGTTTGTAAATAAATTTATCTACTCACTATTTAGCCATTTAATAAAATTGTCAATCCTAGTTTTGACAAAAATTTCAGAAATTCATCAATTGCCCTGTATTCATTTTACTAATAGCAGTATTAATATATGCTTTCATCATATATGTGTAACATTATTATCCATTTGAAATTGATCTGACCATTTGGACATTTCAGGACCTGCTAGCTTACATTTTGAGCTATTTTCTCTTGAAATAACAAATTTGAAATGGATAATGTGGATAGAAACAAAGATGTAAATGTATATGTAGTGATCATTACTAATGTTCTGCATGTGTGTGTAGAAACATGGAGAAGTACTTTGACATTATTATTTTGTGTACTACACAGGTGACCCTAAAATATGTGTTAAACAGAAGATACTTTGATATGTGTTCTGAGGGTGACTTTTCTGTATCAAGGGTTTTATGTAGGCAAATTGCGAAAATTTAGCTGGCTGCCAATAAATTTTGTGCCACTTTCACTATGTTCACATATATACAAAATTCAAATTGTCGATGTTTTTTTTTCAAAATATATTTTTCATTGAACGAATGGATACCAGGATATTACTGTTTATAATATTTACTGTTTGAGTTGAGCCAATTTTTTTTATACAATAAATCATTTGAGTCATTTTATGACAAAAGTTATTGTAAGGTAAAAGAATTTTGAGCATTTAGTTAGATTATTTTTTAGTTTCACCTTGAGCAAGCAATTACTATATATTGGAAAAACATATGTGAACTATACCATAAAATCAATTATAATTTTTTTAATTATTATTATTATTAATGTATCCATACTTCTACTCTTTTTAATGTATAGCTTTTGTTTAAGTGTATGTGCAATCCATTGCATGACTATGATAGTAAATCTATTTTGGGTATTCATAAAAAGCAGTAAAAATATAGTGCTGAAGTCACATATGTGTGTGATTATTAATAAAGTGGTATACTTGATGTCATCACTAAGTGAATACACTATCAATTAATGTCCATTAGATAAGTTTATGAGTTTTATTGCATATACTGTTTAGTCTATCACAAACAATTTATCATGTTTGTGTGTAGTAATAACCTGTTATAAAACTCACCCAATTTACTTCTTAAATGTAATGATTAAAATTGAAGTAATTTGTAATTACTAAAAGTAATTTTAATAAAAAATAATACCATGTGCTAAAGCTAATATAATATTGTTTGAATCTCTTGGAAACTATTGTTAACAATGAAAGTCACTTATTTCAAGCAGGTAGAGAAACGATGATGCTCTCCATAATATTTTGCTTTTGATATAATAACTCTGATAATCAAAGAAAGCTAATATAATATTGTTTGAATCTCTTGGCAACTTTTGTCAACAATGAAAGAAACTTACTTCAAGCAGGATGAGAAACTATGACGCTCTCCATACTATTTTGCTTATGATATAAATTTATATAGTTCCTGTGTGTGACTTTTTATGAACTACAATGCCAAATATTGTTTCTTTAAAGCCAGATACATGGATTAGTGTGAGCCATCCATTCCTATTATGCTCATTTTATGTGCATAGTGAATTTGTATTGGGAGGAAGATGGATGGTATAGAAGGTACAGTTATAAAACTAATAAAGTAATTATTCTATTTGGTGACTTCTAGAGGATTTCTGTAATTTGTAATCAATCCTCATTTTGAATTTCTTAACCAATTTTTTGTCTTAGGGTATAAACGTACAATATATTAAAACTAAAATGAAATCAATCTTGGTGTGACTAGTGAATTATAATGCAACATTTCATTCAAATTCATTCTTAACATTGGTAAATCTCAAAATATGACATGAGCAGTGTGACTTATTATGGATTCACTGTTGTTGGTGCATTCATGATGTCTTTTACCCAAACTCGTAAAAGATGTATTTGTGAACATATGCCATAAATCTTTTGCTGGAATGTCTGTTTTTTATTATGTCATTCTCCACAGAGGTTTACAGGCCATTTCCACAGACTTCTGAACAGTGTCTACTCCCGAATTTCATATCATCCATGTAGATGTATTTTTTTCTGGATTCATCAAGGTTTAAGGCTATGCAGAATCACAACTGGTGCTATTATAGGATAGTGTGGTTCTAATGTCACACATTTCCTGCTTTCTATATTAAATTAAGGTGAATTAGCCTGGATAAATTATTTGAAAACAAAGAAATGTATTGTCATGTCTATATTATTTTCTGTATCAATTTTTTCAGTGGTAAATTATTATGTGCATATTTTTTGTGCCCAGATTTGACTTAATGGTCACAAAGGTCAGCATGGGTTTTGTTCAAACACCAGAGGTACTACCAGAGGGATATCACAACTTTAATGATCAGCTCCAAACTAGATGGGTTCTCAGTTGTCATTATATATCATCAAATACTTCTTATGCAAAGGTTATCATGGCACTATGATTGGCCACATATTCCTTCATTATTTGCTGACTTTCTTTCCAATATCCTGCCATACACCTGCTTCTTCAATTTATTTGCTCATTGTACTGTGATATATTCCGAGCTACCATTTTTTTTATGCTACCAATGTTCTATAAATGTGAAACTCCCATATTGCCGCTCCTTATTGAATGCAATACAGAAAGTTCTAAGATAACAGACGGCAATTTTTTCTTCTGAAAAGTTTACAAGATTCATGTTGTAAGAAGCAACTTTTTTGAAAATGTCTTATTTTCTCTGGATATGGAGTTTAGTGCAAAGTAGGAGAAAAAAGTGCTAATGATAATGCCCTTCCTGCAAATCTTTTATCAACTGTCTAGCTCGTGTCTTGAGGTTCACCTTCATATATTTTGTATTGACTATGAAGAAATATTGAATGCCGTACATGTTTCGGGGATTCAAACCATAAGGAATTACGTCATCCTGCAATGAGCCTTTGATTTTAAACCTTAATGGAACTGGTTAATTTCCATGCCTTATGCATAAATCTTAACTAATCAACCAGGAGGGTGAAGAAAGAAGAATGTCAAGTTTTCGGTGGCAGCTGTAGGATTGTTCTTATCTCTTTAGGCGTAAAATCCTTTGTTGCTCTGCAAACTTGTTTTTTTTTAGTCTAACGATAAAATATGAATACTGATAGTATTGACAAAGTGATAACATTTCATATCAGTGAGCATGATAATTTCAAATAAAAGAGGTACTTCGTTCCTCTTTTAAGGGTGAATGTCTTCCATAGATAATTTTGTTATATTTTTGAAATTCATATGGTCGAATGTAGGGAAAAGTATTTTTATGAAACAAATTATTTTTACATAAACTATTTATTAATAAGTTACTAAATAATTGTTTGTTATTTTTGCTGGATAGAACTCATATTGAGACTGGTTAGCATGTATCTGAATTTCAAATGAAATGTTAAAACTTATAAATGGAATTAATAATGTAAAAACTTGCAATGTAAATAGAATCAAAGAGTATGTGTAATTGAAACATTCTGAATCATCAAAAAAGGTAGATTATTAGAATGGACAATGGACAATCTTCTTTGTGCTTGTTTGCTGCAATATCCAAATTAATGGTGCCATAAATTAGCTGGGACTGTTTACCGACATCTGAAAAATAAGCAAAGGTTTTCATATTCGTTACACTGCCTTGTTGTATGTTATAGAAAGAATTTTTAGTAGTTTCACCCTTTCTCACCCTTTTATCTCGTTTTCAAAGTAAGGAGTTATCTAATGTGTTGCTATACAAACTTTATGAACTTGTTGAAATGAAATAGTTGACTTTGTAGTTCCACACCCTTAATTATAAAACACGACCCAGGTTTTGATGTTGAACGTCATCATCACATTCAACATCAAAACCTGGGTCGTGGTTTTTAAATAAAGTCTGTGTAATTACAAAGTAAACTATTTCATTTCAGTATGTTATGTAAATTCCATAAAGTTATGCCTGAGACAGCAAACTTTATGAACTTTTTTTTAAATGTATGTTACTGAACCTTCGGGCATGGTGCTTTCTAATGCTCTCTCATTGCCATGGTGACTGCATGCTTGGCTTCTTTACTTCATAACATATTCTCTTCTTGTCTCTCCATAATAAAGGGGTCTCCTTTCCAATACTTTTCCAGGAAAAAACAGTAACATAATTGGAAACTATGCCTGAGATCGTCTAATTTCTTATGGCCACTCTCACTTAGGTAATTTGTATAATCTAGTACTGTGTGCATCTTGTATAATCTAGTACTGTGTACATCTTGTATTATCTAGTACTGTGTATAATCTGTACTATGTACTTCTTAATGGCAATGCCTTCCTTATAACATAGCTAAACATTAGAAAAATATGTTGGTGATGTTTTTTAACATATGATACCTTCAAGTTTCAATATGTGTTAAATATTTCATGTGATATTTCTAATCTTATTTCCATCCATTGCAAATATTTTATATTGTCTAAATGTTTTTGGTGAAGGGTGAAGTGGTTGTTACTGTTTATACTGCACGACTATACTTTGTTTCTCGCTTTCTAAATTTCCCCAATGATTAAATTAGTTATTTCTTTCCTTGCGCAAGTATGGATATTTAAATTACTAGCAGAGTATTTTTCTCATTTCTTTTAATTTTGGAATGGTGATGTTATAGGTTTTCAATAAGAAGTGTAACATCAGATTAAATTTATTGTGCATTCAGAGGTAATACAAGTATATAAACTATGTTAAGGATTAATCTTAAGATATGCACATGTCTATCTGATGTTCCATGCTTCTTCTTGGAATTTCAATTGCATAGGTTGGCTTGTTGCAGTGTAGGAGGTGAAACTATTGTCCAACAAGCCCAACCTATGCAATGGAAATTCCTGGAAGAAGCATGGACCGTCCTATGATTAGGTTTACCTTTCACCTTTTGCTTTTATGTATATTTGAAATGTTCAGGTATAGATTTAATTCATAATAAATGATAATAAGTAGGTGCAACAAAGTATAAATGGTACTCAGAATTAGGAAAAAATAGTGTATTATAGCTTGTGTCAGAATTCGCTGTACTTCCATTATCAGTCAAAATGTCCTAATCATCCTTGAAAATTTTCAAGCAATAGTTATTTAACATTTACGAGAATCAGCAACAACTACCCAACTTGTACTTCATCCAATTAGAGAATGTTTCCTTGGCATGAGATATCTTAAACTTTGGGGGACTTATTTTTAGCATTTGTGCAAAATCTATGAATCTTAGAGGACAAATATTTCTAAATCAGGAAAAGTACCTGATACTTAATAAATGTATTAAAATCAAACACTGAAATTTGTGAATGTTCACTGTTGTTCTGATTCTCAAATTGGGTGATACTGCTAATGGGTGTATTTTTCAAGAGACTTTAATACCTGTGTGATTGAAAACAAAAGATCTGAAATGCAGGCTAACTTTATATTTCATATGGTTCTTTGCCTTTTAATTATTATTTTTTTTTAATTCTAAATTTTAATTTCTGTAATGTGTGCACATATCCAATCCTCCCTTGTACATTTATTTGTGGTGTGGAGTTGTGGATGTTATGTACATTTAAGTAAATGCATTTACATGTATAGTAGTTTAGCAAAAGTAAATGTTAATTAGATTAAGAACAAAAATTATTAAGTTTAATGTATTCACCTAAGGGAATATTTCTACTGAAGTGAATTCAAAGGAAAAAAACAATTGTTGTTCTTTATTTTAATTTCTTGTATGTGTTACTTTAGGAATGTATAATCATAGAGTTTGGAAAGAGTCAATTTTTTTATTCTGCTATGATGTAATTATTACTAAGTAATTGGGGAAATATGTGTCATACCTAAAGATTGCAAACAGAATTTCTTGTATAGAAGTGTAATGCCTAGTAAGTAAGAAGAAACCTGTCTTGGTACTTCTCCATAGTTTCTCTTTATGCTGCTTTCCCTGCTTTTCATGCATGTCTGAGACATCTTAAGCCATTAGCTTGCTAATTATAAATTCTGTTTTCCTTTCTGTCTCAATTTGTCTTCCTTTTTAATTATATCCCCTCTATTTCACTGTCTGATTTCATAATTCCCTGCCAACACACTGCACCTCCTTTGAAAACTTCAAATCCTTAATGCAAACTGAAATATCATGGCTGAACAGAAGAGGAAGAAGAATTTGGACCTGGTGGTGTTGGTGGGTTAAACATTGCCTTAGAAGGAAGTGGGTTTGGTGGCCTTGGAGGAGGTGGGGGTCATAAAGGTGAATTGTCCGGCGAGGCACAATTGGAGGCATTGTTGCAACCTTTAGTCTCCCGACTTGAGGAGCTGAATACTTGTTGTGACCTCATTGGCAAGCATCGTTCTACTTTGCAACGATCAATTGCTGACTTAGAATCAGTAGCAGGGAATTCTTCTGCTACATCAGATGAAAGTTCTGAAGCTGGAACAACTGATTCTGCTGTTTCTGTACCCACTTTACTTCCCAAAGTACGAGCAATCATCGAACGTGCCACTTTGTTTCGCATCACTTCAGATGCCTTGCGAACAGTGAGTTGAATTGATTTTCCTTTCATATTATATCATACTCTAATATGTCTTATGGTAATTAGAGAGATGATTCAATGTCCCTTTGCTGGAGTCAGTGTTATTGAAGGTGTGAGTTTACTTAGTGCTAAATTGGATCTGATAATTCGCTGTCACTGAACTTGGAATTACTGAGACCATCTAATGCCAGTGCCTTGTCGAAGGTTTTTTTGAAGAGAAGGTAACATGATATTTTATTTGCTATTTGTTTTTGTAGTTAATATTCCAGGAATGTTTTCTCGCCACCACTTCATTATGGTTAAGTGAAATCGTATTTGCACTTAATGAATTTATATATCCATTTGAAATGTTCCCACCCTTTTAATTAAGAGTCTCTATAAATGAAAAATATAACTTCTAGCTCTCATGGTATATTTGATCTCATTCCAATATTTGCTGGATTTGGTTTGCTACAAAGAAATAATTTATGCAAAGTTAGCTAATAAGTTTCTTTAGGGAATTTCAAATAATGTTTATTTACAATGAGGGAAATGTGTACATTTTTGGTTTTGTGTATAGAGAGAATGATATCTGGATAGTAAAGAAGGGCATTTTGTCTAAGTTTTGTTATTTCAGGGTATTAAAGTAACCATTGTTTTATATACCCACATCTCTTACCATAATTATTGTCTTAGGGAAGTTACATGCTATTAATGCATGATAAGTTGGTAGTGGGTTAGCATCATTGCAGTCACATTTTCAGAATATGTGAGCTCATTTGCATCACAAAATTCCAACAGTGTTTAATTTACCGATGTGATATTAGTTTTATAAATTGATGAATAATTAATGGGTCATTGCATGTGCTGGCAGCATTCACCTATATTCAAATAGTAATTCTTTCCCAGTGTTCCTTAAGAATATGAAATTTGTTGCTTGATACCTAGAAGAAACCATTGGTAATGATGACTTTCGGTTGCTGCTGCATCATTCAGAATGTTTTTTTCCAAGCTTACAAATCCATGTAAGCCACATAATTAAGAACAATAAGTTCTTGTCTCCCTGTTCGCCTTATATTTTTTTGATTGACTACATCCCTCTCCCTCTACCTGGTTGATCATTTTCAAGCCAAGTATCATTTTGTGTTTGTATTTTCCTCTGTGGTGTTGTCTTAAATATGGTAAAGTGCACTCTGAAAAAACAGCTTTTTTCCATAGGGCCAGAATTGGGCTCAAGCTCAGTGATGCACAACATTTTTCTATTAGCAGACCAAATAACATATATTTTCCCAGCATTTAGGCCGATTCAAGAAAATAGTACTAATTGGTTCAAGGTATTCTATCTATTAACGTTAGGTTTGGGATGGTTCCTAATGACTTTAACTTTATGTATCCCAAGAGCTTCTGCTTGTTTGCCTGTTGAGAAGCCTATTCTCTTCTTTCATCCACTCCTTTTATGTGATATTGTTCCTTCTATCATACCCTTCAGCATTACACTACCTATCAATGTATCCTCTGCGCACTTCTCTACTTTTTTCAATTTCCTTTAGCAAACTCCTCTATTCGCTCATCCTTTTTAAAACTTCAATGTTTTTCTTATTCACTCTCCAACTTATTTTCTTCATTATTTGCCATACCTATATCCTCAAAGCCTCCATCTATGCTCATATTGCCTCTAACACTGGTTTTAAATTCTAATTCCAGGAAATGCAAAAATAACTTCATACATTAGAATAGTTTCTTATCTCAGTTTATGCATAAAATAAATAAGAAACAGATATTAAAGTTTAATGACAAACTTAAGGGGAAATAATGAAATTATAATGAAGTTCCAAATTAGTTTAATTTAAAGCATATTAATCAGTTATTGTGGTAGCTGCATTAAAGTGGTAGCAAGCCACGTGCCTACTACCTCCAGGTTGTGCATCACTGCTCTAGCTGAGACTTTTTCAATTACTTAAGAAGCTGATGTTAACATTCTCATGTAGTACAGGTTTTGCTTAAGAAGTTCCAGTTCATTAGGTAATGCTACTTGTAATGGGAAGAGTCAACCCCAGCTATACTCTTAAGAGAGTACGGCTGGGGTTGACTCTTCCCATTATATTCATACGGCCGTGGTTACCGTTCGCTTTATACATGGTAATGCTACCTCTTTATAGCCCAATTTCAAAATTACCTTAATGCCAATGAGATCCTGACAAACCTATAAGCACACTTAATGGTAAGTATATGTGACTGCACTCATGCTAATGACTTGTCCTGTTCTTTTATTATCATAACTAATTCACCTCTGAAAATCATTACTTTTTGAAAAAGTGATGTCACTATTTTGAAAAACTTCTCTTATAGTCCTATGGTGTAAACTTTAATAGGAGAGAACTATGGAACAGAAAATGCTGCTGGTGTTAGTTGAGTTATTAGTATTCAAAAAATGCATCGATAGTTTCAGTTTGCATTAGCTGGTTTATAAAAAAATAAATACCTTGCTGGTGACAGGTCACACTAGGCCATTTAAACTTCCAGCTTTTGGCAACATGAAAATATTGCATCGCATCACTAATTAGTTGTGTCAAACCTCCCAATATATGTTTAAAATGCTGGATTGAGAATTTTATTAGTTTCTTCAAATATTGAACGGTGTTTGAGATTCCTGTCAGGAATGCTAACAACACTGTTGATAGGTAATGTGAAGAATATATTTGATTTAAAATCTCAAATTATTAAATAAATATATTTACTTTGTTTAGATTTGGGTTGTCATAGTGCTCCTCTTGAATGTAGTATTTTAATGTGGATGTAACATGTGCATGTTTGATTTTCACTAGTGAATTTATAAGATTAAAGGCACATGTTATTTGAATTAGCTTTTTATTTTTTATGCTGTATTTCTATGATGATAAACTAAATAGGTTTTTTCAGAAAATCAACTTTTTAATCTATCCTTTTTGTTAGTTGTTGCTGATAAGAAAGGGCAATTTTTCTTCTGCTGCACCACATGTGCCCTTTGCCTCTCTTCCTCTTAACGTGACTATTTACACAATTAAAGGCATTTTTGATTGACTAAATTTTCCTCTTACAAATTCCTTTTCCATTACAAATGTATTTTCAAGAGAAGGAAATCAACCAGTGAATTATTTTGTTTTCAATTTCCATCTTGTTTAATATCAGTCTGACTTTCATGGTGAATCAAGATAAAATTCATTGTGATTTGTAGTATTTTTAATGTTATCTCAATTAAATTCACTTAATCGTGTGTGATAAGTGTTGGTCCTTTTTGTTTTATTGATTTATTAACTGGAAAATCTCATGATGATTTCTAACCAATGTTTGTTTGCCATATATATTAATTGGTTGAAAATACATACCAATGATATTTTGTCAAAGCTAAAATTTAAAAAATATGACATCTGAATTGGAGAAAAATATTATGGTGACTGGTAGCTGAACTCGCGGAACTTTCTGATATGGTCTTGTTAACCAACTCCAATCCCATATTGTTTCGTTAATGGAGCTTCCAACCTTCTGTTTAGATTTTCCAAAAAAATTTTATTTTTTCGTAGAGATTTTATTGATCAACAAGTTCTCAACTCATTCAAAATAAGTTGAAGGTATGGAAAAATGAGATTTACGCTATTCCAAAGAGTAATGCAAACAATTTTTCTTCGTACCAGTGTTAAAAAAACTTAAGCATTGACTGATGGAATCTATAGCAGAAGTTAATTTGCATCCAGAAAGGTTTTTATATGTGCTGGAGTTTCATTCGGGTTCTTATCTTCATTGTGTGGGTTAGATATGCTCCTTCATTGCTTGAAACTTCGGTCTACTTTTAGGATAGAGTGCAAAAAGCTTGCAAAATATTACTAAAATGCATCATCATCCATTGCACAGAGTAAGTGGCGAGAAGTATGAAAAATTTTTTGTGATTATTTTGTAATTATGACAGCAATAGATTAATTGGAGAAACATTATAAGCTGGTTGTTTAAATTACTCCTCAAATTTTTGTGAATATAATTTTCTTTTTTGTTTTAGAATTCACTCTCATTTACATTTATACACGTTTAAAAGGCTACTTAAGGAAACCAAGACAAGTGACAAATTCCCTTTATATTTTCAGGTTTGGTAACAGTATAGATATGTATGCATACATATATTTTATTTATTTCCCTCTTTTCATGTCATGATGTGCCTAATTGAAATTTTTCAGTTTGTAAGGATTAATATATTAAATACATATTAATTTTTTATAATCATTTTTTTAGCCTTCAATTAAATCCATTTTTGACTAATTCTATGACCTTTTACAATATCGAAAATCATATTCCTTTGAAAATGAAACAAGGTGCACTATCATACTTTTTTAATTTTAATTATATTCTTATGTGTAACAACTCCACAGCATAAAGGTGATAGGTGTATCTAACTATTGTTATTTCCCCTCGGAGATGATGTGAGTCAATTATCAAGGGAAAATGTCTAATTTTTTAAAAAGAAATAAATTTCAATATGCCTTTTTCATTGTAATCCATTATATATTATTGTCTTAATACAGTACTCTTTTAAATTCGCCTTAAATGGCCAAATCTGTGAGAAATATTTTGAAATCTTTTGAAATGTCAGTTAGAGTTGTATGTTGTATTCATTTTGGTGGTGTCGGAAATGCCTTAAAAGCATAGGTAGTTAAGCTGTTGCCATTCATGTCACACCTCATAGCGATGCGTGGAGTATGTTGACTTGGCTCGTATGGAATTGCGGAAGTGGCAGCGTATCCTGCAACATGAGCGGGATCAGCGTTTGAGGTTGGAAGAAATGGTGGAACAATTGGCACGCCAGCACTCTCACCTGGAGCAAGCGGCCAAGGAGCACCAGACAGTGAAGCCCTCCCTCAGGGAGAGGAGTGAGTTAATATATTAATCAAATTTCTCACAGCTCACTCTTGCTCAGTTTATTTTACTTTAAATAGAATTCATTTTGTTTTCAATATCTTAAAAAATCAGAAGTTGAATTCATGAATTGCTCTTAGGAGTCCCAGGTGTTAGTTTGCTTAAATGTGGTTGAGAGATGCATTCATAGATGCTTCAGACAATATTAAAGTGTACTTCATATGATCTAGGTGAGAAGTTACAGCAAATTTTGGTATGGTGCCATATAGATTCTTTAGTATATATTTTTCAATGATAGTCTTAGCAAGAAGTTTACTTAGAATGTTGAGTCAAGGATTTTAAGAGATCAATTGTAGAATAAATAGCTATTTTGTCCTTGAATGCTCCCTTTTCAACTAATTTTAAGAATTTAATGCAAATATGTTATTTTTTAAGTTTCAATAATATTAGCATTTTGCCTTATGAAGTAGTTAGGAAAGAAGTTATGAAATTTTTCAAAACTTTTTCAAGTTCACTGTGTTAGGTATTACACCATTGCAAAGATAGAACATTGAGATTATTTCACTTTTTTGCATCTGTTAAAATTTATCAAGAGCCCTGTGCATCATTCTTATAGGCCTTAGATATAGCTTAATGTTAATAGAGGGGTTCAAATCATTTCTGAAGCAATTATTCTCAGATTTTTTTTAAATTTTAAGATCATAGTTTTATTTGTGTGCCATTTACATCTAGATTTGACAATGTAGTTTTATTATTATTGCTTAAAATGCAATATAATTATAATAATTTCAATTTTATGCTTTATTTTATAATTATTTTTGTCTCTAAGAAATGGCATCAACAAAATTTTGATGCTGTTAATCGAAACTAGAGAGCACTTGATTAGATAGTAATATATTCCCTCGTCCATATGCTCTTTTTACCAGGAACTTAGGTTTAGAAATAAGACCCTTGGAGGTAAAAACAAAATTGAGCCCATGGAAGGAGATGAAAAAAATATGGATGGCTCAAACTAACAGCTTGATTAAACTAGACATTAGTGGGAAGTTTATGCTATCAATTAGTATGGTAAAAAAGCATGGTAGCTAGGGCTACCATAAAATCATTTGGAAAAATGTTATTTTTTTTCGAATAGGCCAATGTTTTAATGGTTTCATGCTTCTTAGATCAGTGTGCAGCTCATTCATATCATTTATAGCAATGAATACTATATTTTTGAGCACACATTATTTGGTTGCTGAAGTATAATCATGAAAATTATTGTAACTTTTTCAACTTTCTGCTGATTATTTTTTGTAATATTTAATTCTATGTACTTGTTTTACAAACATTAATGCCTGCCTTACAATGATGCAATTTTAAACCATTGCTACTTTTTGCATAGGGATTTGCTAATACTGCTAACTTTTTCTTCAACCGCTTTATGCTGCTATTACAAAGGGGGGCTTATTTACAGCCTTTGGTATGCATATAGTTGCTGTATTTTATATTTTAAAATGTGCATGCTATCAATGCTTGCATTTTGCTTGAAAAGGCTATTATTATTATTTAACGAATATATGTATTTATTGTTATAACTACAAATTTCACACTCCCTATGACAAGAAATTCATACATTTGAAACCATTATTTTTAAAATTTAAAGAATTACCAATATTACTCCAGAAGGGAACGATCCCATCGTCAAATTATGTTATCACAATGCACCTGAATCGCTTGGAAAGTAACCTCTATAGTTCTATACTTTTAAATGCATTATTAACTGCAGTGATTTTTTTTACAGTTTTGGTTAATACAATAATGGAATCTTTAAATATAATTATTTATACTAATATATATTCTATTTAACAAAGATTAGTTCACCTTGGGTGTATACTGCAAAAATAGTATGTAGCTTTTGTACAGAGTATAATTAATTTAGTGTCGTATTAAATGTGTGTCTCTTTTCAGCTTTTGAGTTTATTCTTCTAACAAAAATGAAATTGGGCTAGTAATAATACATTATATCTTCTATGTTTGAAGTCCCATAGTAAATGTTCCTGTGCAAAGTGTTTTTAACAGTATACAATATCCTACTTTAAATTAAGTTGCCTTTACTTTGAAATAACAGCAGCATATGAGTTTTTGCTAAGCACAAGTAAGTTCATTATATTTTTGCCTAAGACCAGGATCAAGACCTTTGAGGATCGGAAACTACTGTCAACATAGCAAAATATACACAATTTTCACCCTTTGTTAAGATGGATATTGCAGAGCAATGAAGAAGGGAGGGTTGCTCAAGAGTAAAATTTTTCTGATGTCAATTGAAATTAGCCAACAGAATATATTTAAATGAAGATATGTACATAGTAAATAAAATTTTATAACCAACAATTCATCTTTGTCTCTGGTCAGGGTTAAGTCTCAATTCTCAAATTTAAAACAATAGCAATCCATGGATTTGTTCTCTTGTTTATTGTAAAATTAATTTCAATAAAATCCAGATACACCATCTATCCAATTTAAATTTATTATGTCTGATTTCATGGCATGTGTGAAGCATAAAAGGTGAAATAAGGGTTTTAGTTTACTATTTGTTGGGGGCTATGTATTGATCTTTATTTGTAGAACTTCATTTTTATGATTTTGTTTCATAGTACATGGCATGTGTAATGTGAAGTATAATTTTTCTTCCTAATTGAAAATATGTATTTTATAACTTAGTAATGTATTGTTTCTTTTTCAATTTCACGCTTAGGAATGCTAGAGAACATAGTTTTGTTTCATAGCCAATGTTTCTGTGTACTGTATACACCAAAATATCCATTACAACTGAATATGAAGTTTTTGTTATGAGGTAGTTGTAACAGCAGAACACAGATAACTTGATACACTTTCATTTCATTTTAGTTTTACATATGAAGCTTGTAAAGCAGAATGTTATTGATTAGTATTTATTTAACAGGTGACATTTTTGTGCTAAGTAATAAAAATCTTTATATCTTAAAACTTTTGTTCCTCATACATATTCCTTCAGCATTAAAACTATAGTTCAATTTCAGTGAGTGAATTCCATCCACTGTATTTCAGATGCTCACCACTCGTCACCTTCTGATGAAGATGAAGAAAATGAATTTTATGATGCAATGGAAGAAACACAATCTAATTTCATATTAACAATTCCGACTGGTCATAGGCGAACTTCTTCAGGCATGAGTAATGCATCACAGGTTAGTTTATGGCTGTTAAATTGTGCCATGTATTATAATATTTTGGGGGAAATAATTTGTCAAAAATTGACTCTCATCCAAAAAAATCTGATGCATTAAAAATCTAAATCTGTCCACGGAGAATATAATTCTAGCCATGAGCTTTAGTAGTTAGTAATATTATCACATTTGTAAAGTTTAAGTTTTATCCATTTTTTGATTCCTTAATTGATCTTAAATGAATTTTTAGTCAGATGCAGAGTTTTGTTTGATAAATAATCTGCTAGCCTTTTGTAGCAAATTTATGCAACAGGTTTCTCAACCCTAGTTAAATGAGTTTTAAGCACTATTTTGATTTGTCAATAGTTTTTGTAAGCAGCAATATCATTTTGAGCATTGTTAATTGTCAGTCATGTACTCATATTTCCCATGAATCCCTTCAATCAATTTCTGATGGTGAAACTCTCATCACATTTGTGCCAATTTATTTCAGCAAGTGTGGTAGCCCATGCAGTTATGGCTGATGAGCATCTTTGTGTCAGTAATATTCTTGTTATTTAGACCTTTCCGGGGGTAGTTTTCAAGAAATGCATGTAGTTTCAGAAAATTAGTGTGTTATATTCTTTGTACAGAATTAAGTAGATTTGACCTATAAATTATAATAAGGTTTTTAATTTTCTTTAATTTATGATGTCATGTTTTGAAGCTCAGGCCATATAAATTATTAAAAACAATATATTACTAGATTATTTTTATTTATGTTAATAAGTCATTTGGCATACTATGTATTTCTTGTCATCTGAAAGGCATTAGCTATTTATTGTGACTTATATTCAAGCACTACCACAAATCCTGTTGACTGAGCACACACCTACTAACTTGGTCTGGGTACATGTGTTGATACTTTTTTCTGTTTTTCTCCAACTTTTTTAAGCCATCTGAAAAGTAGTATTTTTGGAGGTCCTCAAAATAAGTATTGTTTTGACGATGACTATGTTCAAAGTGAATAGTTGTCCCCTGAGTCATTTTTTCAAGTTTTGAAAAAACGTAATTGGAGTGAAATCTGATGAATACAGTCAGCGTTGTAATGATGGAAGAGACTTTTTCATTGCCAAAAGATAATTTTTTTGCTGAACTGGTGCAGTAACAATACACAATACTCTGTTTATTGTTTATCTTTTTTGCAAATAATCAATGTAGTTGATTCCGTCTGCATCCCAAAAAATTGTGGCCATCACCTTGTCACCTGAATTCACTATCTTTGCCTTCTTCATAGTCACACTGCCTTTAAAAAACCCACTGTTTTAGCTGCTTCATAGATACTATATCTAGATACTCATGAGGATTGCAACAGAGAGAGAGGTCAAATCAGCCTCCGAATCAACCACACAGTAGCATTGATTCGCCATTGAGAGAAAACATGGCTCCCATCTTCCCGAGATTTTTTTCACACCCAATTTTTTGTATAAAATTGAAAACACTCTTCCTTGTGATATGCCTGTGGCCTCAACTATTTTGAAAACATTGATTCATTGATCACTAAAAATCATATTATAGATTTTGTCAAAGCACGAAGATAATGGGGTGTATTGATCAATTTTGTAATCTTTGTTGGGTGTATTCTTATTGACACAATGAAGGAAACACATTAAGTTGAGACACCATTCACATCTCCTGCTTTCTATTATGGTCTTCCTCTGGGAGCTAGGTAACTTGCTCCAGTGCCATGTCCGTTCATTTCAGCACTTTTTTCTCTTGTGAGATAGAGAATGACCAGGTCATTTACAGAGATTTTTTTGGTGTTCTTATTTCTCAATTTTGCTCCAATGCAGCTGAATGAATTCTTCGTCAATAAAGTTTGGAAATGTGCACTGATGTCATATCCCTGAATAATTTGAATCTGGGAAGAGGCTTAGCTGTCGTTTATAATTTATTTATATATTTTAATTTCCTTCTTTAAAAAATTTCATCTGAAGTCCAACTAATTGAGAGAGACTAAAGACATTAGATTACTCATTTTGCATTGCTTTAATTACTCTGTTCATTAGAGTGAAGTCAGTGACTCCTAATCAACAAATAAGGATGAAAGACCTGAGCATTAATCTTTATTTAATATTTAAATAGTATAATGGCCTGGAACATTCTTCCAAATCATTATTATGTACTGCTGCAAATTTTTATCATGTCCATAAATTGCAGGCATCAGACGGGTGTAACCCTCCTGATGGCCATGATGAGGCCTCAGGGTCCAGCAGTGAAGTGGATGAAGTAGGTGGTGAAACTACTACAGTTTGTGTCATCACAGCCAAATCTGCAGAGGATCCAGGGCCTACTGGCTATCAAACCTCTGGAGGCAAAAAGCAGTCAGATTCGGCTTCCCCATCCTCATCTGTGCCACCATCTCCCACATCAACTGCTGCATCATCCATTGGTGTAAGTTTTATCTTTTTTACAGCTTAGTAATTTCAAGAAACTGTGGGAGATATCATGACAGTAACTTTTAACTGAGTCACCCGCTGAGTGTGCATTGCAATGCAGCAATTTCAGAGTGTAAGAATCCTGGTCGGGGTGAATGATTTTTACACTCAGAAATTGTTGCATTGCAACAGCTGATTAGTTAGTTATAAGAGTTTTAAGAAATATCTCATGCATTTCATTGCAGATCCAGTCAACAATCATTGTTTATTAAAAGGGAATAATACCATGCTGTCACAACTAGTTTGCAATGGACCCTAAAAGCTCAGTTTTATAAACCATGTCATCAATAATTTTTCTCTAGTAATATACAAGGCCTGTTCAAAAAGTATCGCGACTTTTGTATTTTTCCAAAAATTATTTATTCTTGAATATGTACATATTTTGTCCCCTTCAAAGTAATGCCCATTAGATATTATACACTTGTGCCAACGTTTTTTAAATCCTTGAAGCACTTCAAAAATCATTTTTTGTGATCTTGTTCAACTCCTCCTTCGATGCAGTCTTGATCTTGCCAATTGTAGCATAGTGTCATTCTTTCATGAGCCTCTTCAGTTTTGGGAGCAAGGAAAAGTCACTGGGGGCCAGGTCTGGGGAATATGGTGGCTGCGGCAGTGTTAGTGTGTTGTTTTTGGCCAAAAATTCGTGCACAAGTAACTATGTGTGAGCAGGGGCATTGTCATGGTGCAAAAGCCATTTTTGTTCTTCTACAAATCTGGGTGTTTGTGGTGAATTGCTTTGCGCAAATTGTGCATAACTTGCCGGTAATATTCCTTATTTATCATTCTAACCTGTGGCAAGAACTCATAATGCACCATGCCCCTGCAATCAAAGAAAAATGTAAGCAAAACTTTCACATTCGACCGAATTTGGCACACCCATAAACCCATGATTCATCACCAATTATAACCCTCTGAAGCAAATTTGGGTCATTGCGGACAGAGTCCAACAACTCATTAGCAATGTTAATGCATTGCTGTTTTTGGTCGAAATTGAGCAATTTTGGTACGAATTTTGCAGCGACCCATGTCATGCCCAAATCATTGGTAAAAATCGAATGGCATGAGCCAATCGAAATGTTTAGATCCTCAGCAACTTCTCTAATGGTGATTAGATGATTGGCCAATGCTATTTTATTCACTTCATCAATGTTTTCGTCTGTTGTTAACATGCTCGGGTGTCCGGCATGCTCTTTGTCATGCACATCTTCTCGGCCCTCTGAGAACATTTTGTACCACCGATAAACGTTGCTTTGGTCCAAGGAAGCTTCTACATATGTTACAGTCAACATTCAGAATGCGTCCACGCACTTAATTTAGTTTTTCACTCAAAATTTGATATACATTCTTTGATCCATTTTTTGGAAGAGGCAAAAATCAAAGACAAGCCAAAACACATCCAAGTAAAACAGCTGTCAACAATTAACTGAACGTTCAAAATGACCGAACTTTTCGGCATAAGTGAGAGACATAAGTACCAACATAATGCCACAAAAAATCAAAAACCAAATATATGTAACCCACAGAAATTCAAAATTTGCGATACTTTTTTAACAGACCTCGTGCAGGATAATGGAAAAAAATGTCTGGTTGTTGTGTTGTCCCTTAGGAATTAGTATATAAATTGCTCATTTCTTATAAAATTGCCTTCTCCTTTAAACTTCCATGGCTGCTTCATGCCTTCTTAATATATTCTAATCTCATTTGTGACATAGATGTCTTTTGGGAGCGGGTGTGTGTTATCATTAGGGATGTTTTTGGGCCAAATGAGATCAAATATTTTGTTGAGGGAAGCTTTTGAATGTTTCAGTCCTCATCATCAGGAACTCTGATGTAACCTGCATGGATGCAAAAGCTTAGACAAAAATGTCCCTAATGACTGATGCCGTAACTCCCAAAAGTCACCATTATCATCAATGCTACACTAAAAATTCATTAAATCAATCCTCTAAAATTTAGCATTTGATTCAGGTACTTATCAATCTACCATATTTAAGCAGATTTAGAGAAATATGAGAACCAACTGCCCTGGACTTCAATTTTGGCCAAATTTTTTTGTAATACTCAATAAAAACTGTAGATAAGTCGGCAAGCATGCATTTCATTAGGGAAGCCATTCACTGTTGTTGTATGGAAAGATATTTTACTTTAACTATCATAGTCCTTCGAATGTTGTTCCAAACTTATGTAAAATTGTACATGACATTAATGAGAAGGATAACTGTTTTTGAAAAGTAACAGGAAGGAGAAATAGTTTCTTTAGGATCATTCAGAATACTCTGTGCCCACTAGGGATAGTCAAGTCAAAAAAAGAATGGGTGTGATACTTTTTGTTATCATCCTAACATACAAAATCAACTGTAAAAGTTATAAAAAATTTCCTTAGTTTGTAACTACCTAATTTCTTGTAAAAAATTATTTTGTTCCATTGTGTGTATTTTCAATCAGAAGTGATAATAATTGCACTTCTTATATCTACATTGAATTTGAGTGGAGAAGAACTTATTGTGATAGAATATGATACTTTCATATTACACATACAGCAAAACATGAGTTTGTGCTTGAATACGTCAATAAAAATTGCATCAAATGTTCTTATATGGTGAGAGAAAGAAGAGTGAATAATCCACTCTGAAATTGTTAAAAGTTATTTGAATTAGGAGAGAAGGAAGGAGGAATTCGTTTATTAAAGTTAGAAATGCACTAGGAAATTAGGCATTTAAAAAAGTTAAAATCTGGGCAAAGGAAATGAAAATTCAAAATGTGGGAATACCAGTTGCATATGGCTTTAATCATTATTTCTCCTGATCATATAGTGTTGTCTTATTCAATTCTATAAGTGAGTAACAAAGTAATAGTGTAATCGATGGTTTCAGGCATTATTTTATGGAATCGGTTCATACTTAAGCGGATAAAATGATACTTTGTAATTCCACAGATTTATTTCACAAACACACGACCCGGGTTTCGACGTACAACGTCATCTTCAGGTGCAGACATACAGGCGACCAACGTATATATACCCTCAGACCGGGGGAGGGGGGAGGATAATCTGGTAGGGACTCCTCCCCCCCCCTCTCCTACGGCCCTCCATTACCCACTCATTCTATTCCGCCTGACTCTCCACCCACAAGTGCGCCTTGCCCAACCCCCTCCCCTACCATCCTCCTCCCCGGCCCCCCCCCCCTTTTTCTATCTTACCTTCCCCCCATTTTCCTCCCCCCTCCCCCCGGTCTGAGGGTATATATACGTTGGTCGCCTGTATGTCTGCACCTGAAGATGACGTTGTACGTCGAAACCCGGGTCGTGTGTTTGTGAAATAAATCTGTGGAATTACAAAGTATCATTTTATCCGCTAAAGTAATAGTGCTAAAATATTGAGGTTAATGGCAGCATAATGTGAAGTGTGAAAAATATGGAAACACTGAAAGATACATCACAAAGTAAGGTCACCAGCAGTTCAAATTTTGTCATAATTATGGCAATACCTTATTTTTGATATTGCATAAATGAATATACTGTCGGCAATTTGATTTTTTTAACTACATTTCCTGTATAATTCCTTAACAACATTTTCAAGTGAAGCATCAAAGCTAGTACATCATTTAATTGAAATCAAGCTGAGTGTCAGTACAATTTTTCCATTTTAAAAATGAAAATGTTGTATGGTATAATGCCTAGAATCAAAGATTCAAAGATCATGAAGAAATTCATATAAATGAAGGAAAACGTACATTTATTTTATTGCATCTCATTTGGATCATATCAATTAGTAATTCTTCCATGTGTATGATCTTGGTGCATAATTTATTTACAATCCTTCTTGAGACAATAATGATAAATACTACAAGATTTTGTTTAACACTTTTTTAGGGTGCTGCAGGATCATCTTCTACCCAAGTTAATGGTAGTGTGGTTACCTCTAGACGGAAACGTCGTACACGAGTTCCTGATAAGCCAAATTATCCATTAAATTTATGGAGTATAATGAAAAATTGTATTGGGCAAGAGTTGTCCAAAATCCCAATGCCTGTGAGTATGTTCTGTTAATGCTATTTGTACCTATGTCTTGGTACTAATTTTTTATTTTAATTTTCGTGAAAAAATGGGAATCATAGATAACCCTAGCAGTTATCTATCTTCAGATGACTAGTTTTTGGTTTTCCTTGATTTTTTATCCCTTCCTGAATTGAGTATAGAATTCAGCATATTTTATTTGGGTGTTATTCATCAGGTACTTTCCAACAATGCCCATGTAATTTATCAACTAAATACTGATGGAAATAAATTTATTATTTTGCAATCCATGTTAATTATACACTAATCAAATAATAAATCTTTTACAATTAGGTGAATTTCTCCGAACCTCTCTCAATGCTGCAGAGGTTAACTGAGGATTATGAGTATGCAGACATTTTGGATAAAGCAGCAGCTTGTTGCCCTGATGCCACAGGAGGTGATTCATGTGAGCAGTTGGCATATGTGGCAGCATTCACAGTTTCTTCTTATTCCACAACTTCCAATCGAACTGGAAAGCCATTCAACCCCCTATTAGGAGAAACCTATGAATGTGATCGAACTGATGACTTTGGCTGGAGATCAATTTCTGAACAGGTTGGTGTTATTATTAATGCACCACTTGAAATGCATGCTTTTAATATGGATGGAATTTTTGTTGAAGTTAATCCTGAAATTAAAGATAAATTTCAAAGCCTAAATATGATGGGGTTATAAAGACAATCTTCCCCCTCCATCCTGCACCTCTGTCAATTGGAAGGAATGTTCACCATCCTGTACAATGTGATCATTATTGTAGAGGTCACCTTTCCTCCGAAAAGCTGACCAATCCTTCAGGATGTATTGAAACCGGAGAACTGAGAATATACCAAGAGTTCTAGAGGAGCTGTGAAATATTGGTAGTTTATTATGAATTTTCCAACCAACCAGGAAATCCCCTTTCAATTCCGTAAAGCTCCCTGAACTATGTTAATTATTATAAAAATTGTGTATTCTGAGCCACTAGGCCACTCACAGTGACATACGACAGGGAGCCCCCGAGTACTATTGGGACTTATGTGGACATTGTATAAAGATACCCTCAACCTTTCCAAGTACACACAGTCCTGACAAATGCACACACATCAGTTTGAGTAATCTTCATGTTTATGAATATAATGCAGAAATTAATAGGGCACCTCGATGAACCATGTGATACTTTGGTTCCCAATATTCCTAGGAGATCACAGGTGTCACAGGGAATGGAATGACCTCTCTTATCGTGAATTTCTGCTACTATATAGGGCTTAATATTACTTGAACTTTTTTATCATGTTTCCAACCAATCTTCTGGTTGATAATTGCAGTTGATGGTCAGAAATAGTAATACATCACTTGTCAATTGTCCTTCCGCATTTTGAGGTACAAGCTGGTTTTAATTTTTTTATGCTGAAATTGTGTGTTTTTTCATGCAATTTTTTTGTACCTGAAAGTTATGCATTTTCATTGAAACATACTGTAAGCAATAAATTATGCTGAAAATTACAACTTCTGTTATTACAATGACATATTTCCTCTAACTTTAGTTTCTGCTTACGTGAAATGAATTTTGAAATTTTATTATCATGTTATCATAAATATACAGTAAGGGTTTGCCATTACTTTTGGTATTCCTGTATATATTCTATATTTTTAGGATTTCTTTTTGACTGCCATAAACAAGTTAGCTTAAGAGAGTATTTTTCAAAAATATATTTTTGTACGAGTGAAAATGCTAGTTATTTCGATTGTTAAAATGAAATATTTTTATATTTTATAGGTCTCGCATCATCCACCTATGGTGGCTCAATACTGTGAAGGAAAAGATTGGAGATGCTGGCAAGAATTCACAATGGCCTCTAAATTTAGAGGAAAATATCTTCAGGTGATCCCATTAGGGACTTCTCATCTAGAATTCAATGCCTCTGGTATGAATTTTAACTACCTATGGATTTTAACGTATTGATTAAGATGATTATCTTTAGTTTGAATTCTATAATTCATCTTGGTTATTTTTTCCCAATGTTTTCCAAAGTTCTTTCCAAAGGTTCTGTTTAACTATCACTAAAAACTGCATCATTGATACTATGTGGCAAAAGGTAAATAAACTATATAGTTTTTGGTGGGATGAATAATGGGTCAACAATGTTTGAGGTGAGATCAGCTAGAGGATAATTTAATTATGAATTTTTTTATGCAAAAAAATATGTAGCAATATTTTTACTATGTACATCATCCGTAAAAATAATTGAAATTCTAGCATCTAATCAGTGTTAAAATTAGGGTCTCCACAACTTCTCCACCTACTAAATATGTGGTGAGCACCATTCTCACATATCAAACGAACATTCTGGTTGATTATTTTGAATTTTTAGGATTCTTAGGGTAGTTACACAGCGAGAGGCTTATATGCAAGTATAGCAATAGTTGAAGGCATAATTGGAAGACATAAGCAAGGGCTAGAGCTAAAATTGAGCAGGAGCAGGTATGGTTGGGTTAGCAGATGTAATCTGACTTCCCAAGTTATGAAAGATTCTATAACGGCTAGCAACATTCTCTGTGGTTCTCCCTCTCCTCTCAACAATTGCGTACCTCCTGTCTCAGGAAAAACATTCTTCAAATACTGCTGGTAAAATAAAGACATAATGATTTCGGATTTGATGAGACTGTAATTACAAACATGCAAAATTTGATTGATATAGTAAAGTATATCATGTGCAGTACCAGTGCTAAAGATGATAAAAACAATGAAACATTTTGTTGAATGATGCAGTATTAAATTGGAATAGTGAAAAGTATATTGATTTAATTAACTAATCTGTAATTCCTAACCAAAATAAATACCTTTAAAAGATTTATCTAAGGATGATAAAAGAACTTCACAGTACTTCATAAAACATTTTATAAAATATTCATAATTGGCTGAGCTACTATACTACTAAGTTCATAGGAAGCAGGAATTGCAGCAGAGAAAGCTATCATAAATCAACTGAACTGAGGAAACTGTTTAAGGCTTTATTTAGAGAAGTTCTCCATGAAAGAGAATTTGAAAAAAACTATGTTGAAGCCACTTTTTTTTAATATAACCTAGGTTTCATAGCATCTAGATGAAACCCAGCTCATATTAATGAAAATCACTAGTAAATTAACAAAAAATTCATTAGCTCAGTGATAAATGAACTGACTAGTTTTGCATTTAATACTTACTTATTTCATTTTCAAACCTATTTATTTCATGTGTCTAGATCCGGTTATGTTATGCATTATCTTTTCTCCCAAAAAATCAATTGTATAGGATATCTCATGCCTTGAAAACAGAGAATAATCTTTGGGCAAAAATGCTATACAAAAGTCAATTATTAAGGTTTCATAATATGTGTAAATCTGTGCCAGCATGAAATATTTCAAATAATACTAGTTTTTTACAAATAGTTCCAGCACAGCCTCAATGCCTATTTTAATTTCTCCCTAAAATGATAATGATATCTTTGTTTAGGTAATCATTACACATGGAGGAAAGTTACTACTACAGTGCACAATATAATTGTCGGAAAGCTGTGGGTGGACCAGAGTGGTGATATGGATATAGTGAACCACAAAACTGGAGATAAGTGTCACTTGAAGTACATTCCTTATAGCTACTTTACAAGGGATGTGCAAAGGAAGGTATGTAGAAAAAAAATAATTAGATGCATAAGTTGATTGATAAGAATAACATCATTGTCATGTTGTGGATATTAGATTAAGTTCAATTTTTATGCACTATCAGTTCTAACAATTAATTATTCACATTCTGTGAAAGAAATTCATTACCTTTGAATATCTTCATTTATTTCTGCAAATGACTTTGACCAGAGATTACCTTTAGAGCCACATGCTTCACTGTTAGAGTATACAGCCAGAAAATGTTGCAACTTATGTAAATGAAATTTTAAAAATAGCTCTACTTATCCTCAGTCATTAGTCATTTTTAAACATGTCATTATGGAAAAGTACTCAAAATTTGGTACTGTTTACCTCAATATTCCCAATATAATACATTCACAACACATTTCTGGATGCGTTGAATGACCTCTGACCAGTGATTTTCCATGTTTTTGGTATCAAACTAGTGCAATCACTAAAGTTTAGCCCTAAGGATAAATAATTGTTATTAGTTTACCAATTAACACCCTTTAACCTGTAATATATAATGCCAATAGTAATCGAGATACACAGGTATTTCTCATGAACCCCAGTTGTTATGTGAAAAATCATTGAGTACAATTGTAATCCCAAAATGCTGGGGCCACTGTTTTCTTGGCTTTTAGTCACACTCTTGCATTTGTTAATCCCCTCACTCTGAATCAGCCCATTCCTCACCCTCCTGGGAGGATCAATTTTGGCTTGGAAGCCATTAAAATGGAGCTCCTGTTGTGTCTATCACCACGTGCAAAGTTTGTGCTAGTTATTTGGTTTTGTAACACAGAAGAAGTTAAACCTATCAAAAATCTTTGCCAAGTGTATTTGTCAACTTTTTGGATTCTATTGCTATGGTTAACTAAACCTGGGTGTTTCACTTTATGCCTGAAATCAAACAGCATCCACTTGACTGGCAACATTTTTCTTTGCCCAAGCCATGAAAAATCAAACAAACAGTCTGCTAGCAAAATCATGATAGTTTTATTTTGAGATTGAAAAGGGAGTATTGTCAGTCAATTTCGTGGGTTCAAGAACCTCAATAAATACTGACAGGTTTTGTCAGACACTTGAATAACATCTTATGATGTATCATCAGAGTTCCTGATTTTTTTCATGTTCTTAAGATTAACAACTCATTTACTTATTGGTGATTAATTTAAGTTGACTGTTAGTCGTTACATTTTCACAAATGGTGTTGAGTGAAATTTTAAACTTCAATCAATGTTCATATACCATTAACACATTTTTTTAAGGTTAAAGGCTGTGTGGTGGATAAAGATGGAAATGTCAAGTGGGTAGTAACAGGAATGTGGGACAATAAAATAGAAATTGCCAAAGTTACAAGTTCCCAAGGAGGACCAGAAAATCCTGTGTTCAAAACAGGGCCTTCAAGGCTGGTGTGGAAAAGACGTATGCCTGCGTAAGTTTGAAACAATATAAAATATTCATTTCTTTTCTATAATGTTGGAATAAGTAGTTAATATGTATTAAAACTTTTCTTAGTTGTCAGAGATCCAAATATTTTTTGCTTAATTCAAAGAATTAATTAAAAATAAATTAAGTATGTATGTACCATTAATTTATGCAATACTGTAATTTTTTATAGTCTAGATTGATTATGATGTAAAAATTGTTCATTTCTTATATTTACACATCTGAACCTTGAATTCATGTAAAATGTCACTCCCTCTCAGTGATGACAATCTTAATTTTTGCGATTTTTCCATATTTTTGTATTTACCTTATTATATTATGTATTTATGTATATTTTTATATTTATGTATCTTATTCAATTAAATTATTATTTCTTATAATTTATGAAAGTTACTTGTTACCATTTTATTATTGATCAGCGGAAGAGTAAACTGCCACCAGGTTAATCTGAACTCATTGTTAAATGCAAGCTATTATATAGAACTTGTACTATAAGCAAATTTATTGGAGTAGTTTACTTTGGATTACTGCGGATACTTGATATTTTTAACGTAAATCCAAAATAAGGAAACAATCTATTCAATTATGTAGGTCAGACTCAGAGCGTTACTACAACTTCACGGAGTTGGCATGCCAGCTAAATGAAGAAGAGGAGGGAGTATGTCCTACTGATTCTCGCAACCGTCCAGATCAGCGCTTAATGGAACAGGGTCTGTGGGATGAGGCAAATGCCGAGAAGTTACGTCTGGAGGAGAAGCAACGTGCTGCTCGGAGATCGAGAGAAGCAGAGGCAGAGAAAGCTGCTTCTGATGGTCAGTGTTCATACCAGTCTCTCAATTTATGTTTTATAAAATACATGTTTCATCAGGCATACTTCAAAATGCATGGGCAAAAATGCCTAAAGTATAATGTTATGTTTTGTCTAAGAATAATTTTCATGGATGTTAAAATAATCATTTGTGATACATGCCTCTCATAAAATATGAACCGCTATGGAAGTTGTGAGATTTGGAATTATGGTTATTGCAGTAGGTAAATGCCTGCTGACATTTTATATTCCATTTAACTGACTGGGTAATAATGGTAATATAGGATATGGGAGAAGGAAACTTATTCTTGACCAAAGACATCAGAGCATGGTGAAAAATTGGGTGCTTCATTTAAAGTGTCTACCCTAGTTCTAACTTCAGTATCGTTTAGTAAAGAAAATTCCTGCTGGAATAACTGCAACTTTTGGATGCATGGGTAATTTGTTTTGAAACAAATTCATTAGACAATACTGAATAATGATTTTGGTAAAAAATTGCCCATATTAGCCATTTACTTCTATGTAAAAACAAATAACTGTTTTCAAATAAAAAATTCACTGTGTGTACTGTCCTTGTAAGAGTATTGTTTTAAACTTGAAATTTTTTCTCTAAATTGTTGAATTATTAGATTTAAATCAGCTTCATTTCATAAAAAATGTTCACTTTTATAATATTAAATTGGTGTCTAATGTTTGTTTTGCTGGTATCAGTAGTTTCAAAATATATAAATTCTTTTTCTTAGTACATATATTTTTGTATTAACTTGAAATCATTCAAGCCTCATTCTTAAAGGTGAAGGGGGATCATTTAAATAAAAAGTGACTAAATTTACTGGTCTCCAAACATTGTCAGTCTTGTGTAAAGCTTGTTAGATAAAAAAATATGTACCCTACTTGCCTGTCTGCGGCTCACATTTACAAATGGTATTAATATCAGAAACTACAGTCCTAATAAAGGACATATAAATTACAGAACAGTAGAAAATTTGAAAATCAAAAAGGTTATTGACAAGCTCAATACAAGACTCACTTAATGAGTCCCGTGAATGAGAATTTTATGCAATTAAGTGTAATTAATTGTATTTTGTTCCTTTAGTTATTCACTGACTCTTTCAATGTGCTGTTGTAAGTCCTATTAGCTGGAGTTAATTTGGGAAATATTTTCGTTAGGTCTGTGTCAAGTACCTTTTTCATGTTGGTTCAAAAAAAATTCCCAATTTTAGTGGGGCTTGTAAAGTAAGGTACTCTGCTCAATAACTGAGAAAGATTGGCTTAATACTGGTTTCACTTGATGAGCATAAATAGGCCAGAGTTTGTGTGAAAGACCTCTAATAAAATAGAATGAATTGTGAGTCTATTATAATGCAACCATTTCAGAGAGTAAAAAGTGAGTCAATTGATAAATAAAACAGTTTCTGGCATAACTTGGTGGAAAATCTTCATATTGACGTTTTTTTTTAAATAAAACCACTTTGCTTTTCCACATAATAAAGTGGTTTTATTTTTAAAAAACGTCAATATGAGTCAATTGGTGAAAGGGCCTTAGCACATGGAACTATTAAGGTACAAATAAATTTGACAGAAAATAATATAGCTTGGAGAGTTGAAAAAAACGTATTGTGTACTTAAAAATTGTAATGGTGATGATCTAATTACATGTTATTATCCTTTAGTTGGTGTTGCTGCCTTAATAATTAAAAATGTGCAGTTAATTACAATGCTTCATTTTTCCTGCTTAAGATGCTACATATTTATTTTAATTTCTTCTTATTAACACTCACCTCTTGTATTTATTTTGCTGTTTATTAACTCAATGTGCAGGGAATATAATGATTGAAATCTCATAAATATATTGATACAGGACTCTATATTACTGGAGTCATGTCATGATGATTTTAAATTAATCAATTGATGATATTCACTCTGGCCTTTAAAACCTTATGAAAATATTAGCACTAAATGATTTGCAAAAAAGTAATATTGATTTTAAGTGTTTACACCTATATATTTTTCTTCCCTTTTTTAAACTCCATGCATGATTGTTCAACATTTTAGAGGAAATAAGGCAGGAATGGAAAGGTAAATGATATTCATTTGCTTAATTTGAACTGAATTTTTTTATCAGCTCATAAAATTCATCCAATAAATCAAATGCCAGATACATGTTATTTTGCACTTAGCTCTTTTATGTCGTAGCTGTAGTATTGTACATTAAAATGTAATTTGTGCCAAACAGGTAATCCTGGTACATCTTACAAGAATGCCCCATGCTAAGGTAGCCCTGGTTTAACTTCCCATTTACATGGTATTTCTATGGCATAATCTCCAGCATTGAGCCTAATACAAATAAAAATTCCATGTATGCAAAGAGTAGATAAAAGGTCTTCAGTTTGAAGGACCTATTCATTATACAATATCAGATATCGAACTAATATCTCTGCATTAGGAGCTTGCAGTTTTGATAGCATTCTTGTTTCACCAATAGGTTTCTTTGACTGTTGAAATGTGGCACCTAATAGATAATAGTTTTGCTTTATGGATTTTGTGTTTAGAGTTTAGCATCACCTTTGCATTTGGAGTGAATGAGATGTCTTTTTTCTGTAGTATATACATGGAATACAAGGGATGAGGTTTCAAGTTTTTTTGTGAAAGTGAATCATTGAATGAGTTTTGACTTCTTTTAGGAGTTAATTGCAAGAAAGGAAGTCTCATCAGGTGTGTTATAATGAATATCAGTAGCATCAAATTACATTTGGTTTTGTAATCATTTCAGTATTTGACTACTTCTTAACCCTTTTAATTGAGACATTTTTTAATAGTCAACCACCTGGTGGGGGTTTTTAATCTGTGGATAAAGACATTTTATTTTTGATGGACTGTAATGTTATTGATTTGTTGTTGAGTGAAATTTTGAAAAAAAAATTGTTTTTACTTTCAGCTTAATTATTTAAACAGTTATTTTGATAATAATATGCAAGAATAACTAACAAAAGAAGGAGTTGTAGCTTATTGTAAGCTGTAAAAATGATTTTGAAAGCATTGAGTGTTCATTATGTTGGCACAAGTAGTGTGTGAAGATATAGATGCTAGCTGTTACATGTTTAAGAGTGAGATAGGTTGGTTAAATTGTTGCCTCAATAGGAGCTGCTACTGGTTAAACAGCATTGTTTAAGCACATGCATTACAACTGCTTAAACAATGAGTGAGAAAAATTTGAAAAAACCATTCCGTGGATCGACAATAATCTTATGAGACTTGATAATTATCATGGGTTTTCTATAATTAAATACAACTATTATAATAGTTGTATTTGATTATAGAAAACCCAACTTTATTCTCTATAATGAAGATAAAAGGGAGAAATAGTTACTTTGCTGCGACCACTCTTGCATATAAGCAGTGAGACACTTCTTCCCTTTCAAGTTTGCAAATTTTCCAGAGGCCTCCTTTTATTATCATTGATGATGTGTGAATGCTAATGAATGGAATGGAGCCATCATAACATTCCATGTGGTGTTTGTGTCTCTCATTGTTTTTGTATGTAAAGGAATACTGTAAATATGCAACCCTAATGTTTGTTGTGTTGCTCCAATTTCTAGTCTTCCTATTTTTTATGCAAGGGAAAAGACCTGGTTGGCTGTCCTATTATTGGTTGGCAATATTTTATTTAAGGCAAAATTTCTGGTTTTAGATTTCCATCATGCGGACTATTAGGCTGACACTAGTTTCTCCAAATACTGGCCTATTCTGAAATCCTTTTCGTTGAATATTTTTATAATTCCTTTTTAATGGTACGAAGCAAATATGTAGGCATATTTTATTATTTAATTTAGTAGTTTAGATTATACAACATATATGTACCAGTTCACTTCTGTGAAATTGTTTGAGTGAACGTTTACAAAGTTTTAGTATACGTCCACTCTAAAAATGGAATTTCAAGAAGTTAGGGCTTACATGGTCAACTTCATAAAGTTAGGAATCATATATTGTGAATTGATGTTTAGAAAAAATAAAATAGGTTAATTAGTATTACATACTGCTAAACATAAACTGAAGCAAAAGGTATGCAATCATTCCAGGAATTTCTCTCTCCTTGTCACTATTTGTTTGAAAAATTTTTCATGAAGCAAGTTATAAAAAAATTAGTCTTGACCCATTATGCAAATAACTTGTTCTGCGAGGTGTTTGTTATGTGATGTTCAACTGAATTTGGACTGGAAAGAACCAACGGGCAGGAACTAATATGCTAGTAGTTGATTGAAATTAAAATAGAATGAGGTGGTGTAACCGACTATAGCACCTGGTCTTCAATTGGCATATTTGATTTCCATTACCCCCTTATTATGTTTAATTTCCACATATTTTTGCAAATAGTATGCATCAGTGGATGCAACTGAATACTACATTCTTGGTGATATTTTTGTAGAAATTATTAAAATTAGGTAATCTACCGGTTAAGGTAGGTTTTCGGATGGACACAACTATCAAATAAACATTTTGTAATTCCAAACAAAACCCAATCCAGCAACCTAATCTACATCAGGTCCCTCTTCAACTCTGTGTACTTCTTTCCTCCCTTCATCCTGTCCAACATCCCTATCCTGTTCCTGCTCTTTCCTCGTTTGCCCAACATTCTCCCCTCTATTACCCTCTTCAACATTCCACTACCACTCAATACACCTTTCATCCATTTTTCCTACCTCCATTGGATTTCTCTCAACAAACCCCTCTCCTCACCTACCTTACTTCCTCATTTGGTTTCCTTTCGGTCCATTTCACCTTCTCCATTCTTCTCAACACCCACATTTCAGAAGCCTCCGATCTACATCTATCCTCCTGCTTCAGCGACCACGTTTCCTCGCCGTGCATAGCAACGCTCCATATCAGAGTTTTTATGAGTCTTGTCTTAACATCCCTACTCAACGTCCCCGTCATCAACTACCTCCTCCTTGAGAAAGCCTCCTTGTAGAAATTATAATTATCTTAAATAATACAAAAAGGTTTTGACTTCTCAGTACCTCTAAGATAATCATAAAAACATGACTAATGTCATCGGATATGTAGCTGAATTAGCCACTGACTATATAATAAAAAAGTTTTTAAAATCTATATATTTACTAATTGCAGAGATCAGAAGAAATTTCCATATTCAATGATGTACACTCCAGTAGTGGAGTTTATTCATTTACTCATAAAATCCCATATTCTTTTATAATCTTGCAACATATATGCAGTATCAATTGGCATGCATGGATTCACTAAATTCATTATTTTATAGTTTGATGTCCTCTCTTGCTGTAAAAAATTAAGTGCATTAATTTGCCATTTGCTGTGATTATGTGAGATTCTTTGAACAATTTATAAGCATCACACTAACTAAATAATCTTTATTTTAATTATAGGACGTCCATATCCTCCGTATGAGCCTGTGTGGTTTAAGAAACAAACAGAGCAGTACACTGGTAAGGTTTTTCATGTTTACCAAGGAAAATACTGGGAAAATAAAGACAAAGGTGATTGGAGCATGTGCCCGGACATCTTTTAGGGGACACACATAAGGTGTAGTGAATTTTTGTTTTGTACAGTAAGACCTGGTCTGCACTGATCAAGCATCAAATCAAGTCACTGACAGTCATGTACAGAAGTTGTGTTGTATTCTTATTGGAAAACTCCTTATGTCCAAAATGGAGTTCCCTGTGTGTTGGAAGGAATAGGTCAATTGGCTGTGTATTAAATTCCTCTGAAAATTACCTAATAATTCCTATCTAAAAACCTTTCCTGACTAAATGCAGTACATCTGATGCATTATGTAATTAAGTCACTTCATGTTTGTTTTTTTATTTTGTTACTCAGTTTGAAGTTTATTGGTTTTAATATCTATACATTACTTGCTTGCTGCTCACAAATGTAATGCATATGTTACTCTGAAAATGGATGTGAGAATTCTGATTAGTTTTCCAATTACCATCATCACCGCTGCTGTAAACTTTGTTTTTAAGAACAAAAGTTGGTCAATATTTTGTTTTAATTTATTAATATGAAATATAAATATTATTTTTGATATTTGTTCATTATTGTAGTAATTTTCATGAAATTTTATTGATCACAAATTGAAAGGTGGAAGATAAGTATGTGAGATGGTGTTCAGAGCCAATTTTGTGAATGATAGTAGATAACTTGATGTAGCCAAACTTAAAAAGCTTTGGAAAATATATGCATTAATATATATGACACAGAATTTCAATCCAAAAATGTGTATGTTCATTCTCATGTGAAGGATGCTGAATTTTTATTCTCATATTTTAAGCACATTTGTGTGCTTACTATTAAATGCAACAATAGTCAGTTTTAAGTACTGAGAAATCATTGAAAATGTGCTTATATTTTCAATTTCCTTTAGCATGCTAATACTCATAAATGCTCACCATGTAGGCTCCCTTATACATTGGTTTGTTTTGTTTTAATTATATATATTTTAGTGTTGCATATCTTAATGATTTATTCTCTAAGCCCAGCTCTTTTTCCCATCCCTGATGGTTTTTCGTCTTATATTTTCTTATAGTCCAATTTGCGTATAAGTTTTGAGAAGACATTGTTTAACTTTTTCAGTTATGTATTTATTTGCTTGAATACCTAGGACTGTATGCTTTTGTATCTATAAAATATAGTACTTAAAGAAAAGTTAACTGAAAGTTACAACTGTTGTATCTTGATGGGTGAATTATGGTTTTTACATGTCTGTTAAAATAGAAATTGTGGTCTACATTATTCTGGACTTATGAGTCATGGTATGAATGGGTAATTGAAGATACAAAGCTTGATTAAGGCTTAAGCCTTTTTAAAAAGGTGCTAATTAAGTATTCACCCTTCATTCCTCAGCGCCCAAGAGTGTTTGTTTTTCAGGCTGATGTTGAGACATCCAGGATATGTTTTATGACCATGTAAATAATTATAAATATTGTAATAATGGTTTGTTTTATGGTCTCCAGTATAATGTAAACTTAAATGAAGTCATCATCCTTGTTAAAGTTGCTGTTATACAAATTTAATGAGGTTAAAGTGTTGAAAGTCTGTCATAACCTATGTCTCAAAGCAAGTATTTTTACTTTATGATGATTGTTGATTTAAAATATCAAAGTATAGGTTGTGCCTTGGATGCACTTATTCATTGCCTCTTAACTGAAATGTAATATAAATGAAATTTTATTCTGAGTTTGTCCTTTTATTTGGAAAAAAAGCCAGAAAATTTCATGAGTTGAAATCTGGAATGTTTAATGACAGACGTAGAAATGTCGGAAATTCATTTGCAATGTACGTGATTTTGACTTAAAACATATTTCTACGTATAAGCCCAGTGATTTCATATTATTGGAACAAAATCTCTTACCATTCTACCTGGTAATTGGATGTTATAATTGATTACCTCTTCACACGGAGTTGAGTCCAAAGCATTAATGTCAGGAAGAGACATTTTTCTAGAATACCATTCAACATTGAATAGGGACATCTATATCCTTGAAGGCTTTTAAATTGCTGAAGTCCCGTCTTGGGCATCCTTAGCTGTATATTAACCTGCAAGCATAGTCATCAGTGTTGTGCATAACATACTGCTGTCGGCACATTTTGACAGAGTCATTTGTGCTCCTCCTTGTATTTGCCTGCACTCCATGAGGTTATATAATTAAGTCAAAGTGGACTCATGTACCATCAATGTTTCATTTTTCTCTATCATAATTTCTGACTTTGCCTTCACACTTGTTCAATTGAGCTTGAGTGGCAAATAATTGTTTGCATGATCCCATTCTTTAGGGAGTCTGTTTTTGTAAATTGTTTTCATTTTCATAATAGGTGCTGGTTTTTTTCAAGTTCAACTGTGTTTTATCCTCAAAGGCTGAGTGTGTTAAAGTACCATTTGCTATTTAAGTAAGCCCCCATGCATTTTTTTAACTATCTTAACTACCGGCCTTTGTGATGCACATCTATTGGGACAAGTTACTCAAAAATAAATGAATCATTGATTTAAACATTAATTCTTTATGGAAGCATGTGCATCATGCTATACATGTGATATTATTCCAACATTTAATCAGGAATAAATGCTTGCCATAATATTCCAGAGATTAGTGTTGTTATTTCATGACATAACTTTTATCATTTTATATTATAATTAAATTTTTAATGGCTATATCCTCTCCAAAAGGGTTTCATGACTGGAATTTATTCCCTCATTTATCTCATTATATCTTTTTTGGCATCACATGATTTATTCATTCTTCAAAGAATTTGCCTAGCAGCTTCATATCTATTGTAAGTTTTTCTCGTCCAAAAGTTAGAGCTACATTATACTGTAAATTTTTTAATCCCTGCTATGGAATCATTCTATGAATGAAGAATACTCAATGCTAAAATATTTGATTAAACATTATGCGGCATTAGTTCTTTCACAGCATTTCAAATTGTTTCTGATAAGCTAAGCTCTGGTTCACTCCTTATCAGTTCATCAAATTTTTGACCAATGATCCATATTTCACTCAAAGTCACAAGTTCACCTCAAACAAGATGTTTTAAAGCCAACAATTTTGCTTGAAAAAAAAAATGTTGCGCTAATCTATGTGGTTTATCCCAAATATAAAAATAAAAAGATGTTGCATAACAAATAAACATTTGTACACAAAGTTAGAAAATGAAATTTCAAGTTAGTGAAGATTGCATAAGACATCTGATGTAGATTGATTATTAATGAGTGAAGGAAAAAATTATATGCCATAAATTCAGCTCGATAATCCTAATCATGGCATGTCTTAAAAAAAAATAAAAACAGCCACAGTCAGATACATGGAACAACTAAAATTCTTTCATAAATATCATTTTTTATAAAACTGCTGATCCCTTATTACTAATGCATGGATCACTGCCACCCAAGTATTTATTTGCTAGTTTCATGAAAATGTAATTTTGACCTATTATTTCTCAGGATAAATTTAATTTTCACCCAAAGAAAAACAATATTGATGTTTTTATAATTATTTAATAGAATATTGTATTTAAAATGTACTTCAATACAATATCATACAAAAAGGCATCAACATAATACATGGGGAAAAAATCTCACTGATATGTAAAGATGCAAAATGAGAATGGACAGCACTGAAATTTCATCAATCATCTAGTCAAAAAACTGTATAAAATTATGGTAAATATTATAGTTTTTCAAAATACCACTTTTATGTATTTCAAACAGGGTATTATCAAAAATATGAGCATAATCAAGATGACAATAGTATTCAGCACACAAAATCTTATACAAAAATTCATCAGCACATGGATATTTATATAAATACTGGAAATGCATTAGCACACACTGCCATACAAAACATCTTATCAATTTTACAATTCAACTGTCAGTCAAAAGAAATAGCGTTTTCTCATTATGTAAATGTGATTATTTTAAAAATATGGTTTTTGGACATCAAAATATAAAGAGACTTGACATTCTGCATAGGCAAAGCATTTAAAACATAAAAAGGCACTTTTAGCTTAATTTTCAATTCTTTTAAAAGCAATGAACAAAGGAAAATAGTGCAGATTAACAAGGACATAAGAAAAATGACATTTCAAAAACATGATTACTGAAAGAAATATTAATTCCTTTTTCTTTTAAAGTAAGAATCTGCATAATGGCCACCAATTCCCTGAGAATGTTGTCCAATATAATTTCCTTCTGGACTAGGTTCAGGGGATGGAAGTATGCGGTCATATTTTCTCTTTTGCCCAATTGGTGTCACTGCATAGGGTGGTGGTGAGCCCAGGAGAGAGGGTCCATATGGGTTCGCCCAAGGGACATCAGATCCACCAGATAGTTCTTTCAAATTGGCTAAATTTGGAGGAGACCAAAAGCCAGCGTTGGGTCCAGATAAAATTGGTGTCCTTGCATGACTATTGTTGGGGGAGGAAATTGAATTTGGATGCAGATTGACTGAATTACCCAAGCCAGGATTAACTGTTGGCCACCTTGATGAACCTGCCCCAAAATGCCGCACCCTGGGTGTAGGTGTCACAGGATTTATATCCAAACTCTCATGATGGAGAGGTAGTACTGGAACTGGATTAGCACCAGGTAGCCAACAATCATTAATTACAGAGTCAAGGGATTGGACTCTCCGAGGGGGAGTTTGAAATACAGAATCTGGTAGAGGACTGTGGATACCTGGAGTTGGGTTTTTGTTGGGGGGACCCATGAAGCTAACATTAGGAGAGACTAGAGGATTAGCTGGTATTTCATGGGGTAAAATTGGTGTGGGCAGTAGAGACCCACCACTTCTTGCTGATCGAGATTCGCATTTCCCTAAAGGAGTAGGAGTTGACAGGGAACTGTATGTACTATTATATATTCTGGGAGTTTCAAGGAGTGCACTGGTAGTAGAACTGCTTACAGGTAATTTCACATCAGACGAGTATGTCCCTGATTTTCCTGTGAATTGCACTGGTTTTAAATTAGCAGGGGTTCCCATTAGACCAAGATCCCTACTGAAAATATTACTTTTTTCTTGATGCTTTTGAGCACCCAAACCTTGGATATTGAACTGGCCTTGACATTGTAATTCGCTTAGTATTCCATTAATTAGAGTCATTGAATTATTCACTATTTGTGGCCTCTGAAGACTCATACCAATGTCATCTTGGCTTGAGACTTCATTTTGAGACTTGAAGTTGCCCTTGAGTGTTAAATCCTCAGAAGAACCACGAGGGAAATTCAACAGAGGTGTCTTCAGACCGTGTTCTGGTTTGGCCAAAACTTTAGCAGACATTGGTTTCTGGGCGCCGAGAGGATTAAAAACTTCAGAATTAAGGTGGCTGATACCATGACTGGGAACTTGAAATGCTTCAACATCTGGTGGAAGAATATTTCCTATCCAACTGTTGCCCAATAATGGAGACCTGACTACATTATCTTGAAGAAGAGGGAGAGGCAAACCATGAGGTGACGGTAACTGTTTATTCAACAAAGACTGCATAATGGCTAGCATCTGTGGATTTCTACCCAAAAGGGCTTGGTTAGATCCCAGGCCCAGTTGAAATGGATCGTTCATTGTTACTCCCAGCTGTTGCTCAAGGCTATCATTACCACTAGAAAGCTGTCGACTGGCATCAGCATAAGAAGCCTCAGGTCGTGTGTGAGAACCGCTGCTTTTTTTAGGAGCATCTACCATACTATTTCTCTTCTGAGTGCTTTGCAAAATGATGTTTTGCAGATTTTGTGCAAAAATTGGATTTCTCATAGCTAAGCTTTGGAACTGAAGAAAAACTGCTGGACCCGGTGGATCAGGCAAAAGTGCTGACTTCTCTTTATTGTCTGACTCATTTAAAAGGGTGAGATATAAATTAAGAGCGCGAACGCCTGGAATATAATATGATATCCTTAGTGGGTGCCCTTTCAGTTTAAAATTCGCAAGGGCCACCTGAGTATTTTCAGCATCATCTGCACTGTTGAATTCAACCAAACCCCAGTCCTGCGGACAACCATTTTTAAGGGCTATTTGGCAGTAAGGAGGATTGACTAAGGTGCTAAATACTTTTCTGAATTCCCCCATATCATAAAAGTCGGGAGGTAATTGATCCACATAGAGGCACTTGGAATGTAATGAAGCAAAGGTGGTATGATTAACATCAAGCCAGTCGCAAGAGAGAACACAAGTATTCATTTGCATTCCGTTTAACTTTTCCTTTGCCTTAAGAGCTGCATCTTTAGAAGTATATTTGACGAAACCATAACCCTTATTAGCACCACTCTTCTCATTTATCATCAAAAAGCACATACTAACATCACCATAAGTTAGTAATAAGGCCCGAAATTTCTCTTCGGTGTAACTAATCGGCAGGCGGGCAACGCACAAAACCATCTCTGTGCGTTCAGGAGCTACAGGCATTCGCTGGTTCCTAAGTAAAAACACTCTTTCCCGGTCCCATTCTTCCAGCATCTCAGGGTCTTCGAGAGTAACACGAGCAGCAACTGATCCCGAAACTCCCGCCACAATTTGTACCAACTGTACCGGAAAGTCAGAAAGTAGCTCTCTGATCTCCTCTTCGGTTACATCTCGGGGTAAATTTTTCACTTGTAAACCTCTATCCTGATGAAATATTCCCACCAACTGATTAACTTTCCTCTTGAGTTTTTCATTTGGATCGTCCTCCCAAAATTCACCTGTAGAAGCCGTAGCCAGCACTTCACCAGACCAGAATTTCTCATGTTTAGATTTCAACAAGTCGTCACTGAAGCACTTAATATTTGTACTAGAGGTCGTTAATCCCTCTGCAGAAACAATAGACATGGCTAATGACTAGCGGGCACATAAAATCATTTAAACTAAAAAGGTTCAGCCCGTTTACGTTGAGTCTATCTACCGGTTTAAAGACGCCATCACGCTAACAGGTAATCGATTTATTTCGACGTCGTACATGTCGTTGGGACTGGTCGCTAGGCACGATAAATCTATCGATTTCGGGCGTACGAGGGAGTCTTCACCATATTTTTTGACAGCTGAGGAAATGGTTTTCTGCCTGTAGCTATTATCTATTGCCTATCAAAATTTACTGTTTTCATCTGCATATACTTCTCCTTAAGCGCACATTAGCAAATAAGATAATGAGCATCGTGAGTAATATTACTCACAAAAAAAATAGTAATGTCGTTACTAATGTTGGAGTTAGGCAAGCGAAATCTCGTAAGGACTGTACTTTTGATTCGTCTGGTGAGTAATAACTCTTGAGTTAGCGTAAATGAAGTAGAACACACTGTTTTAATGAAAAATAATTATTCATTTAATAGTTTGTAATTGTTGCAAACACAAATTCTCTACCTTGGCCCAACCATCTGTCATTGAGAAATTCAGATCATAACAGAACCCTTTCTTTCGTAAAGGTTTCACATTTCATTTTTTTTTAACGGTATACTTGTAACAGATATTGTAACAGAGGAGGCCCTCATTCTGAAAGAAGCGGTTACTCCTGAGGATGTCCTTAGGCTCCCGAGGATTACAGAAAGTATGTTTTATTTATTTAAAACGCTTGAATATATTTCCAATTAGCTATAGCTAAGTCACAGGAATTTGAAACGAAATTGTTTTTATTCATTGGTCAAGTGTTATTTTTGATAATTGAGCACAAATAGTGCCATTTTTAATTGTCGCTAACGAAATTCACAGCATCTTTTGAGATACTTCTAATTTATTGTTTCGTTGTGTTTCTTAGTAAGTGAAAATGCTATTTCGATGAGGACATTTTTCTCTGAGAACATAGTTAATAACAGATGTTTGACTCGAAATGTTATTGATTTTTTGTACCTAGATTATTTGTGTTCTCCGGAAGCAAACGTTTACGACATTGACTTCACAAGATTCAAAATTAGGGATTTGGACACAGGCACAGTACTATTTGAAATAGCCAAGCCACCACCCGTTGCAGTAGGTGAGTTTCATGGACAGCGACGTATTAGTACCGCTGAACTTCAGTTTGTAATCACTATCGGAATAGCTCGGGTGCACCATGTAATGAACCTATAGAGGATAATTTGTATCAAATTCCTTTCCTATAGGTGATTCGGAGGGAGACGGTGGTGATGAAAATGGAGAAAAGCACAATGGAGATAACGATCATTCCCATGGTGTAAGTGGATCAACAGAATATCAAGAAGATAATTCGGATCCAAATGCCGGGCGATTTGTTCGGTATCAATTCACACCACAATTTTTGAAGTTGAAAACTGTTGGGGCGACGTAAGTCCGTTTTGTAAACTTAGTAATTTTACCATGTAACCTCGTTAATATATATTATTTCCAACAAGGTCTAGTTTTCAATAAGTTTTGCGAGTTGGTAAAATAATTACATTTCTCTCATCCTTTTACATTTTTCAAATTCTTTTTATGATAATCATTTTGTAATTTCCTAAAAATCTCATATCCCGAATAATCCTAGGATGGCTATAAATATTCTTGCAATTATGTAATTTTTATTTATCCTGTTTTGAATAATTTTATGGTTTATTTGGTTAGTAGTTGGCTTAACGGACAAGGATTTTTTACAGGGTTGAATTTACTGTTGGAAGTCGAGCTGTGAGCAAGTTTCGAATGATAGAGCGTCACTACTTCCGAGATAGGTTACTGAAGAGTTTTGATTTTGAATTTGGCTTTTGTATACCAAACAGCCGGAACACTTGTGAGCACATATATGAATTTCCTTCACTCGGTGCTGATCTTGGTAAGAATTCTTTCCTTTTTAAGTATTGGAGATGAAATATAGGATTTATCATGCCCACTATTTTGCATCATATCATGCAATTTTTTTTATAATTCTGTTGTTGCATGGTAAACCTTGCTCTGCTTGCTATGGTATACTTTTCAAGAAATATCTGAGTTTCTGTAGTGCATAGTTGTTTCTGCTGTCTAAAAATTAGGGGGTACCAGTAGTATATTGTGATGTCATAAAATTAATGTAAATAATTTTCTTCCTATTCTAAAAGGTACCATATACTTTAGCCTCAACTAATGAATTACCCAAGAAATTAGTTTATACCTACCCTCTTTGGTATGAAGTATTTTGAGTTGTTTCATAAAAGACTTTCAACTCATTTGTCACTTTGCTCATTATTATACAAGTTTAATGTTAGATCATCATATTGTTTTTGGCATTTCTTCTGAGAGAGTTGGTGCATTAATGTGGAATTTGCAGCCTCTTTGATCTCCTTCCATGAACAAGACTCTTATCATACACAATCATTGAAAAATATTGGAAATGAGGTCAAACAATACATCTATTTTTCCCCTTTCAAGCTGAATGGGGCAATATTGCTTCCAATCTTGTTATTACATGAAATTTTTGGTTTATTTGCATTAATATCACGATGCTGGGGTTGTCCAATTTTGGAGCTCTATCAAGCGGCATCACTCCTAATATCATCACTGTCTAATTGCTTATTTCTACCTACAGACTCACTTCTCCCTCTTTGTCTAAAGCAATCCTTTCATGAATATTTTCCACTTTGGCACTTAGGAATGGGGAAAAAATCACATCACTCTCAGGGAAGTGAATATCCTCCAATTACTTTATGATTTTATCAAAATCATCACCCGCTGAAGTTTCTTTAATATTTTGTGATATACATGGGTCACTTTTTCATGGTGGCAATCTTTAATTTAAGTACCGACAAATAGTCCTACTTGGTGAATGTTATAAGCTGATTTAATTTATCATGGAAACTGAGAAATTGCCTATAACTATCAAATAAGTATCAGTCTCTTAACATCTTTGGATCATGGCAACTTTAATGTGAGATAGATCCATGTGTGTACTGGTAACTTGAATTTGCCTCTATTAACTTACTTTTCATTCTTTATAAATTGGTGGAAATGAAGTTAATTGCCAATTTGTTGCAAATTTTTATAGTCATAAATTCAGAACTCATGATATTCATGTGTACTGCTGGCAGTAATAGTAACATCAGGAGTGACTGAAACTTTTATGATTTTGTGAATAGCAAGCAATCATTAGTTTAATTTTTCACTAACAAGATTTGGAGCCTAGCTATTTTTTTCAATTTTTCTAGAGTTTTGTTTCTTTTTTTTTTATAGAGTGAAACCTCACAAAACGAGCATAATTTGTTGCGGAATCTTTCTCGTGAAGCGAAGCATTCGTTAAGAGAAACAATTTTTGTACTAAAAAATTAATACAAAATACCGATGACTAAAAAATTGTTCATGTTTCATTCTAAGAAAATTGCATAAATTGTTTAGAATTGTGAGTCATCTTAATTTTTTCTTCAATGGTGGAAAGAACCAACATGGAATGCAAATGCGATTAGTAGAAAACAGAAAAGAATCAAAACATGTGTAATTGGTTTAATATGGAGATCAGGATTTTGCAGTGGCTAATGTACTTGCCTCCTGCCCAGAAGGCCCAGGATCGAATCCTGGCGGCGACAGATATATTTCAGGTATCCTGAACCCTACTTGAGGTGCTTGGTGGAGGGTACTTTGAATGAGAAGACCATCCGTTGTAGGGCATGTTAAGCTGCAGACCCCTTGGCGCCTTTTGTTAAGAGTAGATTAATGCCGATGCCAGGTTTCTCCCCATCCTTTCCTGTCCACCTCTAATGGTGCAAATGACCTTAGCTGTCAGTTGCCTCCCCTAAAAACTATTACAACTTGGTTTATTATTTATGAGGCATTTCTAAAGAGAAACTTGTTTTTTCTGATGCTTCAATATTTTGTTTACTTTGCAAAAATGAAGACCCATCTCATCACAATTAGAAACCTGCTGTGGCAGGTAACCCTCAGAATCTATGAGCTTCTTGAAGGTGCAGATAAAATTTTCCTCTGCCTTTTAAATCACAGCTCGCTGCTTTACCATACCTCACAATGCTGTGGATGCTGGTTCTTCTCTTAAAACTTCTCAAATCACCCATGGCTTTCCATAAATACTTCTTTTTTGGTCATTGTTGTTCTTGCCATCCTCTTAATAAGATTGGCAAAAATTGTACCATTTCACAAATGATGGTCGCGTTAATAGTGTTGTATTGTAATTGCTTTTCATTTTTCCATATGAGAAACTACCGTTAAACATCATTTAGAATGCATGAACATTGGATAGAAATTCAAATCAACCCATTTGAAGCATCCGTTACCTTAATCTTGCCCTTGAGGGTAGTGCAAATTGTTGATGTAATACTATTTTATATGTATGTTATACCAGCCACATTCACATCCCCTTCTTACTTTTCAATGATTTTAGTTTTTATTCTCTTATGGCTGTTTCCTTCGAGGGCATTTTTGCCAGGGTTATCCAAATTTGCACAAAAATTTACAAATAATATGTCTGAACATAAGTTTGGAAAAGTGTGTGATCACTAGCAACACTGAAATGCTAGTCGAATGTGTGCTAAACATAAACTGAAGCAGCAGGTGTGCAATAATTCCAGGAATCTGCTTTCTTCTCATTGTTTGTTGTGTGAAAAGTCACTTATAATGCAAGGCGTTTGAAAAAAATATTTTTGCTCTTAATTTGAATTCCTGTCTATGCAAGGTACTCGTTAAGTGAGATTCCAATGTACATAATCGTTTGGGTGATTCTTGGAACTTGCCATAGAAATATAAAAAAATCCATATAACATCATCATCAAAATGGAAAAGGGGTATTTCTAATTACTAATTTGGAGGAATTTATGTACATTGATGGACTGTGACTTGTGGGGTAATTATTCAAGTAAAGTTTCAACTGGTTATTTGCTTCAGTTTTATTACTGTCTCCATTTTGAAGGTCATCATTATAATTTTGTAAAAACAAGGAATGATTATCATATTTGAGGAAATTCCCATTTACCCAAAATAGAAAACTCTAAGGAGATTGATTAGGCTTTCATTTGAGTATAAGAAAACCACATTTTTTAGCAGCCAGTAGTGCTTGAAGTAAAGTCGTCAGATGAATTTAGTACATCTCCTTCATTATTTTTATTTTTCTGTTTTATTGTACCAGTTCATTCATCCCCTTTTCAATGTAAAGAAGATGAAGTAATACCATATTAGAAATCCAGCCTAAAGGTAGTATTGAGTACTAACTTACGTAATTATTTTTCAGAAAAATTTAATTATATCAAGTAGCCTATATGATTATATTATCTCTATTCCTTATCACATTGCAGATGCTTAACATTTTGGAACTTTTCTTCATTTTCATCCAAATTATTTTATGTTTCATTCTCATTCTTGATGAATAAAAACACCAAATAGGCTCAAGAAAATTGTCTCAAGCTTTACTTTTTGGAATTTCTTCATGATGATTGTTAAGATAGTAATACTTACAAATATAATTTTCTAATATTTTAATTTAAAATACTTATTAATATTTTTTCCCAATTTTATCTTTTTCATTGAAAGTGCACAGTACTCATGCCTTAATTTTAGAATAAGAGTTAGTAAAGCTATATAGTGCCAAAAGTGTATATATCACCTGGAACTTGTCAAAGTAGTACAGTTTGAACTTAGTTTGATGGCTTCATATTATGCTATTTACTTATAATTCAACATAATTAAAGTAATTCAAATCATATCCAATAGATATAGGTGTAGATGTATTATGTAATTACTATACATTAATAAACTTGGAATTTCACAAGTTTACCCTAAAATGTTATCAAATCATAGAAGAAAGTAGAAAGGGATAAGTAGTAAACTGAAACATGAATCTAATAAGGAGAATGGTCGATGATGAATTGCAACATACGATATGTAGAGTTTACAGGGTTAGGGGGAAATGTGTGCCCTGTATAGGTGAAAGCACTATGAGGAGTAAGAAGGGAAACTCCATGCTAGCTATTGAATAGACTGTAGAAAAGTTATTAAATACTCGGAGAAGATTCAAGAGAGATGGAAGTATAAATATAGGGATGTTGTGGTAAATATATCAGGTCATTATGTGAAACTGTTTGGCGTGGATGGAGATAGCATAGGACCAGGAATACTAAGTTGCAAGACAAAAAGGGCATAAATGGAAATAAAATAAAGCCGTGGTATAGACAAAATCCCCATTGAGCAAATTACTGGTTCAGGAGAAATGGAAGATAGAGTTTTTATCGGCTAATTCATTATTAGTTCCCATCCTTCAGAAGGATAAATCTTCCATATATGTGAGGACTACAGAAGAGTAAGTTTGATTTTGTTTACAGCTAAAGTAATAATTAGAATAATCAATGAAAGAGATAGAAAAGGGAAAATATTTATTTAGGCATTGATCAGTTTGTATTCTGGAAGGGAAGAGCTATACGATAGGTATGATGCCTTAGCAGTCATAAAATCCCTAGTGGTAAGGAATAGAGAACATAACCAGGATGAATTTGTTTTGTAGGTTTCAAGTAGGTATTTGGTTGAGTGAATTGAGTGGAATTAAGGAATATGTTGCATAATATACATAGTTTGTATAAAAAGTATCAGGGAAAGCTTAAAAAAAATAAGATTTATTTCAGATATTCCTACAATTCCTCAAAATTCTTCAAAGTGCATCCCTTGAGCATTGATGTACTATGTACATATAGCAGTTTTTCCATCACTCAAAGGCTCCCTGATAGTCAAATTCCAGAAGGTCCTTAAGGGTATGCATTCATTCTTCTTTGACAGAATTTAAGGTCCCAGGGTTGGGGAATTGTCACTATGCCATTGCAGAAGGTCTTCACAAGCAGACACTTGACTCTGCTTTCTTTTGGTTGACCATCAAGACTTTTGGGGCGAGTTTTATGCAGATCTTTTGCATCACCAAATTTTCAGTGATAATGGTGTGCACTGTCATCATATCAATGCCAATACAATCTGCGATCATGGGCACACTTAAACAATGGTTTGAGTACAGCACTTCACTCACATGAGGCAAAAATTGTTACCGATACTTTTTATACAAACCTTGTAGGAATAAGTTGCAGGGACAGGTGATGTATCTGCAACCTATTCATCTCGGATTGCTCGTGTTCAAGTGGTGGATGGAGAGTCAGGATGGGTAGTGTTACAGAGATATAATTTAGATTGAAAATGATCAAGCTTTAGTTAGCCAAAGGGTTACCAGGTTTTCGAGAAAGAGGAAGGCTAAGTTAGTTGTTAAAATAGCTCAAATTACAGCATGTAGATCCTATCTTTCAAATGTTTTGAACAAAGATGGTAAAAAGTAGTAGGGATGAGAAATTGCCAGAATGGGAAGAAGAATTGCATTTGACAAAGAAATGTTCACAAGGTGGAGGGTATTGATGATGTTGAGTAATGAACTTGGGAAAATGCTAGTGAAAACTTTTTAATTGGACTTCGTTTTTTATGGCATGGAAACTTGGTCTTTGAAGCTAGATGATAGAAATAGTAGACTTCTAAGATATGTACAAGTATGAGTGTCCAGGTGGATAAGAAAGTTGAAATCATAGAAACAAAAAGAGAAGTACCCAGCAGGGTGAGAGGAGAGACGAGCCATGATAGGTGAATGCAGAGGATTTTAATTGGCAGTAGAATGTTAAAGATTGTCATAAAGGAGAGAATGTTAGGCAAGCAGCGGGAGGAAAGGAATAGGCATTTTGGATGGAATGAAAGTGTGTAGAATGTATTCAGAATCAAAGAAAGGGTTTATAGTAGAGTAGATTGTCAAGATATCTCTCATTAGCAGCAGTTGTTGCAGTGTTCAGACCGGCTATCGTAAACTTCCTGACTAAATGGTGAAATTCTTCCTGGATGGGGTACCGTTGAAGTATGAAAAGAAGTTTGATTTCAAATGGGCATGGAAAATATTCTTTTTCCTAAAGTTTGACTTGTCCATAAAACATAAATTCTACCATAAGAAAACTTCATGTAGTTATTTAAACTTTCTTTTTTGATTTCAACACAAATTCTTCAAATATTTAGGCTTACAGAGGGTTAAAAATGATGACAAAATAAGTAATAAGATGGCTCAAGTAATCCATGTCCCGGGATAGACCAACTGGGCATGAAATCTTTTATGTTTTTATCTGACAATGCTCTTGAATCACCTTGTTCCATTTTGTGTATTCATTGCTCCCCTCCTAATTTTTTGCACCACAGTAAAGGGGAAAAAAATTAGTTTATAAGTGGGGTGGGAGCCAGTATCTCCCAACCTTAATTGCTATGTCTAGACTACTGAGAAGTAGTTGCAATATTATTTTTTATGTACAAAATGCAAGTCAGTCAATGGGATTTTTGAGTAATTGATGTGTTTTACCTAAAATTTTTGTATCAAATTATTGTGTAAAGTGTTTTGTGCCTTAATTTTTTAGTTTCCTAATTAAGGCCTTTTCACATCGGAAATGCTACTTGTTCTTTCAACTTAAATTTATTGCTGAAGCCAATTTGTGGTCTTTCCTGATTCTCATGTTTATTTTTCTGCTTTGTGCCTGCAGTTTCTGAAATGATCAACCATCCATTTGAGACTCGTTCTGATAGCTTCTACTTTGTGGATGACAGACTCATCATGCACAACAAAGCTGATTATGCTTATGATGGTGGATTGCCATCTCAGCACTGATATTAACAATATTATAGGAGTGTGTTTTCGTGAATATGGGAGAGTTTTGAGTATACCTAATTGATCAAATTTTTTTATGAACTGAGCTGTACAGTCTAATAAAACAACAGTAAAACTTGAACACAAATATTTGCAGTTTAAATTCATGTTGAATAACATTGAACAATGGTGGCAGGATTGAGTTTTCAGGTAGACTCTACCTGCTTCACCAAAAATGGTGTGTTCCTTGGATATCCCTGCAACTGTGATGGTGTGTTATATCTGACTGGTTCAACTAACATAGAATGTATGTTTTACATATATTTGTGTGAAGCTGAAGCTCGATTCACTTGAACTTTAAATTCTGTGGCTCCATTCATAAACTCACTAACTTCATTCTGTCTCTATATAATGGTTTAATAAACTACTATGTATTTAAATGTTACAGAGTCAATAAAACAAGTTATGACCTTCAAATTGCAGTATTAACGCTGAAGTCTTTTAGTGAGTTAGGTGATACATGAATTAAATGCCATGTTTATCCAAGATATGATGATCTCATGTCTAGAGCCACAGGATATCTTGAGGTACTGTTAAATTAGCTGTTGTATACTATTTGGAGTCCTTTTGTAGCCATCTCTATTGTCAATTTCATCCTCTTCAGCAATAATGGCAGTTGTTGAACATATTCGATTGTGTGGAGCAGTGTAGATGCTTGTATTTTGGCAAGTCATTACTTTCCATTATATCTGATGGAGACAAGTACATTCTTCAGCATTGATAAATAATGCTGACACTGTGCATATTCAAATATCAATCTGTCCAAACTCTCAATATGGCATTTAATCATTTTCTGCAATTGTTTGCTATTCCTTCAAAACATTTCCCAGTGTTCAAAACATACCTCAGTGGTACTTTATTTTTTCAGTGAGTATTATAATATGCCAACATCTTTCTTGTAAATACGATTCTATTTGGAATTTCCTTTTTGTGAGATGTTATTCTTGACACCCATGAAAGCATTTATGAATAGAAAATATCAAATAGTTTATATTTTTAGTATTATGACTTTATAAGAGTTCACATTTTATTCAGTGATATATGATCCTGCCTGAGTATTATTTGACAACTGTGGTCCAAAATCAAAAAAAAGAAATGCATAAAAAAGTATCAGCAATCACACAAGTATAAGCATATTACAAGCTGCTGAAACTATAAAAATATTGTTGCATAATCAGCAGTGGAGTGATATGCCATTGGTAGATTTGGAGTGTGTAGTAAAACTTAAGATGTCTTTCAAAGTAAGTTGCTTCTAATTAGGGCTTAAAATTTTGTAAATGTAAAACAAAAAGAAAATTTATCAAAACATATTTTGAAATGACTGTTATACTGCTTCTGAAGACATGTGATTAGACTGTTTGAGGGATAAATGTTGCTTATATATGAAAGATATTTTAAAATTACAATTGTTACAATGTAAAATTTTTATACCTAGTGGGTTATTTATTTATTTATTAAAAAGTCTTCAATAATGTATATTTTTGTTCAGTCAGGTACTCAAGACATTCAACAAATTTTTCAGGTGAATTTTTTTCCTGTTTGAAATGCCACGGAAATTGTACTTACTTTTATATGATAAAATTCACTGTTCTGCATTTTAAAATTATAATTGATGCTAAACATTCAATATTAATCAAACCCTAATTTGTATTTCACTTTGATAATCATTTTTGTGCTCTCTCTAAACTGATGAAAGTTAATTTGTGAATGAGGGGCAGAAGTACAGCAATGAGTCCTGGAATGTTTTCAGTTCCTGTTTGTATTATTACTCTGGAGTTATTTTTTACTTTGTAAATGATTTAATGTATTTATAAATGATCTCTTATAATCATTGATGATGAGTGTAGTTTTAAGCCCTCTTGTAATACAAAATATTATAGACAGAATATGAAGTATGACAGCAATAAAATTCTTACCATATTCTCCGACCAGTAAAGTGTTATTCTTCTGTGATCCTTTTGATTTAAATACTAATGGAAATAATAAATCGAGTATACTTTACAACTCTCTCTTTTGGCACAATTGTGTGGGATAGAATCCTTTAATTAATTTGGTATGGAAAAAATTATAAAAATATATGGGTATCATGTTGAGTGTTTTGAGATGAGTGAGTACTTAGAAATTGGTTGAGTCTCCTCCAATTTGGGCCCTGAAGTGCTTATCTCTATTCCATTGTGTTTTCACCTAAGTACATGGTCCACCGTGCCACCTGCCTTATTTGCACCATACTTAGAGGCTTATTGCCTTACTGAAGGTCAGTAATTTCACTATAGGTGACTGTAATCTCTGTAGACTGTAAATATGGTGAGTCCAGATATCTATTAGAATTTACTGCTATGGTGCTGCAATCACGTAAACTTGGGTATCAGCCTCCTCTTTTTTCCACCTGAACTTTAGTGTGCCTGTAATTCCAAGAAGATGCAGCTGTCGTATCACTATGGCTCATTAGAAGTCACTTAATGCCATCCTTATCCAAGGACGAGTCTTTTAGTGTCTCATGGCCTTTGCCCTTATAAGGACAGTTTTGGCTTTTCTTATCCTTATGTGGCTAGAACTCGGTGGAGTTATTTGCAAATCTCTCTTTGACATTCTGCAGAAGGCATTAGAGGTATGATTGGCTCTGGACCAATTGGGTTACATTTTTTTCATGCTTTTGCAGTTTAATCTGCTGTTCCATTTCTGGATAGTAATAATTCCGTTTTGTCATTAAGTAGGCATACCAAAGACAGTCAGCAAATGTACTCTTCAAAGAGAACACTTTTTATTAGGTAATCTACTGGTTAAGGTAAGTTTTGGATGGACACAACTACCAAATAAATATTTTGTTACTCCTAGCAAAACAACCCAACATATTACTCTACAAAAAGTCCCACTTCATCTCTGTGTACTTCCTTTCTCTATTCATCCCATCCAACATCTCTATCTTTTTCCTGACCTCTCCACGTTTGCCTACCATTCTCATCTCCATTACTGTCTTCAACATCCCACTACCAATCAATATGCTTTTCATCCTTTTTTCCTGCCTCCATATGATTTCTCCCAACAAACCCCTCTCCTTGCCCACTATGCCTAGTACTTCATTTGTTTTCCTTTCGGTCCATTTCACCTTCTCTATTCTTCTCCACACCCGCATTTCAAAAGCCTCCAATCTATGTCTATCCTGCTTCAGTGACCATGTTTCTGTGACATACATAGCTAAGCTCCATATCAAAGTTTTTATGAGTCTTTTCTTAACACCCTTACTCAACGTCTCTGTCATCAACTCCCTCCTCCTTGTGAAAGCCTCTGCCTAGCACAATTCTTCTCCTTATCTTCCTACTACTTTGACAATGTTGGTCCAAAACACTTCCAAGATACATAAACTGTTCTACCTGCTTTATTTTTATCCCTCCTATTTTAATGTTTACCTCAGCCTTTTGCTTTCTGGTAAGTCACATAACCTTTGTTTTATTAATATTGATTCTCATCCCATCTATCGCACTGATAATGTAGCCTTTATCTTTTTGGAATAAGAACTAACACTAATTTCACAATGTCTTTCCGCCAGATTCCTATCTCATAGATGCTACGAATTACTCCATTACTCTTCCTCCCACATTTTTCTGAACATTTCAGTAATTCCACAGGATTCTTGTCTACCCCCACAGATTTATTTGGCTTCATTTCCCTTAATGCCCTTTCTATCTCATTGTAGAGTATGCCTGGACTTAAGGTGTCTTTCTCTACGTCATGTTCATTTTCTATCTCTAACCTTGTTGGCCTAAGTTCTTTGCCATACTGTTCTTCTGTATATTCCTTCCATCTCTCTTGGATCTTCCCTGAGTCAACTATTATCTTACCCCACTTATCTCTAACTGTTAGCACATCTTCCCAATAGTGATTTAATCTTGCTGTATAGAGCACCACTTTCACCCTTTCTCTGTAAACTTTCCATATCCTTGCGCCATATGTTCCACCACGCTTCTTTTGCTTTATTTGTTGCCTATCTCAATTTATTATTTAACTCTCTATACTTCCTTCTGCCTAACTCTCAAACAGAACATATAGGACAAATAGCACATAACAGCACATCAGTTATACGACACATTAGAAAATCACATTAGCATTTCTATGGATTAAAAATTCATTGACTGAGTACAGAGCTTTAGAGACTAGCCATGAATGGTTTCTTTAAGTTTGGTAGAGCTGGTTATTCAAGTAATGCCGTGATTTGGTTCATCTACAGTTATGCACGGAGAGGTAATTTTTCATTCTGATGTTATAATCATGTACTTCACCTCTTGTGGGAAACAAATGTAAATTATCTTTTACATTATTCAATATTTTATAGATATACATGCTAAACACAATCAGAATATTCATACTTAAAAATAATGGTCTGCAGTGTTCTGTTGCATGAGGGTCGAAGACCTTTCCTGATGGCTTTTTTTATAGAATAAAGGTAGGTTTTGATCTGGCACTCTTAAAAGTTCAAATATATTTTGTTTGCCTACCTAATGCTTAAATCTGATTTTCTAGCCTGAATATTTATAGTAGAGTTAAATCAAAGGTCTTTAGTGCTGATGTTGGGGTTGTTTCGTTGCACTGATAAAGCCTCTGCTGGCCACTGGGATTGGGCTTCTAATTGGCACCTTTTTTTCGAGTTCCTTTCTAACATAATATTATTATAATTTTTTATTATCCCTTGATATCAAATACAATTCTACCATCAATAATACAAGGAATGTCAGATCATACAGATTTGTTTATATAATTTTGATAGAAAGTAATGAAATGTACAGATAAGATAATGCATAAGGTGACCCAGTGTAGAAAAATTATTCAATCGAATAATACAATTTTAAGAATTTTATTTATTTAATTAATTTATTAAACAATTTTTTTTCAATTTAAGGAAAAATTTCTTTAAAGTTACAAAAAAAGCGGGAAATCCATCAACCAAATGTTTAGCATTTATAAGGTCACAGTTTCATCCTTTTTTTTATGACAGACATGCAATTATTATTTTTTCTAAAAGAAAATAATCTGAATTAAGAGAATAACTACAAATATTATCTTTTACGTAAGATAAATGAAAGAATATGTAAACATAAGGAAGAAGAATAATTTTTAATGATTAGAATATTATTTGAAATTATTCCTTATCTATGAAGTGGTAAGACCCGCAAAATATAATGTTAAAGAACAGTAATGAATAAAACTTTTCATGATAAAATTTTGACATTACTTCTAAAAATATTGTGTATCTTAGTTGTCTTAATAACAGAAATCTTGAGTCCAGCTTATACTACACATCAATGCTTTTTTATTCCAGGACATATCGGAAGAAATTGGATTCCTGGAAACTTATACATTAGCACCCTTTAAATAAACACCACCAAGTCTGGTAAGACAGCTTTCCATCAAACAAAAAGAAATTGAAAACCTATTCATTTGGGTTTTGTTCACATGTTAAGTTCAAGTGATTGGCACACCATTTATATATTGTATCTGTATTTTACTAAGCACTCCATAACAATAACTCAAGCTACTAGTAGTCTGTGGAAATGTATCTTTCCCCCTGCCTCACACCCTAGCAGAGACTTGCAGGGTACTGAAAGACCTAGTCATTTATAAGTATTTCTAGATTAGTATACAGTATTTTTTTATCAATACTTTATGAAGGCAACAAACAGCTTTCAGTCGCAGTCCCCAATTTTTTTAATAGCCCTTAAACATGCACACATCGTTAGGGAATAACCCCCAGGGAGTAGCAGTCTTCCTTGCATTAATCCTTAAGGAGGCGTCAATTTGGGCTTGAAACTTGTCCACCGCTCTTTTTGGGCTAGACCCCTGGGCGACAATTGTTGTGTCGTCTGCATACAGGAGCAAGTTTGTATCAGGGGTCGATGGGATGTCATTTATGTAAAGGTGAAAGGCTGTAGTGTAGGGGAAAGAATCTCCGTCAGTCCTTCCTCAATAAGACTTCCCAGCAGCACGACCATGGCCGCCATGGATTAGCGCCCTTGCATTGCAATCTTGTGCAATTTAGGTCCAAGCTTCATGTTAGATGTGTAATTATCATTATTTTGTAATATTATTATTTTGTATAAAACAAAAAAGTGTGCATAAACATCTCCAACATTTAATGTTGGCTGCAATGGCTAAAGTAATTCGAAGAAAGAAGTTGCTCTTGCGCAAGATGAGGCCGCGAGGTGTTGAAGGTGTTGAAATTATTTACATTTATTGAATTTTGTAGTCCATCGTAACTGATTGACTCTCGGATATTTCATCAGTAAACAAGGACGGATTTCATTAGCAGGGGAGTTGAGTTTTTGAAAATATAACTATTTTTGTAGGAGCTCCTCAATGTTTTCTCAATTTAAATCTGGTGTGCTTACCGCATACCAATCAGTATATTATGGAGATACTCCATCGATTAGAGCCTTTTTGCAATTTGTCCGCTGGAACAGAAAGCCTATATGGGCTCCAATTGCTAAAAGTAAACTCTTTAGAATACCTGAAAGAAAGCGTATGCCTGAGGACGAGGAGAGGGAAGTGAGGCGCCTGTTTAATATATACCGAACGCAAATGAAGTCGATCAGGTATTATTAATTATACGATTTACTCTCTTACATTTCAGTTGTTGTTTGCTTTTAATAATTCGTGGATATCAAGTTTATTTCATACGAACTCTAGGATTTAGGATCTTGTTTTAGTGTTCTCCCATTTTTCGCTTTTCTCGCGCTTAGTTTTCGAAAGCATAAAAGCTACTAAATTTTCATTTGCAGGGCTTACTTAGAAAAAGAATACCAAAAAAGTGCAATGGAATTGCCCGAACAAAATACGAATTTGGAAGATGAAGAGTTTTCTCAAGCCCTGAAAGTTAACGATTTGTGGAACAAAGAAATTGAGAGTATTCGTAACCAACGATTGGCAAAAGAAGAAGAGGAAGAGAGAAACCAAATCTTAGAGAGGATGATCCTTTCCGATCAAGAGGCTCAAGATCGGATTGAATTACTTGATTCGGTTGTGAAGCAAGAAAAGGTCAGTAGTTTTACGAAACGTTTTGTTCACTATTTCGGTTAAGGTTAACTGGCATCCAACAAATATCTCCCAATTTCTGTGACTGTAGTTTTCCTTGTATAATTGAACAAGTATTTTATTTATGTGAAATCCTGCCGACCGACGTAGGTAGAAATTGGGTATCACCAACAATTCAGCAACGTATTTTCTGTGTTGATAATTAGGTTCATGTTGACTGGAAGAAGATAGGAAAACAAACCAGTTGTACACCCCTATATCCATAGCTGTCTATGGATATAGGGGTGTCCAAAGTCTCTACGTCGGACTTTTTTGTGTTCCCTAAACCCAACCTTGTTAAAAGTAGGGCTTTCCTTGTTATCATGTAGTAGTTCCAGAATTTTGTAACATTAGGTACTGAAGAGTGAGGAAATGTCTCCTATTTCTATGATAATTGTTCTTTTCATGACAGAAGTCTACCGTAAAACCCATCACTAGGCAAGTATTTGGATGTTTAGGTTGAGCTGGTTCTGTTCATTATTTATATTTCTGAACAAAAGATGTATGATATGATTACAGTGAGCATGGAAATCCAAGATGCACTCATGTATACAATGGAAGATGTGGTTTAGTTCACTGTGTACCTTTTGAGTCAGTTTGTTCTCTTGGGTTTCCAAAGACCATAAAAAAATTGACGAAAAGTGCCTCCTCAGAAAATTTTTATAGTACTCATTAACTTCCTTTCATCTCCTGTTGTCATTAAAATATGAGATCTCTTTGAATTGAGGATACTATTAATGCCAGAAATAAAAAAGAGTTTTACATTTGGTTATAATTAAGAGCTTTTTCAGGGAAACGTTTGTTTATGTAGGTAATTAGTTATTTAAATAATAGTGTTGTCATTTGCTGTTTCGATTATTTAAAGAAAAAGAGGAAGAGAGAAACCAAATCTTAGGGAGAATGATCCTTTCTGATCTAGAGGCTCAAGATCAGATTAAATTACTTGAATCAATTGTGATATTTATTTGTTTTTCCTATTTGTACACACCACGCTCCATTACTTGATAACATTTCTCTTCTAAGAAGCAAATATTTTTCTCCTCTGGCACTTTTCTTAAGGGGAATTGTTTAGGATTCAGAACTGACCACTGTTTTCACCATGTATTTATAATACTAACAGAGATGAAAATAGAATTTGCATAATATAAAATATATTCAACTATATCTACACCCTCATCACTAGGTCATTATTTGTATGCTTGCATGTGTATAAACTTTTTTACTTCAGTGATGGTAGAGGCATGAGCGAGATATTTTACGACCTTCCTCAATGCTTTTTAGTATCACCACTGTGAAAAAATTAAAGTAATAAATGGATTTGAATTTAAATTTCCTCAGAATAATAAGTAAATTATGGTAATTAATTGATGTCGCAGTTCTTTTAGTAATCATACTTATGGTTATTTACCAAGTAGGAATGACTACTTGGTACCATCCCCAGTTAAGTAAAATAATTTTTAAAGAGTTTGCCTCATAAAATTTTAACATACTGAAATATATGTAGACTGATATAAGTCCAAATATAAATTTCACTTGCTATGCTCTATTTGTGGGCAATGTGTAATTTTGTGACTAAGGGCAGTTGCAGGCTTCCAAAGTTTCTTAATGTCTGTCTGTTTGATATTTAGATCAGTTGCAATTTTTGTACACTGTAGTCATAGGGTATCAACACTCTTACATGGTGGCATAGCCAGGGGTGATGATAAAGTTTGATAGTTAAAATCAAACTGAAAATTTTATATTGCTCCAACCATGCAGTTTCTTAGCAGCATGTTATAAAAATACTCCTTACTAGAACTAGAAAAAAATTCCTTACTAGAACTGAAGTTTTATTAAAGTAATGTCACCTTTTTAAGGAATGGATTAATAGAAATTGAATAGCTTAAAAAAGAGAACTGCAGTTTAAATGAAAAATAATTTACATATTTAATTTTTTTAAATATACCAAAATATTATAATATACATGTATTCTTGACAGAGTGGAAGGACTTGTGTGTTCCGATGACCCCCCTAGAGCTATGCTGGTGGGAGTAATGATAATTGCTCCTGGTAGGGTCACCCATGCCAGATAGGTCGAAGGTTAGGAGCCAGACAAAAGTTAGTCCATGCAGCATCTGCTCCTCAGTGAGGTGGCTGCAAAGGCATCTGACCCCAGTGGGGCGGCCATTGAGTGATGGTGTCACGTTAAAAAACTATTGAGGAGGCAATGGGAAACCATCTCAGTTATCATTCCCAATAACATAATGATGGACAATATAGAATATGAGTCCTGGCAACTACGGGACTAGGCCCAATCAGCCAGGTGTCATGCCCTGGAGCAGGAGATGCTAGGCTTCCATAGTTGTCATCCCCCGAATCCTTTCAAGGGAAAACTGACAGTTGCAGGACAGAAGACACAGGAGAAAAAGACCAAATTATTTAGAATAGGAACTTAGAATGTTAGGACAATGTTGAGGTGAGGAAAATGAGAGAATATTAAGCGAGAGGTGGAAAAAGGAAACAGATATTTTAGGTTTGTGTGAGGTGGGATGGAAGGATAGTGGGGATTACTGGAGTAATTATAGAGTAAGAGTAATATACAGCAAAGGGGATGAGAGCCAACGAGGGATTGCCATAATATTAAATAAAGAGGTAAGAAGAAGCATAGTCAACATAGAACAAGCAACGGATAGAACATTACTCATAGAGATTAAAGCAGAACCGATGAACTTGGTCATTGTTCAGGTATACATGGCACCGAGCAATCATAAGGAGGAAGAAGTTGATCAGATATACGATCAGTTAGAGGACATAATTGCATGTGTTCCTGCAGGAAAACATTTGATAGTGATGGGGGATTGGAATGCGATGGTAGGCATAGGAAGAGATGGTGGTGAGATGGGGGACTATGGTTTAGGCACAAGGGATGACCGCAGGGAGAAAGCAATCGAGTTCTGCAGAAGACAGGGGTTAGTCATCACCAACACATGGTTTAGAAACCACAAAAGCTGTAAGTATGCATGGAAAATGCCAAGTGCACAGAAAGGTATCAGTTGAATTATATTATGGTTAGGCACAGATTCAGAAACAGTGTGATCAATTCACACAGCTTCCAGGGAGCAGATGTGAACTCTGACTACAATTAAGTTGTAATGAAGTGTAACGTCCATTTCAAAAAGATAAGGCAGGGGTGGCGGGTTAGGAAATGTAATGTAGAAGCATTAAATGTATTAAAAAGGAAGGAGTATCAGCTGGCAGTAGAGATAATCATGGATGAAGGTAAAGAGCTGAGTACTATCAAGGAAAAATGGGAATATATAAAAAAAGCAATATTCATAACCGCAAATGAAACTAGGAACTGTTAATGGGAAAAGGACAAGGAAATGATGGGTCACGGATGAGAGGAGAAATGGAAGAATGTAAACACAGAGTTAGGCAAAATGAAGTACAAATAGTTAAATAATTAATTGAGATGGGAAACAAATAAAGCAAAAGAAGCATGGTGGAAGATGCAGTGCAAGGATGTGTACAGTTTGCAGAAGAAGGGTGAAATTGGGGCGCTATTAGCAAGGTCAGATCACTATCTGGAAGTAAGAAGGGAAGATCTGTGCTAACAGTTAGAGATAAGTGGGAAAAGATAATAGTTGACACAGAAAAGATCCAAGAGAGATGGAAGGAATATATAGAAACACTGTATGGTAAAGAACTTAGGCCAACAAGGTTAGACATAGAAAAGGAACATGACGTAGAAGAAGATAGCTTAGATCCAGGCATACTCAACAATAAAATAGAAAGGGCATTAAGGGAGATAAAGCCAAAAAAGGCCATGTGGGTAGACAACATTCCTGCAGAACTACTGAAATGTTTAGGAAAATGTGGGAGGAAGATTAAATGGGCTAATTTCTAGTATCTATGAAGAAGGAATCTGGCCGAAAGACTTTGTGAGGTCAGTGTTAGGTCCTATTCCGAAAAAGGTAAATGCTAATCATGTGAGGACTACAGAATAATAAGTTTGATATCCCATGCAGCTTAAGTTCTTAGGATCATCAACAAAAGGATTGAGAATAGGGGCATGATTACTTAGTGAATGATCAGTTTGGGTTTAGGAAGGGGAGAGATACGCGTGATGCCATTGCAGTAATGAGATCACTAATCGAGAGGAATATAGAATGCAATCAGGACATATTTGCCTGTTTTGTAGATTTCAAAAAAACAGTTGATAAAGTGAATTGGGAAAAACTAATGAGTATATTGCAGGAAATAGGAATAGATTGGAGGGACAGGAGGCTAATCTGCAACCTGTACATGTCTCAGACTGCTCAGGTGCGAGTGAGGAACAGTGAGTCCAGATGGGCAGTGCTAGGAAGAAGTGTAAGGCAGGGTTGCCCATTATCACCGGTGCTGTTCAATGTTTATGTGGAGGAAATGATTAAAGAGGCATGGGAAGACCTGGAGGTAGGAATGAAAGTCAGCGTGGTATTCGTAAAATCAGTTAGGTTTGCTGATGACCAAGCTTTAGTTTGTCAGTCAGCCAAGGAGTTGCTAGAGTCACTGAGTGAATTGGAAATGCAGTGGTACTGATATGGGATGGGAATCAATATTAACAAAACAAAGGTTATGCGATTTTCCTGAAAGAAAAAGGCTAAGCTAAACATTAAAATAGGAGGGCAAAAACAAAAAGAGCAGGTAGAACAGTTTATGTATCTTGGAAGTGTTTAGGACCCACACAGTCAAAGTAGTAGGGACGTATGGAGAAGAATTGCACTTGGCAAAGAGGCTTTCTCAGGGAGGAGGGAGTTGATGGCAGGGACTTTGAGTAGGGAGGTTAAGACTCATCAAAACTGTGATATGGAGCATAGACCTGTGTGGTGCAGAAACGTGGTAATTTAAGCAGGAAGATAGACATGATTGGAGAAAAGGAAAAGGAATGAGGAAGTACTAGGGATGGTGGGCCAGGAGAGGGGTTTGTTGGGAGAAATCCTCAGGAGGCAGGAAAAATGGATGATGGGCGTGTTAATCAGCAGTGGGATGTTGAAGGTGGTATTACAGAGGAGAATGTTAGGCAAACGAGGAAAGGGCAGAAACAGGATAAAGGTTTGGACCGGATGAAGGGAGGAATCAAGTACACAGAGATGGAGAGGGCCTTTAATAAATGAAAGTAGAAAAACTTTGTTACAATCCACCACTTTATTTTCGATACTACTAGTTTCGACGCTACGGCGTCATCCTCAGGTGAGGATGACGCCGGGAGGACGCTCAGGGAGGATCCTCACCTGAGGATGACGCCGTAGCGTCGAAACTAGTAGTATCGAAAATAAAGTGGTGGATTGTAACAAAGTTTTTCTACTTTCATTTATTAAAATGAACTTCCACAAAGTTGAGGCTGAAACTATTGAGATGAGAGGGCCTTTATTTAGAGAAGGTTGCTGGATTGTGTTTTGTTAGGAGCCACAAAATATTTATTTGGTAGTTTTGTCCATCCATAAACCTACCTCAACCGGTAGATTAACTTATAATAATCTTGGTCAACATTCATATTCTTTCATTTCTTCCTGTACAGGTACAGGATACAGAGTTGTGCATAGAAAAAGCAGGTTTAGGAGTTCATTGTCTTTAGAATGCATTTAAGAATTGTTTAGGGTTTACTGTTATGTCCATCCATGTAGGATAGTACATTTGATGGTTTTTTCATAGTCAATACATGAGTTGCATGCAAAAATATTAGGCGATGGTATTATTTCAGCAAAAGATGAAATTGTCAGTTTGTGTTACATTAAATCAAACATTTATGAGGGCTGTCCAGAAATTAACTTATACCTTGAACTAAAATATGAACCTAGTGACAAGGTAAAAGTTTTACTACACACATAGGAAGGCACATTCTTAAAATATTTTTCTACATAGTCACCAGAAATATTGAGGAATTTATCATAATGATAAACAATTTTTAAAATTCTGTCTCTGAAGAAATCTGCTGCCTTGCATTTTGACCACTTGTTTACACCTGTTTACACATCTGCATCACTGTCAAAGCACTGTATAGTGGGCCATGTCTTCATCACTGGAAAGAGGTGGTAATCACTTGGCACCAGATCTGGTCTGCACGACAGGTGATCAAACACCTATCAAAGAGCTCTAGAGTACGATTAGCTGTGTGTGGGCGTGCATCACTGTGAAAAAAACAAAACTTATGAGCTTAGTTTTCCCCAATGCTTGTTTTGTATGCAGTAGACTGAAATTCGGGAAAAATTATGGTAGAAACCTGTAATCATAAATCAGTGATTTTCATAATTTTTTTTGCTTATTTTCACTGTTAATGCATCTGCCACAAGGTTAGCCCAACCACTGCAGTCCTTGTTGTGAAAATTAGTATGGCCATTTTGAAATTGGATGCACCACTGTACCTTTACTCATTATTCTTTACTGAATGCACCTTGATTCATTATTCTGTCTCTATACACTTCACAAAGTTGCCTATGAATTTCAATTGGCTTTTGGTTTTTGCCAGTAAAAATCTAATCACAGATCGTACTTCACAACTCCTGGGATTTCCTGTTGCACCAGACATTTTAACAGTTCACAGTAAGGAAAATAGAAGAACCACTGTCTGGACACTACCACAGTAGGATGCGTACTGAGTGTAGGGATGTTTATATACTAAGATGGTGGCTGTAGCCCTATCCACCACCACGCTAGGCCGAAACAGTTACTTTCTGGTCAGCCCTTGTATTAGTACTCATTTGTAAAGTAATGAAATACTAACAGGAAAAATGTAATAAGTGGCTTGCATATGAGAAAGGGTCTGTGGATAGAGATTGGACCAGATTGCAAATGAAAGGAGGGGAGATTTTGTGGCTGGTGATGATGACGTTTGAAAGGAATATAAAAGGGAGTGTTCAGTGAAATGTGGGATTGTGGAGAAGGACGTTAGATAATGTGCATTAGGAAGAAACTTTCATTCTGATGGTTTCCAGTTTCTAAAGTTCCTCGACTAAAGCTTTCATGCCCTTTGTAAAATGGTGAGGATAAAGAAACATTGTAGTCATCATCAAATCAGTTGACTAAATCAAGACAGCCACTTCCACACCTCTCTCCAATTTTGAAATTCAAAGGTTCTCAGCAAATTACAAATAATGGGCATGTCAAAATGTGGTACAGTTGCAAATTAGTGTTGAAGATATTTGTCAACAGAGTAAAACATGTATTATAACAGATATTCACAAATTTTATTCAAATTGGGATATTTTGTAGAAAAAATGCTCTTGGTTTAAGATGTCAGTAGTAACTATTTTATGGAGTGAGTTTATGAAAATTAACATGCACAGTTGTAAATTTGGTTTCAAGCCATGTAATAATTAATTTTCATGTAAAAATTTATTTAATTCATAACTTAATTCATTTTTAGTACTCATATTTTTAATTATACGTGTATTAATAATGAAAAAGGGACACTGAAGGTAGTTTAATTAAAAAATTACCATTCCTGATACGAACAATTTGAGTAGCTTCAGGCGTGATGTGATGAAAGTCAAACATAATGAATAATTGATTGTAGCACTTTTCCACGTGATAGTTTATTTTAACGCTGGGTTTCGATGTATTACATCAGCATCAGTGCTACAATCAATTATTCATTCCTGACATGTTTGTTAATTTATTGATATGTGGCATTATCATGAAACTTATGTATTCTTGTGGATTGTATTCAGTTTGATTATGCATGCTGAACTTTTCTCATGCATTAAGGACTTTTTATATACAGCATTCATCAGAAGATTAAAAAATAAGTTAATTAGAATGTATTTCATATTAATAAATGCAGTAATCAATTCGAAGGTTGGTTTGGTGGGTGATGATAGAGTTCACTCAGTACTAAGCCCTATGCGGCATGTGAAATTCACACATCAGTGTAGGGGGGCCTATTCCTTTCCCTGTGCCAGTTATGGTTTCTCAGGAAGATGTGGTACCCAAAAAATTACATAGCTTGGGTGGAGCTGCAGTAGCCCAGAGAGGCTTGGCCAGGAATTGAACACAGGCCCTCTGGTCAGTAGTCCAATGGTCTATTCCTGGACTACGGCAACCCATAGTAATAAAAAATTTATATGTTCCCTCTCTCCTTTGGTAGGCATTTGTTTCACACCTATTTGCCATCTATTGCCCTGAGAGCAGAATTCATATTGAATTTAATAATAATAATTTATTGTAACATTACATTGAATTATTTTTTTATTATTCATGGTATAGTATTTTGACAAAAACCTGTCTTTTTCTTTTCTAGGCTAAATCAAGTTCATTCATCACTCCTGAGAAACTAGATGAAGCCATTGAATATGCCTTAGCTAATCCTGTGGATTATAATTACTGTATTGACTTAGAAGGCAATTATATTTATGGTTTAAAAGGTAAACTAGAAGTGACCCAGAAAGCTGAAGACCAGCAGATTTCGACAAGTCAGTAACTAGAACAATTACCTAGCTGTTGAACTGATTTTGTACTTATTTGTGCTTTGTGTTTCTTTCAACAGAATGTACATTTAAATACAATTAGAAGAAATATTTGTTAAATATTGTACCTTTTTATGTTTTAATAGAATAATTGTATTCCGTATTCTATATTGTTTTACTTATGTATTTTTTTTAAATTCTTGTGCGGTCAGTTCGTAATAAATGGTCAATGTTAACACACATAAAGGGAAATAAGTGAAGGAGGGGGAAAAGGTTTAAGGGGTTGATATGAACTAGATATCATGCACGGTGATGTGATTTTGGTTTACGTGAGTCCAAGTTAAAAATGCTGCCCAAAGAGGGGAGGTCATTTTGTTAGCAGGTGATTTTGAAGGGAATTTCAAACAAGAAAGCTTATTCAATGAGAGGAAAGGAAACTGACCATCCCTACTATTTCCTTCCCTTTACACACTTTCACCTATTGGTTTGTTGTCCCCTTGAATTCAAAGGTGAAAGCTTTCCTCCATGAGAATATTGTCTCTCAGGAGAATACATGTGGTGAACTGTTCCCACCAGAGCAGTAAGCTAATGGGCACCTAACATTATCAGAAATGGACCTCTACATATCACAATTCCAATTTTTGTCTTTGTTTTTCAGTCAGGATTTTTGCTCCATTATATTTATCGATTCCATCATTTGTCACCCTGGCACCTTTTCTCTCATTGCATTCTATGAGGATCTGTGCTTTGGATTTCATGAATTTTGATGGAGAGCACTTTTATTCTCAATGTCGTAGTCTTGTCTAAGTTGGCCAAGTCCCCCCATTAAGCTCTGGCAATCCTCCATGGTGAAGAATCTCTTGGTTCTCCTGATTTAATTTCCTTGAACTAATGACCTGAAACCTAGGGTGGTGTGTGATTTTTACCACCAAAACATGATGAGCATCTGAAAGAAACTTTCAACATACAGGTATGAATGAATATCCTGTTTTCAATGTTATTTTGCATTTGGAGGCATAGCTCAGCTTTCATGTGTTTGGCAATGAATTGGCCTTCTCTACTATTTGTCAAATACAGATGTATGTAATTTAGGTTGCTGGTGATGATGTTCTCATTGTGACTGGTTCAAATCATCCTTTATCTCACCAATGAAACCTCAAATCAAATGAAAAATATTTGGGTGGACAAACGATTCAAGTGAAAGGTTGTCGGTGATTTATGCATTTCTCTTGGCCATATGATGGAAGTGCATTATCAAAGCTCTGCGTACTCCTAACGTCTATTTTCTGTTGGGGGTATTATATCTGAGGAAAAGATGCATCCCCGATTCAGTGCCTGTTTATCAAGGAATTTTGCTGTCTTATTAGAGTTTGAAAAGAGGTGTTCGATAAATCCTTGGGCAGTGGTCAATATTTGTTGTCTCATGTTCTTTTGTGGTAACAAATTCCACTTAGAGGCATAGCAGCTGGACTGGATTGTACAATGAAGAGCCCTATGTTCTCCAGTTGAAGGTATTGTTAAACCATTCTCGCATTCCCTCTCTCCATCTCTTCCCCTCCCCTCATGAAATCTTTAAATATCTTTCCAAGAAACTTTCCATTAACATACATACTAGTTCTAATAGTACCTATTTCCCCTCTTTTTCTTTGTCTGACATGTCTGTATTTAATAATAATCAGTGGACTCTTCATTAATAGCACATCCCTTGCATGGGAAAATGCTCCGCCAGTCTTAAAATTTGGACCTAAGGACAAAGTAGAAAATTATTGATTCATTGCTACATGCTATCCTATATTACCAGTACCCTTAATCATCTTTGAATGCATTTTGCATGATCTTCTCCCACACTTCCCCCTTTCTTACATATTTACCCTCCAACATGTTTGCTAATGCAGGAAGCTCTTGGTAGTCCATTTAACATTTCTTAACATGTCCTCTTTTGTATCAGATTTAAAAAATGTTGTTACATTAATTTCAATAAGTATTTAACTCAGTATCTCATATTTTGATTCATGAAACTCCTTTCACATTTTAGTCTACGCAGTTCATTCTCATCAATAACTTCAAGCTTTCTTAACTTCTTAATATTTTATGGTCTTCTCAGGCCCCTACTTCCCTATATTTTAATGATACAATGACCATTACGCCCTTCTTTTGACCTTTCTTCCTTCTTATACCTCTCTTAGCAGTTTATGGTTTCCTTTGCATTCATAAAGACCCTCTTTCTTCCAGTGTTTTTATTCTACTGAATACCCTCTATTTTTAATACCATGAGCATTGCCTAACCTTTCCTGGGCTTCTTCGACATACCTACTTCTTTATTCTCTTTCCTTTATTCTCCCTCCTTCTTTATTCTCCTCTCCTCCCCAGGGCTACTGATTTCAAATGTAATTTTTTATTAGGTCATTGTGCTATTTTTGGTGGGAAATAAATAGCACCCTCTGAGTCAATTTTGCAGTTAGTATTAATGCCATTGGAGCACAAACAATGTAAGCTGAAAGCTGTAAAAGGTTAAAATGTATTTGGATAGGTAAGTATTTACATGCCTATGTATCTAAGTAAAGTGCCTATCCATTATGATGTGGACTGTACATGGTATAGGACATGGTCACTTTTAAACCCCTCATTTTCTTATTATCGTGAGTGAGTCTGCCTTTGTTTATGGTAAATAAAGTTCATCTTTCCAAAACAATGTGACAAGGATATACCAGCATATGTTTCTTATGGAATTCACTTGGTTATTTTTGGTAAACAGCTTGCCTAGGTCAAATATGGTTTACCTTTGAGATTGTATCCCATATTGCTAACTGCCAATGTCATGACTGATATAAAATATGGATTTCTCTTTAAATTTATGTCACTTTGTTTAGAGTTTTCACAAATGATGTCCTGAAAACATTTTGTGTGCACTTCCCAGTTATTCTGCCCAACATCGTGATTCATTCATCATAACTAAATTTACTCTCTTGCCATTGATATCTAGGAATTATAAAACTTGCATTTTGACATATATTAAGGGCTACCGACCTCATATCTTTAATGAGACACTTGTTTGTGTTTTAAGTAATGATGTATTTAATAGAAAAAGATTTTATATGTTATAGATATGATTTTTGATAGAGATTTTCAAAGTATTTATCTTTAGTTCAAGCAAAAAATTTTGAAGATTGAAAATTGGATATTATAGTACTAGCCCACTAAAGGATTGAAATGTTTCTCAGGCTGGATTTTTAGGTTTTTATGTGTCACTAGCAACTTCCTTATAGTCCAATTCAAGAGCACTAAGATCTTCTCTTGCATCTTTGAACTCTGAAACCTCCATTCCTTCTAATGCATACCAATGCACAAATGCTCTCTTTCGAAACATTAGATCAAATTTATAATTCAGTCTTTCCCAGGCTTCTACAATGGCTGTTGTGTTGCTTGTCATACAAACTGCCCGGTTAACGCGAGCCAAATCTCCTCCAGGAACAGCTGTTGGTGGTTGATAGTTGATACCTACCTGCATGAATATAAGTTATTTCTTAGCAATTATTCTTTAAGTACAGTTGGTATAGATTTTAAAATTTATATTTCCACAAGTTAAGGTGGCACTATATGACTTAATATGTATATCACATAATTTATCAGAATTAATTTTCCAAGAAAATTATAACTTATGTAATCCTCATCCCAAATAGACAGCAATTGTTTCAACATTTTGGCTTGGATTCAACATATTACCTGATGTGGTGTGGTATTCAGGATTCAAATCCATTAAAGAATGCAATGAATCATTGTACTCAGTAAATATAGTGTTTCTACATCTTTTTATATTCTAAATAACTGGAGATTTGAGAGCATCCAGCATAAGTATGTGCAGTAAAGCAACTCAATGTCAATTCTGGTGTACCAGTAACACTTCTATTCTAATATATGTATTATTTGGATCAAAGAGGGAGAGGTTACTAAAATATGCTTAAAAACCTACTCATGGGTATGCTGATCCAACTGCATCCAGCGTTTTTCTGGCAAAAAGTGGAAAAAACCTTACATTGCTTACATGAAAGTCATGGACTGTTTCAGCAGGTCAGAGTGAAGCTACCAGGAATTTTCAAAAGTAAAGTCAATGGCAATCATTTTTTATGGCTGAGGGCCAGGTGATTTTGATTCAGGAAAATTAAACTTTCACCTTTTTTACAGAACTCACATTTAACAAGAGGCAGAGGAAGGGATATAAAATGGATAAAAAATTGTTCAATAAAGTGGGTGAATATCCAATAAAACTAATTGTTCTGAATTAGAAAAAATGATTTATATTCAGCAGACCCAGCTTTTATGGAATGTTTTTATTTTTTTTTTGGTTTGACTTGAAAAAATTAGATTTATGAACTTAGGTACGGCTCATTTTACTATGTTAATTGCTTAATATAAATGATCCTCCAGTGCATTTGGCATACCATTTATATTCATTTGCAATAAAGTTAAAAAATATTTTGGAATGTGTTTAAAAATTAGTATTAACCTTAAAACCAGTTGGACACCAATCAACAAAGTGTATTCCTCGTTTTGCCTTCAGACTTGCTATTGCATTGTTGATATCAGTTGGTACTACATCTCCTCTGTACATAAGACAACAGGACATATATTTCCCTTTTCTTGGATCACATTTTACCATCTGGTTAGCAGGCTCAAAGCAGGCATTTGTTAACTGAGCAACCGATAATTGCTCATGATAAGCCTAAAACAGTAATTTTCTTTTAATAATATCATTCAAGTAGTTGGTTTTAAGCACAATGTTTATCCCAACCCAGTAACATGGAAAATATCTGGATTGAATACCTTGCTGTTCTGATTAAACCAGGTATTTCATATGACAGATTTGAAAAAAATGAAGTGGATCAATGTCATAAAAATTATTTTGGATAAGCTTGAATGCAAATTTGTATTCCTATAGTACATTGAATCAATCCTGTTCAAAACATCATATGTGGAGACCATATGAAAAGGATACCAACATTGTTGAATCCATTTTCCTCTACCATCTACGTCTCAAAAAATTCCATTAGTATGCCTTTCATTCAACCTTCAAAGTGCTCATCTTTGTGTGAGGGTAATCTCTTTCCTCTCTTTCAGCTCCCATTAATTATAAATTTTCAACATTCTTAATTTTATGTTAAAGTAAAATTGACTGGAATAATGAATATTAACTTATGGCAAGTTACCTCTAAAGTGATGAAAGGAATTCATATTCTGAATGAAAATATGACTATGTGATTATTGTGAACCTAATTGCTATTTCCCAAATTATATTAGTCAAAGTAGTCAAGTAGGGTTGTATGGTTACACTTTCATGCAGGGTAGCACCAATGGGATAATGATACATTTTCCAGGAGATTTGTTGTGTAGGTACATACAAATTTAGCTAAAATAAATTATATTAAAATTGAAATGTGTTAGCGATTTACCTTTGATGCTGGAACTATTGGTGCATAAGTAATCAGCGGGAAGTGGATTCTTGGATATGGCACCAAGTTTGTCTGAAATTCTATTAAATCAACATTGACAGCTCCAGGAAATCTCAGAGAGGCTGTGACAGAGGACACAACTTGACCAATGAGGCGATTGAGGTTTGTATAGGTTGGTCTATTTACATCCAGGTTTCTGCTTGATATTTCATAGCAAGCTTCATTATCAATTACAAAAGCAACGTCTTCTGTCTCTAATGTACTATGTGTAGTGAGAACGGCATTGTATGGTTCAACCATTGCAGTGGATACCTATTGACACAGTTTATCATAGTTAAATTGCAATACTAAATGTAATATGATATTTACAAGATTAATCTTTTACATTGTTCAATCGCCTTTCATATTACTAAAAAATAATTTTACTGAAATAATTTGGATGAAATATTGGGTTTCCCATTTATGCAAAAATATCAAACATCCAAAGATTGGCCATTATTTCTATAAAAATTATTGACTATGGCAAACCTGCGGAGCAGGGTATATAGCAAAATCCAGTTTAGTTTTCTTTCCATATCCATAGCACAGGTGTTCCAATAGCAATGCTGCAAACCCTGATCCAGTTCCACCACCAAAAGATCGAAATAAGAGGAAGCCCTGAAGGGAGTTACAGTCCTCAGCAATTTTCCTCACTCGATCTAATACAACATCTAGAATTTCTCGTCCTACAGTGTAATATCCCCGTGCAAAGCAGTTTGATGCATCTTCCTTTCCAGTTATTAATTGTTCAGGATGGAAGAGCATTCGGTAAGCACCAGTTCGAACCTCATCTGCAATTAAAATGTAATTATTTGATAAAAGATTGCTTAAGCTAGTGATACTACAACATGGCCATAGTCTGATTCACTATTATGGATTCTTTGAGAGAATCTGGCAAGACTAGGTGAGCAATTTGGCAAGAGTTATGTTTAGTTCAAAATGAATTTGCAAAAATTATTATTATGCTTGGTTTGCTGAGGTAAGGTGTTCTTACAAGTGTTTTGTTTTAAGCTGATTATGTGCTTAATTATTGGAAGTCAAATATTCAAAAAGTTACTAATGTATTGGTCAGTAGTTGGCTTTCATCTTTATATTTTTTTGACTTTAAAGACTTTTCACTTTCATATCTATTGAAGGTCTGTAGGGAGTCAGAAGTATGTTGTTATAGGTTTTCTTTGCAAATATTTCCTATTTAGGTAGATAGGTACCCATTTCCAAATACCTACCGCTGAATGCATGATAAGCAGAGAAAGGAGACTAGAAAGCTGATAATGCCAGCCACAAAGTAAAGGTGGTTGGTATTTCTTTACTTGTTGATTACCCCGTCCATGCAATATGTTTTGGTATTTTATTGTGTGACTCTATTGACCTTTTCCATTAGTTGTATTAAGTATTTTGGGTTGCCTATAGGTTCCATTTATGCTTCATCTTCTTAACTATAGTTTTGATTGCACCATTTTTATCTTTTTTGTAAACTTTTTCGAATGTTTTACTGAATTTCAATATAATTGCTATAAATAGCTAGATAAAATACAATTTAATTTATACCACGTGTAAACTATATATTTGCTAATATTCTATAAAATAGTGCAGGGTATGTACATATATTTATTCAATTGCCTCATGTTTTGTTCTAAAATATTATATATTTTGTTGAATAACCGGTGTAGGTAATTTGTCATCCTTTGAAATCACTTATCATATAATATACACAACTAGGAGATAAACTATAATAAAAAATTGACTTACCAATCACAGTTGGTTCAAGATCAACCATTACCACGCGTGGGACACATTTCCCAGCAGCTGAAGTTGAGAAAAATGTATTGTGGCTGTCATCATCATAGGAACTTGCTGCCATTGTGCCATTAGGATGCACCCCATGTTCCAAGCAGTATAATTCCCAGCAAGCATTCCCTATTTGTACTCCCGCTTGACCGATGTGAATAGATAAACACTCCTTCTGAAATCAGGATTAACCAGGACTAAACATTAAGAGTGTGATGATGTTGTAAGTGAAAATCGAAAATTCACTCAAAAGGCGACATTTAAATAAAAAGCAAATCATTTTGATTATTGGAGGTATAAATCACCATTATGTAGGGAGGGTAGAAATGTTACTTGTGAATTTAGAAATGTTGATCAAAAACTGATGGATAGGCACTATTGTTTACCTCTTTTTTTTGTTATTTATCAAGTCGGATACCAAGATTTATGAAAATTATTCTCATTAAAAAATACATTTCCCAAAATTATAAATTTAATTTCTTAATTAAATACTTGAAGATTTTCTGAAAAAGTATTTTCACTTCAATCCATTTAAATGTAATGTTTTATATTTGGCGCGTATAGTAATCAAATCGATAGTTGCATATACAGTAAAACAGAATAAATGAGACTATATGTGTATTTTTGAGATCGCTTTCACAATTTTATCATTTAAAATGAGCTGCATATGGTATATGAAAGTGGTTTTCACATTTTATAGAAGTCGCTAAAATCCGAATCGAAATCTCGGGTCGATTGGCAATCTGTCCCAAAACAGTAGGAAGCCATGGCGGATGCCGCAGCCCGTCAGCTTCAATACGAATACAAAGCGGTAATTACTCTTATTTTACCCAGCATTAATCATATTTTACAGGAGATGGGCCTTATTTAATTGAATATGTGTTTATTTGACTTGTATGTGGTGGAAAGAGGTTTAATATAGTATGAAGTTAATGGATCCTCTCGTGTATATCACATGTTTATAAACAAAATTTACCTAACATCCTGGAAAATAAATGTATTATGTGTATGCTCAGTTATTCTACAACAACGATAAGCTAAATAAGTGTTATCATGCTTGCAGAACTCCAATCTTGTCCTTCAAGCTGATGTACGCTTGATAGAAAGACGTAGCAGAGATGAAGCCACCGGTGAAGTTATGTCCCTTGTGGGGAAACTGGACGGAACTCGTATGGGGGATCGTTATCAAAGAAGTCGACCAGTAAAAGCCGAAGAAAGGAAGGCTAAGTAAATGTCGATTTTAATCTCCACTAATGTTATATTATGAATAGGCCCGTGGATGCACGGATACGTTGAAGTAGTATTGCTAAACATTGCGGTGAATATATGTCAAAGCTAGGTTTCATGTAAAGTGGTACTTGCTTCCAGGCGTCAGAAGCGAGATGAAGCTCGCTACGATTTCGCCAGAATGAAAGGAGCGACCCTTCTGTCAGAAGGAGTTGATGAAATGGTGGGAATATTATACCGACCCAAAACTCAAGAAACAAGGCAAACTTACGAAGTTCTTCTCAGCTTCATCCAAGAGGCACTTGGAGATCAGGTTGGAAAGACTGTTTACTAAAAATACGGTTGAAGTGATATTTTATTAGGTATCCTTTATTAAAAGAAACAATTTATGCATTAGGTCGCTACTAGAGGCAATATTATTGCCTCGATTTTTTTGATTTATTGGCATTTACGCCGATTTACTTTTGCAGCCTCGCGATATTCTATGTGGTGCTGCTGACGAAGTTCTTGCTGTGCTTAAGAACGACAGACTAAAGGAACGTGAGAAGAAAAGAGAAACAGAAGCCTTACTTGGCGCACTGGCTGAAGAACGATTTGCTTTACTGGTTAATCTGGGAAAGAAGATAACTGATTTTGGCTCAGAAGAAAAAACTCAAATTACTGGTAAGATTCATGAAATGAATGCTGAACAAATAATCAAGCTAAGCTGATATAATCCTGATGAATTCCTTGACATAAAATATTTGTCTTATGCTATCACTGTCTATCCCATATTTAGTAGCTTTACATTAAAAAGGATATTTTAAGCAATGGACGTATTAATTCTAAGTAGATGAGAATGTCAGCCCTGATTGAAAATCAGTAAGATTCATGAAATGAATGCTGAACAAATAATCAAGCTAACCCCCAAGTATTGACTGCTGTACCCCCTCTGGTATCCATAACGCAGATTACACTTTGGTCCAAAAACATATAATACTCACATTATTGCAGTTTTCATTGTTTGTGAAGTCTTAAGATATTGTTACAGATCTATTGGTTAAATGAAAAAAATTAGTAATACATGCCATTCACACATTACTTTAGGTGGTCATATTCTTAATAAGGTGTATCATGTGCAATAACAGTAATACATCTTAAATTCATTTTTCTATTTCAAAACCTAAATTGAGTCCACTTCCTGTAATTTATCTTTGTGACAATTTATTTAAACCAATTGTCCCCTAATCTGATGGTTACCTCTATGAACCATATTTAACCCACCCTAGTCTCCTTTTGAGCTCATAACATTTGTTGTAATTTGATGCACGAGTCTTATGTGCCATCAATGATAGTTTTTGTTTAACTACAAGTTGGTTATGTCATAATTCTCTTTCAGCTGAGGAAAATATAGATGAGACGTATGGAATAAATGTTCAATTTGAAGAATCGGAGGAGGAGGATGATGAAGATGTGTATGGAGAAGTAAGAGAGGAGGAGGATGAGGAAGAAGGTGAAGAGGCAAAATTAGATGTGGCCATCCATGCTGAGAATGTTAGTATTACGCTCCACAGTTAATTGTTTCTTTGTTTAAAGGTTTTGGGGATTTTTGTTTGTTGTTCATTTGCAAATACATAGTGACATAGCAATCACTTCTTTAATGTTGATTGTAAAGTGATCCTTGTTTATGGTGGATATATTGATCCAAGAATGCAAATTTAATATTCTAAATTTTCTAATGTTTTTATTGCGGAATTATGTTTCTCTGAATCATCAGGTTAAATGGTTTTATTTGTAATACAATAGCTGGGTGGCGGTGAGGAGTCTAAGAAGGAGAAAACGGGGCTGCATCCTTTGGATATTGATGCCTACTGGCTTCAGCGGAGGCTTTCAAAATTTTATGAGGATGCAATGGCATCACAGGCCAAAGCTGCGGAAGTTTTAGCAGTTCTCCGTGATGCAGGAGATGATCGTGATTGCGAAAACCAACTGGTCCTGCTTCTTGGATATGACTGCTTTGACTTCATCAAACTCCTTAAAAAACACAGGCATATGAGTGAGTAGACTTTAAGTTTGGTTTAAGATTCTTATAAATGGCAGCAGAGAAGTTTGGCGGTTGTGTTACTTATTTTAATTTTTTACCAATGTTAATGTTTAATACCACTGTCTAACCATAGGTCTTGAGTTTACAGAGTACTAAACTCTGTAAATATTGTGTTATGATTGGCGTACCAGTTGGACAAACTGTTGTGTTTTAATTTGACATGCTTACAAATAGACAGTTAAGACAAAGTTGCATCAGAAATTTCAGCTGTCATATCCTAATTTTCTGCCAATTATGTATTTTTTCTTGGTATGGCAATTAACATTTGCATTTTCCTATGTCATAGCCTCCAAGCCATTAAAAAGACATGGCATGTTGTAGGGGATGTATGGACATTATTCAGTTGGAGGAAGTTGCTGTGAGCTCAGTAAATGTGCATATTGTGACTATTTTGAGTGTATACTTGTTTAAAACTGAAGATGATCGACTATGTAGTAAGTTCATGATTATCATATTATTTGAGAGAGTGTGGCAAGGATTTAATAGCAGAATATAGCAGCGAAACTACTCAATTTTGAGTACAGTGAACTCTTGATTATTTGTGTAAGGTTTATCAGTTTTGTAGATTGTTCATGCTATTCTCTCTTCCTAGCAACTCAAAATTTTAATAAAATTACAATGTAAAGTTAATTGAATGCTTTGAAACTTTTATGTACTTTTTAAAATGCAAGTTTGAATACTAAAATGAATGTTTTTGTCTTTGACCATTAAATCAAAAGTTGGCAATAGTGTTCAATGTTTTAGTTATAAATTTCAGTACTACCTGTACTTTCCTGTTATCATTGCCCTCATATTCATTAGCCTTGAGAATTTCATATTTTCCTTTAATAATATGATGAATATGAATCTGTTATGGCAATCCTTTGCCAATCATTGTTTTTTTCCTGTCATCAAAACCAGTGTTAACCACTGGTTATGTGGTTAGTTTAGCTTTCTGACAATATGTTTTCACTTGATGGTCCTGTGTTCTTGTAAAACTATTTGTACTCTAATGATAAAGGCTGAAAAACAAAAAAAATGTACTTTCTGTTGCTAAAAAACTAATGTATCACAAGGGGAGTTAATTTGTTTCCTACTTAAAAGCGGCTCTATTTTTATTTTGATTCATACTGATTGAATCCATTTTTTAGTACAGCCATATTTTCCGTGGTTCATCATGCATTCATTTGGATGGAAAATTGAGAGTTTGCTGTATTTCTGTGACCCTTAGACTTACGCTGTTTTCAGATTCTTTACTCCTGCATGGGCATTTTACCAAGCTTCTCTGTTATAGGACATTATTCCTCAATTTAGGTTTTGCACACTTTTTGGTTTTGAAATACACACATTTGGTGTTAAATCATGATCAATTTTAAAACATAAAAATTCAATGAGTGTGGAGTAGTATTTTCCTCATCGTTTGTTATTACCAAATCATGGCTATTTTTCTTTCGATAGGAAGATGCATTAATATGATTCCTAGTTCACTGCCTGTATTCATGGCAGTTTACATGGTAGGTAATGTGCATGGCATTAATTATACGTTTCTTTTCTTCTCTTTAGTCCTGTACTGCACACTTCTTGCCTCTTCACAAAGTGAATCTGAAAGGCAGCGAATTCGGGATCGAATGAATGAAGATCAATCTCTTGCTCGTATCTTGAGGCAGCTAGACACAGGGAAGGAGGCGGAGGAGGGGGGTGGTGGGGAGGATGGTGGTGTGGCCGTTGCACGTGCCACCAGGCGCAAGGAGCAATCAGAAGGGATGGATGGTATTGAGGAGAGAGGTGGGGGCAGCAGCTCCAGTGGTGGAGGCCAGGTTTCAGGATCAAGGCAGCTGCTGGACTTTGAGGACCTTGTTTTTGCTGCAGGGTCACACTTCATGGCCAATAAGAGATGCCAACTTCATGATGGGTCTTTCCGTAAACAACGCAAGGGTGAGTTCATGGCTGATTGCTCTTACATTAGCCTGATAAACAACTATTCATGTAAAATGCATGCGTTAATCACAAGTTTTTCTGTATATGCAATGTGCATTTCAAATTACCATAGAATTCTGAACATAAAGCCTGTGTTTCTAAACGTAAAGCATATGAGTCAGGGGGGCCTATTTTCGTAAACTAGAAAGAAAATCACCTTGGAATTTTGTTTTCAGTAGTTGAGGCAGTTGAAAAGTGGTGTGAAAAATATATGAGAAACATAAAGGTTTTTCCTCTAAAACGTGTAAATTTTATTGATTAATCTGGAAAACTTAGTGAATTAGTTTTTATAACAAATATAATTTCCTGACAATCTATGCCCTGTAATTTGCTGGCCAAAGCAACACCAGCTTGAAAATATTGGTTCATAGAAATGAAGGCAAAGCATAATTTATTGATGCTAAATTATGGCATGAAGTATTTACCTGGCAAAGTCGAAGAATGTGTACTGTGTGGAATATTATTGGAAATTCACAAATTATTCCCATTGAATTTCAATTTCCAAATTCTCAGTCTTCCCTCCAATTAACTGTGGAAATGTGTACATAAGTGGTGAAAGCACATACCATAATATAACTAGATACAGGTATTCCTCTCTAAATGGCAATCCACTCAATATGAGTTGTTATATTCTTCTTCTTGTCCTTGTTCGTTTTTATTGTTGGTGTAGCATAGGTATTCTAGCAATTAATTGCCACTTGAAACAGTTGTGTAGTTGGACATATACATAAGGAAAACTATTTCCTCCAAGTTTTGAAGCAGAGATATTCTCTTTCTACCCTGGTTTCTACTCCCTTGTAATTTCTCCTGGAAAGTTTTTTATAACTATCTAAAATCATCCCCAATAATCATTTGATGGCATACTTCATTTTGGTATAATGACCAAATAATACTAGCCAGTCCATTAAATTATGGTATGGCAAAGTTTAAGTAAAGTTCTATTCTTTTTTACATTCACTTTTTCAATGTTTAGAATGAGTTGCAGTATTACATAAAAGAAATTGATAAACATATTATCAAGTGCATTGCTGAAAAATTTATATTTTAAGCTGCTTTCGTGCAAGGTCTCACTTTGAACAAATAGTGGTATTGTAGTGAGTATTTACTTCTTTCCTTAACAGCACATATTTGTATCTTCAGTATTGTCTATGCGACAGTATTTTCATACTTTTTATTTGATTTGTTGATTTCATAGGTTATGAAGAAGTTCATGTTCCTGCTCTCAAACCCAAAGCTTTTGGTGCTGAGGAAGTTCTGGTTGCTATTGATAAGTTGCCCAAGTATTGCCAACCTGTTTTTGAGGATTTCAAAACACTCAACAGAATACAGAGCAGGCTTCATAAAGCAGCTTTGGATTCAGATGAAAATCTCCTTTTGTGTGCACCTACAGTAAGTGTTCTTATAATATGTACATTGATTCTTGTGGTTGTATTTGTCCAATGAGTTTGAGTTTGCACTTCTTTTACAGTTGTGTATTGAGATTTCAAATGCTAAAATAATTATTTATGCTCTTATTTGTGTCCTTAAGGGAGCTGGAAAGACCAATGTGGCACTTCTAACGATGATGCGAGAAATAGGAAAGCATATAAATCCTGATGGCACAATTAATGCCGATGAATTCAAAATCATTTACGTTGCCCCAATGAGGTCTCTGGTGCAGGAAATGGTTGGAAACTTTAGTAAAGTAAGTTGGATTTTGTATTAATGGCTTCAAAGTGAAAATTAAAATTTTCTTATTTTATTTCTGTTAATATATTATGTCGTAATTTTGTCGTTGCATTAGCTATGGTTAGAGTTAAGGTGCAGTGCATGTATATTGTTTAAATGAATATCAGCAAAAACATTTTATTCGTGTTTGGATTTTTGAAAAAGTTTATCAAGGAGTGACTTTTTAACCCTGTAGTCATTCATGGAAATGTCTTCATTTCAGAGGTTAAGTTCGTACAACCTGACTGTGTCCGAATTGACTGGAGATCACCAATTAACAAGAGAGCAGATTCAAGCCACACAAGTTATTGTCTGTACACCTGAGAAGTGGGACATCATAACTCGTAAAGGAGGAGAAAAGAGCTTCACTCAGCTGGTCCGACTGGTTATAATTGTGAGAAGGCTTATTCATAGCATAGCAAGAATATTATTTATATCTAATTTTTAGACTAAGACATTATGAATGATTTTTTAATTGGTTTAAGATTTTGTATTTAGAGGTTTGTAATTGTCATTTGGGGATTAGTTACTCATTGGTGGAGTGGAGTGGTTAGGTGGAAAAGGGAGAAGTTTGATACTCATATGTCTGCAAAAATTTAGAAAAAGTGAGGAATTGGGCTGAATTTTTTTGCAAATGTTGGGAATATGATGTATAGATTAGAAATATGGTATGGTAATTGGGAAGTTCCTCGGAAGGACACTTTCTTTTAATTGTGAGTTCATGTGTGTTTGCCTTAGGTCAACACATGAGTAGTCTCTATGAAGAACACTATACATTTATACTGACTTCAATGATACCTGGGATAATTAATAAAAAGCAGCTGGTCATATTCCAAATGCTTGAGAGATGTTATGAAAAAGGATGGCATATGTAACATATACTTGGGAATGCATAAAATTAGTGACAATGGTGTCTGACATTGATTTCCCGAAATATGTGATTATGCTGAAGTAGGATTAAAAGAAAGCACATATTTTTGAAAATAGTACCATTCCGAGCAATGTAGTTAAAAAATCTTCTTATAAATAATTAATAATTTTCTGCATTAAAGAGTAACCACATTCAATACACCAATTAATGGATTTATATTATGCAAAGTTTAAAAAAATTATTTTATTGAGACATTGTGAGTGAAGTTCACTGGATTCATTAAATAATCTTGTTTGAATGCTTATTTAGACATATAAAATGAACCTTAAATACTCAAAAAATATTTGTAGATGGTGATGCAAAATAACCCAATTTTTTCTTGATTAGTAGAGACAAAATGTCTTTAAATGTGGGCCAAATCCAGGGAGTTTTATGAAATGCTTAAAAATTGCTATGTTTCGGATCAGTTAATTTTGATGATTGAATCAGTGTTATTTCAAATTTGTTTCAAGGATGAAATTCATTTGCTTCATGATGAGCGTGGTCCAGTTTTAGAAGCTCTTGTTGCCCGGACAATCCGAAGTGTGGAGACAACACAGGAAGATGTACGGCTTGTGGGCCTGAGTGCTACTTTACCAAACTACCAGGATGTTGCCACTTTCTTGCGTGTGAAACCAGAGACGGTGAGGCTTCAGTTGAAATGAACTGATTATTTCAAATATAAATAAGCCATTTTAATTTACTCTTTAACCTTATTATATAGAGGCATTTTTATAAATACTACTTATACTGATGCCGATGTATTCCATATTTAAATCCAGCTTCCAAATACACATTCATTAAAAACCAATGCATGGCTGTTGTGATCTTTCTCTATTTATGAACTCTGTATTGCTTTTGCAAGATCCACTATGTGCAGCAACTTGGAAAAGTGTATACTGCAAACCCATGTTCAAGAAATAATTGATTCTCAAGCCAAATAGAGTAGCATGTATTGAAGTAAAAACAGGATTCTTATTACAGTATACATATTACTTTGTAAATTGTGTAAACTTGAAACGTTACTTTTGCACACATTTTTACATTTTCCTGTATTTTAATCTGGATTATGTAAAATTATTAAGAAATGAAGCTAATGTATGAATGCAATTGTATTTCCATGAGTAGGCAGTTTTTAATTTGGTGCTTTTGTTGTAATTACAGGGCCTATTTTATTTTGACAACAGCTTTAGACCAGTTCCACTGGAGCAGCAATACATTGGTGTGACAGAAAAGAAGGCTCTTAAGAGATTTCAAGTGATGAATGAAATTGTGTATGAGAAAGTTATGGAACATGCTGGCAGAAACCAAGTGTTAGTGTTTGTTCACTCACGTAAAGAGACAGGTAATTATTATAGAATGGATTTGGCCATTATTTTCTTTCTTTCATGAAGTTTGACTACATAACATACCAAGCAAGTGACCTTTCAAAGTAACTTCTTAATGAAAATATTTTAAAATGAAACTTAAGGTGTGCCTCAAGGTTTGATGAGTTGCTCGCTGTTGATTCTTGCTACCATCAGACAGTATTTTCATCATCATAGTAGTTGTATAGTACTCAAAGTCTGAAGATGCTCGCATAGCTGCCCCACAGAAATATAAGTCAATGCTGGAGTCGCCCAAAAACCTTTTAGCCTTCTTCATATCACTGCAGAAGTCTTGGCTAAAAATTGTATGCATGTTATTTCATTGAAATCTCACTTCTTGTGGAAAACATGTTACAAAAATTGGTTCAAAGTGTTTTTGTGTTGTTCTAATTTTAATGTATTTGGGTCATCTGAATTTCAAGGAAACGAAAATATACCTTGAATTGTAATTGTATCAAAATGAAGAAATATGCCCCTGTAAAAATCATTTACCGTGAGTGGAATTTGAACCCAGATATCTTGATTTCTATATTTGAACATCAGTGATATATAGTATATCATATATATGAACATCAGTGGGTGACTCGGTTAAAGTGCTAAAGTGAAGACTCATGGCATCCCCCGTAGTTCTTGGTATTTGTAAAAGAAAAACACTTTTGTATTTAAATGTTGGCTTTAACCTTGTAGACTGTGGCTCAATATTCACAACTATGATTACTTGACCTTCACTTATGATATGACACTTCATCATAACAGTTTGATACTTTAAAGCCCATAGAAATTCAGTGTAAGGTAATGCCTTGGTAGTATTGCTGAATGAAGCACTTAATGAAAAATCTGAAGTAAAAGATATCTGTGTTAGATTCCAAGTCAAGGTGAATTATTTTTACTCTCTGAAATTTCTGCATTTCAATGCACATCAGTGGATGACTTAGTTGAAGCAACTTTCATGGCATCTCCTTCTGTTGTTTGAGTTTTAATTGTGATATATTTGGACCTATTTCAGGAAAAACTGCTAGGGCAATTAGGGACATGTGCTTGGAAAAAGACACCCTTGGACAGTTTTTGCGGGAGGGGTCAGCATCCATGGAAGTACTTCGCACAGAAGCTGAACAGGTTAAGGTAAGTCATTCTGTTACAAATGAAGTTTGTACTAATCCAAATTGTTAAGTGAAATTTATTTTAATTTCTTCTTTCCTTTTGTTTGGTTGTACTGATTGGCTTGATTCCTTTATTTTCATGGCAATGAACATACAAAGCTGTACAAAGCAACTGATTTCTTTTGAATGTATAAAAAACTCAAATAGCTGAAGTGATTCGGTCTAGTTACTTTATGCCATCAGTAATCACATTGTTTATAAGTTCACACATGCCATCGTGTATTTGTTTGATAATTGCATTTGTGGTTACCTTTTGCTAGTATGCCTTTTAATTACTGGGCGATTATGGTGTTGTTATTATTATTATTATCCCTGCAGTTCATGACTTTAGCCATGGCATGTGGCTTAACATTTGGCATATGGGTTATAAAAATCATTTTATTTTAATGGTTGCATTTGTTTGTAACTGAGGTACATAACTCAACCTTAACTCGAAAACCATCAGTTCATGCATTCAAATCAGTGTTCACATTTCTGTTGAGTTGAGAAGTACTGAAAAACATAAAGGAATTGAGCTTACTCAATATGTGCTCTCATTTACATCAGAGAAAATTTTATAATTTTTTGCTTGTTTTAATTTTACCTACTTTGTATATATTATTGTGGACAAGTGACAGTGACTTTCAAATGTATACCTATTACACTTTCTTATAATTTATCTTTACATTAAAAAACTGAAGTAATGCTTTACAAGGAAGCAAGAGTCACTTCTGGGAACATATTTTGGGATTCTTTGGTCTAAATGTGTATTAAGTGTGTGATACATATTTTATATGTATCTGGAATAGGAAATGGTTATTTTTGGGGTAGATTAATGACAGTGGGTACCATTTTATCTGAAATTTGTAACATTAAATGTTCTTTAATGAACACCTAGGTATTAAGTCAGAATATGCCAAAATAGGATAGGTTTTCATTCCTTTAAAGTGATACTCCATTGCATGCTCTTGAAGTGTATATGTTGGATGGTGATTTTTGTCAATGAAACGTATGTCTTGATAACGGTTTTTATTTTACAGAATCAAGAGTTGAAAGATTTGCTGCCATATGGTTTTGCTATTCATCATGCAGGGATGACACGTGTTGATCGTACCCTTGTTGAGGATCTTTTTGCTGATAGGCATATTCAGGTATTGTCCATGTTCATCTGTACAAGATTGTTGAAAATGTGTATCTAACATTAAATTTTAAAGATAATTCTTCTAATCGTAGTCAAGTCTATGATTCTCTAGTTTAGCATTGATACTATAATTTGGTCATGGTGTATTTGGTTGTCAGTGAGGTTCAGTGTAAAATGAGTGCCTCATTAAGCTCTAAGCATTAGGATGTATGACTTATATTGAGCAAGATAAAGTTATTTCCTGATTATTTAATTTCTTTTTTAGGTCCTAGTGTCTACTGCAACCCTTGCTTGGGGTGTAAATTTACCAGCCCACACAGTTATAATAAAGGGTACCCAAGTGTACAACCCTGAAAAAGGCCGTTGGGTGGAATTGGGTGCCTTAGATGTTTTACAGGTATGCTAATGCTATTTTGGAGGTATTGTTATAAGCATCAGGTAACACCTGTCTTCTTCTCTTGATGTTCGTTTGAATGATATCCTAGGAGGTAGGATTTTTCAGTGCGTGTGCAGAATTTAGGTGGCCCAGTGATGTTGAATATTATTACTGTGTTAATTGGTATTAAAATTTATTTTCTTGCAAAGGTTTAATGGAAATGCTTGATGACCTTGTTCGCCACATTTAATAAGCTCTGGCTTATATTGTTATGATTATGATCACAAAGTTTTATGAGGTGACATCTCTTTCATTAGATAATTAAAAGACTTAATTGATTCAGAAATCACTTGATATCCTCATCTTTTACAGTGTAACCTTGCTTAATGAGCACCTTGCACAGCGAGTAATTCCCATTATTAGAAAAATTGTTGGTCCCAAAAACGACTCACTTAACAAGCGACTTTTTGCATAACAAATGATGAGGAGAGGGGAAATCCTGGATTCACTAAGCACCTCCTACTGTAGTTTGTATCTAGCCCTTGTTCTGCTAACATCTTAGTGTCCTTAGTGAGCACACATTTTTTGAAACTTGTGTTCAAACATTTAAATGGTGATTTTTTTGTGCAAAGTTTGATAATATTCTGTGCGTCATTTTAAAATTGACCCTGAAGAAAAATCCATTAGAAGGAAGCCACAAAAGAATAGAAGCAAAAAACAACTGTAGAAATGAAAAGTAAAATCATTGGAAATCAGGAACAAGAAATGACTGTAGCTGATCTAGTACGCACATCAACAATCGGTCGACATCAATGAATTTCTCTTCAAGAACACGGACAAGACCAAGGAGATAAGATGCTTTCAATAATGTGACAATAGTATCTATGCAACAGTTACATATTCTCAATGATATTGAAAGTGTGCTTCTCATACACATAAACGAAAAGTAAATGCAATGCAACACCATTACAAAAATATAATTTGTGAGAAGGGAAAAGTGATTTTCGCTGACCTAATTAATAAGATGTCAGATGATCATCAACAGCTGAACAAGAACTCAAGGGGAGCCTCGTGTAGTTGGAGAAGTTAACAAGAAGAACTATCATCCATGGCATTGTGAGGCATGATGAAGCTACAAGCTCTTGAGTCAAAGACAGCCGAGAACCTCATTGGTGACTTCAAAAAGCTTATTGATTCTGCCAAACCATGTTTTTAATTGTGATGAGATGGTTTTCTTTGGGAAGAAGATGCCAAAGTAAACCTATATTTTTGCACATAATATTGCAAGAGAATACATCACCCGACCACAAGGCAATGAAAGACTGTCTCATGCTGTTAGTTTGCTCAAATGCAAGTGGCAATTAAAAAATCAAATCACTGCCTGTTTACCATTCAGAAACTCCGCGAGCCTTCAAGAACTGTTAGGTTCAAAACAATTGGCTAAATGAGATGTGGAGGTCATGGGGAACTTTGTATGCATGCATTGCACTATGCATTGTACCATAGGAATGAGACATCATCTCAATAAGATAGTGGGGATGCACACCATAAATTTATTTAGCATCTATTCTGAGTCGCATGTTTACCAAATTTTGAAGCATCGGAAAAAACAAATGTCTCTAGACAGTTTTTCTAGAAAAAAGGAATTAGGTGCACGTTATAAATAATTAAAAAAATATCTAGATTCTTTTTTGCTCTTACAAATCAAATTCTCATTCCCGGTTGGTTCATTTTGTGATAGAAGGAAGTCGAATGTGATCCACGATCCTTAACAATGAATACATAATTTTCGATGAATAAACCTTGTAAACGATTTATTTTATTTTACATGGAGAACATCATATTTTACATTAATTTATGTGCAAAAAGTTATTTTACTAAATGAGTGTTTCACTTTACGAGAAAGATGGCAGAATGGATTATGTTCATATCATAACAGTCCACTATATTTAGCTATTTTATCTATGAGATTTACCTTGGCTTGAATTTTCATGGTGTAAAATTTATAGATGGTTGAATTAGGAAATATAAAATGGTAACCACCTGAAAAATTTGGTAGTCATCCCACTTTAGAAGAAACTCTTAACCAAGCAGTGCATTAACAAAGCAAATCATTGGCAACATTTAAATAGACTATAGTATATAAACCTATTCTCATGGCTGTTAGATAATTATAAGGTCTGTTATATGATCATCATATAAGTGATTTCACATTATAATTTCAATCCATAATTTCTTTCCTTGTGGCATGATTAAAAAAAAAATTCTTTAGCAAGTGAAACTTTCATGTAAAATGTCAAAGTTTTAAGTCCAGGCATTTTGGAGATACCATGATGAGTCAAATATAGGTATTTGATGTTTATTATAGTGTTTTGTTTTAATGTTGATTCTATTTTGTTGGCTCTCTCTTCAGAAATGTAAAATAGGGTAAAATAGTATCACTTAGTGTTTTTGGCCCTCCTCATTTTATCAATATTTGCATTTAATGGCCGACTAAGATAATATTGATAAGATGATTGTCACTTTTTTTAATTTCAGGAATCATTAAAGAAATTAATGTGTAATTTCTGGTTGCCAAAATTGGGACCCAAGAGAATTCATCATTCATTTTGATGTTAAGAAATTGAATAGTCAATTTTCTATTTTGCAGATGTTGGGTCGAGCAGGTAGACCTCAGTATGACACCAAAGGTGAAGGAATTCTGATTACTAACCACAGTGAACTGCAATATTATTTGTCATTGTTAAATCAACAATTACCAATTGAGTCTCAACTGATGTCCAAGCTGCCTGATATGCTGAATGCGGAGATAGTTTTGGGAACTGTGCAGAATGTGCGAGATGCTGTAACATGGCTTGGCTACACATACCTTTACATTAGGTAAATACATGTAGATCATTAGTACTTAATTTGTCAGATGTAAGAATTAAAATAAATTGTTGACAATCATCAGTATTTGACCATAATATGTGGTCAGTTAAAGGAAAGTCATGAGCTGTCCATTGTCATAATTTAGTGAAGTCACATCGAATCCATCTGTTTTTGATTGAATCAAACCTTTTTAAGGGGATCATTGAATTCCAAATTTTACTGCATCAGTTGCTTATGCCATGGACTTTGGTAACAGTGGTGCAATGCTGATGGAGTGTAATTTCTTCCATGCTTGTTGTCATTGATTCCTAAATGAAAGAGCAAAAGATTGAGTTTATAGGCTCATAAAGAAGTATGTTTACTTACTGAGTTACTATAGGATGGTTTACATTGCACTGTTTGCTAGTTTTGGGCAAGCTCCTTAATTCAAGAGGAAATTTGCAGGTGTGTTAACTTTCTCTGAAGCTTCCTTTCAATTTGCTAGCATTGAAAATTTTAAGTTTGGTGCTTCCAGTGGTTTTAGGAATAAAAGTGGACATTTTGCAATTCTATATTGGACCTCTTACTGGGACCATTGATAATTGATGAATATTGCCATTTAAATGCACTTTGAATATAAAAATTGAGATAAAAACAATCTTTCAGGGTAAAACTTCTTCATATTTTTTACTCTTTTACTATGTTTTTAGTGGGTGTATTCACTTAGGTGAATTTAACTTTTCTTAAATGAACTATTTAATAAATGGTGTTTGTTTGTTGAATTGTTTTAAGGCTTCAAATCAGGATTTTCATTTCATGGAATTGAGTAGCAGCATCCACAAAGAAGAGGATCAAAGCAGTTAGTATATAGACTTGGAATGTTAGGACAATGTTGAGGCTAGGGAAATTAGAAAGTATAAAGTGGGAAATGGGAAGAGGAAATACTGTTATTATAAGGCTGTGAGAGCTGATAATTATTGAGTCATATACAGTGGAGTGGAGGAGAATCTGCTTTAGGTGGCATTTTTGGTATTGAACAAAAAGTGTATGGGGATGGATAATAAATATAGACCTGGTGAGTGATAGAATATAATAAGTACAAGTAAGAGTGAACCAAAAAACTTGGTCATTAGTCTACATGATGGCAAGCAATGATTGAGTGCAATAAATAAAGGGAAATAATTGCAGTTGTTCTTGGAAGAAAAAATTTGATAGTGATAGGGAAATGGAAAGTGACGGAGGGCAAAAGGAGAGATTGTAGTGAATGTATCCATTGTGATTCAATTGTTGAATCAACACCCACAGCTGTATTGATGTTCATTAACCATTTAAAGCAGTCAAAATTAAATAGGGACAGAGAAATGCTCTCTTAAAATATTAAAAATATTGTAACTAGGTTAAAAATTGATTGGATTAATTTTATTGGAAATCCTCATTTTTTATTGTTTTTTTGTGGTTGAATATAATACTTCTCTTAGTTCAAATTCTGTGGCATAAGTGAAGTTCATCCATTAACCATATTTCATATGTTTATGTAAATGGCTTGTCTGATAGTTTCTCAAAATATATTTTCAGAATGCTGAGATCTCCTACTTTGTATGGGGTTTCGCATGATCGTGCTAAAGAAGAACCACTTTTAGAGCAGTACCGTGCAGATGTTATACATACAGCTGCACTCCACCTGGATCGAAGTGGGTTGCTGAAGTATGACCGGAAAACTGGACACTTCCAAGTGACTGAGTTAGGAAGGATAGCCAGTCATTATTATTGCACCCATGACACAATGGCAACATATAACCAACTGCTCAAACCTACTCTCAGTGAAATTGAGCTTTTCCGGTAAGTACTGCATTAATTATTTGTCAAATGTAGGTGTCCTGGGCCATTGATCAATTTAAAGTAGCTGTTGATTTTTGTCATCAAATTTGTATGAAATATTTTATATAGTATTTTGGTACATGGGTGAGCTCTACAATCACCTACTACACCGACCTTCGGGTTGATTACTGTGTTTATGGTTTATATAGTGTTAGCTATAATTATTTTTGGGCTCATACTGATAGGAAGCATTGAGAATTGATGTTTCCAACTTTATTACTTTTTAGTATTTGTTATGCCTTGTTAGTTGTGTGGTTAAATTCCATCTTATGCTCCTCCCCTCATATTTCTGTAAAATAAATCTTGTCCCAGAACTGTCCTCATAGCATACGAATTACATACATATACCGTCCAACACCATAGCTTCCATTAGAAAACCTCCGTAGTGATAAGTCTAAATGTGGGGCACATTTAGACTTATATAATTTGTGATTCACATTCTTGCAATGAAATTTAAATATTACAATCATTCACTCTTGTCCAACTGTGTCAATCTGCTATTGTTATTGTCGCAAGACTGCAGGAAGTGACTGCACCATGACTATATCTTTCCTCTTCCTCTGAACCACCAATCATATGGTATTTCACACAAAATACAATTTCCAATGATCTCTGCAGTGGTAAGGAGAATAAGGCGGTGGCCTCTCTGGCCAAATAGGAGACATTTTTTGGTATGAATGATTGGTAACCATGGTTTTGGTACCTGTAATGGTATTGCCCAAGTTCAACTATAATTAAATATGATGATTTCCATGATAGCAACAGGATTTATTGTTTTTGAATATTTTCAGTAAGCATAATATTTTTATTACTTTTTATAAATGAAATTATTAAAGAAATTGAACTGTTGCTCTTTAACAAAGATAAGGGAATGCCTTTCAAGAATGACATGCTTATGATGTGGTATAAGTACAACTCCAGTGTTATGCATATACAATTTTGCAAAATGTGTTGCTATCCCACCTTACTATCGGCCATGGCAATTTACTTGCCTGGTTGTGGTTGAGTACCAATATTAATATCATTCATTGACCTAAAATATTTTCAATGTAATAGAATGGGTATGTATGTGTAAGTTAACGTAAAATCTTATGTGAATTAATTCTATGGTAAGGAATGTACTAGTGTAAAAAATTTCTTTTATTTCTTTTTTCAGTGTTTTTTCTTTGTCGGGCGAGTTCAAAAATATAACTGTTAGAGAGGAAGAAAAGCTGGAACTACAGAAATTAATGGAAAGGGTTCCTATTCCCATAAAGGTAAATATTCTTTGTTTGGTGTAGAATTTTATATTCATGTGACAGTTGTGGTTGTTTTGCAAACAAATTCCTAATGGAATAAGGTATCATTATTAGTGATGAGGTGCAAAGAAAAAAGTGTAAATTGGTGGGTATTTCAATTCACAGAACCTAACACAAATAGTTTAAAAGAATGAAAAACTGAAACTGACTTTCACTGAATTTTCCTAATCGGAATGCTTCTCTTTGGAACTTATATCCTTGTAGGACTGCCATTCGCAAGACAATATCTGCGCCTTTCTCTTGATGTAAAATATCTTAAGTGCTCAGCTATATATATGTTTCATTCAGTTTACTGTACTAATTATATATAAATTTGAATTGGCCTATCTAGCATTTACATGCCCAATTTTTCTTGCTGCTATTTTCACTGCATTATTTTTTTATTAAAGTACGTATATGTGTTTGACATTTAGGGTATATTTGAGGGTATCATAACAAGAAACTAGTTTCTCTGTTTCCTCAACTTCAAGATATTATATGCATTTGAACTTTCTCAATAAATTTTCTTGATTGTAATTTTATTAGGTTAAATATTCTCTAAAGATAGTGGGAGCCAGTTCTCAGTATATTTTCTCTCTGCCAGTAAACACTCATATGTTAATAATGATTATATGATATATGTGAGTATCATTGTGTATAAGAAGGCACTTATGCCAATGCTGCATCTGAAGATGATGTAGTGTATCAAAACCAGGTCTTTAATACATTTATTAACTAGTGGAAAAGAAAAGGTGGAATTAAATAGTGGCTATTATTTGGTCATTAATAGGGTTTACTATGTATAAAATTGGTTCACCATTGGGTCACCAATACTAAACCCAATGGGGTATAAAATTCACACATTTACAGTAGAACCTTGTATAATGAACATAATTCATTCCACAATCTTTCTTGTTAAACAAAACACTGGTTTAGTGAAATAACTTTTTGCATATAAATTAATGTAAAATATGATAATGCATTCTCTGCTGAAAAAAACTAAATTATGTGCAACTTTTATTCAAAGAAAATTATAAATACAATGTTTATGATTGTAGATCATATCCTCCTTTCTTCCATCATGGAATTGAGCAACTGGGAATTCGTAAAAACAAAAATCAATCAAAATAATCAGTTTATTATTTATGATACTCACTTTATTCCTTTTTACTAAAAGCTGTCTAGAAACATTTGTTTTTGTTGATGCTTCAAAATTTTGTAAAAATGAAACTCAGAGAGTTATTTTTGAGTTATTTTCTGTTGCGTATAACCTCTGCCTTATTAGGGTGATGTCTTGTCTAATGGTATGCTGTAACAGTTTTCCATGACATTGAAATTTTGAAAACTATTCACAAAATATCTTTAAATTTGCACAAAAATATCACTAATATTATGTCTGAACACAAGTTTGAAAAAATGAGTGATCATCACTAGTGACACTAAGATGGTAGTGGAATGAGTGCTGAACACAAACTGAAGGAGCAAGCACTCAATGAATCTGGGAATTCCCTTCTCATGACTCGTTATCCAAGTCACTTGTTAAGTGAGTCATTTTTGGGGTCAATAATTTTGCTCTTTATGTAAATTACTCACTATGCAAAATATTCTTTATTCAAGGTTTCACTGTATTTATTTAACGGGTTTCTTGGTGAAAAATACTCTTTGTGGTGCCTTTTCCATCTAACCCTTAAACATTAAATTGAGGACAATTATAAATACCCAAGGCCTAGATTGGAATTGAATCCATCACCTCTGATTTGGCAGTCCAGAATGCTACCCCGCCACCTCCAGGCCCATATCAGCATATGGTTTCACAGGAAGTTCTGGTACCCAAAAAATCACAAGCTTGAGTCAAACAGTGTGCCCAGAGGCATTCCCAGGGATCTAACTCTTACACAGCGGCGTTTCCAATATAGATTAAACTTATTAAAAACATTTAAAGATGGGCCCTTTTCCGATGACATCAAGGATATAATACGAACCCCAACGTATTACGGTCGAAGGGATCACGAATATAAGACTAGAGAGATAGACTGCAAGACTGACAGGTTTAAAATGTCATAATGAAAACTTTGTTGCAATTTTCCACAGTTAAAACTTTATTGCCGACCATGGTTTCGATACACTGTATCATCTTCAGGTGAGGGAGAGTACAGGGAGAAAGGATATATATACCAAGGAGGGGTGGCAGGGGAGGAGGGAGCGGGTGGGAAGGGGGGGTGGGGTTTTGTCATACAAAGAAAGGCAGGAAAAACCAATGGAACCCCCCGAAGTACGGGCAGCTCACTCACTCTCGGGGGGGGGGGGGGAGGGAGGTGTCGCCATAATGGTCACTGAGGGAAGTTAATAGACAAAAGTGGGGAGGGGCAAGAGAGGAACTGAATGTCGTTAAGTAGCTCTATCTTCTGGTTTCTCCGTTGGATAATCTCTAAACTCTCGAGAGCGTCCAATTTCTTGCTCTTTTCGAATTTATGCAACGGCTTAAATTCAAAATCCGGGGAATGGTTCTTCTCCAAGAGGTGGGTGGCAAAGATGGATGTGGTGTTGCCTAACGCATAACATTTCCGATGCTCATTGATGCGTGTGGCGAAATTTCGTCCAGTCTGTCCCACATAAGTCGCATTACATTGGCACTTTAATTCATAAACACCACACTGTTTTTCGACGTCGAATTTATCTTTGTTTAAGCAGAGTGCTTTGGATATGGAAAATGGGGTGTAAAATGAAACACGGAATTTATCCTTGGGTAGAATGTTGGCAATTCTATAGGACAAAGAGTTTGAGAAGGGGATTTTGCACCATTTACGTGAGGGGTTGGAGTATGGCAGGAGTGTTGTGTGGAGCTCGACGGCACTTTTTCTCAGTTTTTTCCCTAATAGGGAATCAATGAGGTCGTCGTTGTAGCCATTCCTCTCTGCAATGAACTTGATGGTGGTGAGTTCTCGGTCAAAGGAAGTTTTAGGCATTGGAATGCTAATTAATCTGTGAAGCATGCAGTGGAAGCTTGCCAGCTTATGGGAAATGGGATGGCAAGTATCAGAAGGAATCACTAGGTCCGTATACGTGGGTTTCCTATAGATGGAAAAGACATGTTGGTTTCCTTTGATTTCAATCCCGAGGTCCAAGAAATTTATTGACTGGTTCACTCCCATTTCCATAGTGAAATTAATTGAATTATGCCTGTTGTTTAAGAACTGCACAAATTGGCTCAACTGCCTTTCACTACCACACCAACAACATAGTATGTCGTCCACATACCTATACCAATAGACGATGTTCTTAATAAGTTTTTCGTTGGAATCAAACAGCTTTTCTTCAAAAAAGTCCATAAAGACTTCGGCTAACAGGGGAGAGAGAGGAGAGCCCATGGCAAGACCGTTTTTTTGCTTATAGTATGTACCATTGAAAAGGAAGTAATTTTGTTCCACACATATGTTGAGAAGCATAGAAATTTCTTGGATGAGGAGTTGGTTGGCTCCGGCCTTGCACAGTATGTTCTTGGCGTGTTCTAAGGCTTCCTGGGTCGGGATAGAAGTAAATAAGCTGCATACGTCGAAGGACACTAATTTGGAGTTCGGAGGTAACGTTATAGTTTTAAGGCGTTCCGTCAAGTCCACAGAATTTTTGATAGCATACTTGGGGCTGAAATTTGACAATTGGCGGAAAATTGTATTAAGTTTGAAGGCTAACTTGTGTGCCGGAGCATTAATGCTAGATACAACTGGTCTAATTGGAACATCTTTCTTATGGAGTTTGGGTAAGCCATACATTCTTGGGGGCAATGGATTCATGTTATTAAGGAAGAATTTTTCTATATCCCTGAAAAGGTACACACACGATGCCACAGCGTTTTTAATAATTTTCTGGTAAGAAGATGTAGGATCCTTAAGCAGGATATCGAACTCATTGTTGGAAATGAAATCACAGCACTTTTTAACGTAGTCCGCCTTGTCCAAAATCACTACGCAATTACCTTTATCAGCTCTGCTTATGGAAAGCCCCTTCTCCACTACCATATGTCGAAGTTTCTTCATGGTGGCACCATCCGTTGTGTTGTGAAAGCCACAAGAAGAGGTCCTCCTCATGTCCGCTGCTATGATATTGGCGGCCAACTGTTTCAACCCCCTTGGTTGGTCCACTAGTGCAACTTCACAATCCGCTGACAAGTTTTTATAGAGATTTGAGGACATGGGGAGGGGCGGGGAAAATTTCAGACCCTTGTTCAAAAGCAGAAGGGCGGAGGAGGGAAGATCACAGGAGGATAAATTAACCACTCTAGGGGCAAAGTTGTGGTCACAGACAGTTTTAGGAGGTGTTTTCTTAGGCGAGGGGCCACTGTTAATACTCGAGAGACGTATCAATTTTTGGTTTATCACTACACGTTTTTTCTCCGTGATGTCTGAAGTGAGGGATCTCACCCTCTCATTGAACACCTGGAATTCAGCAGGGTGAAGTTTGGAGCACAATTCCGCGTGAAGAAGATATAATGGGACATGGAATCACGTTTGCAATACCATCCTTTCAGCTCCTTCTGGACCCACAGTTTTTTCCCCACAGAGACTGCATGTTGAGCGGCTGCCGAAGTACAGGTTGTCTTGATGGACACATATTTCGGGGTGACTCCAAGTTTTAAGCACTTACTATTGAAGTAGATATTAAGAGAAGCAATGCGGTACTTGATGAATAGTTTGAGGTATAAATGAGGTTAAAATGTCATTTTTTCCAAGAACGATAAGGGAACAGAATGCTCGTAGTCGAAATTCCCCAGGACTTCGTTCATTACAATAAGTATTAACGTACAGGTTAGGGACTTCGCGAGGATGTGTATACATGTGTGTATGTATGTATGTATGTATATATGTATATATATGTATGTGTGTATATATATATATGTATATATTTTTTTTTCCTACAGGTTCCCCCCACCTTTCCTCACCTAACTCCCAACCCCCTCAACCCTTACCCTTCCCTCATGGTGCTACACCCCCTGCCACACACCTTTTTGGTGGCTCGCAGGGTACTTATGTAGATGTAGATGAACCATGCCCTCCAGTCAGTAGTCTCATACTCTAGCCCTGGAATACCACATCCCTCACTATGTATATGTATTCTAGCTCATTTTGTAAAATATCTTTATTGCTGTAGATGTCCTGATTAAGATTGATTTTTTTATTTCAACAGGAAAGTATTGAAGAACCAAGTGCCAAAGTAAATGTTCTACTGCAGGCATATATATCTCAGCTGAAGCTGGAAGGTTTCGCGTTAATGTCTGATATGGTATTCGTGACACAGTCTGCTGCTCGTTTGATGAGGGCCATCTTTGAAATAGGTAGGAGATTACTTCTGAGATCATAAACACATGTTATGTGAATTATATGCTATTACATCAGTTTCAAGTTTTCACTTAGAGAAATATTGTGGTACAGTCTGGAAATCTCCAGTTCCTTCTCTTGATCCAAGAAAATTTTTCCAGATGGTGGGAATATTTTCACTTGAAAAACTTGCCAAATTTGTAATTTTACAGTTATAATCTTACTGTACAGGTTTTGTTCACATGATGTTTTCACTAATATCTATGATTTTTACAGTTTGTTAGAAGTAATGTATTAAGTTGCATTTTTTCTCATTTATTCGATGATTACATATACTTGCCATTGAGTATTCAATTATTTTTCATTTACAAGGCAACCTTGCTCCTAAAACTTGGGCAAAAATATGGACTTATCAATGTTAAACTAGGGTTTTCCCTTTAATCAGCTATTTTCTTCCTTTATCAGTTTTATACAGGGGTTGGGCTCAGCTGGCTGATAAGGCACTGTCTCTTTGCAAAATGGTTGATCGTCGTATGTGGCAGTCTATGTCTCCTTTGAGGCAGTTTAGGAAAATGCCAGAGGAAATTGTGAAGAAAATTGAGAAGAAAAACTTCCCTTGGGAGAGGTATGTGATGGAATGAAACTTTTATAAGTTAAAAATTGCATCTTAGATTTTAATTGACTAAAGGATAAATGGAATTACTTTGAAACCTTATGGACCCAAATTTGCATTAGTTTCAAATTTATATAATTTTATGACCCAGAAAGCTCTCCATATTAATAAGTGCAATTGTAATCTCAAATTTGTGTTCTTGAAAACTCATATGTTCTCTCATTGTTCATGTGGACAACAAACTATTTTTATTGTATTTTTCCCCTGGGCTCATTCATAACTAATTTTTTATTTTCTTTGTTCATTTAAATTATTTTATCTATAAATTGATTATTAAAGTGCATACTATTATTTTTTTAAATGATAGACTATTTATCTCTGGTAGAATAACATGCAAGAAATGCTATGGTTTTCTTTTTCCTGTGAGGTCTCTTTTTTAGTCACACGAAATAAGACCACAATCATTTATTATTCAAAAGCTCTGAAAGAAAATAAAACCATTGAAAGTCAAGCAAAAATAGGACATTTTGAAAGAAGTGCATGTAAATATAGGAAACGTTATGATATAAGAGGAAACCTCTCGTGATGGGAAATCTGACTTTAAGTTTTTTATTTCTGTAATTTTTGTTTAGATTTATTGCTCCTGATTTCCAATTTTTTTTTATTTATTTAATTATAATCCTCCAAAATATTTCATTTATAGAATTTAGAAATACTCGAAAATATTTTCCTCCCGACATCAATTTTACCTAAACCTCAAATGTACATTTTTTACTGGTTCTATAAAAATGATGTTGATTTGATATTTAACTGCAATGAGAAACATTGCTTTGTAATAAAATTTCCTACTTAGGATTAATAAATGGTTTGTGGAAAATTTTTAATATTTAACTTTTGTAGTTAGACAATATTATGTAATTATAAATTAGTAATTTGAACAAATTAAATCTTTATCAAATCTTAATCTCATCACAATCGCATATTAATTTAGAGGTTGAAATGGGTTTTAGTCTTATTTCTGTGTTATCTTTGTGTACTTTTGATCATTTTGTATTCTAAGAATGTAGTTGGCTATCTTAGGTATCAGATCAGAATGTATTCCTGTGAAGTTTTAATGGTTTGCTGCATTTTGTCTTTTATTTCCTCTCGATTCCCTTTTTTTTTTCAATCTTAAGCACCAGCTGAATAAGAAAACTGCTCATTGCTAATATTACTTGATTTTGTAATAAAGTTTATGATTTGGTGCTAGGAACTCATTAGACACAGGTTTCGATTCTCCTGTACTTAATAAATTATATTTTTTTAGATATTTACAAATTATCTTTACAATATCTTAATATGATTTTTCTCTAAGGTGGCTATGCGTTCCAATGTATTCTGCTGTCATGTTGCTTGGATGAGTATGTTTCATTGTAAATCTTAGCTTAATACTTTTCAGTTCTAATTTTTGTATATTTTATTCAGGCTCTATGACCTTGGCCCCAGTGAAATTGGAGAGCTAATAAGAGTGCCCAAGTTGGGTAAGACAATCCATAAGTATGTGCATCAGTTTCCTAAGTTGGAGTTGTCAACTCACATTCAACCAATTACCAGGTTGGTGTTTATGGAAAATAATGAATTACATTTTACCTTTGAGTGTTGTACAGTGGAGCTTTGATTAACAAGCTCTTTGCATAGTGAGTAATTTGCATGAGGAGTAAAAATATTTTACTAGAATTGGCTTACTTAACAAGCAATGTTTCACATAATGAGTCGCAAGAAGAGGGGAATTCCCAGAATATTTGTGCGTCTTCTGATCCAGTTTGTGTTAAGCACTCGTTCCACTAACATATTTGTGTCGCCAGTTATCACACATCTTTCCAAACTTATTTTCAGGTAAATTATTTGTGATTTGTTTGTGAAAAGTTAAATAATATTTTTTCATAGTAATAAAAATGTCTGAAAGAAAAAAACCGCAGGAAAACAGCCAGTAAGTTATTCAAAATGACTACAGAAATGAAAAATAAAATCATTGAAAAGTGAGAACTGTGTGTGAGCATGGCTGATTTAGCAGACACCTACTATCAGAGATAGATAGATGTTTCAAAGTGAGTGCTAAGGATATTTATGTAATGGCTATATATTCCCAAGGATGTTGAAATGTTTTCCAAGATTATTCGGGTCTCCCACCGGGTCCACGTTCGTAGGTTTGCCGATGTTTCGATGGCCGAAAGTTTCATGCCCTGAGGACGATGGACGACTCGGCCATATCGAAACGTCGGCAAACCTATGAACGGGGACCTGGTGGGAGACCCGAATAATCTTGGAAAACATTATTTGCCGGGAAAGTACCAGATCGATGTTGAAATGCTTCTCATATGGATAAATGCAAAGAGTATCGGATCATACCTGCACAAGTACATTCGCAACTGGGTCATAAAGGTACCTTATGCTATGGGGTAGAAGCTACTGTGGTTCATGTCACATTGTCTTTGTTAATTATTCTTTGTTGTTTGCTTGACCATGGTGTAGCTGTTAGTGAGAAAAGGTGTATTAAGCATGAGTGAGAAAATTGGTATTGATGCTGAATAATTTCATTTCCTATCAAGAAACTTGTAAAAATTTATTTGTGTGTCCTCTTAAAATGTGTGGTGAAAAATAGGTAGTGCTTTCAAATGATAACTCTATTTAAAATTATGTGACAAGATATTGCAGTTATCATCAAATGTATGGGACCTTTGCTCCTGATTTCCACAAAATAAGTACTTCATTTCAACACATACATATTAAATACCCACTGTAAAACTTCCGTTAATCAAAAGTTAAATAAATTTCCATGAAAGGGCTATGGAAGTTCCACAATTGTCCATCATTAGAGCATGCTAATTGCTAAACATAAGTAGGTTTACTTCAAATACCTCAGGACATCCTTCCTATGACTGAGTGATGCAGTCAGTTAACCATGGCAGCATGAATTCGTCAGATGTGTTTTTCATCAAGATTGAGTTTACCCTACCCTAAAACCCTTACCCAATTTCAGGAGATGCAGTGATTCTTCTCAGTAAGCACTGAAGTGCCATGGCAAAACAAACTTCCTAATTTTATGCCGCCATAATTCTTTTCATTTCAAGCTAATGACTTTCATTGTAATAAAAAATAATCCTGTGAAACAGTCCTTTTACACTTTAATGTCAATCAATGCAGTCAATCATTTTGTTGCATAAGTAGATTATGTAGTATAACTCTTTCACTTAATGACCAGCAGGTGATTACAAAATATCTTTCATAAGGTCCCCAGCCATGCCCTAACTGATGCATGATCTTTGCCTGTCTGTTCTTTTTTTGTTTCCATTGTTTCTATGTATTAGCATCTCGATTATCCCCTGTCCTCAACATCTTCCTCTTGACCCTCATCCATTGCTGTGCAAACAAAACCTTGCATTTTGTTGAATATTTCTATTAAACATGGAGGGTACAGACAGATGCATACAACATTATAACTCATTTTAGTGTACATATGTATAAGAGTACATTGTACATTTCTTGTTGATTTTACTGTACTGAACCCTGCTAAAGGATTGTCCTTGCTTTCCTTTTTCATTTAAAATACCAGACCACTTGGGGAACACTATGATGTCCTCAAATAAGCAGCGATTTTTCAACTTTTCACTTCTCTATGGTTTAAATTTAATTTATGGAATTCCATATTTGTCAATAAAATATATTATTATTATTACTACTACTACTATTAGACCACTACTACTATTATTACATGTGCAAATAGAAAATGTCAGGCGGCACACAAGTCCCAAGTATTATAATCAAACTTGCCTTGGAAAAAAAATAACATGACATCACATGATATGAATGAATATCACAAAAGATATAAATAAAATCAGCCAATAAAAAAAATACACTTAAAGGAAAATTCCAAACACAAATCTCTAACATGTGTGTGGAGTTGGTGATATTTTGGGCAGTTAGAAATTTTACCCTTGGTTAAAAAAATTCATTGTTATTTCCTGTGCATTGTAGGTCAACTCTACGTGTTGAACTAACCATCACCCCAGATTTCCAATGGGATGAAAAGCTTCATGGAGCATCTGAAGCTTTTTGGGTTCTTGTTGAGGATGTTGACTCAGAGGTCATCCTACATCATGAGTATTTCCTTCTCAAATCCAAGTTTGCTCGGGATGAGCATCTTGTTAAATTTTTTGTTCCTGTATTTGAGCCATTGCCACCTCAATATTTCCTCAGGTATGTATCTGATTATTTAAAAATAACATTATTTATAATCAATGCGTATATTTTTGTTTTTACTGAACTTTCTGCTACCTTTCAGGATTGTATCTGACCGGTGGATTGGAGCTGAAACTCAACTGCCCGTTTCATTTAGGCACTTAATTTTGCCTGAAAAAAATCTTCCACCTACAGAACTTCTTGATCTTCAGCCTTTGCCTGTAAATTGCACAATATAATTTATCCTAATGAACATATACGTTTCTGTATTTTTGTAATATTAAGCAATATCAACTTATAATATACTCTCAGTGAAAACAGAGTAGTAAAGTTTTGTCAATATTAACATTCATTAATTTTTTCAGGTAACTGCTTTGAGGAATAATGCCTTTGAAGCTCTGTATGATGATAAATTTCCTCAGTTCAATCCAATTCAGACACAGGTGTTTAACGCTGTCTATAACAGTGATGACAACATATTTATTGGTGCCCCAACAGGATCAGGTAATATTAATACCTAAAATTTTTCCATGATTATATTCCCCACAAACTTTTGATGTATATTTTTAGTAAGATTTAAATACAAAGAAAGTTACATGCATGTATGCAAAAAAACTATAGATGGAGTCAAATCCAGATTTTAGATCACTGATTCAAAATTGTCATAATTGCTTGATACGATGAGAACCCTGTCCTTTTGACTTCTTGTTACTAATCTACTATCAGCTATATGTATGTATATATAATATATTTTTTATTTTCTTTTCCTTTACTTTTTGATATGAAAATTTGTACAAAATGAATTTGTGTCTGTCAATATGTATTTATGTGTATGTGTGCATGTATTTTATAAATTTTATACCTTATATAATATGTATACGAAAATGGGTTAAATGGAAGAAGGGACCATTAGGTCTCGATTTCGCCCATATAAAGTCCTCTATCTATCTATCAGCTAAGTCCTCTGACTTTTCAGAATAAAATTGTCCATCACTGAGGGTATTTTATCTAAGGTATAAGGATATCAACCAGGAAACTATTAATAGTTTATTGAACAATTTTATGGTTTTATAGAATTGTCATAGTTTGCATTGCCATATTGTAAAATACACATTAAAACTTATAGGGGTTGATTTCAGTGGCTGAACTAGTTAGATACATTGAACATGGTGTATCATTGACTGCAGGTTATGCATACTGTTTTGGAATGGCCTAAGAATCAAATCTATTAATACAAAGATTTTTAAATGTTTAGATTTTTCATTTGTAAATACACATTTAAACATTTCTTGAGCACCTTAAGGAACTTGCTTATTTTTTGATTTGTGAAAATCTATTATTACTCTGAAGATTTTTTTAAGAGATGTTTCTTGGCTGGTAAACTTGTTGTGAGGCCAATGAAATGATTAAGGTGTACTGGTTGTATTGAGCAAAATGGAAATATTACAGGCAAGACAACTATTGCTGAGTTTGCTGTGCTCAGGCTCCTTTCCCAGAATCCTGATGGGCGCTGTGTATATTTGGTTCCAAGAGAGGCTCCTGCTGAGCTAGTCTTTGCAGATTGGCATCAGAAGTTTGGGATAGCCCTGGGGAAGAAGGTTGTTCTCCTTACTGGAGAAACTGGGACCGACCTGAAGGTGTGCATTTAAATTTTTATTTGCTCTTATGTTATTGTGGTAGTTTACAATCCTCTTGTTATCAAGTCTTGTATTCATAATGTTTTTCTGGAGTATGCACTGAATAAATCTGAATTGGACCTTATTGTTTGGCCAAAGGGGAATAAGATTAAATGGGGGCATTGTTAATGACAATCAATTTAGAAAGGAGTTATGAATGGGTACCCATAATGCATAACCAGATCTTTCCTGATAGTGGGGGTGTTGCCATAGAAACAGAATTTTGACCTCATTTTTTGTGTTTTTTCCTGTATCTTTTGATCCTTTTCATTACTCTTGCACCCTGCCTTCCTCTCTATACCACCATCTTTCTCTCTATTGCATCCCTCTACTGGTGACCACCCATTAATTTGTGTTGCTTAGAAATAAGTCAAAGCAGTTTCAATATCAAGCTGTCTCTTACAAGACTCAAGTCCAGAGAGTTATCATTCCTCTCCAACCTCTACTTTTCCCTTACCAAACTCCTGTCTCTCCCTGGGTAACTCACATTTAATGGCTATTGACAATGTCCTTGTACAGTCTCAAATTGCACTCATGTCAGTGCTAAGTAATGACTTACGTTAGAAAACTGTATGTATGGTCTCTAATTGTCTAATGTGATTGAAAAAATAAATTTTTGAACATAGTTAATATTAATTATTGTCATCTTCAGTTTCCTCATACATCCTTTGCTTTTGCTTTTTTTTTAGCTCTTAGCCAAAGGACAAATTATAATAACAACAGCTGAGAAGTGGGATGTGTTGTCAAGGCGTTGGAAGCAGAGGAAAAATGTCCAGAATGTGCAGCTATTCATTGTGGATGAGCTTCAGGTATGGAAAAATAATATATAATGTGCTAATTTCAAAGGAGTGTTAAAGTAACTCAGTTAAACCTACTCTAGGCATAACATCACCTAACATACATGGTTAAAGAGAGGAAGAAGTAGGCAGTATCAAGAATGTAAATATGCCCTCAGTATGTGCATGTTACATTTATATTTTTAAACTATTGGTTAATAATACTACCTACTTGAATTGGATCATTGTTTAATGTACTGTTAACTCTCAATTATTCATGTGTGGATTATTTGTTTTACAGATTATCCATGTTACATTCTTCCCAGAACCTCCAAAATTTTAATGAAATTACAATCATAAAGATAATTTAAGGCATCTAGACTTTGATATGCGTTTAAAAAGTTGCATGTCTGAAATGTCTCATTTTCTTAAAAGTTTTTAATTCCACAAAATATAAAGTTGTCGACAGCATTTCTTTTAATTTGAACATTTTTGTAATTTCCCTGCTTTCCCATGATCATTTCCCTTACAATACAATACAATACAATACAATTTATTTGTCCAGCGATCAAGTTGTACAACTGTACTTGATATAAGACACGTCAGAGTAAGTAACAGAATACATACATGGATACATGATACACATCAGGCATTAACAAGAAATTCGGCAATTGAATAAAACATTTTTAATTTTAAGAACCTGAGTAGGTTGACCTTAAAAGCGGCCACACTTTTTTGGGACTTAATCTCAGTTGGGAGTTTATTGTAAAGTTGGAGGCCCATAAAATTTGGGCCAGCACCTGCATTTTTTGTACGTACATATAAAACGTGCAGCTGCTCATTCTGCCTAGTAGAATATTTATGGATATCACAATTTTTCACATACTCAGATAGATTTCTTTTTGTATGTACTAATACATGAAAAATATAAATGCATGGTACTGGCAGTATATCCAATTTTTTAAACAGGGGACGGCAAGGGGCATCATGTTTCGCAAAACACATGAGCCGAATGGCTCTCTTTTGGACCCTGAAAATGATGATGGCCTTAGAAGACGAACCCCAGTAGAGGATACTATAGGTTATGTGAGAATAAAATTCTCCATAGTAAAGTGCACAGAGAACAGCCACTGAAACTGTGGATCTAATGGACCTTATTAAAAAGCAGACAGAGCTTAACTTACTGGTTAGAGTACTTATGTGCTCATCCCAAGAGATTTGAGAATTTATGAGGAAACCCAAAAATTTGGTATTTTGTACCTGTGGGATCACCTTCCCATCAACTTCAATAGACAGTACTTTACTTGCTTTATTTTTATTTGCAAAGTAGATTAGGTGAGACTTTTCTATATTCAAATCTAGTAAATTATTATGACACCAGGAAAGTAAGGTGTGACTAGCTTGTTTACACTTAACTATCAATTCATTAAAAGTAGGCGATACAAGAATAATGTTGGTGTCATCAGCATATAACAAGGGGGTAGCACCATTTATATGTTGAAAACTTTCTGCAAGGTCATTTATATAAGAAAGAAACAAGACAGGCCCAAGAACAGAGCCTTGAGGAACACCTCGATTAAGGACCTTACTTGGGGAAACAAAAGATGCACCATTTTTAGAAACAACCACGTGTTGAATTCTATCGAATAAGTAGGATTTAATCCAAGCATTAGGTATGCCACGAATACCCATCCTGTGGAGTTTCTTGAGAAGTAATTGGTGGTCAACACAATTGAAAGCTTTCGAGAAATCGAAAAACATTGCAACAACTTCCATTTTTTTATCTAGAGCATTTAAAGTCTGGGTTTTTAACTGATAGTTAGCAGAAGATGTAGATTTATGTTCCCTAAAGCCATGCTGAGATGGTGAAAGGAGATTGGAAATCTCTAGGTAGGAAATTAACCTAACATTGAATGCCTTCTCAAATATTTTGCTGAATTGGTTCAGCAGAGAAATTGGACGGTAGGAGTTAATGTCATGTCTGTCACCCTTGTTTTTATAAAGTGGAATGACTTTTGACACCTTCAGAGGAGATGGAAACACTCCTAATTGGAAAGATTCATTTATGAGAAAAAGAAGAGGCTGCAAAATGAAGTCAATAGATTGCTTAATAATGAAACTGGGAATGCCATCAAAACCAGAGCTTCGTTTTGTACCTAGATTCTTCACTATATCATTCAGTTCAGCTCTTGTGAGGGGATGGAGAAATAGGGATTTTGAGTGGGTAGCAGTAATGGCTTCTAAATTAGGAGAGTTGCTCTGCTTAGCAACAGAAGAAGGTTGAAAGTGATCCGCAAAGCTACAGGCAAGTTTGGAAAAGTCCGATATAATAATTCCAGATGAATCATTAATCTGTAATTGAGACTGCTTCCTGGGTTTGTTTCTGGAGGTATTAATGATTTTCCAGATTTCTCTAGATTTATTGACAGAGTTAATGATCCTGTGGTCATTATAACAACGTTTAGCTGACTGTATCATTTGACGGTAATGCTTTTTCCTTTTTACATATTCAGTCTTAAGTTCCCTTACATTCCTTAACCCAGAGAATTCCATATTCTCCTTTAAGGCTAGCAATACCATGTTTTACTATGCAACAAATAGGTTATTGGGTATCTACTCTGCATTATTTTAATTGGTATCAAATGGTGAATATAAATCTGTATGTGCAATCCTTTTTTGAAGTTCGCCTTTTGCCAGTCATTTGTTTTAGCTGGCTATGTGATTGTTTTAACTGTCTGAGAAAAATATATTCCTCTTTCACACTATGATAGTTCTGCATCCTTGTAAACCTATAATTCTACCCTTATACAAATGAAAAAAAATGTACTTTCCATTACTAAAAAATCTCCATTAATCACATGGAATGAAATAGGAGAATTTCCCAGTACATTTTTCTATCACGACAATATTTCCCTTATATTTTAGTTATCCATGTTTTTTGATTACCCATGCTTAATCATGTGTCCATTAGCACAAATAATTGAGAGTTTACCGTATGATGAAAACATCTGATTTCTTTCACATTCAGCTAATTGGAGGAGAGGAGGGTCCTGTCCTGGAGGTGGTATGTTCAAGAATGCGTTACATCTCATCTCAGTTGGAGCGGCAAATCCGAATTGTGGCACTCTCAGCATCTTTGGCTGATGCTCGTGATGTGGCTCAGTGGCTAGGTTGTAGTGCCAATGCTGCATTTAATTTCCATCCCAGTGTCCGTCCACTTCCCTTGGAACTCCATGTTCAGGTAGGTTTTGAGAGTACATAGTTCTTCTCTAGGAATAATTTGAAATGCCTTTGTTAAATTATTGGGTATGAATGTGATTTTCCAAGTCTTTGCTGGAAAGTAAATAAAAATAATATTTCTTAAAAACTAAAGGAAATCTTCCATTTGATGATGGTGATCTTTAAGGAATATTTTTGTCTTGTATGGTTTGATTATTGTCATTTTTATTTTTAAAGGGATTTAACATCACTCACAATGGTTCCCGTCTGGTGGCCATGGCAAAGCCAGTTTACAATGCCATCCTCAAACATTCCCCTCGTAAGCCAGCTTTAGTATTTGTGCCAACTAGAAAACAGGCACGGCTCACAGCTATTGACTTACTGACATACGCAGCTGCTGATGGCCAGCCAGGGCGATTTTTCAGGGCTGAAGAAGAGGATATTAAACCTTTCCTTGACAGAATGTCAGATAAGGTAAGTTTAAACATTACAAACCTGCCCAATTCGTGTTGTATTTCAGCATTATTGCATAAGATTTTGGTAGAAAAAACTTAACCTAGTCAGTCAAGATACTGTATACCAGATAGATGTTGTGTATTAATGTTTACATTAGAGATGGGATGAATAATATTGGTTTCATTATAATATTAAATTGATGTTTGATATTTAATCAAATTTCAATTTTCAATTTCTAACTTATAATGTTTATGTATTGCACATAATTGAAGAAAACAAGCATTTGAACACATTTGGATGCTATTATGCTTATTTTTCTTATTTCAAATTACCACTGAGAGGAAGATCTTATGTATGAATTTGTTGGTGTAGTTAACAGCCAAATCAACCTTAAAATATTTGTTTTATTGCATATGTAGTTACAATTTCTTACATTGTTAATCTCATTTTATTCTTTATTCATAGAATTTTGACTTAAATAAATGTGCAAAGTTTTTAGTCAAAAACTGTAAGTTGTTGTAAGGGTATTGAAAAATTTTGCCACCCATTAATATCTTAGATGGAATTATATTAATGCACCACTGACTGAAATGACTTAATGAGTGGATTACTCTGTTTTTGGGAACCTTTCACAAAGACAATTATATCAGTTTTTATATGTATTGATACAGGCTGAATGCACTAATCCATCTTTTGTGCTGACCTGGATTGGTAATGACAAAAGCAGTAAGTTTTTAAGATGTATGCCTTAAGTGCAAATATATAAAGTTTTCCGAATGTGTTTTGTATTTTATTTCAATGAAGTTGGTGCAGTAAAGAAACAGCTGCAAAGTTAGGTGTCTGTCACTGTTAATTCACATTTGCATAAATGTCTTCAATTCCCTGACATAAGACAAAAGTCTGCTGTGAAACTTGCCTGAATTGTATGTAATTCAGCATAGCCTAAAACTTACAGATAATACATTTGATAATTAGTGGCAAGGAGTGCTGGTTTATACCTTCCATGACCCAGGTTTTGGCGTTGAATGTCATCATCAGGTGCTCATCATAGAAAGACATTTGGTATATATACCTTCTGATTGAGGGAGGATGGAGGGGTAAAAAGGTTAAAATGTAGCTGGGAGGAAAAGAGAATTACATCTTTCGGTGTCAATCGTTGACTTTGAAGAGTGGTAGGTCTAGGAGTGGGGAGTGGGAGGGATACAAAATTTTGTTGGCAAGTGTATCCTTGCAATGGACACATTTCAAAATTTCCAACTGCTCCAAAGCATCGAGCCGTTGACCTTTATTTTCAAAATGAAGAACTTTAGTCACAAAGTCATTTTGTGTGTGGAATTAAAAAGTCAATAATTTTATTCCAGTCTGGTAATAGGTTGAGAAATTTAAATGATTTCTCACCTTCATGTTTTCCTCATCCCTATAGACCTTGCGTGAGGCCCTTGCACAAGGAGTGGCGTATCTGCATGAGGGCCTTTCTGCCTCTGACCGACGTCTTGCCGAACAGCTTTTTGACTCTGGTGCTGTCCAGGTGGCTGTTGCAACACGATCTCTCTGCTGGGGCCTATCTCTCAGTGCCCACTTAGTGGTTATTATGGATACTCAGTTCTACAATGGGAAGATTCATGCGTAAGTTGAAATTCATTGCCAATTTGTTGGAATCATTTCCAAGAATATTTTCAGCAGTTTTTTGACTAAGTTCATCATAGTTCCTTGTCTTGCTATATTTTTCATGTTCCTTTTAAAGCAGTAATCACGAGTATCTGTGAATAAATGTGTGTTGAATGCCTGTGAACCTGAAAGTACCTTAGGGAGGGTAGTTCTACTTTATTGTATTGAAGACAAAATTGAGAGCAATAAAAACTATGAATTCTGTAGAATCAGTTCCACCACCAGTTCATACCGCCTCTTTCTTGACTCAACATGAATTCTTTTACTTTTCTCTTCTGGCCTAATGTGAATTCTTTCCTCATTTTTAATTACATTATAAGGGAAGATTCAAGGAAGTGTTTTTTGATCTGTGATTCATTATTATCATGTGCTTTAATTGATGTTTCTCTTGAATTCAGTGGTGAGGCTGAATGTAAAACCTTTTAGAGCCTATTATGTGGGGTATTCATTTTCTGGACATCAATTGACTTGCGTATAATGGATATTTTGCACCATGGTGATTTTTGAATGAATTTTCAAACAAAATTTAATCCATGTTAATACAAAGTGATTTTATACACTTTTTTCTGTCATCCCTTTTCTCTGTTTGTTATTTGTTAACCCTATATTTTTCACTTGCAGATCTTTTTCATATTGAAGTCATTCTTTTCTGATGCTTACCATTTTGATAACTGTTATTTTTCATTAATTTGTTGGTACATTTATCATCACTTTTATGATAAAATGAAACAATTGTTAACAATCTTTCATAAAGTTTTATTTCCCATCATTTGTAATAAGTAATGATAAAATCACTCGTCACTATCAGCTTGAGACCATTTGTGCCATTCGTTGTCATTTTGTCTGGTTCTATTTATTTTTATTTTCCCAAGTCAAATTGTTGTACGATGTGTGTTCAAAAAGTAAGGTGACTTTGTGTTTTTATGGAAAAATGTTTATTTATTCCTCATATTCAAGTTGTCCCCTTCAATGTAATCTCCCCTGATATAATTCACTCGTGCCAGCACTTTTTCCAACATCTAAGTAATTCTGATAAGCACCTTTTGGTATAGCCTTGAGCTCTTCCAGCGATGCAGTCTTTATCTCCTAAATCATTGCAAATATCGATCCTTTCATAGGTCTCTTCAGTTTTGGGAACAGGAAAATGTTACATGGGCCCAAATCCAGTGAATAAAGTGGCTGAGGCATGATTGTGGTGTTGTTTTTAACCAAAAAATTTCTCACAAGTAACAATGAGTGAGCAGGTGCATTATCATGATGTAAAAGCCATGAATTGTTTTTTCACAATTGCAGACATTTTTTCAAATTGCTTCTTGCAAACGGTGCATAACTTCAAAATAATACTCATTATTGACTGTATGACCTTCTGGTAAGGACTTATAATGCTTTACGTCATGGTGATCAAAGAAAACTGAGCAAAATCTTCGCATTTGATCAAACTTGGTGTGCTTTTTTTGGTCTTGGTTCTCCTGGGTTTTTCCATTAGAACGATTGGGCTTTGGTTTTGACGTCCATATATGCATGATTCATCACCAGTTATGATCATTTTGAACATATCAGGATCATCATTGCTGATACACATCTCATGCCCAAAAAATCCAAAAAATTTTAAAAGTCGCCTTACTCTTTGAACACACCTCATACAAGAAATGCAATTTTTTACCTACTTATTAAAATAATGAAACTTTGAAATTCTGGTTTGTAAAAATTAATGATAAATGTAGAATGTTAAAAAGTGTTCTGTTCAGAGGTGAGGTAATTTTCAAGTTAAAGACCTTGAAAAACACATTATCAATATTGTAATTTTAAAATGGCATGTCATTAATCTCATTCCTTCATAGTGCTCCTGATTTCCCGTTGTTCATTTTAATTTTTCTTACCCCTTGTTGTCACTTTGAATAGTACGTACATCCTCTCTTGTGCAAAGTGATTTATTGGCAGCCCCTAACTCAAGGGTATTCATACACATATGAAGGCCTTTTAGATTGACAGTTGTAATTTTTATCCATTCAAATATTGGTTTACATTTCAGGCCATCATAATCCAAAGAATCCAGTGATTACTGCTATTTTAATTCTTTCTTTCTTTTCTTTAGTTATGAAGACTACCCAATCACTGATGTACTGCAGATGGTGGGCAGAGCAAATCGACCATTGGAAGATGATGATGCTAAATGTGTGCTCATGTGCCAAACTTCCAAAAAGGATTTCTTCAAGAAATTTCTTAATGAATCTCTTCCAGTTGAGGTATGTAAAGAAATAAATCAAATTTTGGGGTATACCTGACTGCCTGATAAGAAGTGTTCTACTAATTAAGTCCTGGATTCAAGCCCATGTGATACCTCTAGTTTTGTGCAACCTGTGTGCTTAATTTGGGTACCTAATCTTCCAATGGGAAACCACAGGTAGCATAGAAGAAGAAACTGGCCTATTTACCTTGATGTGTAAATTTTTCGATGTCTTAGAACTTAGTTTTTATGCATATCAAATTAGGCTTGATTATTGTGGTTGTTTTTGTTTCAATTCATGAACTATTTGGCTTATATATGGGAGTTTTGCAAGTTTTAATTTAAGTTTTAAAGTTTAATATGCTGTGCATTAATATCTTTCAAAGGCAAAATAAGTATTTATTTTGAAGTAACTTTCAGGCATACAGTATTGTTTGCTGCGTAACTTTAGATAACTGCTTCATGATTACATAAAACAAAATAACTTTGTTATTCCACTTTATATTATTCTTTATTCCTCGCAATCTGGGCTTCACTGTAGTGTGACGTTATGTTTTGCCTAAGTGTAAATAGTGATGAGTTAGCGAGAGGTGGTAGGGAGAGGGTGGCAAACAGCAAGTTTAGTCAAATGGAAGGGGGAGGTAGAGCTGGTGGGCACTGGGTTGTGCTTGATTCAATGTGGCATATTGCTGGTGGGAGGAACAGTATTAATTTGGTGGGAGAAGGAGAGAGAGGTGGGAAGGAAGGAAGGTGTTGAATATTAGGTCATGCATTGGGAGGTTCAAAATTTGGAGAAGGGGGGGAAATGGATGAATGGGGGGAAAAATTCACTCGGATAAGTAAGTTCAAACAGTTACTTTGCAAAAATGAAAGCTAAATTTTTATTTTCGAAAGAGTTCTTTGATTCACTCTTGAATTTTCTGCTTGTTTGTTCCACACACCACATTACAGTTAATCAGATTTGAGTCAATGTACATCACAGTTTTAGAGTTTTTATTTTGTCTTTGGCTTGACTTGAAATAATTTCTTAAACTGGTTTTCAATGTACAATGAAAATAGCATAAAATGTTTTGTAAATTGTTTCTTGTAAATGGCTACTTTGAACTTGTCTTTTGTTAATGTGTAGCTTTTTGATAATTTTTTTTATAAAGCTGCATTCATTATTTCTTATCTCAATCATTATTTTCAGAGTCACCTTGATCATCGTCTTCATGATCACTTTAATGCAGAAATTGTAACTAAGACAATTGAAAATAAGCAAGATGCAGTAGACTACCTTACGTGGACCTTCCTATATCGCCGCCTTACTCAGAATCCAAACTATTACAATTTACAAGGTGTGACACATCGGCATCTCTCTGACCACTTGTCAGAGCTTGTGGAGAACACACTACATGACTTGGAACAGTCAAAGGTGAAATAGCACTACTCATTAACATCTCTTTGAATGTGAATTAAGAACCCATTTATGAAGCTCTACAGTTATAATGAAAGAGGGGTTTTAATGTCATTGTAGAAGGTTGTTCCTTCGGTATTTCTTCTTGCTTTGCTAAAAAACATGGATTTATGAACTCTTTAAGTGGAAATAATTATGAATTCAGTTACTCTGTAAGAATTATTTAAATTTATTTTTCATTTAAAATTAACCATAATTGTTTGGGGAACATATGTTTTGAATTGTATTCTCTCAAGGGTTCTTGAATTCTGATGAAAATTGGCTGGAAGATAGTTCTCAAAATGTGATTTTAGACATACTCAATTTTGGGTTTTTATAATCAGTAAATGAAACCAAAAGGGCATTAGAACACATGAATTTTGAAAATCTTGTCTTTATTACAAATAAGGACACCCATCTATAACTTTGAGATGGCTTCTGGATTTCCATTGTTTGTGTTTAAAAAAACATGTTGTGGAAGCCTGGAAACCGTGAAGCCCTCTTATTCCACTCACTGCACAAGCCATTAAGTGTGCATCTTTAATTGTATTCAGAACAATAATATTTGTTAATAAGATGTGTAAATAGAGTATTGACAATTTATCAGCAATAATTGGTTCATTTTTCATTAATCAAGATTATATGACCTTATTTCAATATTTCAAAAGGTTATGAATAATTCTTTTACTCAAATGTTTCCTTCAATTTCAGTGTATAAGCATTGAGGACGACATGGATTGCTTGCCACTAAACTTGGGCATGATTGCTGCTTACTATTACATAAATTATACCACCATAGGTAAGTGTAAACTAGTCATATAATTTGAAATTTTAATAAAATAAGATGATATGAAAGTTAAACCTTGCTCTTTATAAATTTTTCCAGAGTTATTCAGCTTATCCTTGAACAACAAAACTAAAATCCGAGGGTTACTGGAAATAATATCATCAGCAGCCGAGTATGAAGATGTACCTGTTCGACACGGAGAGGATGCAATTCTTAGAAGCTTGGCATCACGCCTGCCTAACAAACCTACCTCTAGTGGTCCAGGGGGTGCGGCCGCTGTCCGCTATAATGACCCTCACATTAAAACAAATCTACTTCTGCAAGCACATTTGTCTCGTTTGCAGCTTGGAGCAGAGCTCCAGCAGGACACAGAAACTATCTTGGGAAAGGTATTGCTCATAAACTTTGCAATTGATTTGCAAAGCTTTGCATGCTTCTCAGGAATAATGCTGTAATAGAAATGCATATTTAAGATTCGAAAATTTTATCTTTTGAAAATAGTAAGGTTGGAGTGAATATTTGGGGTTTTGGTCAAATCCTATTTAATTCATGTGTTCAAGATTAAAATGGAATATTTGTGCACTCCACATCTTTATAGGGGATTTTCAGGCATTGTTTATCATTGATAAATGAGCTTGTATGTAAGATTCCATCAGCAATGACCTTTTCCTCTCTCTTTTCTCAATCTTTCTTTATTGGGAGGCAATCCAGCTTTGCAGCCTTCAATTATGAACTGGAAGGTTCATGATGAAATTTGAACCTTGGGGACAGACACTTATCTAAGCTGTGTGTTTATCTGAATAAAAGTTACTGAGAAAGGAATTTATTAGCTTCTACTTTTTTGAATAATTACATGTGTAGTGATTTCTCATGGTCTTCCTCATAATTTAATACATTTTGAAACCATCATTTTCTCATTCTGTATAGATTTTAATGCTTGCCTCTTATATTTTATTATATTTGCAGGCAATTCGTTTGATCCAAGCATGTGTGGATGTTCTAAGTTCAAATGGTTGGCTATCTCCAGCGGTAGCTGCTATGGAACTTGCACAGATGGTTACTCAGGCTATGTGGTCAAAGGATTCTTATCTAAAGCAGTTGCCTCACTTCACACCAGAAGTTATCAAGAGGTGTACTGAGAAGGTAATCTAAGAAAAATACCATTCTTTAAGTTTTCCATATGCAGATTGGTTACATTGATTCCTTATTGAATGAGCTTACAGCTCTTCAAATGTGTATGTTGTCTTATTTTTAATCAGTGCTCTATTATTCAAAGTAGATTATCTGTTTTTGAAATAACATTATTGATGCTTAATTTTTTAATCCAGGGTGTAGAGACTGTTTTTGATATAATGGAACTTGAAGATGAAGACAGGACCAAATTACTTCAATTAACAGAGGCACAAACTGGAGATGTTGCCAGGTTTTGTAATCGCTACCCAAATATTGAACTCAGCTATGAAGTTCAAGAGAAAGACCGTATTCACACTGGATCTACAGTCAATGTGGCTGTACAGTTAGAGCGTGAAGATGAGATTACTGGTCCAGTTGTTGCTCCATTTTTCCCACAGGTATGATTTGAGTATTGCATTTGGTAAAAATTAAGAAATGAGCCAGTTTAAACAGTGAAAAAAAGTCTGAGTCTAATTCAATAAATGTGCAGCTTTGTTATTATCTGAAAATATCGTATTTTCCATAAAAATCAAAAGTACTGCCACTTGTGGATTGACACCTTTTGAACTTTTCTTGCATTAAGTGAATGCTCAGGTGAATGAGAGCGCATATTCTTGTTGTTTCCTCTTAAAATTGTTAATATTATTATGCATTATGACATCTCAGACTTAAATAAGTGACATCAGTCATGTATTAATAATTGATAGGATAAGTGTTCAAATTTTAATTTCCAATTCAATGATCTTCAGTTATAAATCTTAATGATAGGAATATTTCCATTATTGACTTGACTTTTCCTGAATGCTGATATGATACAAATATAATTTTTTGTTTATAGAAACGTGAGGAAGGTTGGTGGGTTGTCATCGGTGATCCAAAGACCAATTCACTTCTATCTATCAAGAGGTTGACCCTTCAGCAGAAGGCGAAGGTTAAGCTAGACTTTGTTGCTCCTGGGCCTGGTATGTATTTCCATAGGTTGTACGTAATAAAGATTAATGAAAAATTGTCCATGTTATATATAGTGTTTTTTGGGCCTTTTAAATATGGTCACCATTGGGAATTCTATTTTTGCCCAAGGCTCACTGTCTTTAATAAGGCAAATACCAAATTCAATCTCAACAGGTTAAACTCTAATAAGAGATCATTACAATAGTATTCCTTCATTTCACCTTTCAGCGGCACAAAGAAAATTTAATAGACTTGACAATGGAATATGTTACTGTCAGTTAATAAATACTCTGCTTATTCTTGTTTATAAACATAAAAGCTGTGGAGAAAGTAATGTTCCTATCACATTAAATTTTAAATAATTTAATGATTGGTGGTACTTCATAATGGGTAGTTTTTTCATTATTCTCAGTTCAATGGATATTTCTGACTACAGGGATTTGTGAAACAGCCTTTTTAATAAATTAATAAAAAGTCATCTTACTACCTTGATCAAAAAGTTCCCGGAATAACCACCGTGTGGCGCTCCCATCGTTCCTATTTGAGTTCTGTTTTTTTTGTTAAATTGGTACATCTGTTGTTGATATTCCCTTTAAATCTTAGTGTCATAACTTGACATTTGCAAAAGTTACGTAGCCAAGAGTACATCTATCTCTGTGTGTGTTGGCGATTTTTTACAATTGCAGAAATGGATTTAAATTTGCAACAACGAACTTGTATTAAATTTTGCGTAAAAACGGATTTAGTGGCGCACAGACGTTGGAAATGTTGGAAAAGTGTTTCGGCAACGATTCTCTAAAAAAAAAACGGTCGTTTACCAGTGGCATGAGCGGTTCAGAAGTGGTCGTGAGTCAATCGAAGATGATGAACGCAGTGGCAGACCATCGACATCGAAAGTCGGTGAAAAAATTGATAAAGTAAAAGAAATGTTGGTCAATAACCGCAAATTAACCATCAGAGAAATAGCGGAGGACTTGAACATTGCCTATGGATCCGCCCAAGACATTGTGGTTAATGATTTGGGTTTCCGTCGTGTAGCAGCAAAGTTGGTGCCAAAAGACCTCAATTTCATGCAAAAAAGAGACCGTGTTGACGTCGCAAAAGACATGATTTGCGAGGCTGAATCCGATCCCACATTCATCAAAAGGATCATTACCGGAGACGAGACGTGGGTTTATGAGTACGACACGCAATCCAGGCATCAGGCAAGTGAATGGCGTTCACCAAATGAGCCGAGACCAAAAAAACCACGTCGTTTTCAGTCAAAAAAGAAGGCAATGCTGACGGTTTTCATGGATTACAACGGTGTAGTGCATCATGAATTTTTGCCAGAAGGCCAGACAGTAAACAAAGAGTATTATTTGGGCGTTATGAGACGTTTGCGTGAAACAATTCGCCGAAAGAGACCAGAAATGTGGGCAGAAAACTCGTGGATTTTGCACCATGATAACGCACCGTCGCACAGTGCTATCATTATTCGTAATTTTTTGACGAAAAATGCAACAAATACCATCCAACAGCCACCGAATTCACCTGATTTGGCTCCCTGTGACTTCTTTCTGTTCAATCGAGTTAAAAAACCATTACGGGGAATGCGTTTTAGCAGCCGAGAGGAAGTAATGGAAAAATCGCAGGAAGCACTGATGGACATACCGAATATAAAAAATGTTTCGAGGATTGGATCAAGCGCTGGCATAAGTGTGTTGCAGTCGATGGGGATTACTTTGAAGGGGACAATATAGATTTAGATGAATAAACTTGTATTTTTAATTTTCTGAATAAATTCCGGGAACTTTTTGATCAAGGTAGTAGTTTACATAATTATAAACCTCCTCATTGTGGTTAATTGAAACCATTATCTTGTAGTGATTGTCAGATATGTACAAGTGTGTTTTGAGCTTTTTTGACCAGATGGACTGTTATAAATATGCCTATTAATTCCTGTCATATCAATAGTTAATAGGCAAATATGTATTAATCTTGAATGTTTGAGTGTTAAGTTTGAAAATTTGTTCTTTAATTTCACTATGCATAGATAAAGATCACTTCCCGGCGAGTTAAATTTTCCATCCTTACACGCTTTTGGATGAATCAAGTATTAATTTTTCAGCATAGTTAACTTTAAGTGATTTTAACATATAATTCTTTAAACTTTCTAGGACCACATACTTACACCCTGTACTTCATGAGCGATGCTTACCTTGGCTGTGATCAAGAATACAAATTTACAATTGATGTTGGTGACTTCGAATCTGGTGACAGTGATGAAAGTGGCAGTGAATCAGACTAATCTCAAAGAAAAGAGTCAGTTCCAGGCATTCCTTAAAGGAAATACACTGGAGTGACCAAAATTGTGATCAGTTTGTGTTTTATAGTACAATAATAATGTATTCATAGCTATCACTATCATAAACTATTTCATTCCTTAAGTTGTCTATTCAGTGTTGTTTTATAAGTATGTTTTACCATTTTTGTGTAAATATTGTCACTGATGTTCACTTACTGAAATAAAATTTATATTTGAGTACTCTCTAGTATTGAAGTAACTATATTTTCATGGAATTCCATCACCTGAGGTGGGAGAAAAGTGTTTTGAGAAAACTTTTCTTACCACCATCTTGTATTGCATGCACAAATTAGAATGAGACATTTAAAACCTCTGTAACCAATGGAATTTTAGTGTGCCTATTCATACCCTGTATCAGTTAATGTAGAAACACCTGTTCATTTTAATGAATTAGGGTAATTGCTAGTTTTTCTTGAAAAATATAATAGATAAAATGGTCCTATTCACCTGTTTATTTAAAATTAAATACAATGTAAAATTTTGCATTGTTGGAGTGTAAATATTCTATTACTGATATTGTAAACAAAATAATTTGTGTAGAAATATTTAATAGTTCAGCTATACAACAATATTAATTACCTTTGACACTTGTATAGAAGGCTGGCATTTTGAACATTCATACCTCAACTCACGAAATATTCTGAAATAATAATATTCTAAAAACTTATGTACTGATATGATTATTTCTCATATGGTTCATAAGGTATGTGCCATACAATAGACTGAAAGACTGGCAGTCTGAAATCATTGCCAAAATTTATGAAGTACAACTATCAAGTTACCTTTAGTGAAATCTCACATATTGATTTATGTTTGGGATGAACCTGAAGAATAGATCCTTTTCATTCCCTTTGAAACATCAACTTTCTTATTCCTCAAATTATAGGAGCAAAAGTGTAATGCTGATTAAATGTAGCCTCTCGTGTATTGTTTATTATGGAAAAAGTTTTTATGTTATCGTGATTGTCCCACCACTTGATTTACTAATCACATTTGTGATAAAAATGCTTAATTCTCTTGCTAGCCAGCCAATCTTATGGATTGCAGTCTATGTTAGTAAATGTTTATATTAACTTAATATATTTTGATTTTTCCAAATGTTCGTATGTACATGATTTTGGACATGTCAGATAAATAATTGAAATGCACAGCTACAAATTAAAGAAATTTTTTAAGCAATATAGTATGAACTTTAAGGAAAATAAATTATAAGGCATCTTTGAGATTCATTATCACCATAATAAAACAACAGCCAAAAACGTTGACTCATGAAAAAGCAACTTACACTGCAACAACAATGAAAAATTCATTTACATCGTTTTTCTTTTAGTATTTTAGCATGTAGTTATTTGAAAGTTTGGTTTATCCTTTTACTGTTTATGCTCATGTTTTAGTGTTTGGAGCATGGTAATCTAAAGGGTAGAATGATGAGTATATTCTATTGTTTCAGGCTTCACTTTGTGGAAGCATTTAATATCCATACTAAAAAGAAAGACTTGTACTTTTCCACAGATTTAAATCTACCATGGGTATCTGAATTTCATACATTATTGATTTTAGTCTTAGTTGACCTCTGTACCCTCAAATATCAAACCAGCCTTCCAGTTAATTACTGTGGTTGTTTTGATAACTTTAATATTTATAAATAGAATGGGTAGAGGTAATTCTTTATTAAATCAAACCAAGAAATGCTTGCAAGTTAATCTACTATCCCAGATTTTCATTAATTTATTAAATTTGTTTTTTTATGACCATTTAACAAATTCTCACTACACCAAATTAGGCAGATCATTCAGCGAGTTAAAAGTTTTCAAAATTTTCTGATTTTAGCCAGTTGTGAAAAATTATATTCGGGTACAGGAGGCACAACCCCATATCCCCACAAATTTTCCAGGATTTGGTGATTTTTTGATGAGCTTAGAAATGACCATTTTTATCAATTAAATAAAAGAAACTGAGATTCTACAACAAAACTCTTTTGGAGCCAGCAGTTATTCCAGTTAAACAATGTTCAATCTCATGTTTATTGCTCACTTTTTCAGAGCAAGGGAAATGCAGTCTTGACATCATGTCAAACACTATTAATAACAGGTAATTTAACGGAAGCATTGTTTTTTATTGATATGTATGGACTGATGAGTGAAATATCATGATACACAAAGGGGATTCATTTTCTTTTAGAGTTACACTTCACATATCTTGCTCTCCAGTTTATGGATTTGATAATTAAAGTTTACACATTTACTGCTTCTTGTCCTCATATCAATCGTGTCCCATTTGGGAAAAAGTGGGTTATAATGTTTGAGTAAATTAATCGATGTAAATTAACGTTAGACAATATATAATGTTGAGTAACAAGGCATTAAATAGAGATTGGTTTTAGATAATGGATTGGAAAAGTTAATTTTGCACAACCCAAGATAACTAACCCCATAGAAAATAACACCTAAACCCAAAGCAGGATTTGAAACTTTGACTTTTGGAGAATCACGCCAACATGTCAGACTTGAACACTGTGGCCAATCCTATTAATCATTCAAAGAAATATAGCCCTAAAAATTTTTGTTCATGTGCATTTTTTTTAATTTAGCTCGGTATGAAGTAAAGTTTGAGTGCAGCTATTATTTTCCTTACTCTGTGAGGCATTCTGTTAGAGCATCTCTCCCTGAAACCATTTCCCTTACTGTGATGGGTCATGCTTGTACAACTCATGACAAATGGTTTTCAAGTCCCAGAATCTTTTGCTGTTACCATATTAATTGGTGGCATATATATCTGTTTTTAGGCTGAAAATTAAATCTTTTTTCAAGGGAAAATCTCTTTCTCCGAAGTTTTTACGTACATCTGATGTAACAACCATCAAATTGACTATGGTTATAACTTTAGAATCTTGCGGACTTGCATTTCCATTGCTCAGCGAACCGATGAGTAAGTAAGAGGATAAATTTTGATTTGAATATTGCAAATTTTAAGGGTTATCATTATAATAACTTAACTACATAAACATTATTTCGGGGGAAAGTTGTTTTACCAGATTTAAACAAAGAAGTACACATAATGCGCAAATAATGGCGGGTCTTCTTGGATAAGTGATACACGAGTGCACGGCAAAAGTGAGCGGTGTTGAAGAGAAATATGAAATAATGTGACTCTTTTCGTCGTGTAAATTGATTAAATATGTGATTTCTATGATGAAGTTTGTGGAAGACTCAAAATTCTCTGAAGGACTTCTGAAAGTGTCACCGGTACTTCAGTTTAAGCTGACCACAATTGTCAGGTAAGTTGTTTTTCGTCATAATATTTTATGATTTTTGATGATTTTGGCAAGATTTATGTCGCAAATATGTGTAAATTATAATAGCGGGTCCCACATTTATTCTTTGCTTACTGTTTAGAACATAACTGTCGATATGCATGCATTCTTTAAAGCAAACACAATCACAGTCTTTTCAGAACAAAATTAAGTTGGAATTGTGTTGCACTGTATTCACTTCAATCCAAGGTAGAATTTTCACTACAGAGCGAATATAGTTTACTGGTCTCAAATATTTTTATCACACAATATATCTTCATTGAAATAATAAATTATATACGCCCCAACCACCTACGACGAGCGTTTCTTCGACGACTCCCCTATTATTAGGGATGTTCTGGATATTCAAGATTATCAGCGTTCTCACATTTGGGAAGGAGAAACAAATATTTAAAAAAATATATTACCAATGAGAGTAATTTTAAGCAGAATAGGATGTTGGGTTGTGTTTTGTTAAAAGACAAGAGAAATACGATATTTGGTGGTTGTTTCCAACCAAAACCTACCTTAACGGGTAGATTACCTACAATAATAACATTCAGTGACATTTTCCTATTCCTAATGAAATGAACGGTCTTAATGATACCACAATTATTTCATAACTAATCCAACAGCTTGGGCCAAACGGATATCTCTTGAGATGCAAATCTGTGAATCATCTAATCGACTTCTAGCATTTAAGTATGTACCGGGTCGTTCTTTTCCGCGCTACTTATTATTGGTAATCAGGTAGGTTTTGGTTGGTACAGGCTACTCAACGGTACAACGATAATTTCCTTGCCTCTCCCACAAAACACAACCTGAACTCCAATACCCCTAAGCTTCCCCTTCTAAGCTACCCCTTCAATTCCCCATACTTCCTTCCTCCCTTCATCTCGTCCAACATCCCTATCCTGTTCCTGCTCTTTCCTCGTTTACTTAAAATTTTCCCCTATACAACAGTCTTCAACATCTCATTGCACATCAGTATACTCTGCACCCATCTTTCCTGACTCCTATGGATTACTCCAAACAAATCCCTCTCCTCACCCCCCATGCCTAGTACTTCCTACTTGATTTTTATTTCTGACCACTTCACCTTCTCCATCCATCTCCACACCCACATTTCGAAAGCCTGTAATCTCCGTTTGTTATCCCTACTCAATTACCATGATTCCGCGCCGTATAAAACTATGCTCCATAAGTTTGAAAATTTCTTAGCATCTTTACTTTTAACTTCTAATCTTTAAATTTTCTTTGCATCCTTATTCAACTTCCCTGTCATCAAATCCCTCAACCTTGTGAAAGCTTCTCTGCCTAGCGCAATTCTTCTCCTTACGTCCCTACTACTTTGACCATTTTGGTGCAAAACACTTACGAGACACGTAAAATATTCCACCTGCTTCAGTGTTTGCCCTCCTATTTTAACGTTTAACTTAGTCTTTCTCTTTCCGGAAAATCTCATGACCTTTATTTAATTTATATTTATTCTCATCTCATAAGGGATAAAAATCAGCCTTTTTCTTCGAAATGATACGAATGTGTCATGATATGAATAATTGTTGTTGCTGTTATGTCATCTTCTCAAATAGGTGTATTGGTTTTATGCGGAAAGTTTTCGGCAAACGGTATCATTAAAATTATATTTTCCATTAGGAAATGTAATTTTCGATACATGCTATTTTCACATAATATGGACTCATTCGCTTTTGTTGATTTTTCGAGAATAGCATGAGGATAATGCTGATGAATATCTTGAGACAAGAGACGCGCCGATAAATAACGCTTCTTTCACAGAAGTGACAGATCCAGAATCTTCATAAAGGAGAGACCCATTTACACAAACGGGCGATAGATATTTAAATAAAGGTCTTAAATTGTTCATTATTTCTATTATCATTCCATATTTTTAAATTGCTAACCATTAGAATTTGTTTTTGTGTTGTGGTGGGTCGCAAGTTAAAGTTAGTTGCATAACGGCTCATTTGTTGGATCTATATATTATCCAAAAGTGTAGCGATTTCGTCGCCCTACACTGTCATCGGTTCAGTGGATGATGAGAATGGCTTAAAAGGAATGAAATAAAATTTAATAAAGTATACTATATGCCGAGTCGTTAAAGAACAAAAAGAAAACTGAAGACGCTATTATTTGGTATGCGTTGTAAGAATTTCTTTGTTTAAATTTGGATAAGATTTAATACATATGATCTGATTGGTGAATAATGTACTTGCTTCTAACAGTGATAGTTTTAAATTCTGCATGACGATAGGCCACGAATAAGCAGTACAATAACTCACGAAATTTGAATTTTTGGAGTAATTGTACTCTTAAGAACATAATGGACTAGAATACTATATATCGTGTTAAAGTGGTACAAAGCTAACTCCTTGAGGAACCCATTGAGAGCGCTGAATGTATACTTCCATTGCGTTAACTTTCAAACCTGATTTTTGAATGCTTAACCCATTATTTCTGAAAATGAGGAGCACGTGAATTTTAACCACGTTGGCTCTCAGCCTAGCGTAGGATAGCATATTTTGTAAAGAACAATTTACTTTCCTTGGTGCGAACTTATAATTAATACTCTACTTGTGGAATCATGCCGTGGAAGTGATTTTTCCTACTACACGGAATTATCAAAGCGAGGAAAGTGAAGTGACGACATAGAGATGGCAGACCAGCTGGCCTTGCTCGCTATAGGTATTCATCTGCTGTGCTCCCATCCGTGACGAATGAAACTAGGTCTCTGGCAAATTAAGTTACAGCTTCTCCCCTTTTTTTTCTCCTGTCAACACTTTTCTCGTACACCTTCTACCTCTCTGTTACATTGGTCAAATGAATTAAAATGCCAAGGTTTAAACTCTACAAGTTCAAAATTCCATTCAAACGCAATCTTAAATTAAAAAGCTATTTCCATAAACTTCAAAACTCCATCTTTGTTCAGGAGATGATTTCCGGTGCAACCCTGAAGAATCCTCTTTAAGAAGCAGAACTCTTAGCTTTGCAGAGCAGCAAATATGTGTGACAACTTGTAATTTTAACAGAGTTGCATCGAACGTACAACGCGTGGATTAGACATGTAAAAAAATAACGAAAGTGGTGAAACCAAAAAATAATGCAGAAATTATTTGACATGTATTTGCGTGTCTTAATTTTTTAGGGATGGGGATTCTCCGTCCCCACAAAGCTAACATGCTTTTAAACCGCTTTCATGTCTAAATACCTTTTGAACATTCGAACTTATACCGCGAGTTATCACACCACAATGAAAACAGGAGTCACACAATAAAAATAGACGTAGACATTCAATTTTGTGATCCATGAATCGACTTCACCGTGTTGTTTGCTCCATTATACTAATGTTTCCTCGGTTTTTCATTTTCTCTCCTTAGTTTCCCCTGTACTCCCCTCCATATTTTTGCAAAGAAGAGAAACTTACGCTCGCCTGGAGGTTTGTAAATGGTGAACAAGTGGTTTCGGGTGCTTGAGGAGTGTTTATGATTAAAATGGGAGAGATTGAGTTAGGAATAAGTGGGCTGTGAAAGAATTTAAATTGCTTGCACGGGCAATAAACAAGGATGGAAGAGGTGTGCTACGCAGGTTTGATCACGTCGAGAGAATGCACCTTCGAAAATATGCGCAGGCAGCGGAGTGATGTTTTCTATCCAGGCTACCTGTTACAACCTTTTTCTAATTGGTTCAATGAGTCATTGTACACGACCAGAAAGATATTTTTAGGATAGTAATGTCGAGTAGAAGATAATGGGAGCAGAGCTTCCTTCAAGAGGCCAAATCCTTCGCTGGTTATTACAGTACATACATTCTTGGTGACGAACGTAGGGTGGAGTTGGCACAGGGACCTCCTCTTTTGGCCTCGGACCCAGATCAACCACAATTACTATATTTTATTTTTTATTTAGTGCTGTATAGTTTGAGGTAGATTTTGGACGGACACAAACTGTGAAGTTTTACTTTTTTTAGACTTGCCTTACAAAGAAAAAAACCTGACACCTCACACTACAGTAGACGCTTCTTCAATTGCACATACATTCTATCTCCCCTCATTTCCTCCAACTATTCATCCCTTCTTCACTTGCCAACCCTTTTCCCCTCTATCACAATCTTCAGGATATCTGTTCCAATCAAAATGTAACTGCATCCATCCTTTCCTCTTTCTTCGGATTCCTCTCAACAACCACTACCATACGTCCATTTTACCTTTTCCATCCTTCCACATACCCACATCTCACAAGCCTCCAATCTACGCCTATCATCTTGATTCAACGACCAAGTTTCCGGGTTGTAAAAAATCATACACAATAACAAATATTTGAGTAGTCTTGTATTCTATTGCTGATCTAATTCTGTGCCAGTCATCAAACTCTTCGAAAAAGTCTCAAAACCTCAAGTGGGAGACCTTTGCAAATGCTGCATCTTGTTGGGGCGCCGTGGAAGTTTAGTTCTCCACACTCTTAGCTGTTTCAGCTCCGATGTGAGAATCAAATTCATAAAAGTTTGTGAGCGTACCTGTAGATCTAAGGATGCTATGATTTCTTCGGCAGCGGTGAATACCTCCGCTAATTATATTCGCCACCTTGGAGATTGAAGTAGTATTTTGGCACTTGCGTTTGTGGATGTGAGGACGCAAAAGGTAGTTGCTCTGTGGCAAGGCGCAAATTTCAGTAACTTAAATGAGAAGCCCATTAAAGCCTATTGATGCTTTGGACTGGTCACACAGATATATTGATTATATGAATCATCATTCTTCAAAACTGTTTGAAAGATAGAGGACAATATTGTTAGGGGTTGACCCCTCTTTTGGAGGTGGACATGATGAATGTAACGACTTTAATTCTTAAAATTATGCCAATGATATTGCTGAAAGTGTGCTAATCACTGTTGAATCAAACAGAGGCCTTCGATTGGCATAGGATGAGAGAGCTGGTCTGGTTCTACAAGAACTGGTCTTATTAAGCTGTAGGAGAATGCTGGAAAAAGTATTAGTATGCGTATAGTAAGTTTATATATTTAAAAATTGTTTCGAATATGGAATTCAAGGCAATTTATGGGTAGTAAGCGAAAAAGAAATGGACAGAAAACGGTTTTGGCGGAGTTCTGCTTTACGTATAGGATAAACCTGTACCCTGTAAATGGTCACATCATATATCAAATTCATTCCATTTAAAAAATAAATTTCATTTGCCCTCACGTTTATAGCCTCCTAACAAATGCATTGGGGGGGAATTATTTATTATTTTTCTTGTTTTAATCTATCAAAGATAAAGCAAAATTACTCTACACGCATGTGTACCATTTGGGAGTGTATTCTACGTTGATACATTATATTATTATATATACCTACATGAATGCGTTTGGGATTGAATAATAAAGTATTTAGACTTGCTTTAATTTCATTTTTGTGCAAAAGACCAAACATTTGGTCCATGGCATGAATAACAGGTATAATCTTGATTTACCAGGAGTGACTTTTCAAATTGCAGCAGCCAAGCGAGCATATACATTTGTTGGAGCTCATTCCTTAAAGGTTCGCAAAAAACTGCTTTAAGTAGTTGAAGAAAAAAGAAACAGAATGCAAATTCAAAGCAAAAACTTAACACTTGCATTCTCACGTGAACTGCGTAAAGAACTCGTTATTAAAATATGCACTGACACCGAAACGCACACTTTGGTAGCTTTTTCTCAACCTGTGACCACGATTTACTGGTTGTTTGGTAGTGGGTAGGGAGCGAAAATGATGGGCGTCAGGGTTCTCTCTAGAGGTGCCGAGATTCCACCTTCGCAGTCGCAAATATTTCCGCTTTACTTATGCCTCCAAGCAAGCGCCTGCCTATGCAGACGCACACCTACGACTTGTTATGGAGGGAGGCGGGGGATTCCTTCGGCTCAGATTTCATGGGAACTCGTTTCCTAACCGTTTTCTTTTTCATTGTCTCTCTGTCCTTTCCTCTTCCCCTTCGTCTTCCTTCAAGACCACAGATCTCTTCCTCCGCTCTAATAAATTCATGACGGTTATGTTTTCTCCGTCACCGACATTACCCAAGAACAGACAATGCTTCACGAGGATTCTTTCAAATGACTAACCTTTTGTTTCAAATAATGACTTAAATATACAAAATTACACTATAATGGATCAGCTGCTATGGCTTGGGACTAATTAACTTAATTAGCAAATTACTGTTTATGCAACTAACTTTATGGAATATAAATTATTTTATTTTCTCATTTCTTTCTCTTGATCCAAATACGACCTTCCCAAAATACTAGATCTTAATCTTCTTCAAGGTCGTTCCACCCATCTTTTTACTTTCTGTTACCATTTCGAACTCTGCCTTACGTAGAATATGACTAAAAGGCCTCGTAAAAATCGTTTTCATAAAAAAATACCAGATTTTCCACGATTGTTAAAATAGCTGTGATTTGATATGATGTAATCAGAGGGGAAATGAAAGCTTTGATAAATAACTTATTTCATGCAAAACATTCAATAATTTCCATTGCAGGCGTTTAATGTTCAATTTGATTCCATTGTATCAAAATTGTTTGCCTCGTACATTGTGTCAAGACCATCGTTTCAATATTAAAAGTAATTTGCAAAAAAACTTGAATCTATTTTGACGAATGTTGTGTGCCAGGAAACTTCGCTAAGGATAGTTTTAAAATAGCTTTGAGTTTAAATATTCGTCAGTAGGATGGGAGAAAAATTCTTTAGACACACGTACAAATTAAGAAATTATAAATCGAATACATTTTAAGTATTTATTTGAAGCTTTTAAATTTGAGCATCGCTAAATTCATTTTGCGCTTGGTTTTGAACATTCAATCTAAATATATTTTGTTTTTCCATTCAACTTTCATTACTTTTCTGAATTTACTTAGAGTGACACCAAAATGGTTTTTTCAATATTGTGGTGTTCGTCGCACCTTCAATAAAAGCGAATTTCACAAAATTTCAGTGCAATGTTAAAATTATTACGACGCTCGCTCAATAGTTTCGTGGTTTATACGAGGCATGTTCATAAGTAAGGCCCGTTTGGTCACAGGAAAAAATATCTCATATGAAACACATTTTATTGGCACTTTTAGTTAGCTACAAGCCTACTTCACTTATCTACATAATCGCCGTTCACTTCTAAGCATTTTTCGTACCGCTGCACCAGCTTCTTTAACCCCTCTGCATAGAAACTCGCCGCCTGAGGGTTGAACCAATCGACAACGCCATTCTTGAGTTCCTCTTCGGTTTCGAAACGTTGTCCACCGAACCACTGTTTCAAGTGCAAGAAGAGGAAGTAGTCGCTGGGTGTAAGGTCAGGACTGTACGGTGGGTGGTTTAAAGAGTTCCCAACGACCCAAAAACTCTCGTCCACTGGACATTCTTTGCTCTTTGTGGTGGTCGGTGAGCATTTTCGGTACCCACCTTGCACGCAATGTGTGGTATCCGAGGTTTTCCGTAACGATATTGTAGACAGTAGTGCGTCCAAGTTGAGAAAATTGGTCAGCCAGGCCATTAATTGTCAATCGACGATCACATCGCAGTTTTTGTTCCACTTGAGAAACAATTTCATCGGTCAGAATACTGGGCCTGCCACTTTGCTCTTCGTTATAGACATTTGTTCGTCCATTTTTAAAATCACAGCAGCATTGTCTAACCTTTCCTTCACTCATAACTGTAGGTTTATACACTAGGCATAATTCCCGATGTATTTCAGCAGCCGACAATCCTTTTGCATACAAGAATCGTATGACAGAACGCACTTCACAGCTTTATCACCATCATCAGACTCGTTATATGCAACTTACAAGGACTTGTAGACTGACTCTCAGCTAGGAGAAACGGGTCTCAGGTCTCCAATGATTTTTTGTGTCCAATTCGCTCACTTTGCTCAATGAAGTGGGCGTGGCAAGTCTCGCAGAGAAATTACGTGGAATGTCTTCTTTTATATTTCACCTGCAAGCGTTCTCTACTTTCCCGCCATGTACACTAATTCTTCGATGAACCACAGGTAGGAGGAACCACTGGGAGGAGTCAATTTTCTCCCCCTTGCACTTCCAGCGCTTTTTAAGCGAAAACTTAATGCATTAATAATTATATTATTTGTCCTCTGGCATACTTAAACGTATAGAATACTCACATGAACAGAACAGAAAATACAAGGTTAGGAAGACAAACAACGGAAAAAACACTAAACTATCTCAAAATTTTCATTTCCATAACATTCAGTCATAGAGCCAATAACATTGTTTGATGAGACAATTACTTAGTTTAATCCTAAATAGCCTTTCTGCTGTCACGTTCCTTATTTCACTTGGAAGATGATTTTATGCATGGTTGTAAACTCAAAGCTTTTTCCATAACTTTTATCTAAAGATAATACTATATTTTTCGCTAATTAACCTTGGTTACATTTAATTTATTTTTAAAATATATAATTGATTTTTTAAATATTTTATTTCCCATTACTGTTCTCAGTGTTACTTTAATTTGAGATATTCCAGACTGTTGGACTGGCCAGGCACTTTGGCTGATATCGTGTACCCCACACTCTGGAGGTGGGTTTCGGTCGCCGACCCAAACCTCACCTCGTCTCCTTCACCTTCACTTGCCTTTGTCGGTTCTGGCTCTGGGTGTTGGGAGAGATTCGAACTCCAAATGAAAGAGCAGGGAGGGAAAGAGAGACATCGCCGGCGGGCGGCGTTCGGGCGGGGGAGTGTCGGGGGAGGGGCAGCGGCGCGAGAGGCGATGCGATCGGGGAAGAGAGTCGTGGAAAGCCTCGGGGAGTGCAGATGTGGAGCAGATTAGTCGCGTGAATGCAGGTTCTCCGCGCTAATACATTTTCCCTCTGCCACCGAAGACTCCTCTGGTGAGCTCATAAATTTGCAGCCGGCGTAGTTTAATTCCGAGAGGGAGTAAATATTTAGGATCCCGGGACGAGATATTTCCACCACCGGCTGAGAAAAAACATTTGACCAATACCGCTTAAAATTAAAGGAGATGGTATTCTGTCAAACAGCATAAACACGACTTGTTCGTGGAAGTTCGCGCAATCAAAAGAATAGAAGAAAAAAACTAAGTCATTGATGTTAATGGAAGGCAAATTCATTCTATCCCCTTCGCAGATGATAAATTAATAATCGCGGACCATGAAAAAAATAAGATGGTAAAAGACCTGTATAAAACCATAGGAGATTTTAAACAGAAAATAAACAAGATTAAGCACAAAATGGCGATAAAAAGGAAAATGTAAAGACTAAAATAAAACTAGACAATACCATTTTGGATTAGGTTAAAAATGTTTGCTTCTTGAGATCATTGATAACGAAAGTAAATGCGAGATAGAGATAAAAAGAAAAATATTCCTGGCTAAGAAAGGAAAAACAAAAATAAATTATTCATGAAAATTCCTAAAAGCATCCAGGCCAGAAAAATGTACTCAAAAACGTTAACGTCAAAAGCGTATTAACTTGCAGGCGTGAGGCATGGACCATCAAGGAAGCGGAAAAAATAGGCTTGGGGCAATGGAAACGTAGGTGAAGGGCAAGCCAAGTTGATAGAAAAAGCAATGAAAAAGTTCTAAAAGAATTGAAAGAAAATTGATTGATTAAGAAAAAGATACGACACAGGAGGGAAAGCTGATTAGACGCGCACATTTCCGTAATCAATTCTTAAAAAATATATATTCGAAAGAAAAGAGATAGGGGAGGAACCAAGGGATGCCCCAGAGGCGAATTGATCCAAATCATGGAGAGGGAGATGGAATACCCTCCGTATGGCAGCTTGAAAGAAGCAGGGATAGAGAGAGAGAGAGACGTAACTATTTTGATAAGGACTTTTTGTCGTTTACTGTGCCACTAGATATTTTTATAGATTAAATCTACTTTTAAATTTAATATGAAATTTACTGTGCCATGTACACGTACACATTAAAAATATATTTTAACTGTTATCCATAAATCATTTAAAATTTATCATAAGGTACATGATATAAACCATAAACACTGCAATAGCAATGGTAGAGCTTACCCAATGCCCAACGGCGCGGCACGTGAAATTCGCGCATAGACACAGTAGAGGGGCCAGCCCCTTTCCCTGTGTCGGCTGTTGTTTATCAGGAAGATCAGGTACCCGATCTGGTAACCAGTTTGGGTGGAGTTGAGGGTGTTCAGAGAGGCGTTCCCGGGATTTGAACCCGGCCCCCCGCGCGCTAACGCTCTACCCCTGGACTACCGCGACCCACTTAATAGAAGATATACGTGTATTATATTCAAGGAATTAAGCATTCTTTCGTTCACTCTCACATTCTTCTCCACTTCTGTCTCTCTTATTTCTCAATCTTTTGTCTCTATTCCGCGTCATGTCTACTGCGTCCTTGACTCTCCGGTGACCTGAATAGGCCCTCCGGGGGCAAAATTAGCAACAAAAATGGTCCAAGGCAGAGAAGACCTGCTGGAGGGCCTGTGATCACATCACCCCCACGCAAAAATAGGCTGGAGATTTCCTTTGGAAACTGTCCCAGTAGAAAATCCAATCAGATTTCACAGAATTAGTTAAATAATAAAATACAGACGGAAAGACATACAAAATATCAATCATCGTCTTAAATAGGCATATGAAATATTCTCAAAAATATTCCATTTGAATCAGACCCTTTCTCGTCTTTGCATAAACTTAAATGGGAATTCGTTGACTTTGGGGACGGGAGTTGTTTCCGGTAATTCGCAGTTATGATTGTAAATTACACTTGCACATTTTTTTGTCATTGGCGAAAGGCTGACCTCATTCAAAATAAAATATTTGACAGTCCGTCAAAAATATCACGTCCTTCGATTTTTACGCGACATAATTCTATTAAATGGGAGCACAGAAGATTCACGATGTGAAGAAAGGAATAAACTCCACCAGTGCACATTTTATATTTATAGAAGTAACACATTGCCCGCGTTTGTCCACGGGCATGAAGTAAAAGGAGGAGGATTTCATCATCGTTATCTCACCAAAACATTGAGAGGTCCCGGGACCTCTTAACGAAATTGAAAAGATTTATGGATTTATTTTTAAAATTATTTTTTGGTGCTCTAGAGATGAGATTCGCCCCTTTGATATCCAGCGCATGTTCCCCACCGCTCGAGAGCCAGCCTCCCTCCAACACTGTGTAAACAAGGCGCGTCTCATATGCCCCTCGGATGGCGATCCCAGCGGGCGACGCCGGATCACCCGCCGCGGAGCAGAGGGCGAGCAGGGGTGTGTGACGAAACGGTGTCGTCGACTTGGGACTATCCGGCGGGTCATATCTTTGGACTCGCTCTCGAAATGCTTGGGGAAGTTGCTTCTCTTTTCGATTCTTTTCCCTCTCTCTCTCTCCCTCCCCCACATCTCTTTCTCTCTCTCCCAATCCCTCTCACCCACACTTGCGAATCATCCACCTCCCTTTGCCAAGATGGACAGCGCCTCTGTGTCGCGGGCCGAAGGAAGCTCTCACGAGTTGTGCAAATGATTGAGAGGGGTATGGGAGGCCGGGGAACTTTGGAAACGTAAGGGGAAGGGAGATGAGTTGGTTGGGGGTAGGGTGGAGGGGGGTCAGCCGGAAGAGATTCTTCAAATTTGTTTTCGTTTCAATGAAATACATGTGTCTCCCTTTTGCCTTCTTGGAAACTCATCCAAATTTAAAATGGCCGACCACGCAGCGAACGGACGCTGCTGTTGCAGGACTTAACCTGATTTAGTAGCCCTCGACTAGGAGGCCTCTCACACCTCCTTCCCCCTCTTTTTGTCAGCTCCGTTTAGATGGCGGGGATAGGGCGAAGCTCCAAACATATGGGCATAGCGAAACTGAAGTGATGGGAAATTAAAACATAATTTACGACGGAATGGGGGAAAGGGAGGAACCGCAACATGGAACCATTTATTGCTAAAGCTATAAAAAGTGAAAAAAAAACAAGTTTCAAACAAAACTCAGAATCACTAATGATGAACAAATTGTTTCATAGAAAAGAATACCCATGCAATAGAAGGTAATCTACTACAGGAAAATCAACTCACCACAAACAACACAACTCTGAAATTGAGGAAACAGCGCTTTCCGAAAGGCACTCTCCTACCAAAATCTTAATTTTTGCAATTTTCTAATAACTTATCTGGTTCACTGTTCGGAATGTCTTTCTGGGTATTTTCCTATGCTGCATGTATAACTTTTGACGACTAAAACATTTACCCATTTTCGAATCCTATGTTGGGTCAGCGTTTACTCTTCTTATTCAGCTAGGTATTAACTTTTCAACTGTCGAAATTAAGGAAGTTTCCATGTCCCATATCGCGTGCGTGACTAAATTCTTTGACTTTTATGAATCGGTCCGTTAACTCATGTCTTATTTTATAAAATGATTGGTCCTGTTGAATAGGTGGATTTACCTTTTTCGGATTTGACTCTTTTCTACACTAAAGGAGAGTTTAGGGTGTACAACTCAGTGATCACAAATTATTTCGGTGGTACCTACATAAAAACCCAGTACCTACTTGTATGATAATAAGAGTAAACTGGTGCTTGGTATTCGTACGCTTAAGGTACGCAATATTTTAACCGTTTGTCGCTAAATGTCAGCTCAGTGAACCTGAGCTGGAATTTCATCCCGAATTTGTATTTATCAAATATTTTTAATCATGTTCCTTAGTTATGCACTCAGCTATTTAAGAATATTGCCTGGTATTGTCGATGTGTTGAGAAATATTATTTTGTGGTAATCAATTTCCTCATGTTACATCAGAATTTCTTCTTCTTGACATTCTCTCGAAAATTTACACTCATGGTCATACTTTCACTCATTAGTCATAAACAACCTAGAAGAAGTTTTACTAGGCTGACTTACTCATTCTTCCCTCCCCTCGGTCACTCATATCAGTAAGAATTGCTATGGAAAATGGTGCATTAAATGGGAAAGTAAGCAAATTGCATTTGCTCACGAAAGCACATTTATTAACTTCCTAAGTCATAGTACCGCATGAGGTTAAACACCTCAGCTAATCCTTTTGAATTGGCAAACTTAGTAATGGTCCCAAGAATAACTACCGAGAACACGGGTTCCCATAAGTCCTACTTTGTGGTCAATTAAACTAATTTTTAACGGTATTATTCCATATTACTTTGTGTAAACTTTTTAATCCACTTGAAAGGGGACCGTTGGTCACTGCACTTCAAAATGACAGTACACAAAGTCTTAGATAAAAAATCACATTCAGGAATCCATAAAAACCTATTTCTTTTGCTCATTCCATGTCAGCGTAATCAATGCTAAGCTCATCTTGTCCAAGCCCCCTTTTTTCGGGATAATTTGAAATATTCGCCATCTAATAGAATGTGCAGAAACAGGATTTTCATATATTGGGTAGTTTCACTACATAACTCTCAAATTTCTCCTCACCCAGGCTTCTAATTTCACTAAGAAATAAAACTAATAGCTATTGATCTTTTTATTAGCTCAAATGAGAGTATTTTAAGTACGGAAAAAAGTTAACAGTCAGTAAACTTTAATTTGTTTTGAGTGCTTTTCCGTTCTTGTTCCATAGGTATTTCTGCCAGTTTGTCTGCGTCTGCAGTCAATTGTCAGGTTTCTCTTAATCTAATGGTCAGAGGTCTGCAATTTATTTATTATTAATATAAACCGCTGTCTTTTCCTTCATTTCTTACTTTTTTTACTGTCCGTACGAAGGTTTCCGCGGCGTTGAATTGGTTATCTCTGCATTTCCGGGTTCTTCATCCGCGTTGGTTGTATTTTGGTGTTGACAGTTTCGCCGGCCATCCTGACTGCGTCTTCAGGTCGAAGGTATTTTTCGGTGCTTTCTTTTCCGCTTTATATAGGGCTAGTAGTCAAGCACCGCACTCTGATTGGATAGTCCTTTTCCAAGCACTCTTTAATGGATATCCATCGTCCCTGGTGATATTTCGTGGTCTTTTTAGGACTGTAAGTGCCTTGCGGATTTGCCGGACAAGCGCTATTTCCCTCGGCAAATCTGCGAGGCCCTTGAAATCATAAAAATACCACGAAATATCAACGGGGACGATGATCCATTTAGTTATTGTCTTTCACTAAAACATTTGAGTGTGTTCAGCATAAGACAAAAAATATTTATGTTCTGCAATGAGTGTGACTTTTCATAGTGCGCAGTGACTCTAATATATTAGTTGGATTTCCTTGATCTGGAAATTCTTGTAAACAACTAGATATTTCTTGAAAAGTGCCAAATAGTTTACCTATCGTGTATAAGGGCAAATTTAAGTACATTCCTCAGTCTTTGAATTGTAAGAAAAACTGAGAGTAAGTAGAGAGAGAAAGTAATAAACATTATACATGTGTAGTGCAGTCACTAAGAAATTTACTTCTGGCTAAGGGCGATAAGATTTCAATGTGTCCTATTGTCTTTCATTTCAGAGCAATATAAGCACTGAAAACAAATGAGGAAGTACTGGATATGGTGGGTGAGGAGAGGGATTTGTTGAGAGCTATCCTATGGAGGCAGGAAAGATGGATGAAAGGCGTTTGAGCGGTAGTGGGATGTTAAAGAAGGTAATAGAGGGGAGAATGTTAGGCAAACGAGGAAAGGGCAGGAAGAGGATAGGGATGTTGGACGGGATGAAGGGAGGAAGGAAGTACATAGAGATGAAGAGGGACCTGATGTAGAGTAGGTCCTGGATTGGGTTTTGTTTGGAGTCACAAAATATTTATTTGATAGTTTTGTCCATCGAAAAACCTACCTTAACCGATAGATTACCTAATAAAATAAGCACTGAAGCGGTGATGAAAATTGGAATAGGAAGATGAGGGAATTTTTCTATCAAAGAGTGAGTACTCTTTTTCTGAGAATGTGAACCTGCCACGGAAGTTTTTCACCGCTTCATTATTTATCATTTGGTAAATTTTACCACTTTTCGCAAAACCTCATTGACAACTGATGCAGAGGAGTTAAGGTTATAAAAAACGTCGATACCAGACAAAAATGGAAAAAAATTAGATGTTAATTACAATCTTAATGGATATTTTAATACTCATTTTATCTCCAAAACCGTTTTCAGGGATAGCAAAACCAGGAAATTATCCCTATAGAATATTTTGCGTTGGAATGGTCGAATTCATGGGTTACCAGCATTCGTATTAAATGCTAAGGGATGAAAATTACGGTGCTGTGATTGCAATTCTTTCAAATGGCGTAGTTAATCAGTCAATGCAGTATTTTAGTGAAACACCACCAGCACTAATAAAAAGAGACGTTTCAGGCGTGATATGGTGGAATATCATGATTAATTAAAATTGGCAATTTTTCACAAAATAAATTTTTTTATCAATACGACCAGTTTCGATGTAACTACATCATCTTCTGGACCAGAAGATAATGTAGTTACATCGAACCGGTCGACCTTCTGGACCAGAAGATAATGTAGTTACATCGAAACCGGTCGTATTAATAAAAAAATTTATTTTGTGGAAATTTGTCAATTTTAATTAACCACCAGTACTGCCTGTACCGGACCTGTGTCCTTACATATTTGCATACTTGTGGGATGAAGGGATTTTGGAATGAGTGTACACGCCACTGTGGGGATAGTTTTGCACGTTTGTGTTGATTTTGCATGTGGTTTTGTTCCTTTTTACGGGTGATCACCTAACACCCCCCGCCACACGCCCTTGCGGCGGCTTGCTGGGGTATTATGTAGATGTACTACTACGCTTCTTTGTTGAGTTTCCTCCTCGGCTTGCATTCCATGTGGTGCCATTTTCACTTTTAAATCCGATATAGAAGTTTATTTAGTGTTGAGTCTCCTTTATCTAAATTGTCATTCATGTTTTGGAGCATAAAGTTGCGGGTGTGTTTTTTATTTGTTTCAAATATGATTCATTGATAGTTTTTTTATTTTATGATGGTTGATGGTCAAAGCATGACGAGTCCACCTTAGGAGAGAATGGTGGTATTCCGTGCACCACGGAGTGCTTATCCATGTGAAAACGTCTTCTGCCATCGATATATACGACTCTTATGATGAGAGTGATGAAAATTTACCGATATTCTTTGACTGATAACAAATGGTAGATATCCCTGACATCGCCCCCGTCAAGCTTCAAGACCATTTACAAGAGAGTCAGCAGCCATAAATCTGAGAAGGGTTGGGGTTTCTTGTGGTTCGAATAGGCAACCTATTCATGGACAATGGCACAATTGGTCGAAGCGTCATCACTTAATCGTAATCAGATCCAATTCCATCGTGAACGGGGTTATGGGATCAACGCTCGCGCTACATCTGATGATACGTCTACCTTTGCCCATAAGCCTCGCACCCCATTACTTTTTAACTTTATCTCTCCTCAGTCGACGGTATTTTGAAGTGTCAAGATTCTCCCGCGGAGATACATCGATAGTACACATATCTGTCGATTCATCTCAACATCCATGTTAAACCTTCTCACAAGGGATACTGGTGATACTTATCGTGTTGATATATTAGTGTGTTGATATATGGCTTAAACACCGCATTTATTTTAATTCTTTACTTGTTTAAGCAGCGATCATATTTCGTCCTAATGGAGCGTTCGACTCCGATAATTTTACATTATACTTACACCATCTTGTATGATTACAGCAGAAACACCTGAATAATTCCGTGAAGAATTTTTTTAGAAAATTACATTACTATTAATGAATATTCAACACGTGTGAAACGTAGGCTTATAACCCCTGGGAGAGAGTGGTTTCAACAGTTTAAAATATTCTGGAAAAATGGAAAAATCCTTTTCTGTATTCGATTGCACCCACCCATGCTCGAGTGTCTGCGAACTAGGCTTAAAAAAAAATGTGTTGCCTTCATTACTCATTGGGTACCACTCAACTAATAGTTTGGACCAAAGGAATGGACAAAGAATTGGGATGGTACTGTGGGTAGCGTATAGGTTTCCCACCGAGAGGGTCCCGGTTCAAATCCTGGAGACAACAAATATTTCAGTGGTATTCCGTTCCCTACTTAAGGTGCTTTGTGGAGAGCACTTTGAGTGGGTACGACGTCCGTCGGATGGGACGTTAAACTGCGGACCCCTTGGCGTCCGCTGAGTAGGCTGATACCGGGTTTCTCTCCCCCCTTCCTTTCCCATTCATCCCTAATGCCGAAAATGACCTTAGCTGTCGGTCGCCTGCCATAAAAACTACTACTGAGTATGGGGATAGGGATTTAAATGAAATGAGTGGGATAGGATATGCGACAAAGAGATGAAAGGAAGAAACTTAAGGTATACATACTTCCTTTCCTTGCTTATAACGAGACTTCTGCCACAGATTTCAGCGGATGAGTACCTGAATGATAGGGCGAATGCTTCCGACGAAGTGTGCCGGAATTTCCGCTATTTCTTGCAAAATACGCCCACAAAAAAAAAGACGCAGAAAAACAAATTTCCCCCAGCGTTGCGCCAGAAATAATTGTGAGAGAATTTCAAAACAAACCGCTGGATGAACCAGCCGACGACGCAAATTCCATTCACAAATACAATACAAATATTCATATAATACAAATTCTTCCACCAATTATCATTTCTACCAACCTCCAGCCATTCTAAATAGCAATATTTGAAATTCTCTTCTTCTTTCTTTTCGCAATAAAAATGTTCACAGTAATATCATCATCGTTGTGGAAAATTAAGTGACGGAAAAATGAACGAGAAATACTATTTCTCGTTGGTTTGATCCTATATAGAACATGTAGAGAATATTTGGAGCCCATCTTTAAAATAATTGGTTCAAGAATTTTATTATATGCACAGGAATAAATGCCTGGTCCATGATAACCGCTAAAATTGTCTGCGAATGGAGCATTATGTGGTTTAGTGTAGATAGAGGTTGGGCCACATAAGTAATGTTCCACACGAATCCAGTCAGACTCGAAAGACACATTAGGAACATTAAATGCTGCGAAAACCGACGAACTAAGGTCATAATATAACATTAGTGGGATAACCTGTTGGACTGAAGGATTCGCTCTGTACTAACTCAAGCTAGAGAGAGAGGGAAGTACTAAACATGACTACATTTACATTATGCACCGCAAGCCGCCCCAAGGAGGAGTGGTGAGGGGGTATTAGGGCACCAGCCACACATGCAGAAAAATTAGTTTATACATTCTCTTGAATATGTGCTCGTACATTGTGTAATATTTGTTGTGTTGGACTAATTCATTAAATGTTAGTATTTAAGTTAATTTAATTTTTCCGGACTCGATTTTGTTACGGCTGCGTATCTTAGAAGGGTAGAATTAGTACTTGAATCAGTGACGGTATCTCACTAGTTTTATCCCGGTGGTCGAGTCTACCAATATAATTTGATGTCCTAATAATTCCTAATCGTCGAAATAAAACGTAGGTGTCGTGTACCTTTCTAAAAACACCTCATCTTACCTATTCTCTTTGAGTATCGATTTCGACTAACATTGCTAAAAATCCATAAATTTAACTTTATAAGATATATATATATATATAATATATATATATATATAATATATATATATATATATATATATATATATTATATATTTTTTCAAATATATATACTCTTTTATAATATATTATTTTTTATGCATTATTTTATGCATTTTTATATGCACTTATTTTATGTTGACGATTGATTTTGGGAAAATAAATATCGCACATGTTTATACCCATTATACCAAATGCGTTTAGTCCGAAAGAACGTTTTGCTGAGGCTGGCAAATGAACTCAAAGAGGCAGGATTGTATTTCTTTCTGATTAATGGAGAGATTGAACCGAGAAAGTTGATTTTGTGTTACCTAGATTCGATTCTCGGAAGTGAGGGAATATTCCAAAGTCCTTATTGTCGTGGGTATGGAGAACACGAGTACATTGTTCGGATAATGGGACGGGACATTAATTCGTGACACCATAAAGTCTTTCATTAAGGTTATGGGATGCCTAAGAGGGGCTTGTATTCGCTCTATTCTCGCCACCGTTTTCTATTGGTATACTGCGGCTGAGCGGTGGCAACAAATTGAGCACATACACAAAATAGACCAACTCTACTCGAAAGAAGTTTTAAATGGCAGGATGGCAGTACGTTGAAGATGATTATGGCATTCGAACTATCGAATTCCCCATTAGTTGCTCGTAGGCTGCAAATGACGGAGGGAATCTCCCCCCCCATTCTCCGTTCTCACCCTCTGCTCTTTCCTAATCACTTCTAACAACGGTTAATGTCGATATCATATATTGAACGCATATATTGAGATGCTATGTACGGCGCGGAAACGTGGTCACTGAAGCAGGAGGATAGACGTAGATTGGAGGCTTTTGAAATGAGGGTGTGGAGAAGAATGGAGAAAGTGAAATGGACCGAAAGGAAAACAAATGAGGAAGTACTGGGAATGGTGGGTGGGGAGAGGGGTTTGTTGAGAGAAATCCTATGGAGGCAGGAAAAATGGATGAAAGGCGTATTGAGCGGTAGTGGAATGTTGAAGAAGGTAATAGAGGGGAGAATGTTGGGCAAGCGAGGTAAGGGCAGGAACAGGATAGGGATGTCGGACGGGATGAAGGGAGGAAAGTAGTACACCGAGATGAAGAGGGATCTGATATAGATTAGTTTGATAGGTGGGGAGTCACAAAATGTTTATTTGATAGTTGTGTCCATCCAAAAACCTACCTTAAACGGTAGATTACCTAATAATAATATATTGAGATATCATATATTCAGTAGATATCATATATTGAGCGCAATCCACAACGCTACAGTAATGCAAACATACCGATCAATGGAAGAACTGACACGATCACCAGATTCCCAAAATAAGTAATTTACAGCAAAAACGAAGAAGCATCTCAACATATGCTTCTTTTTTTCCGTTTCTCCAGGAGGTACTTGAATGAAAGAATTCGTTGATAGATATATTTTGCTCTAGAGAAAGTCCCCCTGAACAAAGTACAAACATAGAAAGAGATAAAAATAAAGGGTGTTGAATACAGCGAAATGGGATTACAATCGACAATAGAACATAAAAAGGATACTAAAGACGTAAAGAAATAATTTACGAATTTTGAGGCAGCTTATTATAGCAGATGCAAAAGCAGTGCCAGAGAGAACATTATCAGCATGAATGGAACACTAATAGAAAGGCATAAAGAACTGGAAACAGCGGGAGAAATCTACATCTAAACTTGAAATTATTCTACCACTTCTGAGGAAGAATTAAACGGCAATGATGCGTAGAGTAGCATAATACGTGTACGTTTGGAGACTCAAGATTGAAGAGGCTGAAGTTATATTGAGAGCTTTCGAAATGTGGGTTTTCAGAAAGTTTGAAAGACTTTTTCGGAAAAAGAGGAAAAATCAATCTATGGATGTGATCTCCGAAGTCCACTTAGTCTTCGCATTGTGCTCGAGTATTTTTCTCTAATGCTGCGGTGACTTCCGGAGCATTTTCCGACTCGTTTGACTCGCGTTATTGCGAGTTTCTTCGGGAAGGAGCGAAGGAAAGCCCCTAAAGGCCCGAGGGAAATGTTTGAGCCAGAAAATTCTCCACGTGCAGCCGACCACGGAAGTCGCCACAGCATCCACGAATCTCCGCGAGAGCATACGATACAATTTTTTCCCATCGACGGTTCGATCGAGGCCAAAAATCGCTCGGATCTCCGATCGTTTTCATCCAGGTTGGGTTTCTTGAGGAGCCCTCGCCTCATTATTTGCCTGCGGAGGAGGAGAAGAGAAGGGCCGCGCGCGTGTGGGTGCATTCTCCCTTTACCCCCAAGTGATCGAGAAATCCAGCGCTTCTGAAGGAGGGTGGGCGGGAGAGGAGGGTCCGTCACGGAACATTGAGCTTGGGAACGAGAAATCCGAATGCCTAGACGTTGCCCACACCCACCTCACCCCTCGGGGGATCGTCGATCTTATCTCTCTCTTCACTCGTGAATCCGCCTCACAACCGATGAGCCCATCGCGACCCGGGAGGGAGAGACTTGTTTCGGGGGAGAAGATCCGCTCCCGCTCACGTCGCGCGGGCGAGAGGATGAGCGGCGTTCTCATCACGCGCGGCGCCGGGGGATCCGTGACAGCTCTGAAGGGGCACGTTCCGAGAGGCGCGAAGTGCCCGTCCCTGCACCTGCCGTTCCCCGCGGAGATGTCTCGTGCGGATTGGCGACGGGCGGGGGGAGGGCGTTGGGTGATGGCGGGTGGGAGGAAGGAGGGAATAGGCGAGACGCGTTCGACTCGCCTCCCACGCCCGTCTCCCCCTCTCCCCCTCCAACTCCTTCCTCCCTCCGTCCGACAGACTCCTTCCGCGGAATCTTAAAAAGAACATGGGGGTTGAATTTTGCTTTTTTTAACACAGTCCTCTCTATTCTTACGGCGAACTCTGAGAAGTTAAAGCGCAAACATCGGCGGCGTGACTGTATGCAAGAATATTTTGCAGGCCTTAGGCTTGCCTTCGCTAGAGGGGTCACGTGGATATGTAATGGAAAGGTAAAGAGGATAGATGTGCCTTACCGTTAGTTCAGCCACATTTAGAATGTAATTGTGCTGATAATTAATCTAAGAATCGGGTCTCTGTCGATTAGAATATGTAAGTTTTAATTAAAAGATTATATGAAGTCCAAAGAGTACGAATGTACATAATTTTTAGATTTGCTAGGGAGAAAATGGAATGTTAGTATCATCATTCACGTGGAATGAAATTCAGACGAAGAATAAATAAAATGATGGATGGGCATTTGAATTTACTCCTCGATATTGGGTGATTATTGGGGTGGGTTTCATGTATCAGTAGTTTACACCACCTAGTTAAGGCAGATTGCTAGTTACATATATACATTATAAAACACACATAAACATATATACACATACATATCTTTTTTTATATATCCCTCCCATAGATTACAGCCTTGACGTGGGGGAAGGGCTTTACGTTCCGATGACCTCTGAGTTCCGAAGAGCTCTGATGACGAGAGTAATGATAATTGCTCCTGGTAGGGTCACCCATTCCAGTTAGGTCGAAGGTTAGAAACCAGACGAAATGTTGCCCATGCAGCATGTTCCTCCGTAAGGCGGCTGCAAAGGCGTCTGACCCCAGTGGGGCGGCCATTGAGTAATGTTGTCAGGTTAAAAACACTATTGAGGAAGGCAACGGGAAACCACCTCAATTATCACTCCCAAGATTGCTACGATGGGCACAATAGAGAATATGAGTCCTGGCAACTGCGGGACTCGGCACAATCGGCCGTGTGTCGTGCCCGGCAGCGGGGTAGTCAAGGCTTCCGCGGTCATCATCCCACGAAACCCTTGCAGGGGAAAAATAGTAGCAGCAGGACAAAATACGCAGAAGAAGAAGATGGACTTAGAATAGGAACTTGGAATGTTAGGACAGTGTTGAGGAGAGGTAAATTAGAAAATATTAAGCGAGAGATGGAAAGAGGTAACATAGGTGTTTTAGGTCTCTGCAAGATGAGATGGAAGGATAGCCGGGATTGCTGGAGTGATAATTATAGAGTAATATACAGCAGCAGGGATGAGAGCCAACGAGGGGTTGCCGTAATATTAAATAAAGGGGCAGGAAGAAGCGTAGTCAACGTAGAGCAAGCAACTGATAGAATTTTACTCGTAGAGATTAAAGCAGAGCCAACAAACTTGGTCACTGTTCAGGTATACATGCCACCAAGCAACCACAAGGAGAAAGAAGTTGATAGGATGTACGATGAGTTAGAGGATATAATCGCGTGTGTTCCTGCAGGGAAACATTTGATAGTGATGGGGGATTAGAATTCGACGGTAGGCGAAGGAAGAGAGGGTGGTGAGGTAGGGGACTACGGTTTAGGCACTAGGGATGACTGCGGGGAGAAAGCAATTGAATTCTGCCGGAGACAGGGGTTAGTCATCACCAACACATGGTTTAGACACCACAAAAGGCGTAGTAATACATGTAAAATGCCAGGTGACTCATAAAGGTATCAGTTAGATTATATTATGGTTCGGCGCAGATTTAGGAACAGTGTGATAAATTCGCACAGCTTCCCGGGAGTGGAAGATGCAGACTCTTGGCCACTATTTAGTTGTTATGAAGGCGGCTCTATGGAAATGACTTTGGCCAGGAAGAATGCTTTCCTTGCGTGCTCAAGTGGTGTTTTTGCTTGACTTAAATCGCTGGCGGGCAACCGGCCGTTTATGCTCCGAAAGCGCTCTTAACTCAGGCGTTGGAAGGGTAGAGCGTACCATCTAACTAATTGCATACGTCGCGTCCCATTGTACTCTTCCATCACACACATTGCCTTCCCTAGCTATCTTTCTCTACCAACTCCGCATCCCATATTTGCCCGAGAGCGCTTTTGCGATCACCCCAGTGCCCACCACTGCTTTCTTCCTACGGGTTAACGATATCCTTTTTATTAAAGATCATTTACCATCGCAGCCACAAAAGAAAAATCGCTACAGATGTCAAGCAATAAAATACCATGGTATTATAAAAAAACGTAATTATATAGGCTTAAAGATAAGTATATTGAAATAAATATGCATTGTATCTCACTGTATTTTCTTTCTCGCACCTGGTGATTTTGAGTGCCATGTACTTAACGGTTAACATTTGTTTTTAATCATTTGTTGCCTCGTTAACAAGGGTAATTGCTCTAATTTACTATAGAATGTAAATTTTTTGTCCTAATTTTATTACATATGCCTTCATTGCGATTTGTAGGTTTTTGTTAGAATTTGTTCATAAATAATCAACAGGAAGGTTGGTTTGGATAGGCGAGGGGCACAGTGGCGGACCCATAATGTGGCTTCAATGCCCCGACAGGTCTTTTATGACACATTTCTTTTTTTTTATTTTCTCGGTTTCAATAATTGTTAAAAATTTTAGACATCCATAATGATAATATTATTATAACTCAGTGGATTCGTATAAAATCAATAGATGGCGCAGCATGCGTACAGCATCCGTACCTCTAATGTTCCGATCCTCTAATACTAAAATATTAGTAACACCCCTTCCTTTTCGAATATTCTTCGTAAAATATATATCCTTATGTATGTTATATATTTGTATGTATTCATTCGTGTGTATATACTCGCATGTACCTATATAAACACATGTATGGTTGAGGTCCTTCATTCCCCAGTGGAAGGTGGTTTGGGTACGGGAATTCGGTATACGTCTGTCATTTGTATATTACTCTGTATTTCCACTTTCCGCATAATACCCCGCAAGCCGCCGCAAGGGCGTGTGGCGGGGGGTGTTAGGTCGCCAACTGTAAAAGGGAACAAAGCCACATGCAAAATCAACACATATGCAAACCCATACTCACAATGGCGTATACATTCATGTATAAACCCTTTCAACTTATACAAATGAAACTATATATACTATCAACTAGCAAAAAAATTTCACCTTAGGATGCATTAAAAATTTATCTAATAACATGCAAGCTAGCATTTGAAAAGTAAGAAGCGAAATTCCACTACTACGTGGACATGCAACATACTACGATCTCCTCAAACGTTTTTGTTGACTAGCGATATACCGCTCCTTCGTTACAATTATTATTCCCAAAAATGAGACTTTATTAGAAGATATATGTATGCATGTATATATATATATATATATATACATACACACACAAACACACGAATATGTATCCGTGTGTTTGTGCGTCGCCGGAGAGCGTCAATTTCAAAGATATGTATATGTGTGTGTGTGAATATGAGAAAAATCTTTTCCTCTTCAGTCTTCAGGAATCATCACTTATGTAAAGCATCACTGCTGTAAGTGATAGGTTTCCCCTTTCACTTATAAAGTGAAAATGATAAATCACTTGTACATTGAAATACATTCGCCCCATTGACAACCTAATTGCTTATGTAATCGACACAGTATTAACCTTTGGATTTAATTCGCACTTCATCGATCGGGTCCTATATCTTGTATTTCCGAGTGAAAATACTAGCTGGAGCAACTTACACTTAACCTTCGGTGCCGTTTGGCAAAACCCCACATTCGTTTTCCTCAAGCCACTGCATTATATGCATGCATAATATGTATGATGACAGAGGCGAGCGATAATTATTCACCCATTGGCAAACATTCATTAGACCTCTCCATCACCATTGCGCTTCCGATCTCTTCGCTCGCCATTATTTTCCAACCTTTTCCGCAAACGAAGGGAGGGAGCGGAGTGAAATGCGTGTCAAGGCAACCTGTCTGAATGCTTAGTACAAATCGCACGTACGTACAATGTGCCTTAAGGATAAATAAAATTCGACCTGACAAAGATGTTGGTTCCATTTTTAGAGGGACATAGCGAAAATGGGATAACATTTACCGTGATAAGTCATACCCATACAATTAGTTTTCCTTGTGTTCGTGTATTTTTTCTGTATAATTTGTGCGAAAAAGTTTAATTCTTCAAAATGCGAATCCACTAGGTTGAGCCTGGCACCACTAAATACTTTGTCACTTATTAATGTCTAGAAGCTCTTCATTTTCCCCCTTTTCTCATATTCAAGGATATAAAGAAATTTAGACACTTCCCAATGGAAACCTGAATTTCCATAATATAAGAGGATAATCCAGAGAGTACCTCCGTTTTCGTGTAGCGTGAGAACTAGTGGAGAGAGCCGAATGGTCGCCTGTATTAACGCACACAATAAATCAGTACGCCTCGAACTGCAGTGGCTGGAAGGTCACGCCGCTTGTTGTTTGTTTACAATAGCAAGTCAAAATGAACAATGCAACTGAAGTTCCCGTCAAATTTGAAGTTCGTTCCGTGATAAGGTTTTTACTGATAAAAAAAATTTCAAAACTGCTGAAATTCATCGGGAAATTATTGCTCTATACGGGCCTTATGTGATGAGTGACAAGAATTTTGCGCCAGTGTTGTCGTTCGTTTATGAGTGAATGCAAATCTCCATGATGGCCTGTGGTGAACAATGAACTGCACCTGAAAATTAATGAAAAAGTTCGTGAAAATCGTTTTGCGATAACTGAAATCTTTTTCCACAGATTACTAGGACTCTGTTGCATGGAAACACGACTGAAAAGTTAACCTACTACGTATCTTGTATAACGGAGGTCACTTTCTGGACAAACCATTTGGCGGGAGTTTCAATTGTGTTGTTCATTTTGACTCGCCATTGTAAACAAACGACAAGCGGCATGACCTTCCAACCACTGCAGTTCGAGGCGTACTGACCTACTGAGTGCGTCAATACAACGACCATTCGGCTCCCTCCACTAGTTCAAACGCTACACGAAAACAAAGGTTACCCTCTGGATTACCCTCGTAATAGCCCAACTTTCTTCTGTTGTGTCGATGTATCAGAAACAGTGAACAAGAATCAGAGAACTCGATGACAATAACATAGAAACGAATACGATTTTCTAACGGGCGTATTTCAGTTATCCATGTACTCATAGCAAGTATTGTGCAATGACATTGAGAGAGCTGGAAAACTGAATAAAAATGCCTTATCCGTTTGTTTGCCCTATTGATGGAAGGAAATTACCGTATCAAACAGTTGTTTAAGAGTATGGAGTTCGCGCTCGACAAGATTAGTGGTAATAAAGACTGACGCTAATTCCACTCTTTGGAAGGCAAGAGAGCGACACCACCTTCATCTATTCTCGCCGAGTCCGAATCAATGAGGCGAACCAAATGTTATTAATGCAAGCGTTGAAATCTGAAGACGAGGGAATCATTCATGAGAACAACATTTTAATGAATACCGTTTATGTGATAACATTTTTATGCGGATAGACAATTAGGTAGCCTTATTTCTTTTCTTGAACGAATATTTATTTCTCAATTCATCTAAAAGTGAACAACAAACAAGTGAAAACTTATGTGAGTTATCAAAGAATTCTTGAAAACAAAATAAGAAATGCTGCTAGAGTGAAAATTACTAAAATAATGGCAGAGTTTTCCGTCCATATGGGTGTGAAGCTCGGATGCTAACAAAAAAACTGACAAAAATCCAATCTTCAGAAATGAAGATTGGATTTTTGATGAAAGATTTGATTTAAGATTTTGATGAAAGACCCCTTCGATTCGTAAAAACTGTATTTCCTTTTAGACAGATTGACCAACGTTTGACGTCGCCCCTCCTACAAGGGGATAGGCATAAAAGTATAAACAATAAAAATAAGCATAAAAGTATAAACTCAATTGCAAATAAAACGATACATAGTACAGGAGGTTGGTAAAATTAGCCATCGAATACAAACCCAAAGAACGAAGAGATGTTGGTTGTTCAAGAAGAAGATAGATATTTGATCCGAAACGGACCCAAAGGAGACCTAAACCGTGATGAACCTTTACGCGTATTTTGGTTGATGTTTTGTTCTTGGAGTATTCCTGTGCCTTTTTGTGTGACGTAATATCCCTGATCGCTCCAAATGTAGGCAATCTTCGTTGCGTAATATCATTCAAAGCTACTATCAAGTTTCATTCATTCTACCCGAAAGATGTTATTGCGGATGCTAAGCTCAAGTTTTGCATTTCGCTGAAGTCTTCCCGTCTCGTTTTCGAGACGCGAGAACCCGAGGAACCGCCCCTCCAGTCCGTCTTCATCCCTGCACTCGGCACCTGAGCACACAAGTAAAAGCCCTTGCGCGAGAGAGCGTCGCCTATTGCAGCCATGCCCTTGGCCGTGACATTGACGCCTCATCCCCTCCTCACACCCCGATATCATCCCTGCTCCTTCTCCCTTCGTCGCCCCTCCCCCCCCGGAATTTATACGTATCCTCTCACACACATACGAACACACAAACACACGCATCGATTGCGCTTCCTTCATTTCCCATTCTTTCCTTTTCCCTCCTGCCGTTTCCCTTCTCGCTGGCCTCCCCTCCTTTCAGTCCCACCTCAAGTGCTTCACCGACATTCCCTATCGAGACGTTTACGTGCTATTTCAAGCATTCCCGTATGATTTCGGAACAATATTGATGGCGCAATGATGTATCGCTGAAGGTATGCGAAAAGGAGTCGTCGCATTTCCCTGAGGTCTTCTCTGAGCCACCGAACCGTTTCAGATGACCTTTCCATTTGTTAAATAAGTATTCCAAAATATTCCAATTTCGAATGAACCACTGCATAAATACTTATCACCACTGAAGCTTATGTTAATATCTTACATAGACCTTTTGGTTATACTGTAACAAAAACTACAGTTGGAAGTTATTCAACGATTACAAATCTTATGATGTGCATACATATGGGGTTTTAAGTGGTAATCATGAATTTTCATAGGTTTCAATGATATAAATTCAATGCTGGAAAAGTACACGGTGAGCATATTGCACTAATTATAAAAATTTTTCTTCGGAGTGTAAATAATGAACCTAATGGTCTCTTTCTCATCGCTCAGAGTCCTAGGCGGAACCACCATGGAAGTCGGATAATGGGCATATTGCGATATTCTGAGTATGTTTGAAATAATTTTGAACATTTTTCTAGAATAGGATTTATTTTTAAAGAATTAAACGAGAAAACGAAATAGTCTGGTGTTACAGGTAGTTATTAAAATCCACCTTTATAGATGTTCCGAGAGGTGATAAGGGAAAAGAGTATGGTTTCGGAGGATTGGAAGCATCAGCACATGACTTGTCTGGTGCGATAGCAAATGCGTTAACGTCTGGTCTCTGAGGGTGGCCAAAGTCTCTATCTCTATATTCCGGACCCCTTTCCTTTCCCCTCCTCCATCTTCGAGGCTAGATTGAGAAAAAAAGGTCTCGCTGATGACGCCTCAACGTTGAAGACAGGTTGTGTAAAATAAAAAAAAAACGTGACAGAGGAACTGGATACTTATTTTTTGCAAATATATCTAAGGAATTTATTTCAAGTGAGTGAAAGGTCAGTGCATTTTATCATGTCCAATGTGTCGCAAGGGTATTTCGAATTGGCATGCCGGCGACATGAATATGAAGGCGCTCACGCTGAGACACGCGTGCCCGGCCACTGTGGGGAAACCTTGTTCAGTCTTCCCGCCGATTACACGCGAGCGTCGAGCATCGGAAATACCCAACGACGACAGGACTTCACAAAGTCCGCGACCTTCCTCATATGGGCATCTCGCAGCTCAGACAGCGTTGAATCTCGACGAGTGCCCCTTCGTTTTGCAAGGAACATCTTGGGGAGAGCTTTCTCACTTGTATGGGAAGAATTAGAGAGTAATAATACGGAGGGCAGCATTATATCAGGCTTGCGAGTCGTATGATCGGGAACTTGGATTCTAAGAGGGCGAACTCATACTGAAACCTTTTGATACGTGCGTTCGGATGATGATGTGAAATTTGATTTGAAAGAAAGAGACATACCTACAAACTGAGAATTATTGGAGATGGTGGGAAAAAAGAGGAAGCTGGCAGAGGAAACTCGGCAAGAATTGATAGAAAAGTTATTTAGTGTTGCGATAGAAGGTAGAATGATCGATTAAATGCTCGAAGAAGGAAAAAAATAAGCATTAATAACGTCTTGAGTGGGGTAGATATTATGAAAAGAGAATGAGGTAGGCCTGATAGCTTTTGGAAAAGTTTTATACCTGCCTGTAAGCGGAAAAATTGGAATTTCAGAAATCTTTCTCCAGTCAGTAGCAACCAATATAAAATTGTTCCTTGAAAAAGAGCGTAAATGTTTTTTGATAAATAATATGCCATCATTATCATCATCTAGGATTGGCTTACAATAAACCCGAGAAGTATCTTTTACAAGAGTCTTTTCATTTCTTCATACGAGTCGTTCCTTTAGCCGAAATGCTGCCTTCCAATGTGGTGATAATCGCACTGTTGAGCCTTAGAATATATCCAATTAGTTTCCCCATCTTCTCGTTGTTTAAATCCTCGGGGGATACCTGCCTAAATACTTTTCCACTCACTTTTTTGAAGAATTTCTTTAATACTTACCATTTCATTTCCATCACTGTTCTGTGCCACGATATTAACATCATTTCCAATCTAATTTTCTTTTACCTTCTGGTATTTATCAAAATAAATGCTTCGAAATTTTATAGAGCATTTTTTAATGCCCATTCTAGTGTTATTTTCCGTTGATAGTTGCATCATTTGCCAGAAAGCTCCATTCGATTGAGATCTTCTTCTCACTACTTTTCTCTTCCATTTAGCATCGCTTATATCCATGCCAATGCTCAGCATACTGTGAATTAACCCTATTTCAGTGATATAATCAAACCGATCGTCGCCTCGCTTCAAAGCCATTATCCTTCTTCCGCACCCATTGTCATAACCCCCCTCTCTTCCACTCCTACGCTCGCCCTCCATCTTCCCTGTTTCCATCCACTTTCAGTTCCTCCTATTCGCAGGCTCAAGACCCTCGTATCGGCGATCGAAAGGGGCGGAAGTCACGAAATGTCAGACAAACCCTCATTTTCCTCGTCTTTTTCTTCGTCTGGAGAGACTTTTTGTCCACCTCCGCTCACCCCCCGTCGCCACAAATCCTCGGATTTCTTGCGTGGAAAGACGTTCGTTTTGGGGTCGGGATGCTTTCATTTCGATCCCATCTCTTTCGTCCGATGGAGGTTCCGCGGAGGGGGAGGGGGCGTTCGACGGGTGAGCACCGGGTGTGCACGAGAGTGGTGCGGACGGGCGTGCGATGGCTCATCTCGAGAGCCCTCCCACCCATAAGTCGTACCTTTTATCGCGTTCCCGGGAGATGCTTAACCCCCACTCCCTTCGTCCTGGGAGATTTGCTGTGCTGCCTGTCGGTGAAAGGTGGCGGTTGGTTTGGTCGACGACCCCCGTCGCAATGTATGATTTTGCACGTCATATTATATTAACATACAATGGGGGAGCGAGTGGGATTTGCGCCCTTCCGCGAGGGGGAAGGGGTGTATACTTCAGCGTCCGGGAGCACATGGGAACGGAGGCAATGCGAAATAAATTGCGCGGGCGCGGACGTTCCCTTGAGGCTGTCGATTGTAAAAGGAGCCAACTTTGAAGTGTCCTGTATCCAAGGACAGTAATCGAGTTCACAACTTTACTCTGAAAGAGCACGAAACCTCTATTTATACTAGGTCATCTCAGCCATTTTGATTAAAAACACTCCTTATCTCTAGGTAAGGGTATTTCTCCATTTCATGTCTAAATCAGTTAGCGAAGAAGAAATTTACTCATTCAAACGCGTAAGAATTTAGGGATTGAATCTAAACCTGAAAGCAGAAAAAAAGTGTGTTGATTGAATTTTATCACCTTTAAATATTTTGGTGTAGAACGACGCCAGCCAAGTAAATCATCTAATAAGATTGACTACCAGCGATAATGTTGTTTGGGTTTGATAAAAATTATATTCCCAGGAGTAAATGTATTAGTTTAGATTTATTAAACTGCCCCAAAAACTTTAATTGTAGTTTTGCAGAAATACATGCATAGTTGAAAAAATTATGATTCTCACTCACATACGAGCTCGCTCACATACTCATAATACAACGTCAGCTATAGAAATTATCTAATGTTGCCCCTCCACTCGGTGTTTTCGTTAATATTAACCATTAAGTTTTTTTAAAATCAAGTTAAATAGCCAGGTTCACAAAATTTTCATTGTTGGGAAAATATTGTTTGAATGAATTTATATTATGAACTTCAGCATTTAATCACAAAGGAAAGGAAGGAAAACAAATGAAAAACTGTAAGATACGTTAGAAGAAGAGGGAAGATTGTTGGGAGATATTCGAAGATGTCACGATAAGTGAATACAGGAGATACGGACAGGCAGTGGAAGGATTATAAATGCTGGAAATGGGATGCTGAAGACTGGAAAATAGGGGAAAATGTTGGGAAAGCGAGGTAGAGGGAAGAAAAGAATTTTCATTTTGGATAGAAATAAGGGGATTAGAAGCCATGCAAAACTAAAGAATGAGTTATCGTGTAAAGGCTATTCAATAAATCGTGAAGACATTTTTTTATGCACATTATTTGCTGTGCGAAAATTTTATTTGATGTTATTATATTAGCACAATTGACGCATAACGTAGTAAAAACAACAAGAATGTATACTGTTGACGAAGGAGGTAAAGGAGAAAGTATAATTAGCACGAAGATAGCTCAGCTTCGATCTTTCGTTTTCTTCCTTCGTTTTATATGCTTGCAATCAAAGAGTAAAATACCAATGGGAATCCAAGAGCTTCTCCTCAAACACAAGGGAGCAGATGAAAGTAAGAAAAAAACTGTAATCAAATCTGGAAACGAGGTAGGGAAATAAAACAAGTATAACGTCTAGAATGTGCTTTTCCGTTTTATTTTTGGGTTAAAATCCAGAAGGAATTTAGTCAAGTGAAATTTTATGCACCTAAAATTAATATGCATGGGGAAAAAATCTGCAAGCAGAGTTTTACTGACAGCACGGGGAACTATTTCTCGTACTGTGTCCGGGTGGTCCAATCTGCCGATATTGTTAGGGGCCTAAATAATTCACGCAATGTCAGAAGCAACAATCAAGTGCCTTGTACCTCTCTAAATTCTTAGCCTAGCTTTCCTTTCTCGTGACTGAAGGGACTCCCATTCTAGTTTCCCTCTATAAACTCCGTAGGAATTCTTTCCTATCGTTACAATTTTTCACAAACCCGTCGGATCTTCTTGGAACTCCATTCATTTTCTCAATATAATCTTCTACAGCTACTCATATACTCTTTCCACATATTTGAAATAGCTAACGTGAAAAATATTACTTCTCTTCGTGAATCTATCTTATCGTTCGACCATAACTCGTGTGATGCATTCAAGGTTATTGAAGGCGACCCAGCATTTTTCTTCCGGTGCGTCCTCTATGATGGTTTGGGGATGTGTGAGGTTCCTTTAGAACTGAGTTTTTCCAAATTTATTAATCAAATACTATCTATTTTATAATATTCAAACATTTTTTCATTTTTCATTTCAAATATTTATTTCTATTAGTTCTTTTAACAGAGTTAATTCCATTGTCCATTCTGTTTCAGAGTCCGATTTTCTTACATTATGAAAGAACAGTGAGAGAGTCAACTCGTCATTTGCTCGATTGTTTAGTTCTTTCCGCACTTCTGCGTCGTCGGTAAATATACGTAATTATTTCATTCAGGCACATTGGGGACAGAAAGTACCGTCATGCGTATTTCCTCGTGGTATGAAAATTGCCATTCCTCTTGAGCTCACGTCTGGGATCGCTTTTACCATGAAATACGATGCTAGTGTTCTGCTTAATCAACTTGATTAAGTTGTATTTTGTACATGAATTTGTTGTGTAAGAAGAAGGTTCTTTTGAACTCTAAAAAGACAGCATTCACTGAGTACTTTTTCCTCAAAATTTAGAACGCGATGGAGCCTATTCACAGACCCAACTGCTCACTCAAGCACGGATGCAACTATTTTATGAGATCTACTTTTTCTAAATCTTTGCTGAATTCAGCTTAACGTGTTTTTTATAGTCGATAAACAAAATTACTACACTAATATTTTATAAGAGGTGGCAATTCATCCATGATACTTATGTTAAATTACCCATATTGGCCAACTTTGTAGCTGGAAATGATTTGAGCTAACTTTCATTCGATTATTTTAAATACTCTGAGGCCGACTCAAGGAATGATTTTTGGAAGAAACGTACAATATATTCAGCAAATATTTATAGTATTCTAAAAGGTAACTCTTTCGAATTTATTTTGCTATGTTTTGAAATCATGTGAAAACGAAGGTAATGGGGTTCTTGAGAAAAAGGAAAGCTACGAGCTCGTAATTTAAATATTTTAGTCAGAAAGCATAAATTAGGGAAGATTAGATGAGTGCCAAATATTTAGAGGGTGTTTTAAACGAAAAAAATGACCAAATGATAGGTACTGTGGTCATTAAAAGAGGAAATGTGCCAGGAAAAAACAGTAACAAAGAGGAGGAAGTTGATTGCAAGAACTATGTCTAAAAATGTAAAGAAAAGATTAATGAAGACTTTAATATGAAGTATAGTTTTTTATGACTCCAAATCTTGGTCATACTATACATTTTGCTAAGTAATGTTCTCAATGGTTTTGGGTTCTACTTTAAATATTCCTTAGCGTATTGCTTTTGAATGTAATTGGTGTTTTCTTACAAAACTTTATTTTTCACTCTTATTATTCTGAGTTTCTCTTCGGAAGCTTAATTTAGATCTTAATTATTACCTTTCTGAATGTTTACAAATTTCTTGTCACGTGTATTCTTTGACACCACATTTACATTATAAATTATTCCACTCTTGACTATTATCATTTTATTTATTTGGAATATGGCGTAAATCTATCCATTCGCGTAGTAATTTAAACCAGCGTCCAAAGATAATCTGTTTTAACGAGAGTTTTCATAATTTATTATGATATTTTAGGTCATTATTTTTTGCCAGATTAAATTAATTTCTCACATAGGGAATGAATTTTCCCTACGTTTTTCTCTGACCAACTACGCGCATTTGGCTTTAATCCACGCATAAATAGAGTTATGATAACTGATTTTCTCTGGTATTTATGGTTAGAGAGATACTTGACACGCTGTAGAAAACAGTTCCCAAGTGTCGGCGTACTAGACATTTATTTTAAGCGATTTTTTTATATAATGTACTAAGAAGAGCGTCACTTGAAGCACAGTTTACATTCCTCTGGCTAGAGAAATAGTTAATTAATTGATGTAAGTACTAACAATTATAATTACGCTGTTTTTGTGCTTTGAGCGGAGATGATTTTTTACATTTGAGTCTCGGGCGTAAATAGTTCACCCATCTACATTTACATCTACACACTACCCCATAAGCCGTCGCAAGAACGTGCGGCAGGGAGTGTTAGGTCACCAGCCACTCTACTTATGCTCCAGTACTTCCACATACGCATGGTACCTCAAGATATACCGAAGGGGCACGTGGAAGCGAGGCAACCGGGCACCATTCATCCAACATCATTAATCATATTATACTGTTAGTAATTACTCTCTTGACTACACTAATAAAACAACGAAACCCATTTAAAAGGACTTAAAGACTCCCATGTAACGCAGTCACTACTTACCAGATAGCATTCAGCTCATATAGGATGGACTATTCACAAATACTATATAAGATCTGCAATCTTATTTATATGACAATGCCCCACCCTGTCCAATCCTTATAATGTAATAAGAGAAAATGTAAAATGAAAAAACTTAAATACACACTTCTGTTATTGCTATCCTTTATATTTAAATGAAATAAATTCCGTTTAATTTTCAGAAAAAAACATGTAATTTTCTAATGAATTTTAATGTGGCTGAAATGAATATACAGCACACCATAAAGCGCATTAGCTCTATCTGGTATTATTTTGGAGATGCTTTCCTATCTAATATGTTTCTGTTAGAATTTTTTATTTCTCAATTATACCTTTTACTTTATAAAATTGTGCCACAGGTTCAATCTCTTATTTGTTCTACAGTGAGAGTATATTTAACTCATATCAATATGACCTACTACTTTGTGGAATGATTTACCAAATGAAGGCTTTGATTCGACGTCCTAAAGCAGATAGATGTTATCTGATTTAGTAGGAGTGAAAGTTGTACCTATTCCGCATGTCCCAAGGATTTATTTCCTTGGAAGTAGATGTACCCTCTGGTTTTCCAACCCATACTGAACAAACAAAACATGAAAGCGTTTTTGCATCTTGTGAGCTTCGCTCTGGGAATTGTCGTCCGTGTGGTGGATGGATGTTAACTGAAAAATGAGAGAAAAGTTAGCATCCCTCCACGGTAGAGGATCTTTTCAAATAGCACTGCAAACTCCAGAAGGAGCTACTTTCCTTCCTTGCGGGTACTGCAATCATTAGTGACTAATACCCAACTGATTACATGCACGGTATAAAATGTTTCAGGTGTATGAAAATCTGACCCCGCCTCGTTCTAACTGGTGAAAGGGATCATTGCCTCTTTGCATGAGTGTGTCATACTACGTTTTATCCATTCCGTTGAGGAAGTGCACGCTTTAATATTTTCCTCCGAAAAGTCATTTATATAAAATATGTAGAGAGAACGCCTCAGATGAAAGCTGTATATTTATTCACGTGTTACGAAATGCCTGCTCAGTGAGGTAAATACAATTTTATCTCTAACGCGTCTTGGTAATTGTTTTCATAATCTATTAAATCTTATATCCTTGTAGAATTAAGCTCGATCACGATGAGACGATTTCATCCGTATTGATCCTTATGATTAAAAATATTGGAATATCGAAATGGAACTTTTTCTTTTGTGAAGTGTATACCTTTTCCACAAATTATTCGTGACACTATTGAATATTTATTATAATATTTATCAATATCAGTTATTCATCATCTCCATTACAGGGTATCACTCCGAGGCTTGGTTCGTTGCAACCCTCCAAACTGCCCTCTTCACTCCCTCGTAGCTCCTAGCACTGAAAATTTCCGTTACTTGCTTCTTGTAGCTCCTCTTATGCCTTCCTCTGTAATTATTTTCCTCCATTTTTCCTTCAAATATGTCTGTCAGTAAACAATAATGCCTCAGATTGAGCTTAATTAATCTCCCTATTTTTTAAAAGAATTTCGTTATTCAGTTCGTGAAGTCTGTGATTATGATTTCCTGAATCATTTCCTATATAGTGTCCTGTTTAACTCTTTTTGTCCACTATTTATATTAATTTTTATTTGTAATTCTGTCTATCCACTTTATTTTCAGCACTGTTCTTAAGCACCGTATTTCCATCGCCTCCAATCATATCGTCCTAGTCTCATATCTGTATAAAAGTATACTCCATAAATAAAGTTTAACGACATGTACCTTTTACTTATTCCATCGTTATTAGTCCTACTGCTTATGTAGTAATCAGTACTGTTCCGCATTTTTTCATGATGTCTTCCCTAAGCATATGATATATTATTTTAACTATGCGATTTTTTTAAACATAAACGTGTTTTGATATTCTACGCCAATGACTGTCAGCAATACTATTTGGATTTCAATGACCATTCTCCTTCCAGGTCAGGTTTCCCAGGAGATCATACAATCAGAGTTATCCAATACTCTACTCTGGGGCACTATTTGAAATTGTAACCTGCGGATTAGTATTGGAAATGCCGTCTATCAGTCTAACTGGGTCGGGTACATTTATAAACGTGAATGAAACGAAACGTAGTTGACAATATATTGTATCGCTTAGAAAGAGGAAACTTTTTCTCATACCTGGTGGTGATAATAATCGTTCAAAATAAATGAGGTTATTTAGTCTTTTAATTAATAGCTTAGGCCGAATGACAATGTTGGAAGCAACAAGTGTTTGCTTTGGTGTGTCGATATTATTTTATATTTTTTTTGGCAGCTTCATTTTAAACGAATCATATTTAACGAGCTTTTCTTTTACTTTGTAAACTATTATTAGGTAATCTACCGATTGAGGTAGGTTTTTGGATGGACACAACTATCAAATAAATATTTTGTAACTCCAAACAAAACAAAACCCAGTCCAACATCCCCATCCTGTTCCTGCCCTTCCCTCGCTTGCCCAATATTCTCCCCTCTATTACCTTCTTCAACATTCTCCTGCCGCTCAATACGCCTTTCATCCATTTTTCCTGCCTCCATAGGATATCTCCCAACAAACCCCTCTCCTCGCCCACCATCTCCAGTACTTCCTCATTTGTTTCCCTTTCGGTCAATTTCACCTTCTCCATTCTCCTCCACACCCACATTTTTGTAAACATAAAACAAATTTTATAAGTTATTAAATACCATCCAAGCATTATATATAAGCCTTATCTATCAAGGTCTGTCCAAGTCTTTTATAAATCCTATCCAAGAGTAGTAATGGTGAAGATAATAACGAAACCTGCAAATAACATAGAGGTGCATGCTTACAATCCGACGACAGGCCGCGGTGATGACGATGTGGAGAAGGTGTATGGGGATACCGCTGAAGAGTTATGAATATAAATAGAGAAGAATATCTAATTATACTGGGAGACTGCATGCAACCATTGGAGTAGGCTAGGAAGGAGAAATATTAGGTATACATGGTCTAGGGAAACGAAATGGAAGAGAAGAGGGGCTTTTGGAATTCAGCTAACATTACCAACACTTTCAAAACCACTCAAGGAGACGATTGATGAGGAAGATGACATAAAGTGTAAAGAGATACCAAAATGACTACATACACGTGAAGTGAAGATATAGGAATCACGCGAGGAACTTAAAAAAACTATCCAAAATACATGTCAAATGGAAACGGGAAACTGTAATAACACAGGATCGTATGGAGAAATATGTCGAGTAATGAAGACTGAATATTTAGAAGCCGCGAAGAAACCTTTAGATCGAAGGAAACCTGTGAAAAGGAAACCATGAACCATATGGGAATTACTGAGCCTTAGAAAATAGAGAAGAAATTAGAAGAATTCGAGAACTGAGTAAGGGGAGATATGTTGCTGAAGATTGAGAAATGGAATTAACTGAAAAGAGAGAAAGGCAAGAGAAGGTTAGATGAAGACATTCTGCGAAACAGTGCACCATAACTGTGCTCTGGGAAGAGAAGGATCGGCTTAGATGACTGTGAGATACCGTATTTAATGGACGCAGAGTATGTATTAATTCCATTCGATATAAATATGGTGAATATGAAGAAAAAGCAAAGAGGTAGAAAAAAGTATTTAGAGAAAACATATGACGGAAAAAAATGCACGCTAGAGATTTATATAAAAGAACACCATCGACCGTGATGAGAAAGGAGACCACTTCCTCAGCTCTAAATTTGACACAGAAGCGAAGGACTTACGGGCAAACAAGGCACCAAGACTCGACAAAATACCCTCGGGAATTAATGAAAAATCAGGAAATCAAAATTTAACACATCTATACATTTTGTGTGATATTTCTACGAGGGGAGAAAAACCGATGAACTTTAGAAGAATGCAATCGACAAAAGAAAAAAGGACAGGGAAATATATAAACTAAGAGAACAATGCCTGAAGAACCATGCATTAAATATAATGGCTAGAAGAATCTACCGAAGAACGGAGAAGAAAATGGAAGAGTACGTATAAAAATGAGGACAATTTACAATTTCAAAGAAATTAGAGAAATTTGAGAAGCTATTCATGCTCTTAAACTCATCGTAGAGGAGAGAACACTGAATGATAAACTAACCGATGCTGCATTCGTTGTTCTGGGAAAAGATTTGAAAACGTGCGTCGGAGTATGATGCAAAGTATCCTAAAAGCAATTGGTAAGATGTACAACAAAGGGAACTTGATAAAAGCTTAAAATAAAGAGCAGTTGGCAATTATTAGATATGGCTGTAGCAGGGAGTTGGGAAAAATAAATAAGGGGATGCTTGAAAAGTATAAACTTAGCTTCTTACGGCCTTTTCTAAGGCTGACGATATTAAATAATATTTTCGTTATAAAATAGATTTTGCGTTAGAAAATATTATTTAATATAGTCAGTATAAGGGGATGCTTGTTGAATACATTGAGAAGACCGTTAACGAGCCCAAGAAAAATATAAAAACGATATATGATAGGCGTGCGAGTACATGGAGAAACTGTAAGTATGCTGCAGGTTGAGGACAACACAGCTGTAACTGCAGAAAACAAAGATGTTCTGACAATGATTTTAGCAATCACGGAGAAGGGGATTAACAAATGCAACCTCAAGTTAAACAGGTTTAAGATCGAGACAATGGACTGCAGTCAAATAAGAGAGGATAATATCCAAGAAAGACTAAGGAAAGACACCCTGGAACAAATAGAAGAGTTTTGCTTTTTTAGTAGAAGCTTCCCCAGCGATGAAGAAGATATATGGATGTCCATACAAGACATTTCATAGACTTGTTATTAGATTAAATTACTACTGGCGTAAAATATTACGAGGATACTTACAATAAGAAGAGGAAAACGAATTGGACGCATCCTGAAGCACAACAGCTTACTGAAGACCACAAGGAAGGCGGTATATAGGAGAGGTATTACGGAGGAAGATCAGAGATGAACTGCGAGAAGCGGGTTATAGGAAATGACGGTATACGGATATAGGTTAAGAGGGAATGATAAGATTGGTAGAGAACGGGACACGCGTAATTTGGAAAGCCCAAACAACTCAGCATTCTGATTAATAATCTGTGATAGGGACCTTATTGTTTTTTTTTTGAGAAGGATTTAACAAGACTTAGTCGTGACCAATTTTCTGTGATTTGATCCAACTGACGCAGGAAAAGATTTGTTAAGGATACAATAGGTAGCAAGCTCTCGTATACTACTGCAGGCTATTTCCAGAGACACTCTTTTCAGGTGGTCCAAGACCAATTCACAACGATCAGAATTTAAGGTGAAGACGGCATTCAATCAAAGATTATTTTGTCGAGACCGTGAAGGATGACTGGGCGAGATGGTTAAAATGCCTGAGAGAGTGTTCCCCCCCCCCCCCCCTCACTACGATAAAATGGGCATTTTATGCTCGGATCCCATCTGCGTCCAGAGAAGTTTTTATTTTTATTTGTTGAGTTTTTGAATAGAAGCTACGCTGATTGTCCTTGTTCTTGCGCAGTTATAATGGATTTCGGACTCCGCCGATTGGTTTTTTTCGGCTTTTCTCTTCCTGGAACTTTTCATGTGCGGAAATTAAATCTCTATGGAGTTATTTTGATCATGGACGGTCTGCGTAGTAAAAAAAACTCTACATACACAACACAAATTGAAAAAGAGATTAAGGAAAGGGATTTCTGTAGAAATTTCACTTAACAACAATAAACATAAAACTGTATTCGAATTCAGTGATTTGAAAGTGTAAAAACCATTCTCCTATACCGGAATTCGAATCAGGAAAGAGGACGCCTCGATACCTTAATTGGCTCAAACACTTAGTTGAAAATCGCGGGATCCTAGCTCAATACTGTAGGCGACTGATTTTAACCCTGAAATTCTCGCCTTAGTGTGCACACCAGCGCGTAAATCTGCTGAAGTAATCGCAGATACATTTCATGCATTTTCTTTGAAGTTGTATCCTTTTCAGACGACAGAAAATATTTACATATAATGCATTGCGTGGTACAGTTTAGAAGTATCATGTACGTTAACTATTTTCTCGTCTAAATTGTTCTTCAAATAGGTCATGGAAAACACTGGTATTAAAACAGTTGGCATGAATCATTGGAAACGTAGTCCTTCGAACACAGATTGGAATACACCGCATGAACCTATATAATTTCTCATTCGAGTGATACTGAAGTAGGCTCATCCAAATGTGATTAAAAATTAATGTACCATAGACGTGTATTCAGTGTATTCTAAGAATAATTAGAGTGGGCATTCAGTCTTAGATGAATAAGAGATATTTTTCAACTCATATCCATTTTAATGATTGATTTATCAATGGTCTGGGAGGAATTTTTCAGAGGTATATAAAAAAATCATACAATTGAACTTCCATTTTCTCAGGTGCGAAAAAAACTACCGTTTCAACCCATAAAAACCCGGCGGAACTCGAACAATGCGAATTATTTCCCAACAGAGACTTAATTCAACAAAATTTTCATTCTCCCGAGCTCCCCGGGTGGGGTTTAAAACCTGTTTTACCCGCATGGTGCTAAGAATAGCAAGGGTTCGACAATGCTTCGCTCTCCTTCACAATCCCCTTCCTCTTTCCCCCGCACCCACCTTCCATCCCTCCGATGAGTTTTCTCCACATGCGTGCCTCCACTCCTAACAACATCTCCCCCATCCCCCTGCATCTCCTCCCCCACACGTCCGCCTCCCGACGAGTTCCGAGCGCACCTTCTCTCTCTCTCTCTCTCTCTCTCTCGCATGAACGTGCGTACCCCGCGACAGCCACCCTCTAAACATTTTTATTATTTATTTTTTCAACCCTCTCCCACTTCCACGTAAGAGCAAGTCCTCCCCCCTACCTTTTATCTCCGTGGAGAGAAGGAGACATACACCGTTACGTTCTGCACGTTCTGCAATCGAGACTTGCAGGGCTGGCGAAAAAGAAAGGAATCTCTCTCTCTCTCTCTCTCTCTCTCTATCCATCCATGCCCGCCGCCCTCGTCCTCCTCTTTTCCCCCCCTGTGCCCCTCCCCTCTTGATTTGGCTTCGTTCCACACGACACTTCACAATGGAACGAAAGCAATGCGCCGGTCTTCGCGCGCTGCCCTCGCCTGGATTCGATCCGCCCACGGAAGAGAGGACCGCTCGGAGAAGTCCGCGTCGCCTCCCTTTCACTCCGGAGTCGATGGCACGGGGGTATAAATTTTGCACGGCCGAGGGGGTTGGATTTGCCCCAAAAAGAAACCTAAAAATTGGGATGAGGTTTTTCTGTTCTCTCGTTTTTTTTCGGGGGTGTTTTCAACCCTCATCATCCCATCCTTCACCATCGAGAGAGTGGGCGTGTCTGTTTTCGGCCAAGGAAACTCTCTTAATTTCTTTCGTTTTTTTTTAATCTCTTCGATTTGCGCGTTCATTTCACAGTTCGGTGGTTGAGTTTCACATCTCAGTGCAGGTTGTAAAGTCAGTGCAAGTACTCGTCGTGTGTGGAGGGTAGCGTTTTTTCCCCCGGATGAGGGAGGGAAAATTCCGGAAGAGAACTCTTCGAAAAAGATTTGAGAAAGAAAAGGAATAAAGAAAGCGAAGAAAGCCCTTCGATTCTGGCGTCGATCTGAATCGAGTGGCCAACGCAATTTTTACGGGAGATGAACATTCGTTCCAGATCATTTAAAAATATTACATGCAGGTGTGTGTGAGTTTTTTCACCTGCACTCGGGCGCATTCTCAACTCTCATACGGCCATTGGGGATTTTAGATGAGTGGATAACACAACGGTTGACTTAGCAATTCGATTATTGTCGAGGCTGAATGAAATATAACTCTTATTCTTCTTTCTAGACTGTATCTTTCTCTCTCACCCTTTCTACCTACTATAACCTTCGGGCCATTACTTCCCGCGCATAAGTACATGCGTCATTCGCAAAGATTAAAAAGAAATCGGGCCAGGCCAAGGCATGGAGCTCGAAGATGCTATCATTTATGTCACCAGCGACTCTCGTTGGTCCAATGACGGCAAGGATTTTGAATTACTCTTCAGGGCGTTTGTGTACGTGCACAGCATGGACTGTTATTCATTTAATGAAACGAGAACTTGTACATATCGGTTACACGTCTTCCCCACAGACGCCTTGCAAGTTGTCCGGGGAGGGGGTCGTTGGATCTTGTTTTGGGACACCATTCATTAAAGGAAAATAGAAGCAATGATTTGAAGATCAGTTTTAAAGGAGCTGATTATTGAGCTAAAACATTTTTAATAGAGAAACTTAAGTAAAACTCAATGATGGCTAATGCGTATTGTATCATGGAAAAGCAATCCTCGCGACTGGCTCTCCTTCATCTATCGGTGGGGTCGCGAATTCCAGTGGGAACAGCCATTCGTCAATAATATTTTCGGTGTCCCATTCCCCTAACATTATAATAGAATTTTGGCCAGGGACAACTACGTTCTCAGGAGTCGGAATGTACCACCAGGACACTGCTTCATCGTGAACTGCCAAACGTCATACGATAGTGTACTAATCTGTGAATTGAATGCGTGGGCACATACGGGGATTAATGATATGAAGATGATGATTTGGTTACGATTGGCAATACGATGTGCATCCTCCATGCCCTTTTTGTTTCAATCCTTCCTCAAAATTCAATCAAAAACCTAAATGTAGGTATAGCTTTCCCAAATCCTCTGCCATACACTCGCGGCTCTACTGTGCATTACGTACACTTACACATGTTTTACTATTCGAGATCTGAAAAGTAATTGGAAAGCGTTTAAAATAGACATATAGTGTTTGGATTATGCGCTAAGATCTAAAATTAAAACTGAATTGCTGGTATTACCGCGGTAGATTCGGTCGTGGATATGACATTCTTTATCTATGCTATATGATCATTATAAGTCAGAAAAATTTTCGGTGGATTCACGATTCAATATTTTTATCGATGGCCAAAATGTTCTAGTGTGTAATGATTTCTTGGTATGGCAGAAGAAATACGAATTCACGATTTTATTTGACAACTGAAAATTTTCATTTTTATCTGTTTGGTCAGATTAAGTTAATTCAAATGAATGTTCCAAATTCTGATCCAAATAAAGGGTAAAATAGAATATAAGCGAGGAAAACAACACAATAATTCTCTTAACCAATTATTCATGCTTTTCAGTGTGAAAATTATATGCGACTAGTTCGTATTATTTTATAAGCAGAACATTCAGTTGTTGAGTCCAGAGTCCTGGTGTTACACAGAGTAATTCCTAACAGTAATTTCTGACTAATTCTCTCATCGAGACGCAGGTTTTGTGATTTATGGGGAATCAAAACGTTCCCGGAGAATTTTTTTCCCGATCAAAATGCACGAATTTTACTCGCTGTAAGGCTCAGCATGATTCGCGTTCTACTTTCAACTTTAACAACCTTTTATGGGTACTATTCGGTTTACTCTCATCAGGTCAGGTAGCCAGGGTTTAAGAAACTTTTGCATGAACCAGGTAGTGGTTCACTTTAATATCATTAAAAAATGGACAACTAGTGTGGAGGTAGGAAGAAAGCTGACGCAACGGCATAAGGTTCTTTCTTGCATAACGAAATGTTACCCTCCATCCGTGTCCTTTCTTTGTATTCGTCACCGTCATCTCGGCGTGCAGTCGTCCATTCCACACGCGAGCATGCCTCTTCTCCAACTCCGCATCGTATCCCAAGCCGTGAAACCACCCACAAGAATACCTCCTCCCACCCCTTCCCCCCGTCTCTCCTCACTTATGCCACTCTCACCACCATCGTCTTCAAACATAAGTTTGGCTTCATGATTAAAGTTTGAGCTAACCTCGAATGCAGTCAAGCAAAATCCGCATTTTGAGGGGTGAGAGCCAGTTCATTTCTCTGTATCCGCGTTCCGCGGGAAGTTCGAATCAACAAAAAAACCCACAGAATTGGTCTAGCCGAAGTTGTCACCTGGATTTGAACCCAAGACCCTTCTGTCTACAATCCAACTCACTAGCTATCTTACCACCAGGGTCAATACTCTGATTTTGGTTCTCATATATTTGAGCGAAGAATTTTCCTGTGAATATCAAATCACATCAAACACCTCCATACTGTTAAATGGCTTCAGAATATTTAAAGGCAATGAAAAGCGGGACGTTAAAATCAAAGGAATCATTGTGGACGTCAATAAACCTTTCATAAATACCCATGTATGGAGAATGGCGACGTACGTTTCATAAAGCAAGACATTTCTACAGAAGGGCAAGAAGAAACTTTGAGGTTTTGAAACGCGAGTGCTGGCGCTGCATGTTAAAAATATCCGGAGTAAGCAAAATAAGAGCGCCTGTAGGTTGGAGGGAGGGTTTCGTCAAATTGGACGAAGTCGGGAAAGGAGGGGAAGTTGGGTTCGCTCCGCAGGGCGTGTAAAAGTTTGTTTTTTTCTTTGAGTTACACAATTACATAACGTCACTGATTTTATTACACAAATTACTGAAAGTAAATATTTCATTAGACTTAGCCTGAAACAGTGTCCTAACAAACAGTTATACAGAGTGCGTTCCGAAAGTAATACAATTAAATTTCCCGCGCCGCTCCTATTGATCGAAGTGAAACCAACAGTGTGACTCGCGTTCGGCAATTGTTGGACTCTGACCGTTGATTGAGTATCAAGATGGTTGCCAATAAACTTAACTTTTCGTCTACTGCTGTGTTTCGCATTATTACTGAAGATTTAGTGATGAGGTAAGTGTGCGCCAAGCTCGTGCCCAAGGTGTCATCAGACGACCAAACGACCAACCGAGCAGCAATTTCAAGTGAATTTTGCAATGTATTGAAAACGAATCTGATTATTTGGAGAACGTCATCACTGGTGATGAAACCTGGATTTTTTAATACGACTCAGAAACAAAACGCCAAAGTTCTGGGTGGAACTCCGACCAGTCCCCCAAACCCAAAAAAGCAAGAATGAGCAAATCAAAAGTGAAAACAATGTTCATTTTCTTTTTCGACAGTTAAGGAGTAGTCCATGAGGAGTTTATTCCTCAATGACAGACAGTTAACGTTGCCCACTACGTGGATGTGCTAGAAAGACTCCGAAAAAGGGTCATCAGGACGAGAAAATACATCTTCGCTACCTGGCAACTCCATCACGACAACGAAGCTTGCCAAAATGTGCTACGAATCCGCGTATTCCTGGCCAAGGACCAAGTGCCAACGCTGCCCCACCCCCCTTATAGTCCTGACGTCGCCCCAGCAGACTACTTTTGGTTCCCTCGGATTAAGGCTGCTCTGAAAGGAACCCATTCTTCGTCGATAGGAGAGGCCCAATAAGCTGTGAAGACCTTGCGAGAAATCCCTTCCAAGGCGCGTAACGGTCATGGCAGATTCGCTGGAAAAAATGTGTGGAGGCACAAGGACAGTACTTATTTTACTTAGAGAAAAATAATTGCATTACTTTCGGAACGGACCCGGAATTTTATTTTTACACGGTACTTGAACTTACTTTTAAAGTGCCAATGGCACTTAAATAGAGCTGAAGCCGGAGAGGATTTTTAAATAGTTGCTCTTTTTTCGATGAAGTTGGCTAACAATGTATCTCTTTCAAACCTTAAATATATTATAGAGATCATTTAGGAAGGTTATTCATCATTAGACCATATTTCCCTAGTCATCTTTCGCATAATATAGGATAATATTCCGCCTCATTGAAAAAAACTATACTTTTGATCACCTTTGATTAAGCCACGCAATGGGCTTTTTCGTTTTCTTCTCGAATCAATCAAACCACTAAATTATGACTCATTCCATCCACTGCTGGTACTAAATAGAAATTGGGAGATAAAATTAGAGCAATATTTCTTTTGAAATAACCAATTTTACCAAATTTTACAGTTTTTGGGTGGGAGTTTTTTGACGTATCATTAAGGAAATGTGTCGATGAATGCTATGGAGCAAAGGGAGCTCAAATAAAGGTCCTAAACCATGCACAACAGCTAAGCAAAGAAGAGTCACTGCATGAAGCTAGGTAAAAGTACCACCTGACAGAATCGGCCGAAAATAAAAGAAGCAGGTTAGTAGGACACTTGATAAGGCATACATACCAGTGTGTAAATCTGTTTAAGAGAAGAATGGTAGCAAAAAAGGCACGAGGAAGACCTGGAGTGTAATTTATGAATGTCATAAATCAAGGATACTTTTTCGTGGATGTAAGTAGATTGGTATTGAACAGAGAACCCCTTAAAAGGCGTTAGCATATTTTACCCTCTCCCCCTCTACTAGTTGTGGAGATAGAAGAAGAAAATGCCGTTACATTTTTCGTAAAAATTACAATTCCTTCTATCAGCAGCTAATATTCGCAAATTACTTGTATTTTTGCTCCAAATAGTTGTCTCCACCGCTCAGAATATCTTTTTAATGTTAATAAACGCGTTATAAATTGCCAGTCTTACTTGAAATTTTCTATTTTCTTCCTTAATTAAATGTTTCTTTCGTCCAATTTCCCTAAATTGATGTAGGTTATTGATTGCAGCCTAGTGGTAGTGGTGACTGAATTTCATGAGTTCCTAAGGATGAGACATTATTCGGGAAATAAGAACAAGATGAATTGGAAAAACCTTGAGACAATGGACTTTTAAGAAAATATTATAAGGACCCGCTTGTTAAACTAAGGGACGAAGACTAAATCAAGGAGGATTGATTAAAAAAGAAATCAGGGCGTGATCGCTTTAGCATTAGTTAGGATAAAGTGAGCAATAGAAGACAAGAGTCTTCGGATTAAAAGACTAACGAGCGTATGGCCGAATAATTCCGCAACTGTAACATAACAAAAAGTAACACACGGTATTCATTTAAAAGCAGGGATAGAACCTACGGGCATTTGAATTGCTAGCGAGGGCGTGACTGACCGTAGTGAATTCCTCGCCGATTGGAATGGGTCTCCAAGACATTCTAGCAACAGTTTTTCTATCATTCACGTGAATAATCGTTCTCTAAATGATACCTTTATTAACGTTCATAGATTTCATTTCTTCCAACCCTGACAGGTAAAATCTATATGGATGTTTATTTTTATTTGCCATGCAGATCACGCGCATTGAACGCCATCCAATTTACCTTTATAGGAAATACGGGATGATGATTGTAGGCTTAGCACGAGAGCAGTATTTATCACTCAAGAGCCATCAATATCCTTTTACTTATGCAGCCAGGGATACAATTATTTCAAATTGTCGTGGACTATACCATCTTGAGCTCATCGACCGATGTATCTACATAAAGCTAGCTCATCAGCGAGCATATCCATTTAGCTGTGAATGTTCTTGCAATGTCCATTGAGTTGCAATACTAGTTTCTCAATGTCTAATTAGAAGTTAAGGTAACGCTCGGGTTCCAGAGGTCTTGCCACTTGGTACCGTTCCTTACATTCCTTCCATCCCTTTCATTCATTCATCTACCGTCAACCATTTACATGAATATCTCGGGAATTTTTATTATTTCTCTTTCTGAAGAGACTTGTGCTTCGTTTTAATGTTTTCTTTAATCAATTTTTCGTTGATTAATTACCATCAGCTTCCAACTCTCCCTTGAATTCTTTTAATCTAGCATTAGACTCTCTAACTCCTTATAGAGTACTTCTGTACCTTATTTTATTGAGTCCATCTGCTTAGTTCTTCCTATTATAGCTCCTCTATTCTCTTCATTAGATAGAGTTGTTTAGTGCTTATTCGCTTGATTGCCAGTTGCTGTTTTGATACTCTTATTATTGCTTTCTTCACATGATTCCATCTTCCTTGAAGGACCTGTTCTTTTTGCTTCGTTTGAGTTTCTCACCAAGGGCGTAGATGATTTTTCCTTATCATGACAATGTCTGATGAACTTAATTGATATTAAGTGCTTTCACTCCCAGAAAAACCGATTCCCTTATATACACTAACACAAATTGAAGGAATACCCTAAAAAAATTTTCTCCCAAATGTAATTGGGCTTTAATATGATTGTTGATAATCAAACCTATTCTATTTTTGCAGAAAATAGTTTAACACAATTTTATTGACACTTCTCGAAGTTTATGCGATATCCCTTTCTTATGACGTGGAATGGTCTTTCCTTGATATGAGATATTGTTATGCCAATGTGTATCAGTACGTATCTAAGCATCTGTATGTTTAAGAATCGGTTTGAATTATTTTTGAAACTCGCGAGCTATTTATTTATTAGGAAAATATTTTAGCACTTCTTACTGTTGGTGGATGACCGCATAATTAAAAATAACGGAAAATAATTGGAATACGAGACATTCGCACATCGCTGAGTGAGTGAGAAGAAAAAGTTTAGGTTTAATGTGTTTTTTTGGCATTGAACAACATTAACATTCTATTGCAGAACTTGGTTAGTATTTCAAGGCACGCGGAAAAGATGAACAAATTGGTTCAATCACACAGCATTCCTAATAATATAATAAAACTATATTTACTATTAAATATTGCGATAATTTCTATTTTAGTATTCGACGAGAGTATCGTTTTCTGTTTTGAACCTTCGATATTTTATTTGAACTTGCCATTTTCCGGTAATTTTCAATGTCATAAAAAGTATATTGATCGTTATTCACATCTTACTCCAGTGTTAACGCAGTTAATCAGATTGTTTTTTTTTTACTTATCCTTGAAGTAGTGCTGAATTACGCAGAAGGTCGCTCTATATTTTATTAAAGTAATACCTTTTATTAGTATCTCGATACTTGGTTCAGTTTTGCCGAATTTTATCGTGATTAACCTAGTTTCCTACTTAAACGAGGGCTGTAAATGTTCTTACTAATCTTTAGATAACACTTTTGATGAATGAAATATCTTCGTGTGAGGTAACTTCAACATAGTCAATGAAGATTATTTTTTGGTCATAAATAATATTTAAGAGTATTATAATCCACTGTACCTATGTGTTGCTTGGATAAAGTATTTCCAAAGATAAATAGTAAGATAAACATTTGGAGATAAAATTTTTATCAGTGTCTGGAGGATGAGTCTCACAGCTAGGGGTCTCAACTAGGACATGTGCCAATAGAGAGAATCTAGAGTGCAGACGAACTTCTACATCTACATAAACACCCTGCGAGCAACCAAAAAAGGTGTGTGGCAGGGGTACTTTATGAGTGCTGAGTCCTCCTGTCTAGATTACAGTGCGATTGCTTTATTCAAATAGGGCTGTAGAATGATGAGTGGTATCAATAGCTCACAATTATCTTTTATTCTATTATCGAATTATTCTATTATTAAATGGCAACGAGATCTCGTTGAGTTTTCCATATGGAAACGCTTTTCAAATCTTAGTCAATTAGTCCCAAGAGTCATAAAATAATCCGTAAATCATTGCTTAATCGATAATGTCTTTATAGGTATCTAGAAATGACTTTAGGATTTTTCATGAAGTCTGTAAGTTGAGTTTTAGAGAAATGACAAATATATTTCTAAGTTTACGGTCATATATTTCGCAAACTAAAGATTAAGTCCTTTGATTACTAATGCATTGTTCAACTGAATTTAATGGCATTAGTTAATGCCGAATTTGGATGATGGGCGTCTAGGAGTAGCTTTAAGGATGATAATTATAATTAATGAAATCTGGGCAAGGTCGATTGCAGTCAGACACCACCATTGGAGAAAATTTGAAAGCAATTTATTTAAAATGATTATGAACGAAAAAATCTTTAAAAATACCACAATGCGTAATTAATTGTTTATAAAAGAGACACAAACATTCGTAGATAAACAATTAAATTTTCGCATAAAATTTTGAATGAAAAATAGATTTTTAAGGAGAAAACACAAAACCACGGGAGAATTGAAAGGTATATAGCGTCAAAACAATTTCATAAGTATTAAAATGAAAAACTGTCTAAAAAAATTTTCTCATAAAAATATTATCTTAATTTTTTAGATCATTAAATTGCAATGTACATTTATTGAACAAGTTTAATTTGTTGTACACTTGTGTGACAAATATCTATTAGCTATACATTTACTACATGCAATTTATAATTTTGTTGAGAAAAAGAAATGCGAACTCTCCTTTACCAGCTGTTTAGTTAGTGACACCTAACATACATTTAAGGCAATGAAATGTTGGACACAAATAAATTAACTGAAGCGCATTATTTTAAATACGCAACCTTCCCGAGAATAACTCCACTATTGAAATTTTGAATGATTCAAGAGAAGAATTTGATGTAGATAAATTGAATATGCAATGTGAAAGTAATTGTTAGAGAGACATATCATTAGTAATATTTTTGAATACTACATGGTTAGTATTGTGCGAGAGATCTTCTCGTCAATGTCATTGAACCGTGACTTGGTTTCAATTGAGTTCATGTCCTCTGGAGGAAATCAAATGCTGTACACTACCAACTCAAAATTGTTCATCATTGATATAACCTTGTTCTACTTCGGCTTACATTCTCATAGTATTTGAAGCCTGTTCATGAACGCACTCGACCACTTATCCTGGATTGTCTTTCTCCCTGGTGGTTGATAGAGTAAGAGTTGTGGAATATATCAGTCGAAAACTAGCGCTTGCATGAGGTATCCTTCACATGCATGAAAGGTTTCATTGATTTTATCTATTTACATCTGCCGTTTCACCAATGACATTCCGTCTATTTTAATATAATCAGAAAACCTAGGGCCTTGGTTATGTTTGCGGTCATTTTCACCGCGATAACTTTGAGGAACGGCACCTTGACTGGCGAGAGATAACTTACATGTGCGGATTATAATTTGAATCTCTTTGTTTCATTTGCGAATGTAATGAAAAGGTGGCTGACGGTAACTGACATCACAATAAATGGTTCGAAAAGAATGGGGTTGCGATTTTATCATACCTTTCCAGCAAATCATTTAGCCAAGCAAATTTGTCTAGCATTGGGTGGCATTTTCCTTCGGAAATTAAAACGATAAACTGAATTGATCAAATAATTATCAACGAAAAGGAAGCAGAAACAGCGAAAAAACTACGAGCGAGAAAACTAGTTGCGAACCACAAACCTCGAACACATCTATTCAGTTGCTGAAGAGTGATGACCTAACACTCCCTGCCACACTCCTCCCGGGCGGTTTTCTAGGTACCCTGTAGGTGTAGATGAGATCATGAGCAATTTGATCGAATAATAGGTAAAATATTTCAGGAGTATTTCACGAGTGTTTAAGGACATTAATCAGTACTACAACTTTAATAAAATGAAAACAAAACTCCTATAGCCGTAATAAGCTAGCACAACTCATCCCGCAATGCAAAAAAAATTTTTTTGCTGTGATGCTTTGTGGTAGAAGAAATTCCACGACAGTGTCTAACCACAACCTCTCAACCAGAACACCCTTCTGCAGTAGTTTGTGGGAATTTTACTTCCTCGCTAGTGAGCAACTAACGACACAAACACTCACACCCAATTGGGATAACTGACAGGGTTAAAGGGATTCCGCTATGGATATCTGGGTTTATGAACAGATATGCGCTATCCGTGACTGTGTACTGGAATGAATTCCACGCCAGGGACAAGTACAGAGCTGACACGCTCACCAGCACTCAGGACAAAAATCACTCACATATTCCAAAAGGGGCTTACTACTTGAAGAACATTACTCAAATTGTGCAAAGTTAGCAAAAAACAGGGAAATACGAGAAAGTACGTAGAATACGCGTATTTTGGTCACAATGTAGCCCTCCTCAGCCAACTGAAGGGAAAAAGACTTGCAGCGAAAGGTTGTAAGTTTATACGTACTACTAATGTATCTTTTGTTAATGATAAAGCAATTTTAATTTGATGTCCATGAGACCGCTGAATAGATTATTTATATCCACGGAACATCATGCGGTCTAGCCAGAACCAACGTAACCGGGATTATTTGGCAACCGCTGAAGGTATCCTGGTCTTCCTTAGTAGTGTTGGTCAAGGTTTTTGGCAATGAACATCGTTTCGCCCTCTTCTGTGAATCAATTCGTTTCGAAATGGTGAATTAGTTAATCCACAAAAACATATCAGTCTAGTAAAAATTAGTGCTGCCTTGTGTCGCAAAAAAATTCCAGGAAGTAACTAAATGAATTTGTGTGCTGAGAACTGCTTCTAAAATGAATAGGAATAGAAAATAAGTAAACTATTATATAAAAATTATGTTCGTCTTTTATATGTGTTCCTATCCCTTTTCCTTATACTATTCCTTATATATATATATATATATATATATATATATATATATATATATTCATTCACATAGAAATAGATGTGAAATTGACGCTCTCCGGCGACGTACAAACACAAACACACGGATACAAAATATTCAACACACAGAAACATAAAGGAAGGACACTCACAGTATGTATTGGCGTTTCGACGGCCCGACCGTCGTCATTATATATATATATATATATATGTATATATATATATATGTATTAGTAATGAAAATGATCTACTATATATTATAATATTCCATAAAAAAGTTCACCAGTTTTCATTTGTTTTGATTAAGATTGCGACATTTTTCTCAGTATTTCCTCGGAGTTATCTATGATATTTCCAATTGGGATTCTGTGACTTTCAAAGGCAGCAGAACATTATGCATTTTTCTTACAATCTATGTAAGAGTTTTGTAATCATGAACTAATGTTCCGTCATGGTCTTCATTAAATTTCCATTCCAAATTATACATCCATCCAAGACAATATCAATGATGCCGTAGGAGGACATTAAAATAGTGTTTCCTTTGAAAGTTTTCATGACGAAAGAAGAGTGGCAATACGCGCTGTTTCACCACTTGCGGGGTTTCCACAGCCTACTCCACGAGAATGAGGGGATCATCTGTGACTTGAACCCATTTTAAAATGTATTTTCCTTTTATTGTGATTCTACCATTGGTAAGTGAAATCCTTGTTCGATTTTATTTTATATTTCGACCGCTTCTTATTTCATAACGTGCAGGGGAAAAGGTAAAATACCATACTTGACCAAATAGCATAATTACTCATTCTCGGCTACCGTGCGAGTTTTTTCTTCGCTCTAAACCTACTGCCATGTGTTTTCTGCTAGAAGAGATCTTCCTAGGGTTTTCGTAGGGTGGGGCATGATCTTTGAGTAACGAAGTCGAAGTGCTCTCTCCAAAAGCGAGATGAAGATGATTTCCCCTTCCCACTCCTAAGCTCTCGGGGCAAGTGGAGGAAAAAATACAAAGTCGCAAGAAATCTCATGCGTGAAAGGCCCCAGAATAAGACTAGACGTTTTCCACACGACCTTTCCGACTTATCTGCTCTTCGAAAAATTTTTATCTTCAGATAAATACTTGAAAGAGAGGGATGATAAGAATATTCACCCCTCTTGCTCACTCTTCCTTGCACGTCTCGCAACACCACCGCCGCCCCCGCAGGTCCCCTATCGCCTCCAGCCCCTCCGAGCCAATCGCCGGGACCCTCCGCCAGCCCGCTCACCCACCCACCGTCGACATTGATATGCCCTTGTTCTTGTTGTTTTCATTTCCTTTTAAATCGGAGAGAGCTCGTCCGGCGGCTCCGCGGAGGAGGAGGAGGAGCTGGCGGATTCCTGTTCCTCCCCATCGGAGGAAGAAGTGGAGATAAGGGAGCGATCGTCTCCGCTCGCCCCGCTCGTTTCGTTAATCCCTCCTCTTCCCCCGCTCCATCGCCCTCCCTTTCGCCCTGTATCCTCTAGGGCGAGGGAGGTCTGCGCCGCGAAAGGGGTTGAGGGAATAAAACGTGTGCACGAACGCGTGCGTGCAGCGGACCACTGATCTGTGCCTCCGCGTTGAGTGTGTTCTATTTTGTGGCAACGTTCGCTCACTCCCTCACTGAAGTCCCTCCCCCGATGGTCTCTCCTTATCCGGCCGCGAATGTTGTTGTCATGCGGAAGAAGCATGATCACACACACACACAACACACGCAGACGCATGAGTGCTCGCATGGCGTCCGGCCGTAAGACGCGAGTCCGACCGAATGAAGGAAATGGTGAGGTTTTTATCTTTAAAATCCCTCGTCATCTATTGGGATCATTAAAATAATATTAGATGCATTAGACTTCCGAATAAAACAGATTCCTTCCTCTTACACTAAAGCGATGGTGTGGTTATAAATGGGCGCTCACTGCAGGTTCCGATTGAGATGCTTATGATTCATACGTTTGAGGTGAGGTGTGTTGGATTGATATATTAGATTAAGAAAATCGACTTAACTGCCTAATTTTATTCCCTATTTGTACTAGAAATTGTATGGCGAATCGGTGTTATCAGATATCACAATGATAGTTTCTTTTCAGTTGAGTTCTAAATAATTTATTTCAAATCGGACGTTGGTTAATTATAAAAGGTCCACTTATTTAAAAGTCCAATTATCAAAGGTTCAATTAATGCGCATTTTTTGGGAAAAATATATTATTTGATGGTACTTGTCCAAATTCTACATGTTGGTGTGTATATCTATGGATGTGCCTAATTCATTTTCTCTTTGTTTCCCTAATGTGTCATTTTTTATTCGTTTCTGTACTCCCTCATATTTAGCTTCATCATTCCATTTTTTTCTGCTTTCCACCTTTTTTATTTTCCGTGTCTCACATTTATGTAAAAAAAACTCTAAACGAAAGTTTTGGTGATGTTTTTTCCTGGTCTTATATGAGTATTAATTAGCTTGTTCTTTTTTTACGGAAAGTTTGTTACACTATTATTTCTAAAATCTGTTTTGTATTTATTTTCGTTATTAATAATATTTATCAGACGGTAAAAATGTTCATTCCGTTTCAATCAAGCGGATTGTTTTGTTCTATCTATTTTTATGTAAGCTTTAGCATTTTCTTTTCTCTTTCCTAATACCATTATTATAGACTTCAACTAGCTGATCTTCAATTTAAACGGTTATAGGGTGTTGGACACTATTCTGAACAACCTATTTACCTTCTTTTAAAAATATACAATTATTACTATATTATCTGCAAAGTGATACTGTCTATCCTTTTTTACTCAGCAGACACATGGTAAAATTATGCATAAACGTTTCACATTCCCACCGTTGATGACTCTTGCCCGAAAACTAAAAAGTTACAAGCCATTACTGCCATTCACAGCAAGTGGTATGCAATTCAGACTAGCGTGTCATGTCTACAGTGTGAATTGACAATGAAGCCGAAAAATAAATTTCTTGATAGGAAAAAATCAGACAGTAAATCAAGATCAGCGCACGTAATTAAAAAAATGAAGATGAACGAAGAGGGGAAATAGTATAAAACTAGAAGACCCTTTTGAAAAGATGAAATAAAAATTATTACTTAGCATTTCAGAGGATTGGTGGTTAGAGTAACGGCCTCTTGCTCTCCCGAAGGACCGGTTTCTCTGCGTGCGCGGCTATATTTTCCAGCAATACATCGGTTTTGGATACTTACTGCGTCAAGCGCAAAATGTTTATAAGATAGAGTTTTACCTCGTGGACCCGTTGTCGCCTTTCGTTAAGAACAAGCCGCAGAATAGGATTGGTCGCCTCCGTTCTTTCGCTTTCTTTCCCTCCTAACTCCGATCACCGCACCATTCGCAATGTTGGAAACTAGGAAAACGACTGTCCAGCGTTTCCCTTCAGCGATAGCCTGGTTATTTATGCCAATCGCATGCACAGACCCAGAGGATATAACTTCAAAACGTTTAGCCCTAATGACCATTGGTTACCATGAGAATTTCCTTCAAATCGTTGTATATACAAGCTGGACTGAGCAACTAATGACCAAGCATTAGTTGCTCAGTCAGCCAAGGGGCTGCAAGCATTGTTGAGTGAATTGGAGGTTCAGTGCGATAAATATGGGATGAGAATCAATATTAATAAAACAAAGGTTATGCCATTTTCCAGAAAGAAAAAGGCTAAGCTAAATATTAAAATAGGCGGGGAAAAAATAGAGCAGGTAGAACAGTTTACATATCTCGGAAGTGTTTTGGACCAATACGGTCAAAGTGGTAGGGACGTAAGGAGAAGAATTGCGCTAGGCAAGGAGGCTTTCTCAAGGAGGAGGGAGTTGATGACGGGGACGTTGAGTAGAGATGTTAAGACAAGATTCGTAAAAGCTCTGATATGGAGCGTAGCTATGTACGGCGCGGAAACGTGGTCACTGAAGCAGGAGGATAGACGTAGATTGGAGGCTTTTGAAATGTGGGTGTGGAGAAGAATGGAGAAGGTGAAATGGACCGAAAGGAAAACAAATGAGGAAGTACTGGAGATGGTGGGTGAGGAGAGGGGTTTGTTGAGAGAAATCGAATGGAGGCAGGAAAAATGGATGAAAGGCGTATTGAGCGGTAGTGGAATGTTGAAGAGGGTAATAGAGGGGAGAATGTTGGGCAAGCGAGGTAAGGGTAGGAACAGGATAGGGATGTTGGACGGGATGAAGGGAGGAAAGAAGTACACCGATATGAAGAGGGACCTGATATAGATTAGTTTGCTAGGTGGGGAGTCACAAAATGTTTATTTGATAGTTGTGTCTATCCAAAAACCTACCTTAACCGGTAGATTACCTAATAATAATACAAGCTGGGATTTGTAGATGCTTCAAAACGATGCCCAAAGGTGAAATAAATGCGACGTCGAGGAACCGCGCCTTATTCAGAGGAGGCCTTACAAAGCTTGCGTATATTCCACATGGCATGGATTTATAGCTACTAATTATGGAGTGCAGGAAATTCATTCCAAGATTCAAGCGTAAGATTGTGGATACTATTATTTGACATCCGACTGATGAGATGTGCACATATGCACGACGCGCCAAATAAGTACATGTGTGAAGAACGATACCCTTCCTGCGAAACTTAATTTCAACAAATGTCTGAATACTCTTTGGGTTAGTCATTCAATGATATATTTTAATTCCTACATTTTGTGACCTCTTTTTATGCAACGAAGAGGTCATCCATTCCGCAAATGCTTATAAACCGGAGGTTTTTCTAGATGACTCCAGTTTTAATAACAGAATTCATTTTAATTGTTTTTTCCACTTAAGGATTTCACGTTTTCCACTTTTCCACAAAGCTGCTATAAATTAAAATCACTAAATATTATTATTCAGTGGAATTTTGATTAAATTCGTATTCTTCAGTGTTTCATTACGATTAAATATACTTGGTTAGTCTACCGCTGCAAGATAGGTTTTTGGATGGACACCGACTGTACACTCCTACTCGACTAGACTCGCCTGACAAGACTAAACCTTACACTGCAACAAACTCTCCAACAGTAAAATGTTCTCCCCATACATTATTTTTCTATTAATTTCGTCCAAACTGCCAATTCTTTTCCAACCCAGATCTCACCTATTGTTCACCCCTTTGTCACAGTCTTTAGCATTCCATCGCCAATCAAAATGCCCTGCATCCACATTTCCTGCTTTCTTCGGATTTTTCTATACAATCCCCTCTCCTCCCCCAGCGTGTCCAGAACTTAGTTGTTTGATTTTCGTCCATTTTATCTCTTCCATCCTTCTCCACACCCATATCCCACAAGCTTCCAATCCTTCCAAGCTTCCAAAAGGCCTGTCATCTTAGCTCAACGACCAAGTTTCCGAACCGTACAAAACCACGCACCATACCGAAGCTTTCACTAACTTTTTTGCTAACCTTCTTAATTAACATCCCTTTCATCACTTACTTCGTTCTTCTGAAACTTTTTTTGTCTAATACCATCCTTCTTCTCAATTCATATTACTTTGTTTATCTTGGTCGAAAAAAACTTCCGAGATATGTAACCTGTTTCACCAGCTATATTAAAATTTCAATTTCGTCTATTTTAACAAAATAGTCATAACTTTTAGGAAACCATATGAAAGAATGTTTATACCTTTACAACATAGGTCCTCAGTGTATTCTTTCAACCTCTTTCGAATTTTGCCTTTCTTTGTTCCCTCTGTTAACGGACTTTCTCTTCTCACTTCCTGATTACTTCTTACTTCTCCTTACTGTACAGCTCACTCATTCCAACTTCCCTCTGTAAACTCTCCCACAAAGACGTGTGGTAGGGGGTGTTAGTTCACCTGACATACTACGCCTACTCCAATACTTCCAGGAAACTATCTATGCTAGGTGCTATCACCCGTGATCCACTGAAAGGGTACGTGGAAGGGAGGCGACTGGACGGCATTCATGCAACATACAAGTATGTTACACTCATTAAGAATCCTATACTGTCAGTGACTATTCCACAAATTACACTATGAAGACAAATAAAGAAACCCATTAAAAGGATGGGCTCTCATACAGCGCAGTTAATATTTAACAGGTGTATCACTCGGCTCATGCAGACTGACCATTCACAAATTCATTAGATCTGTACATTATTTATGCTACACCCCACCGTCCGACCAAGCGGCGCGTTGCGGGGGCATTAGGACGCCAGCCATTAAGTGAGTTGAGGAAAAATGCAGATTATATTTTCCTAACACTTTTTACCAGTGCTTATCTATTTTTGTCTTAGTTTTTCCCCCTTGAATTGTTGTCCAGAATGGATATTATTCGCCGGAAAACAAATACTTGAATCTAGCCTTTCAGCAATCTATCTCTCTCTTTGAGTAAATGTGTGATGCTTTGCGTTCTTTCGTAATTGTTCCCGAATCTGGCGTTCTTCTCTGTACCTTCTTCAATTCTGTAAGATTATGTTTTCTGGGATGTATTCCATATGCTCAGTAGATTCTATGTGGGGTGTTGTCAAAGAAATATAGCGAAAACGTTTTATTCTGCTGCAGTCGTCTCTCTGTTCTCACTCGTAATTTTTTTTACCACCTCTTGATACGGCTTTCTTTTCATTCCGGTTAATGCTTCTATGTTCCGTTTTCTCACCCGTCTTCCCTATTTATCCTCTTGACTCTGACCTGAAACTTCATTGGTACTAAATTATGCTCTTAATTCACAACCCTTTCCCGGGAAACTATGCAAATTAATTGTGTTGTTCCCAAATATGTGCCCAAAAATGGTATGGCCTAAATAATATCTCCCTGCAGTCTCGGAATTTCCTTCGTATTGTACGTACATACGTCTATTGTGGTATTTAAACCATGTGTACGTTATCATTTAGCCATTCATCCAGCAGAACTCTAGTGTTTTATCCCCGCGGTCATCACTTGTTCCTAAACCGTAGCGCTCTATCTCACTACCACCTTTCCCTTCGTCCATCACCGCATTTCAATCCCCCATAGATATAAAATGTTTCCTTCCACGGACACCCGCAATTATTTTCTATAATATATCGTATACTTTGTATACTTTTTGGCCCTAAGACCTGTTTAACGACCACGTTTATTGGTTAAGCTTTAACTTCTACTAGTTATATTCTATCACTCGCATGCTCTGTGTTAATTACGCTTCTTTCTAAGATTGTTCAGTATTACTGCTCAGCCTTGCTCGCTCTTCCCCTTACAGTATGTTACTCAATAATCATTACTCCAATAATCTCTGCTGTCTTTCCATCTCCACTTTCAAAGCCGTAAAATATGTTTCCTCTCTTCATCTCCCTCTGTATATTGTCTAATTTCCCTGTCTGGAACATGATCCTAATGTTCCAAGTCCCTATTCTATCTGATTTTGTTCTTTTCTGTGACTTCTTCTCTTCAATTGGTGTCGGTCCCAGTTTGCAAAGATTTTTTACGCTTGATTGGCGGTAAAACTGCTTCAACAAATGTTGTTAAAGAGACTTAATCTGTTATGTAAATGTTAACATAGAATTCAGTGGCTCAATTGAATTATCTTTATTGTATCCCAATTTTTCTAATTGCGCACTTTTTTCCTTACATAAGCTTGTCTCCCTTGCTTTTTAAATGTCGCTTCACAAGAGAGATAATTGAGGATATTCGCGGATAATGAAACTCCTCTGCGTGCTATGATAAAACATTTTTTCACTTTTCTGATAATAAGATTGATGTGTCCTGCTACATGGATATGGTTTGTTTATGCCCAAGAAATTTGAAAATATGGCCGGCCAAAGCCATAACGTGAGAAATATATTCTTTTTAAAGGAATTTTTTAGTGTTTCGCAAAATATACAATGCACATTGTAAAGCAAATTTTATAACCGGTGTGGGATGCCGTCATATTTGCTCTTCGATAAGATGAGACGGGGGTCTCAATCAATATATTATCTCGCGCCCTCATTTAGTCCCTCGATCAACAGTCCTTTGTTTATCACACCTTCATAAACATTTTCAATCAATGAACAACCCATCATCCTATCCTTTATCTTATTCTGAATTTACTCCTCATCAATCGATGGTATTTTAGAGGCATATCGACCCACTTTTAATTTTTATGTTTTGAGGTCTTTTTAAAGAGGAATTGCAATGTATTCCAATAAAAAGCGTCTACAAATTATTGTGATGCATTTTATAATATTATGATTGTGAGCTGTTTCTTCAGACCGGTGTAGGAGTATTGTGAATAGCTCTTAATTTCCACCAAAGCTTTCAATTGCGATTTTGGAATTGATAAAAGTTCTATCTCGTGTTCTATTTTCATTGCAAGGCAACTGCAGGCGTTATTCTGTTACCATATTTTAATATAGAATAAAAAAGTGTTGGAAGCAGTACTTTTACCTTGAAGGTAAAAAATTGACTTATGTGTAGCATATTGCTTCCATCCAACGTCAATAGAGCGTCACTAGGGCGCTGATAGAATGCTACTCCTAGTATCTATTTCAGCGATTTCCTAGTTCTTTCACCACTCTAGTTTCAGGTATAGGAAAATGATTCCAATGGTTTTTCAGTTATCTAGGTTTTTTCAGTGGTGGAAATTATATGACTTTCTGTGAATATCGAATCTTATGAGGACTCATAAAAATCTTGAGAATTTATGATATTATACCCGAGGTGCCTTAAAAATTGACGAGAAACTGTAAATTTACTATTAATATAGATATTTACAACTGTGCATAAACTTATTTATATAAGTTTTTATTTTTGGTTCCGATTTCTTTCCTCAAGGCAAGAGCAAGACGAGGATTTATTCCCACCGGTAGAAGTGTGAAAGAGGATAATATCTAACTATGATATCCGAAATTTGAAGTTAATTCATAACGAAAAATAACAGATTTTTCCCTAAATGCCGTAACTTAGGTGGTTTTTCGCCACCGTCGTCCAATTTTTTCCTGACGACGAAAGTGTGGCACATCTTGACTCTTGGCGAATTGCTCAAAGCGCATTATTGCTAGTGCTGATAGGAAATATTTCTTCCGAAATGTAGGTCGAGATGCTTGATGCAGATTGGAGACGAGGATAAAATCTTGCAAGTCTTGACATTTAGTTCAAAAACAAAGATTAAAAGAGCTTTAATCGATTTTACAGATAATATTACCGTGCGCTTGACCGCTGTAGACATAAGTGAATCTCAAAGAAATGCTTCTTTTCACTATCGTCCGTTCACCCACTTCATTTATGAGCTTGGAGAGAGGCAATAAAATTATAAAAAAAGCAAGTCTCAAGAATCCGAGATGAGTGTATAAGCTTTTTATTTCGGCCAGCGTTTCCGCGATACCTTCAAGGTCATACATAGTGTATATGTATATATATATATATATGTATATATATATATATATATATATATATATAGTGTGTGTATATATTTACACACATATATGTATCTCGTATTATATAATCCTGTGTCCTCCTTTAATGTGTTCCTTTCCCTTTTTCTATTTTCATATGAATGAATATATATGTAAACATATATATACTCAAAAATACCTTCCACTTCACTCAAATATGTCGCATATCCATGAAATCATGCAACGTTTACGGATCCAATTAATTGCCCTTGATAAAATAATCGCATAAAAGGTACACTTATATTGTTTTGTCTTTTAGTTTCAAATAAAATAATGGTCATCAGGTAACCATTTTTTTTCTGCCATTTGGTGTCATTCAAGTATTCTTTTCACAAAATGATATTCCATTCTCTCTCTCTATCTCTCCTCTCCCTCTCTCTCTTTCTCTCCTTCTAAGTTCGTACTCACTGAAAAATATGATTTTGAATGGTAATTTCAATGAAAAATGTATTCTATATATTTTCAATATTCAAGTTATACGATTAACTGAATCAGTAACGTAGGGTATCATAAATGAGATAAATTAAAGAGCGCAATACTTTTCAAATTTATTTCGGTTTAGAATATATTTTAAAGTCTTAAAAGAGGTAAACTTTTAAGGTAATAAGTTCAGAAAAATAATTGTTGATGAGAGTGAAATGTGGATTTAGTAGACACTGGTTTTCGATTATACATTTTATCCATATTAATAACATACAACGGTCTCGTATTACATTGGTATACGCAAAACGTTGCCCAGAGCGTTCTCTTGTAATTCTAACAGTTTTCCGCACTTACAGTCCAATTCCACGGAAAAAAAGCGCACTGATGAGGAATCAGCACCCATCATTATTGGTTAACATCCCTTCTGAGATCCAGCGAGACGGAGCTCTCCGCCTTATCCACTGATCTCTGAACGTGTTCACATTTCTTGCATTCGCGTCTTCCATTACCTGCTCCACCAATCACAACCGGGATCTTCCTCGGTAGTCCCTTCCGTTCACTTCGTCTCCCACGATAGGCTTCAACAAGCTATCGCGCCTCAAAATGTGTCCGGGGAGCTTGTCCCGAAGTCTTTCCCTCGTTATTTCCTAGATCCGTCCATTGGATCTCCGTCACCCTCCTGTGGCACCACATTTCCATTGGTTCTAATCCGTCTTTTTTCCCTTGCTCTTGCCACGTTTCAAGAGAGAAGTAGAAAAGTTTCAGTGGATAGGTAGGTACGTATACGCCATATGCAATACCTTGATCAAGGGTCTTCTAATTTCGTAGTTAATGTTTTTGTGCTGCTAAGCAGGTATTATCTTCTTGCAGAAAGCTTTCTCGTCTTCTTTGTATCCAATATATCGTCGTAATTCCGTTTAAGTAATGATAATATTGTTTTACCCTACAATATATCATTACAAAAAGTAAGAGATACGATTTTTCAAGTTCATTAACTTAAAAATGAATGGAAAATAATAGGTTATCAAAATTCATTATGTTCATCAATTTAGCACAGGATATAAATTTGGAAATGAAGACAAAGAGTTCATTAAATAGTTATCAATAAATTAATATAGCTCGGTATGAATTTTTTTAAAATTAATGTAAATGGTATGTGGTATGATTTTTGAAAATAATTCTGGCTGCTCTTTGTTGAATTATGAAAATTTTTCTTTGAAGTGGGGTTGGTGCCCTTATTCTAATTTCAAATAAAATAGTGAGTAAAATTCTCCATAAATTCTAAGTTTTTTTAAAAGTAGAAATGATAAATATGGGTGCATACCAAAATACAAGTACTTTATGCATAGAAATTGTCTCAGAATTTGGACATCGAAAAAATATATTTTGACATTTTTTAGAAAATGTTTTTGTTCATTCCACAAATTTCTTACTTAAGGTTATCAACTTGTAATAATGACTCTTTTGCATGCTATTAGGTATATGAATTGTTTATAGCATTGATTTCATTTCTCTATCAAGCTGTGTACGAATAAGTGCCAGTTTTCAACGTACTTTATTCTAAGATTCATCTTCTAAAAAATCAATAAAGACTGGAGTAATAGATATGAAATTTAATATATAGGATTTTGTTGTTGACACTGACGCAAATGATCAGGATGCATTCGTTCGTTCCCCGGAATTGGAATCTGGGTACCTGTGTTAGCAAAGTTCGGAGCATAGGTTTTCTATCACAATATATCCTAATGACTTATAACTGTCTAAAATATCAGCGTTAATTCCGCCTGGATTGTATTACATTTTTCAGCTTTGATATTATTACCATTTTAAATTACCTGAACCGAAATCCGCTTTGAGGTATGAGTTGAGCGTAGACGTGGAAGCTCTTGAGATGACGAGGGTGGTGGATAATAAGTTTGGCAAAGGCGAACACCGTGTATTTAAATGGTGTAAACCAAGAGAGAAAGTTACTGGGGGAAATAAGAAAAAGGTAGACAGAGTGGATGGAGGAAATATTGAGAGGCAAGTGTGAGGTTGAGGAAGAAGAGAATAGACTCTTTTTTACAGCGTAAAGGCATGCAGGAGTTACAAAGAAATGGAGGAAATAATATAGAGGTAAACAAAGGAAGTCCTCATGATACGTAGACAATAAAAGTCGGCATGGAATTTGTACGCTCTGTATGCTTAAACCTTTATTAGGTTGAATGTCTTGAATTACTTTACAGGTAGATGCTGATCGTACGTGTATGTTGAATAACATTTCCTAACGGCACGAGGCACAAGAATATGCTTGCACGGCGCCGTACCCCAGAATTCACATTTAAGCAGAATTGAATTGTAGTAAACCAAAGGCCTGAGAATTATCACGCATAGAGCATTAATCCACGCTCACACCTTTTTGGTGGCTCGCAGGGTATTGATGTAGATGTAGATGAATAGGTATTTTTACGCATCGAAAGCAAGACTGACAGGTTTAAAATGTCATTTTTTCCAAGAACGATAAGGGACCAGAATGCTTGTAGCCGAAATTCCCCAGGACATAGTTCATTACAATAAGTATTAACGTACAGGTTAGGGACTGCGCGAGGATATGTGTGTATGTATGTGTGTGTGTATATATATATATATATATATATATGTATATTTTAATATATGTATATATATGTGTGTGCATATATATGTGAATATGTATATATGTATATATTTTTTCTTACAGGTTCCCCCCACCTTTCCTCACCTAACCCCCAACCCCCTCAACCCTTACCCTTCCCTCATGGTGCTACACCCCCTGCCACACACCTTTTTGGTGGCTCGCAGGGTATTTATGTAGATGTAGATGTAGATGAAAGCATCAGCGATCGCTGCGAGGATCGAAACCACGATTTTGTTTGGTTTCTGAAGGCGCTCAACCAAAATAGGTAATTCGACAGCAACGACTGGATACTCAACTCAGTTGGGACACTCGCTCTTGGGGAAGGAAGCTTTATCGTTATTAAAATAACTAGAAGAAGAATATTGAACTCCGAAATATTTTCATTGCTGGGCAAAAAAGTGTTGAATTTTACTGAGATAGAACCGGAAGCAAACAGGAAATGTATTACTTTGCCACGAATGTTAGTTTATTAATAAAATATTTCACCAAATATCGAACGTAAATTGTAATTTCATCGCAAAAGACGTCCGTTTTCAGGGACAAATCCTCACCGAAACTTTCACACCATCCGTGTCCGCAAATTCTTTGGCTTCATCCGAAATGTTACATTTGTGAAAAGCGGAAGAAGTACTCATCAAATGCAAGCGCCCATTGAAACGCTGAGAAAAATAATGGCAGCAATTAATTATTCTATAAGTCTTTGTGATCATTGAATCAATTTTACAAGATTATGATGGTGTGTAGAGCAAACTAATTTGTATAAAAAGCACCTTGTGTCTCAACTTTGTGCCTTTCTCTGTGCGGCTTGGAGGGAGATGCGCGCATTTTGTCTAGCAAATATCAAAACCGAAGAAAATTTTGTCTTTTCATTCACAGAAACACACAACTACTTTGGCTCGATAAGTAAGTCCCGAGGGGAGGGACGTTGAGTACCGTACTTTGAAAAAACGAAGTGGGAGAGGACTCCTGCGCGTGCATGGAAACTTTCTCCTTGACACGGGAAGTCATTAGTCAATTGAGACGATCCTAAATTATATTTTTTTTAATCGACGATACGCACGAGTCTTCCAGCGAGCGAAAGCTTTGCATCATTAAACGCACTTTGGCTCTTCGTTTATCAATGGCTTTTTTTAAATTAAATAATAATTTTTACAATTAATTTATAGATATTTTACGATCGCTGACGTCATTTGTACATCATTGATAATGTGCGGGATGAATCCATAAAGCTGGCAGAGTCGGGTAGGGTGTCCTGCGAATGCATTGATTCGATATCGAAGATTAAACGTAACGGAAAATAAAAAATAACAGGAAGTAGGATGGAAGAATCAACAGTTTCGTTTCATGAAACGAAAAAAAAACACACTGCTTATTAAAGAAGAAGTTCAAGTCTGTATTACTGCCCCCAATTCGTTAACGCTTAAAAATTTTAATTCTCTGTACCGAAGAATATAAATAGGAAGAAATAGGTGTAATCGTTTTGTAACGTGGGATGAAGGAATCTTTCAGTTCTCGGCGGCACCTTGTAACTTCTTCTTCCCAACAACATTTTGAGCTTCATTGGACTTTTGATGTCCGGGAACCATTGGGGTAGCCGCAATAGAACTAAGCATTACCCTTTGGCTTCGAGAATTCGGGCCTCAAAAGCTACACTTGGTGAAGATTCATTCCTGCCACTTGAGCCTGGGTACGCAATACTTGACTCTAGCATACGGGACGCAAATTCTGATCCAATCCAATTGGTAATTCGAATTCAAGGTGAGATAGAAGTCACGGTGGGGTCATCCTCCAAGATGGAAACCCGTAGATTCGACTGCGCGGCTCCAGCGGCAGAAGGTCCGGGAGTCGTCACGTGTCAAACGCTCTCAATTTGATTGCCCAAGCCATTTATTTAATGGGCCACCGATAACTTTTGGAAGTCATCTTTCATTTTCGCAACGATAATTAAATTCGGCTTCGAGAGCATTTTTATTTTTTTCCGCATTACCAGGCAACGTTTCGAATTAACTAATTTTCATGAATTAAGAATACTATAACATTATACGACTAATGCCCTATGGCCAGTATTTTGGTCTCTATCAGTCAATGCAAAATTCACAATCGCTGGTTTATGCATGTTTGAAATGCTTTTTCAATTTTCTTCGTGTCTGCATAGAATTGTGTAGCTGTGTCCATAAAGAGTACATGAATGGAATTGTGATAAGAAAAATCTATTTTAAATGTTATTCCATTTTGAATCGTTTTAGTTGTCATTTGGCTTTAATTCCTATTTTATTTTGAAGTGATTTGATTGAAAATCTTAAGTCTTACACTACACTAACAATAAGGGTTGGGACATACGATTGACACAATAGAACATTCTGTTTGGGCTGTCGCTTTAGCGGTCTGCCTAATTAATGAGGTATCTATCAATGCAGCTGCTACTAAAACTCTGTTAATTTTAGTCCTTGTCGAAGCTAACTCTATTCTGATTTTGCTGAATACCATCCTTACAGCTTGCTTTGCGGGTCACTTGCGGGTATCATGGCCTGAGAATAAAACCTTTTCACAGCTCAAGCTGCTTCTCCCATTCCTCTTTATGCCACCAATTTTCTTACATCCTGATTTCTTTTGCAACTTTATCCTTGAAGGACTTAATTAGCGCCTTCCAAAGAGGATCACTGAGTAAGTTTGGGAATTTTTTGGCTCATCAGAAATGAAATTTATGAGCCCCAAAAGAGCTCAACCAGGATAGCCTTTCATATTTCTCCTGTCGCCTTTCACATGCTTCGGCTCATTTCTACCTTCCTTTCTTGTATTCAATTGCTTTTCCAATTCAGACGGTATATCCGGTGACCTCCTTCATCCGAGAGTTACACATGGTTTGAATAAACGCCGAGCTCCTTGTGGTGGTCTTACACAGCTCCTGGGAATATTACTTAGCTGGATTTCACTCGGAAAATAATAGTGACCGAATGGCAAGCAATAAAGGTTACAATATTCGTTTTCCATGTTTATTATGATTTCACACAGGCACTGATGATTTCGATTTACAAACATTTTGAAAGATATTCTACATGCACATAGCGAATTATGCTTTGCGGGTATTACACCACAAAAGCGTGTGGCTCGGGGTGTTAGGGCACCAACTCTCATTATGTAGCTGCGGGTTAAGGTGATGTGTTCGTGATAGTAATTGTAGATTGTGATCAGATTTTCGATCACAGTTTTGAGAACTCCACCTTTTTATAATTGTGATCGCGAATGATGCAAAAATAGAAATAGTTGTTGGATCAGTCAATTCTGAAGTCCTTTCATTCTGGGGGTCTAGTTTTCCGAAGTAGGGAATTAGTAGAGGGATCCTAATAATTCCCTCTTAGTCGTTACACTTACTGTCGATATTTGAATAACTGCCAATATTTCATTGTATCCAAAACCTTTTGATTCAAAAGATTTTTCTTGACTCAAAAAACACTAAAACGAGTAATCTGAATTTGGATTGCTTGAAACAAATTTGATGAGAGCAGATTATTTGCCATAGTGTCATGAAAAAAGCACCCTTGAGCGATTTGAAGTTAATCAAATTTCTCGGTGCAAAATATAGTGTAGCATAGTGAGCGATACTGTCTCATACGTACCAGTTAAAAGTTTTTCAATCGTCTTTTCAGACTGGGGACACATCCACCCCATTCCTTCCCAATTCCTATTCTTCGCACCCCCCCCCGGGTTCTTTTTCCATCCCCATCCACCCCACCGTGCGCTTCCCAACTCCCCATTCTCCTCTTCCTGATCACCCCCAAACCGGCTGGCTTCCCACCACCTTCACCCCCTGCCCCGAACCTTGCCTCTATTTCGCTTATCGTCTGCCCTCTTACAATCTAGAGCTCTGCTCCAATCCCCCTTCTCCCACCTCTCTCTCTATCTCTCACGCTCGCTCCCGTCACAGTGCTCCTGCGTGTCTTTGTTAACCACACAGCCTTTCTTCCGTCTCAACCCTTCGCACTGCCGCACTGCTTTTCCCCAACTTCTCCCTCCTCCCTAGCCTTGACCCATGGCTCAATGCTTGGCAGGTTTTTCTCCGATCCTCGTCCACCCCGTCCTTTAACGGATCAACCAGGTCTTGCCCCACCCCACGCAGCAACACCGTACTAAAGCTTCGTATGATACCCAGGTTGCCTGTATAGGAGTTGTTCACATATTTGTCGAACGGAAGCATTGCTGTTGTGACGTCAGGTATGCCTAGGCCTCTTCCGGGATGGACGTACGTACATGACTGTCTTTTGCAATACTTTTTCCAGAGGAAAACCATCTTGGTACAGCATCCTCTGCTATGACTCGTCGTATTGGAAAGTCCAACAAATATATCACAAGTCACGCTGAAACTCTGTTGACTTGGTAGAATGAGAACACTTGAGCACTATTTCCATAGCCTTAATGTGTATTTAACAGGCTCTCTTATTTTTTTATTTCCTCCTCCGTAAGGTACTCCAAGCTTTCTTTTTCCTTTCCCTATCTCCCACTTATTTGTACTATCCCTTCGATCACGGCCTTCGACGTCTTGTTACATTTCAAAAGCTCTCCCACGCAATTTTCTGCCTTCGAATTTCCCCAATCAACTTTTTGCCTTTCCCAACAATATGTAACCCTTCGTTCCTTGTTTTTGCTCATTTCCAGTTTATTTTCTACACATGCATTGCTTACATATTAAGTCTTTCTTAATAATCCTCTTCCCTAAAAGGTTGATTTCTGAACCGGACAGAGCTACCACACAAATTGAAAAGCTAAATACCATTTAAGTCTTGACTAAAATCTACAGATAATGAATCCCCTGTCACGTGCACTAGGAACCACATATCCGTATTCCAATCCGTTAGCGTTTCTTCATTCATCTGATTCCAAAAATTACCGGAAATATATTCGTTTACATTTCTGCCGACTTGAATTCAATATACGTCCTGCCATTCTTCATAAGCTTTTGAAAATCTCTCATCATCATCTTACGATTTCCATAGTCAACAAAATGTTCTTTTTAAACGATGTATTCAATGTATTCTATAAAGATATATTTATTCAAGAATCACATTAGAGTAATGTTAGTGATATCAATCGGAGGTCGGGCCTCAATGTTGTCATAAAGGACCGCTTAGGACGTGATTCAATAAAATTTCAAGCGGGGATAATGGGAAGAAATGTCAGAGGAAAGGTGGAAAAATCTCAAAATACAGTGTAGACCCCCTGTAGGGTTGAAAATTATGAAGTGTTCAAAAATAACCATGCAATTGGGGAGATATATATATATATATATATATATATATATATATATATATATATATATACTTCTCATTTTCTGTATATATATATATATACAGAAAATGAGAAGTTCAGAAGAGAAATCATTTCGGCGAAGGAAAGTTGGTGGAAAAAGCAATCCTGAGAAATAGAATACTTTTAAAGATTCCAAAGAAAAATTTTAAATGGGCTACACATGGGAGAAAAAAAACAATCCAGGAGTGAATATGATCTCAGGATATAAAAGGAGGCTGATTTGTTAAGTTTCAATTCGAAACCTATACATGGCCCAGACCGCACAAATAACGGTAGCGGATGGAGATCTGAATGGTCAGTGATATCCCTGTTCATACTGCAAGGTTTCCGCATCATCGGTAATTTTTTTAAGTTGTTTGCCAGAGAACGGGTAAGACAGGTAGAAGTTTCGAAGTTGTCTGGAGCTGTTGAAACCATTTAGATATCCTGATGAAATTTTAGCTAGCCAGTCATCCATAGGATTGCAGCATTCTTTGAGCGTATTCCGGGATATTACTGGTAAAATAAAAAAATAAATCAATGTAAAGCAGTAGAAGTGGCATTCACAAGAATTAGGATGGCAAAATAAGACATTAAGAGTGGAGTAAGCATAGATTGGAGCAGATAGGAAAGTTACTTATTTGACCGTATTTTGTACAAAAATGGTCATAATAACAAGGGAAATAGGAGAAGAAAATGCATTAGAAAAATAATTTCTGACGAAAAAAATTAGAATGCGGAATGGGATTATTAACGAAATTGATTAAAAAATAGTGATAATATTTACATGGTGCTTAGCGTAGAATAACGTTCAGAATAAACGCATCATCGAAAAAACATTTTTTGTGGAGTTGATAAAGGTCTAAAATTAACAGTAATTGTTATGATTAAATTTTTATTTGTTATTTCCATTGAAGAGGGATTTTATTTGGTTTAGGATTGAATAACATCTTTCTCCAATTACTTCGTTTGGGGGAGGAGAGACTGCAATTTTTTGAAGAAATTTGCCACAATTAAAGTTTGAAAGTATTGTAGTTCTTTTACTTTAGTGTGGTTGATCCATTTTGGCAAAATGGTTTTGACCGAGAATTGATAATCTAGCTTATATGGCTTATATTTCAAATATTATAATTCAGAGTTTAATAAACCCTGGAAATAACGGAACATTACACACATTTTCAGAAAAGAAATTCCGTTTTCCTGAGGTCCTTAGCCACTAAATCAACGCCAAGACGCTGGTATTTTCTCAGAGGATCAAAGTCAAAGAGAAGATCCTTTTTCCTGTTTGGGTTCCCTCTTGCTCCGATAATTTCACAATTCAAATGGGAATGTGCTTTCAAAACAAAATCCGTGTGCCAAGGTTAGCGTTGGCCAAGGGATATTTTGAACTCGGAAAGTTTTCAAGCTTTGAAAAATGCGCTCTCGTCTAGGGAGGGTATTTTGGAACTATAGACGAAAAGAGAGCAATCCGGTCACGTAATGTATTGAAAAATTAATAGTCGAATTAAATTTTATGGTTGGATTTCAAATATCAGGAAAATCATTGGGCTCCAATGCACCAAATACAACCAACCAAGAAGACTCAGACGTATTCCGAAATTTTCGGTGGCTTGACCACCTTCCTCTGGCAGTTTCCTTTTGCATGCATTTTCTGTGTTTTTAGTTGTCCAACGCCATCTCGATCCTTCGTTTACATAATATTTGGTTTAATTATATATATATATATATATATATATATATATATTGTCCTAATTAATCTTCCGAGGAAGACGGAGCTCAATTCCGTCGAAATTATCAAGAAATAACGTGTGAGTGCTCCTTTTATGTGTTCTCATATTGTGTGTTGCTGTCTTAAGTTTTTTATTTTCACTTCCGCGTTAATTCGAAGAAATCATTGATATATGTATGTATGTATGTATGTATGTATATATATATATATATATATTTGCAGTCGAGTACACTGTGCACACACTAAACGTATGTCCCACACTGTCGTAGCCACTATATTACTGGTGACCTTCCGCTCTCGTTAACAGAAAACACTGCTGTAGTTGCACAGTTTCATCAGTTTATGTGCAAAGTGCCCTTGATTTTATGGTACCTCTCGTATGTTTTTCCATTCGTCATCCTAGATGTGAGTGAGTGTGTACACACCCACACATTGTGTATATATATATATATACTTACTTACTTATACTTACACATATGAACGTGGTTCTTATACACTACTTCTAAAGGCATTTACCAACTTAAGCACATAACTCACCTTCGAAAATCTACATCCATTTACTTTATATTTTTTCAATTTTCGTTATCAGAAATGAGAATGTCAAAGTGCCTCTTCGGTAAATATAATCAGCTATTTCAAAGCTCCTCGAAAATATTACAGCAGTATTTTGGTTCACTTCGTTTACGGCGGATGCGAAGTTATCCATTGGGAAAGTTTCCAACAAAAACGGAAAAGCTTGATCCACATAGGTGGCTCTGAACTGAACCGTTTCTCTTTGCATCATTTCTCGGAAGTTTTGTGTTTATATGTTCCAAGAAAGTGTGCTCAAACTTCAAAGTTTTTATCTTTTTCGAATATTTGTATATTTGCTATTATTACTCTGTTTTCATGCCTATTTAAGTTTCTCGGCCAATGACCCCTAAGTCTAAAGTCATATCTCCTAATGCCGTAATCTACATACGTTTGATACAGGTGAATTAATACTGCAAACCTCATTTTAAAAGCAATATTTAATTCCTATTAGTGATTTAGCTATTTTTACAGCACTCTATTTCCCTAGAAATTATCTTTTTACTGCCAGTGTGGTCAAATTGGAATTACCATGGACGGATCAGTCATGCTTACTTGTAGGTTTTACTCCCTCCACCTTCCTCGATTTTAATCCTCCCAGACCGTCACATCCTTACCATTCTTACCCTCTTCCGTTCTCCCATTCGGTTTCTCCACTCCCTCATCTTTTCAGTACGTTATCAACTCCTCCCTGTATCACCATGACCTCCCCACTGAGCCATCACATCTATGTTTCACATAGTGTGAGATATGTATGGTTAAAGATAGTATGTTTTCGTAATCACTAATGATTCGTAACGTATTTTTATCTTAATCTCTCTCTTTATCATGCGACAACTGACACTTTAGGACTTTTATTTAATGTCCAGATCAACATACTCACGAGATCCTAAAAGTTTATAGAAAATATCAAACGAAGGATACGCACCTACGTATACGCATAGGTCTATGTAGGTATGCTTTAGTTGATGTCCAAAGGTTTTCAAAAACATTCAACATGATTTTGAAAAACGTGCATGTTGTGCAGAACTACGAGTACTTAGGTTCTTTCATCTTATCCTAAAGTTGGGAGAATCAAGGAAACAAGCAGGCACTAAACCTATAGACTCTAAAGAAAAGCCTTCAATCGGAAGGATTTGAGCTAAAAACATGCTACCTTAATAAATTTATATCATAAAATATTTAAGTTTTTCATGCCAATACAGTGAATTTGGTTCATGATTTTCTCTCCAAGCACAAAGAAACAATTATTGGGGGAGTTATTGGCGACTTCATGAAAGAATGCCCACCAAAGAACCATGATTGATGCCTCCCGTATCATCTATGCATCTCTTGCAGACTACGCATCGTTCCTAAACTAATTACAATGCATTGATGCATAGAACAGAAAGGTAGTTTCTCAGTAAAGGTGTATTTTTCACTCCATTCAGTACCTGCTGGAGGTAATGGTTAAAGGATTGGTATAAGGACATATGGAGTCTGTATTCAACCTGCCCACAGTGCAGTGGGTAAATCTCCATCAGGATGTCTCTGGTTTCTGCAAAAGTGATGGAATCCTTTTTTGAGAATGTCCTGCTCTTATGGGAAATACCATCAAAATATTCGTACTTTTTAAAAAATCTTTCTTGTCCTAAGATTTTTCCAGGAAAACATATACTTATTATTTTGATAACCTGTCAATAACGGCATATCATGTAACATTATACATTCAGTATGTTCGTAAATTCATCTCATCCTGTCTACATACACGTATGCAACTATTTTGTGCAATAAATTTCAGATTACATTCCTCATAATTTACTATGAATACAAATTGTAACACAGGTTTGTGAGAATTCTTTTCGAAATATTTTGTGTTCTTTCTCCCAATAGGGATGCATTAGTACGGGAGGTGGATACTTGAATGTTAAACGAAGAATCCTGGATTCAATGCTTGAGGATGCTTGTGAAAAACCTCTTCAAACCGAAAATATATCAAGGAAGAAAAATGCACGTGTAACTTAAGAGGAATTGATAAATTCATGGTGAAGGAATGACTTCAATCGGCTGGTGTAGTTATCTGTATTGTAAGCAGGCTCCACTTGGTGAGTGCATAATATATTTGTCCTTTTATTTTCTCCACTTTAAATATATTTACTATGTCCCAAGGATCATCTAGGTATTATTTTCCTGTTCTCTTTCCTGTTACCAAATCATTGTAACGCGTTACTGTGATATGATAAATTACTTAGTAAATGCCTTAAGTGGAGTGAGTGAAGCAAAAAAATGGAGAATATTTTCGTCTTATCGTACACATCTTCCTGTGGCGACGAAACCGTTCTTACTGGTGGGCATCAATTAACCCGCTGATCTGAGTTCCTCTTGTTGAAAACACATATTGCAATAGGGCGGTTAATTCTGTAATAGAAGACTGTAAGATCATTTTCATTTGATAAAGTGCAAAATGAAGTGAACATCCAATAACGTGGAGCGGCTAGAATGGGTAAAATATGGGAGAAAATCCGTCACCGTTTTTTAGGTGCCCAGGGCTTCTTTTCACCATGTGGGGTCCACCAGCGATGGCCAGTTCGAATGGATTGCTCTCCGCGAATATCTGTTGGGATGCTGATGTGCCACCCCAAATTATTTTCAATCTTGTGTTCCAATGGCCCGTTCACAAAAGTTAACATAGCACCCATGATCAAGGACGGATTCGAACCCACGACCTTTGATTTGGTAGGGGAGCGCGTCACCGATCTAACTTGGCCGGTCAGTAGAAGTCATTTCCGCTGTAGCATGGCATTAATTTTGCGTCGAACGACGATTTAAATATACATACACTCATCTTTCACCATCAAATAAACTACACCAAACTAATGAACCCTAATTGTCACTAGAAGAATTATTAATCACACGAGTCCTTACCGTATCATATGTTCGAGAAAAAATGGGCATTGCATTTTTTTCCTCTTCTTCCAAAGCCTTTTCCACCCTCAAATGGGACCACTGAATGAGGTCAGCCTCCGCCTTTTTACACTATCTACTACATCCGCCAATACCGTTTTCTTCCCATCAGTCTTCCCTCACGTAATCCAGTCATCCTTTCCTCGGTCTCTCTCTGTACCTTTTCCTTTGCTCTCCACATCCTCTCCCTGCGTAGTTCCCATCCCTTCTTATACAATAATCACACAATTTCATGCTCCTCTCTTGAAATTAAAAAATCTTCCATTTTTATTGTAAGCCAGGTAGGAAGGAAATATGTCTAATTCAATATCTAGGATCGATGATACATTTACGCACGATTCGGAGGTGTTTCTGATGAGCTTTTTTCAGCTTGTCTAGCCTTATTACTCTGCATCCATCTTAACAGCCTAGCTAAATATGGCGTGTATCTGCTTCAGATAAAAACCTTTTCCTTAGCTCCAGTTTATTAGTGATAATATAGCATCCTACTGTTAATCGATTCTACATAATGCCCTGCAAGAGGGTGAGGCTGATTTACAACTCCACCAGACTTCAATGTCTAAATGGGGAAAAACAAATTAAAGTATATGGATAAGCAAGAAAAAAGTATATATATATATATATATATATATATATATATATATATTTTTTTAGGTAATCTACCGGTTAAGGTAGGTTTTTGGATGGACCCAACTATCAAACAAACATTTTGTGACTCCCCACCTAGCAAACTAATCTATATCAGGTCCCTCTTCATCTCGGTGTACTTCTTTCCTCCCTTCATCTCGTCCAACATCCCTATCCTGTTCCTACCCTTACCTCGCTTGCCCAACATTCTTCCCTCTATTACCCTCTTCAACATTCCACTACCGCTCAATACGCCCTTCATCCATTTTTCCTGCCTCCATTGGATTTCTCTCAACAAACCCCTCTCCTCCCCCACCATTTCTAGTACTTCCTCATTTGTTTTCCTTTCGGTCCATTTCACCTTTTCCATTCTTCTCCACACCCACATTTCAAAAGCCTCCAATCTACGTCTATCCTCCTGCTTCAGCGACCACGTTTCCGCGCCGTACATAGCTACGCTCCATATCAGAGTTTTTACGAGTCTTGTCTTAACATCCCTACTCAACGTCCCCGTCATCAACTCCCTCCTCCTTGAGAAAGCCTCCTTGCCTAGCGCAATTCTTCTCCTTACGTCCCTACCACTTTGACCGTGTTGGTCCAAAACACTTCCGAGATATGTAAACTGTTCTACCTGCTCTATTTTTTCCCCGCCTATTTTAATATTTAGCTTAGCCTTTTTCTTTCTGGAAAATCGCATAACCTTTGTTTTATTAATATTTATTCTCATCCCATATTTATCGCACTGAACCTCCAATTCACTCAACAATGCTTGCAACCCCTTGGCTGACTGAGCAACTAATGCTTGGTCATCAGCAAACCTAACCGATTTTACGAATTCCCCTCCGACTTTCATTCCTACCTCCAGTTCTTCCCATGCCTCTTTAATCATTTCCTCTACATATACGTTGAACAGTACCGGTGACAATGGGCAACCCTGCCTTACACCTCTTCCTAACACTGCCCATCTGGACTCTCCGTTCCCCACTCGCACCTGAGCAGTCTGAGACATGTACAGGTTGCGGATCAGTCTCCTGTCCCTCCAATCCATTCCTATTTTCTGCAATACACGCATTAATTTTTCCCAATTCACTCTATCAAACGCTTTTTCGAAATCTACAAAACAGGCAAAAACGTCCTGATTGTATTCTATATTCCTCTCGACTAGTGATCTCATTACTGCAATGGCATCACGCGTACCTCTTCCTTTCCTGAACCCAAACTGATCATCCCCTAAGTAATCATTTGCCTTACTCTCCATCCTTTTGTTGATGATCCTGAGAATAACTTTAGCTGCGTGGGATATCAAACTTATTGTTCTGTAATCCTCACATGACGAAGCCTTTGCCTTTTTTGGAATAGGAACTAACACCGATCTCACAAAATCTTCCGGCCAGATTCCTTCCTCGTAGATACTACGAATCAGTCCATATATGGCCTTCTTCCCACCTTTCCCTAACCATTTCAACATTTCTACAGGAATATTGTCCACCCCCACAGCCTTATTTGCTTTCATCTCCTTTAATGCCCTTTCTATTTCATCGTCGAGTATGCCTGGACCTAAGCTATCTTCTTCTACGTCATGTTCCTTTTCTATGTCTAACCTTGTCGGCCTAAGTTCTTTACCATACAGTGTTTCTATATATTCCTTCCATCTCTCTTGGATTTTTCCTGGTTCAACTATTATCTTACCCCATTTATCTTTAACTGTTAGCGCACATCTTGCCTTCTTACTTCCCGATAATAGCTTAACCTTGCTGTATAGAGCACCAATTTCACCCTTCTTCTGTAAACTTTCCATATCCTCGCATTGCGTTTTCCACCATTCTTCTTTTGCTTTATTTGTGGCCCTTCTCAATTTATTGTTTAACTCTTTGTACTTCATTTTGCCTAACTCTGTGTTTACATTTTTCCATCTTCTTCTCTCATCCATCTTTGCAATCATCTCATCCGTTACCCATGGTTTCCTTATCCTTTTCCCGTTAACGGTTCCTATAGTGTCTTTAGCGGCTTCCAATATCCCTTTCTTGATACATTCCCATTTTTCTTCGATAGTACTCAGTTCTTTACCGTCATCCATCATTTTCTCTACAGCCTCCTGATACTCCTTCCTCGTTAATTCATTTACTGCTTCTAGATTCCATTTTTTAGCCCGCCGCCCTTGCCTTATCTTCTTGAAACGAACATTACATTTCATAACAACTAAATTGTGGTCAGAGTCCGCATCCGCTCCTGGGAAACTGTGCGAATTTATAACACTGTTCCTAAACCTGTGCCTAACCATAATATAATCTAACTGATACCTTTCTGAGTCACCTGGCATTTTCCATGTATACCTACGCCTTTTGTGGTGTCTAAACCATGTGTTCGTGATGACTAACCCCTGTCTCCTGCAGAATTCAATTGCTTTCTCCCCGCGTTCATTCCTCGTGCCTAACCCATAGTCCCCCACCTCACCACCATCTCTTCCTTCGCCTACCGTCGCATTCCAATCCCCCATCACTATCAAATGTTTCCCTGCAGGAACACTCGCGATGATATCCTCTAACTCATCATACATCCTATCGACTTCTTCCTCCTTGTGGTTGCTCGGTGGCATGTATACCTGAATAATGACCAAGTTCGTCGGCTCTGCTTTAATCTCTACGAGTAAAATTCTATCTGTCGCTTGCTCTATGTTGACTACGCTTCTTCCTACCCCTTTATTTAAAATTACGGCAACCCCTCGTTGGCTCTCGTCCCCGCCGCTGTATATTACTCTATAATTGTCACTCCAGTAATCCCCGCTATCCTTCCATCTCACCTCGCAGAGGCCTAAAACATCTATGTTACCTCTTTCCATCTCTCGCTTAATATTTTCTAATTTGCCTCTCCTCAACATTGTCCTGACGTTCCAGGTTCCTATTCTAACTACTTTCGTCTTCTTCTGCATCTTCTGTCCTGCTGCTGTTTATATATATATATATATATATATATATATATATATATATATATATATATATAGATATAAGCAAGCTAGCGAAATATTAGGATTTATTAGAAGAGTATTGTGGAAATATGACGAGAAGGTTGAAGAGCAATAATTTCTTTCCCTAGTTAGGCCTTGTTTTGAATAATCTGCTAGTGTATGGGATCTTCATGAAATTGGATTTATTTCCGAATTGGGTCGCGAATAGCTTACAGGAGGTACATTTGCAAAACGTTGTTATGATGAACTGAGTAGTTTATCAAGATTATTCGAGGAACTAGGTTGGGAATAACTCACGGAACGAAGGTTAAGTCAGAGATTAAATCTCTTGCTTAGATTGGAAGTGGGTCTCTTCAGCGATGACGTTGAAACTATATCATTAGCCCTATCGTGCTACGGTAGGAGAAGTTATGTCAATAAAATTAGAGAGATTAAGTGTAGACCAGATATATTTGAGTTGTCATTTTTCCCACTAACAATGAAAGATCAAAATAACTATATGCGACTGCGCTAGGGGGAAAATTATTTATCTTCTTTCATTCTAAGTAGCCTATTATATTGTCATTATTTCACTTAACTTTATTGATTGTCCTGCGACTAACTAACAGCTCTTCTCGTGTGCGTAGAGAAGTGTAGCTCCCTTGGATACCGTAGTGCAAGTACCTATAGTTATGATGATCACATCATTGGAATTATTTATCCTATTTATGTGACTACTTTTGAAAAATTAAGTTTTCCTAAAATGAGAATAACTTAGTTTCTCATGCTTTATGCCTGATGTAGTATCACACCCTGCCACACATCCTAGCGGTGAATTGCAGAGTACCATGTAGATGGTGATCGGTTTGAAAAGGACACTGAAAGTGGGCTGTTTCCCCTCGATGCCGGGGAGGCGCTGGTGTTCTCGGGATTGTCTGGAGAGACCGAAAGGGAAAGTATTTGAGCGAGTGGTTGTCGCATCTATGCAGAGCGGGCTGCCTTTCGCCTTTTTTATGTTTTTGTATGTTTTCACAAGTTTGAAGTATTTTCGCATTTCCGCAACTTCACGTAGATTGTTAAACGTAGATTTTACGAACCAAAACCATTCAGAAAGATAGTGATCATCGCGGAAGATTTTAATAGGTGCGGGTGAGAGCTCACTTGATAAGCCCTGCGGCAAGTTAAATTCATAAACCAGTAATATGGGGCAGTGCCGACAAAGGCTTCACAGGAAGATGTCCAGCTTAGGCTAGGTTTTGGGCGTATCAATTCACCCTGAATTGAACCCGGGCCAAAAGGTCATCGTAGCGAACAGACTACCGTTTACACTACCATCCCACACCGATTTCATGAACAACATTTGCTTTAGCGTTATTTCGTTTTATAACATTATGTTCCCTAATAACGACCAAAGTAACCGTTCACTTAACTGCTGCTTAGATTCAATAGAATGCATATTCACGTTGTCCTAATTTTTATTAAATAACTTTCGCTCTGATGTATACTCCCTGAAACTTATACATTCATGTGGCTGCTCGCAGAATTGGGCAAATGTGAATATGTAAGAAGACATACGACATAACTTTAAGTGATATCACTCATGTCGACATCTATATCACGTGGCGGTCATGGTGCGGGTCGTTAGAGGACATACATACGTATAAGGGAGCATAGCAGTGGGCGTAATAATTGCCCGGGAGTTTGTTCACGTTTAATCACTGGAGCCATTCGCAACCGTGAATCATCGAAGCTCTTATGAAAATGGGGGAGGCAGCGTCCCTCTCGTCAAAGGATGGAGCGAACACGTCCGGGAATGGAATTGGAGCCCTCGGGCGTGAGAATCAGGGCCACTCACCTACGGTCTGAGAGGAAAGAAGGGATTTTCCGAAGTGGTGACCCTTTTTATTTTGCACCATTTTGACCTTCTGGAAGACGTCCCCTGTGCTCTTGTCCACCATCAACGGTCCGATTCCCTTCCCCCTCCCCTCGACCAGCGCTCCCCCTTGTCTCAACCGTCCGCCCTTCTTTCTCCTCTGAGCCAACGACGCGTTCACTTGCGGTCGCATTTAGTGGCAATCAAGCGCCAATTGACTCGGCCGCCCCGTGTAATCTGCACTACGGCGCTCCCCTTTGGGTCGCTGCCTTGACTGCGACCGGGGAAAACACAAGAGAGCGGGACCTCCCGGCGAGTCGAAGGAAAACTCAGAAGTCCGTATGCGATGCTAGAATTTTAATTCCTTACGAGCTTACGCGGTGGCTATCGTACTGGCTTCCCACCCAGAGGGCCAAGGTTCGAATCACGGCGGCGTCGAATTTTTCAGTGGTATCTCGATCCCTATTTGAGATGCTTTGTGGAGGGCACTTTGAGGGAGTACGTCGTCCGTCAGATGGGACGTTAAACTGTGGACCTCTTGGGGCCTTTCGTTAAGAGTGGGCTAATGCCGACGCTAGGTTTCTCTCCACCCTTCATCCTTTCATGTCCATCCCTAATGGCGCAAATGACCTCAGCCATCGGTTGCCTCCCTTAAATACTACAACTCAGAAAGGTCCAGAAGTGTGCCGACGGTGTCGCTCAAGTGGAGTGTCACAGACAAATTATCCATGCACGCAGCTGTTGAAAAACACTAGTAGAGCTGTGAATTTCATCCTTTAATGGAAATAGCCACACTATGGTACGCGTTTTTCTCTTGCGATAAGCCCATTTCTTTATATAATTTTGCACTTATGCTATTTGGTTTAATTGCTATTAATGTATAATTCGCATGAAATGATTCATATCATATATTTTCTATGAAATAAATACAAAGGTATAAAATATTGAATAAATATTGTAAGGTTATAATAATTCTCGTACTTTAACTCGGCGTAAAGAAGCAGTATGGCGCTCTCCATCACTATATTTCGCGGCACTCCTAGTGTGTTGATGAAGCACCGTATTTTTCCGTGGCATTCCGGTTGTAAATCACCGCTTTAGACAATTTTGTATAATCGAGGAGTACAGGTAATGAAACACTGCAGGAAATAAAACTTGAGTATGACCGGACTAGCATGAATACTAACTAAATAGCGTCCGACCTTTGAGGAGTGTTTGGGGCCAGCTTGCCAAAGGCGTCCGGAAATACCTCATCATATTCAACTCAAGGATAAATGAACCATTATTTTAACATCTTCAATACGCATTAAAATAATGATTCCAATTAATCAGCAAAGGCCACCGTGAGAACTTACGAATAAAGGGAGTACAAATATCACTTGTGGTGTAGATTGTTCAAGTTCCGGCGGCATTGTTTTGTATTTTATATGTAAAGTTTATCACTGACTCGGAAGGAACTGGTATTTCCGAATGTGCTGGAATGTTGATATTTCGCATGAAGGTAAGCCTGAGTCTTGTGAGGGAAGAGAGAATTTTTAAAAACCCCAAAATGGTACAGGTTCGAGTAGAGAAACTTTGGTGGAAGCGTATAAGAAAGATTTATATTTGTATTTTTGGTGGAAGCGCATAAGAAAGATAAGAATTTATATGCATTGTCTAGTGGACCTACAAACAGGAAAATTGGAATGTTTTGGACGGGTGAAAGATTATTTTTACTAATCAATTCCATTATTATTATTTTTGAAATATTCAAATATATTTTCTTGAACGTGGAATTATTAAAAAGTTTATAGCCTTTGAGACTGTGATCCCATTGGTACCACTTGTAAATTTTCTCGTACTAAAATGCAGAAGAGGGTTTGTTTATCGTTGTAGTGATCGTATTCGTTTGTTTATAATTGACTACTGTCATTTTACGTTTGTTTAGAACGTCATTTCATACAGTGTTATTTTAATTCTTAATTTTTTGTTACAATCTTCATACATGAGTTTATTAGACAATAGATATGTCAAATAGAAAGTAGGCATATTGGTATATTTGGTATTTATCGACCGTTCGCTAATGTCACCGAGGTTTCGAGCCTTACCCAATCGTTATTTTTAATAAAAATATTCTTCTAGTTCAATTTTAGAAATGCAACTATTCAATGTTTAAGATTTAATGCATGACAGATCAAGGTTTTTAGTTTCACTTCAATTGTACAACAATTTTTTTCCATATTGTAGTAACAAAATTTAAATAGGATCATTACTTCTGTTTTAAGAAAACAGAAAGCTAAAGAGCGACAGACGAAATATACTAATTGTTCATCAAAGATTATATATTATCTATTAATCTTGTTTTTCCTTTAAATGTGCATAGTAACCATGTAGCCTCAAGTAAGGGATAGCCATTTGCGTTTAAGATGCGAATTTTTAGTATTTTATTGGCCCTGAAGTTAAAAGGATAACATTTTAGGGCAATTCCACCGCAAGTCATTGGAAATCCGTCGTGATATTGACTTGACTGTAAGAATGATTGAATATGACCTATCATTTAAGGCGAAACTTCCCTAATAAACATTTTACGACGGCGATAACGTATTTTTGCGAAGGTTTGCTTCCTATTTCGGCCAATTTGAACGCCGAAACGGGTCAATGCACTCTTTATTATCAGAACATTGGGCAACTCAACCACTCGATAACATTGCTTAAGGGCAAAAGAAAACGATAGGCACAGAGAGTGACAATGCAAGAAGGAGAGTCAGTTATAGAGTCGGCTGAAAGTCAATCTATTCCCCGATTTAAGGGAATTTCATTAAGTTACCATCGCGACAAACTCCATCCGAGATTTTTAATGTTCAGCGATGAAAGATAGATTGATTTTCAGGGGAAATCATTGAACATGTAAGTGGATAGTATGAAATGTGGTATAATGTGCAGTGCAGGCACGGCTCCTTCCGGTCCCTATAATTTTCAATATTTGACTATTTATTTAACACAAAACGATTTGCACAAAACAATGGTTACCGCCGAATATTTTTCGTTCCCCGGAAAATAAATCCTGGAAAAATTCTTCGAATAAAATGAAACGACGTTACATTTTCATGAAGGTTTCCGCGGAATGATGCTGACAAATGGAATTTTATTCGGGATTTAATCCGCGTATAATGATTTTGACACAACAGTTTCGCCGGTGCTCGAGACGACTTATTCGGAGGAAATATAAACGGCTCTTTCGCAGGCTGACAAGCGAGGTTAGTAAAATTATTAAGAAACCCAATAATATAATGGGGAAGACGGTCAAACGCTGTCCAACCCTTAGAATGGTGACTCGTATCTTAAAACCAAAGTCGCCGATGACTAACAACTAATTAAGAGAATACGATCGGGGTAATAAGGACAATCTGGACCAAAGCATACATAAGCCGCAATGAAAGAATGAATTTCACTTCACCATAAAAGCCGACTAGAATGGCCAACAAAACTGTTGTTTCATTTAATGGCAAACATTACTCTTGGAGGAAATCTCGAATAGAAAATGAAACGACATTTTTGGCTGGATCTCCCGGTCCACGCTTCTCTTCGGCAAGCTCTTTTGAAACTCCCATCAAGATATGCCATTTCCATTAATATGAAAATAATCTCACAGATTCACATATCCCTATTAAAAGAACTTTTTTTTATGGGTATTGTCATAAGCAATGCAGCGTCACCCTAATGTCGGTCCTCTCAATTTATTAGAATAACATGTGTCCATCCTCTCCCGTGGAGAGTGGGGAAGCCGATACCTACTTTCGTGGCAATAAATATATTACGGGAACTTCCATCCTTTTAATAAAGAGAAAAAACGGCAAGTGAAACTTGTTATCGTTTGTTGTTGGTTTCGTCAATCTTCCTCCTGACCTTCAGTTGTAATATCTTCAACTCTTTCATCTCATTACTCTTTTTCTCCCAACGCATTCAACTGATTTCGAACTTGGGAGTAAAATATTTGTGAATTCAAAAATAACCTGCAATCAATGTTTTATTTTTGGAGATAAAATTTAACTGAAAACTTGATGTTTATAAATCATTAGCAATTCCTTTAAAAATGGCCACTAGACTGTGTAATCAACACCCAATTCCGCTAAAAGTGAATATCCAGCTCGTGCAAGCGGCTGTTCTTGGCAATGCCAAAAGGGATATTTGCAAAGCGTTTGGAATGGTAAACTTTGAACAAACCGAACCTCAACTTCATCAATTTTGTCAACTCGAAAGGTGTGGGTCGGTCTCTTAAATTCCGTCTCAATCGATTGCCTGTATTGCACATCCATTGCTACTCTCTATTGACTATCAGAACATTCTGATTCGCTTCACAGTTTTATTGAATAGAACGTTTCTCATGTCAAATCATGCTATGACATATAATTCAAAATTAATGCATAGAGGGTAACATTATAAACATCCAAGAAGCCTCCTGTTAATATGTACGAAACCAAAAGTTTGCTGAATGTTAAAGTCCAGCGTTAGCAAAATTTTTTGGTCGGGAAGAGGATGTATTTTTCAACGTGATATCTATGGTAAATAGCTATCATAGTCATGGGCTATCAGTCCGAGGATTGCTTTTTAGCAGGTGTCCAAGCTATCCTGTTACCAGCCAATCTTTTCATCCCACTATAGTTCCTTGCCGTATTCATTATCTGCTTCCCGTAATGCATCCTTGGTATTCGTCTATAGTACTTGTCCTATATGTCTCCTTCAATTATGTTCTTCAGTAACCACCTTCGTACCTCGGGATGTGTCCCCTTTTTCTTGAAAGAGTCCTCCATTGGTTTATCACTCCCTTTGACCTATAGAAATTTTCTGGCGGCACCCATTCTTAACCATATGTTGCCTATAAATTCAAATTCACAAGGATTTACTTAAGTTTTGCAACTGAGCGAATTGCTTTATCCCATAATGGTCCTTTAATTGAGGTCTTGGGTATTTGCCGTAAAGTAATAACATTTATGTGTGTACCTTAAATTAATTGCATTGCAGTACGAAGTATACTTCGCTCTGGATGACAGTAATCAGCAAATTTAGTTTTATCATCCGGCTATAATATATTGAAGTTTTATGATCCATACGAAACGGTAGGAAATAAGTAACGGGAAGTGGTAGAGCGCTTGTTGCAGTTATTAAAAACCTTTGTTGAGTGTCGCATACTCAAAATTTCAAAGCGAAGACTTTCAAAAGGCAACCATAAACTTTAGGTTTATGTTCGTACGTTTTTAAATGTTATTATTCCTTCTTCATATAATCTTTTTTCCCTAAACACTGATGCTCCTGAAATACATAAAAATAAATACAAAATCACAAAGAAAAATATTAATAAAATTTCATTGATTTTAATTTCTTGAGTACTCCTACATAGGAATCCATTCAGTAACTAATGCGGATCCACCAAAGAATTTCCCTCGTCTCATAGAATTTTTCTTGCGGAATTGGTATTTTCTATGGGAATCATATGTTTTGAAAAAATGGAGGGATCGCCCATAGTATCTCCTCTCTCACCTTTCGTGGCGGATATCAAAATGGAGGGCTTTGACCAAAAAGATTTCAGTCACTTCCCCTTAGAAACCATCTCTCTGGTTTAGGTGATTGGATGCCGCTCACCATTTGACCTCGTTGAAGATTGAAACGTATTTCTTTGAGGTCTGAATGCCCAAAAATTTCTAAATTAAATTCGTCATGAAGCTCAAATAAGATGGTCAACTACCTTTCCTTGACGTGTTATTTAGCTGGAGAGAAGATGGTATTCAGTGAAAAGGAAGAAGACACACGTGGATCGATACCTACACGTTTCATCCCGCCACCGCCACTCACGGAATGCCCGTTTCTTTGTCCTCCTCCTCAACACCTCTGACCTGTAAACGCCCACAGGTTGGCCGAAAATATTTCAAAAGTAAACCAGAGACAACACAACGCGGAAGAAAACCCAAAGTCTGAGCTGCTCTGAACAGCGAAGCGACACGGAAACAGGAGAGCCAAAATTGTAAATGAATCTTGTGATAACTTTGTAATATATAATACGTAATAAGTATCATGAAGGAGTTGATTTTGCACTGAAAAAGGAAACAGTCCACAATATAGTGAGTAATTGGGGAGAGTAAGTGAAATGATAATACTATTGAAAATTAAAGCAATGTTACTAATTCTGGTTCATATGCTCACATAAAATCATAAAGAAGAGTGAAACGAAATATAGAATCAAATGAAGGAAGTTGTCACGAATGCTAAAGAAATATAAGAAAATCTCCAGTTCCATAAGATTTTCTTATGGAACTGGAATGAGCCGGAGGGGTGAAAGAACGAAGATATTATTGGGGAATATTGGCTTGAATTAAGGATTTAAACCTTAGAATTGAGCAAAACACAGTTTTATCACTGCTGGCATGTTTTCCGTGAAAAATAAAACTATTCAGAGAAGAGGTATGCCTAGGGGATTTAATCGTTGACGTTTCCGTTGAATTTTCATGGTAAATCTAGACCCTTTTTATTGATTAAACAATTCTTTCTAACAAAAATAAACGATAGTTATTGAGGTTTTGACCTAAAGCTGTTACTCTTGTGATTTTGCCTAGAAGGAGACGCAGTTTACCGGTAGATAAATTATATATTTTTCGATCTTCGATATTGGCGACGTAGCTTCCGTTGATAGGTCTTTTATCGTGAAACAGTGATACGTACAAAGGCCATCTGATCGTGTTCCTACGTTGTTCTTTTGATGTGACTCCAAAAACAAAGAGTATGGGAAAATAATTGCCCATTAATTTTTAATTCTCAATGAGGTTAATATAAACATGTTTTCAAAAGCACCAATCAATATTTTGGCCTTCTCACTTGCCACACGCCCTACTTATGGGATTCCTCTCCATTTGATGGCCCAAAGTTCAATTGTCGAGTCTCCCCATACTTTATTTTTAGAGGAAGACAGTAAACAGTTATAAAAATTCGCATGAGTTAAAGGACGAATCTGTCAGTTGAGTAAGAAAGTAATTATCTGCATTGCATACGAATAATAATTTTGTGAGCTGTCGAAAAATCCTATCTGTTCCATTCACTGTTTACGAGTTTTATGTTTTTTCCACGTGATGCCAGATATTTTTTATCCGAGAAACAGGAATTCCGCTATGCCCTCCATTATAATTTCAATTGGTTCCGGCATGAATTTTTCATCTTGACAGCACTATTAAAAGACAGGTTCTTGAAATGAACCATGGCGCCGTTCAGAAATTTCCATCTATAGATTACCGTCGAGAGAAAATACGTCTCGGAACGAAGGTCCATGGTTTGGCTCGTGGATAAATAATTAATTTGACACAGAATACTCCTTGTAGATTTTCCCAATATGAAAAGAGAATACTGAATATTAAATAACATAGGGAGTTGTTTATTTCTAAATCTTTTTATGCTTGTATTTAGATTTTAATTAAAGTCAGTTTTTACATTATTGTTATTATTAACTAGGAAAGAATATACAGCATTGCACAAAGAAGATAGGTGGCTGAACTGAACTACGCCGAGAAATATAAGTAATAACATATTTCTGAAGACTAGATCTCTCATCTCTCCTCTTCAAATAACATGAAACCAGAAAAAAATCATTAATAAATATAATCTTGAGATGTTAACTAGTGAAATTATGGCCTGGACATGAAATATGACACTATTATATATTAATATATCGCCTATCCTTCAATTGGCGCAGAGGTTTTCTCTTGCAGAAATCTTTAGCAAAACATTTCGAACGTATATACTTTTTACGGAGGTAACAAAAGAAAATTATATTGGAAATTCGAAAGACAATTGAATATTCTGTTAATCTGGAAAATGGCATACAAGGAAATTATGCGAAGGATGAAAAGTAAAACTATGGAGCACCTCAAACGAGAGAACTGGGTGAATTGGACAAACCTTGGATTGTGATGTATATACTATAAGCATAATAGAAGGGAAGGCCACGCTAAGGAGGCCAATGGACAAATGCGTTGGCCAAGTTAAGTACTTTTATAAGATTTAAAGGGTACAGGAGAACATTAAAAAAGGAAGATGGCAGTAAACGATTGCAATCAAATAATCATTGGAATAGAATACCGATAATGAGGTAATACATTCATGTGTTAGATATTATGATGAAACACCGATGATAATAGGGATAAATACAGCGCATCACGTTAGATACTTTATTGACGAAATGTTTTACCTTCAATATTTCAAAATTTGAAGTTGATCTGGCGTTCAAACACCCTGGCATTGCGGTATCTTGTGGGTGGTTGATAGCGTAAATAAAACCAATCGTTTAGCAAAAGGAAGGAATAGCAAAAAATGTAAAGCAGAAAATCCAGTAGCCTAAACGTCTGTGAGATTGAAAGTTAAATGAATTGATACTCCATAATAATTGATCAGAAAAAAATATTTTGCTGAAATTCACCATGAAATTATCAAAATTAAGGAGATTTGAATGAGATTGAAATGTATGGGTTCATATCAAGGTCGTGATTATTATTATTATTTTTGGGATGAATTCATATAATATAATAAATGCATCATTTTGCTAAACATTTTATTGGTGGTATTTTTCTTTAAATTATTGTATTCCTGCAATTCTGACATAACTCGCCTAGACTGTTGTCTAGATTAGTCAGTCCGAAATGGTAAATCCTATGTATTGTGGTTTTTCTTTCATCATATTCTACAAACATACCTGACAAATCTTCTTGTCAACCTTAATTTAATCCGGAACGTTAAAATCGTTCAAGGCAAGCATTAACTTTTGATGCAGTTTCGAATCCTGCCTCGGGCCTATGCGTTGTTTTGTCACGTAATGAATCGGTCGTTTCCAAACTAAGTTTATTATTGAAATGAAATAATTTACTTTGTAATTCTACATATTTTATTTAAAACACGACCCAGGTTTCGACGTTGAACGTCATCATCACCTGATGAAGTCTAAATATAAGAAAGAGACCAGCACGGGATAGCACTAAAAAGGTCAAAATATATGGTGAAGTGGGTAAGAATGAATAAATTAGATTTCAAACCGAACAAATATTGACACAACCGGTATATTTCTCCTTCCGGGAGAATGTAGCAATCCCTCACGCTGACCTGAAGGCTCGGAGAAAAGCTTAAATCGGTAATCGTGTACCTATTCGCCGGAGGACTCATGCTCTTAAGGAAAGAAGGGTGTATTAGGACTGGGCTTTTTGACGTCCGTTTTTCCCCATCACAGAAGACAGATAATACACAATACAGGAAAGGTTTCGCTATGAAGTAGGTTAGCACAAATGGTAAAAAATGACACACATTACGTCCAAAAGGACTTATGGTCCGAAGAAGGCAATGTGTCTAAAAGGCCAGAACATACTCGAACGTGAAAACACTCCATATGCCAAATCATTCATACGAAATTAGAATAGATGGGAAAGGGGTAGGGAAAAATGTACGGCTATGAATCCCATTTTCATAAACGATATTAATATAATACTTAAGCGACCTATGATGCGACCGATATCAATGGAGTGAGAAGAGAGGGATAAACTGTTATTACAAAATCCTTTGACGCTATTTAAGCTGAAAAAAGCCGACTTTTGACAATTATCGTGTCTTCCAGTTAAGTTCTATTATCCGTTGGGAATTATAGGCATGCTAATATTTATTTTTGTGCAATAATTAGCCGAAAAAGTGGTAGTCTAGTAAACAGAGATATTAAATCTGATTGGAGAACTCAGGTTTGATTTCCGAGCACTTTGAACATTCGCGTTCATCCAAGTCTTGTGATTTTTCGGGAATCAGATTATCCCACGAAACCGCAGTTGACGCAGGTTATGAAACTGGTAAGTATACTCTGGTGTAAGAATTTGTTGTTGTAAGGCTTAATACAACGGGAACCCAACTTTAACCTATCAGACAAATCTCCAGCTCGGTTAGTAATATTTTAAATAGCATTAGGTGACTGTGGAAGTAGAATGAAACCTCCATTACAGAGCTTTATAAGAGCGACAGATTAATTAAAGCTTCCACATCGACATCTAGGCCATTAATTGGCCCTTGAAGGTTATATGGGAACCATTTATAAACATTTCTTGATTAAATGCATGGATAAATGACTTTCTATAAATAGTTCAGCCTCTTTTTCCACCTACTCCGTACGATTCCATAGCACCAGATGTTTCCAAGAAGATTAATCTCCATGATCGTGCGCAATTAAACTCATCGCGAAGTTTTAATAAATCAGTAGCGCAAACGATTATATTTATAAAAAATCAAGAAAACCAAGATAGGTGTGCTGATTCCCCTTATATATTAATTTATCATCCCCTTTTTTATTATTGTTGTGTTTGGATATACGGGTGATTTCGGAAGATGGATTCGGGTGGGATGAAAAAAATGGGCATCAGGGTATTCTGTTAGCGCATATACGGTTCTCCTCCCTTTTGCTCGAAGAAAAGCAGCATTCACGCCCCAGAGCAAAAGCCCCGCCCTACTTATCGAGCAGGTGGAACCCATTGGCCGCGTGGTGTGCCGACCACTTGCACCCGTCGTCGATGATAATTCACAGACAGTGGAGACTCGCCACCACCCCTTCCACACTCCTATTTGTCTATATTTATCCCCCCATCCGCCCGCTCTCAAAAGCTTTTATTCTTATCGCTCTGTGAGTGCCTCTGCTTGGGGCGTACCTTACTGTGGCGTCCCCCTTCCCTACAGCTCTCTCTCTCTCGCTCCCCCCCCCTCACCCTCCACGCCGCTGCAAATCGAGGAGTGAGGCGAGAAGACGTTCACCCCGGCTTGCGTTTGAGATCCTATTTGCCCCGCCATCGCACCCGTCACCCTTGCTAACCCTCCTGCCACTCGCGATTCCTTTTAATACGTCCACTCTTACATAATAACCCTCGAGCTACCGGCAAGCCTCATGGAAGGGGGTGAGTCCGCATCAGGCATGTACAACACTCGCAGAGTTTATCACGTACCGTGCATGAAATAATCCTTTTTAGAAAAATATTTTTGTCATGTTAGACAATGAAAACGATGCGTAGGGAACTAGGTTTTGTTGAGTAATCTACGAAGAACAAAGCACATGCTAAAATATACAAGGAACGTAGCTACGGTCGTGAATCAATGTAAACAAAAAATACCGGGACCATTGGGGACTGTGTATTCACGTAAGTTGTTTTGTTTCTTTACATCCTTTAATAATTTTCATTTATTTGTGTGATTGACGGGTCACTGACATAGGAGGGATCCTTGCAAACCCTGAGTGTGTGTGTGAATGTGATTAACGAGAGTGAAAGTTATTTCGTAACTCACCCTAGTGATCGAGTGGTTGTAAGTTTTGTTTTATTATTTTTTATTTTATTATTATTATTATTTTATTTCAGTGTGTGTGTGTGGTTTATTATTATTATTTATTTGTTTAAATTTATTATCATTATTTATTATTATTTTATTTATTTATTATATTTTTTTAAAATTATTATTAATATTTCGTGCCATTCAAGTTTACGGTCCCGGTATTTTTGTTTGCAAGTGACATGTTATTCAACAGAGATGTATTATTCTTTGCGGTATTCATCATATAGTCAGCTACATTTACACAGTATCGTGCACAAGTCCGAGTTTTCTTGCGACTCCGAGGGAATGCAATGGCCTCAAATTACAATTGGTTGATTTGACCATAAGGATATCATAAGAGAGATACACATGATCACCAATTGATATCATGCATTCATTCTCCTCTAGAGCAATGCGCGATCATAAAAAAATTGATCCCCAGCTGTTTTTTGCATATGAGCAAATGTATATTCATATTCAAATATGAACTCATTTGTGCATGAATGGCTGTTGCACTAACACTCCTCCCGTCCTCTCGGCGGACCGTGCGGTATTGGATGTGGTTGAAAAATTGAGTGTAAAAGTTGCGGGCAGGAGACTAATCATCGTTGGTCTACAGTGCATGCATGTGCAAACTTGCTACCCATAAGAAAATATTTCTACTATATTAAACAAGAATTTAACGAATGTTAACACCGTAAGGGAAAACTCTGCATGCTGTGGCTCTAATAAAACAGGTAATAGATGTTTTCATAAGTTAGTTCCTGTAGCTACACATATAAAAGAGAGAAAACAAAAGAAGGTAACCTAGAAAGCCCAGTGATAGGGTGTCTCGAGGGATAAACGAGTGTCGTGGAAGCCTCAAAAGGGACGATGCTCGTTAGGGGAGGTTTTTTCGCAGATCTAACTAGCGATTAGTAGAAAAAAAGAAACCAGGGATGAAATGAGGTTTCTCGAATGTGGTTGTAGGAACTAACAGGAGCATTTAATGTTTTCATCTTCAGCATTTTTTTTACCCGAACTGTAGCCCTTCCACTCCAATCTTTCCTCCATTTTTATTATTTGCTCTATGTGCGGTGAGTGTTTTCCCTTCGATTGTCCTCACAGAATTAGATTTGGTTCCAAGTTCCCTGGTGGCAAAGATAGGCCCATCGTGGCGTTCAACTTGGTGCCTGAATTGTGCGGATTCGAAGCATCTATGGAAAATTGAGCTACCTTAAGAAATTGGAGATACTTTTATGATACTTCCACAAAAAATCATGTCGTATAACGTTTCCACTTTCCAACTTCGTAGCGGAAACCTATTAATTGGATAGGGATAATGCATTCAAAATTTGAGCTCGAACTGTGTATGTTTATTGGAGAAATATTTTTAAAATTATTATTTTAACGGTTAAAATAGGTTTTTGATGGACACAGTGTTGTACAATTGTAGAACAATGCATTTACTTGCTTTTCTTACACAGCCTTAGATCGGACACTGGAGTTAAGTCCCTCTTCAATTCCTCATACTTCTTTTCTTTCTTCATTCCATTCAATATACCTATCCTTCCTTTTCCTCGTTTCCCTAACATTTTCCCTCTGTAACAGTCTTCAACATCCCGTTGCCAATGTTCAGCAACCACCTTTATTGCCTCATTGTGATTGTTTTCAACAGTACCCTCTCCTCCCCCACAATACCTTACACTTCCTCGTTTGTTTTCCTTCCTGTTCATTTCACTTTTTCCATCTTTCTCCACACCCACATTTCAAAACCCTCCGGTCTACGCCTATCCTCTTGCTTTAATGACCAGGTTTATTCACCATACTACGAGTAAAGCACTCTCCATATCAAAGTTTCCTCTCCTTAATATCCTTACTCAAATCCCTGTCATCAATTCCCTCCTCCTTGCAAAATATTCTCTGCCTAACGTTATTCTTCTCCTTATACCCGTACTACTTTCACCATTTTAATCCATAAAGACCTCCGAGATAGATAAACGGTTCCAGCTTCTCTAGTTTTTGCCCTCTCGTTTTAACATTTAGCTTAGCTTTTCTCTTCCTAGAAAACCGTATAAACTTAGTTTTATTTACATGTATCTCATCCCATACCTATGGCACTGACTTTACATTGCATTCAGCAGACTTTGCAACCCATTAGCTGACTGACAAACTAAAGCTTGATTATCCACTAGCCTAACTAATTGTATGAACCCCTACTGACTTTCATTCCGATCTCAAGTTTTTCCCATGCATCTTAAAAATGATATTTTAGACTTAAGTATATATATGGTACCTTATATAAGTATAGAATAAGAGAAATATAGTCTTCGTAAAAACAATCCCATGAATATACGAGGGTCATCCGGAAAGTAGTACCCGTTCGTGCCGCATGAAGTGCTGACGACGCGAGTTGCCGCTGGACGAGGTCAGATAGCTTCAGTGGCTTGTCTGCCTTCTCTGAGCCAAGTTGCGTGACGCTAGCATTGCCTGTGTTGTTTCTGTGATTGTTTACAATGTTTAAAAAAATTGAGAACGCCGCCAGTTGTGAAGTGAGGGCAGTGATTAAATTCCTCAATGCAAGAAACGTTCGCCCATGTGATATTCATCGCCAATTAAAGGAGGTGTATGGAGACAATGTAATGGACGAGTCGTCTGTTCGGCGGTGGTGTCGCAACTTCAACATGGGGAGGGGGAACACACACGACGATGAGCGTTCGGGGAGACCGTCTGTAATTACAGACCAACTGGTGAGCTCAGTTGGCGAATTCGTGAGGAACGATCGGCGCGTCACAATTGATGACATCTGTGAGCATTTTCCCAATGTTTCTCGAACAATTGTTCATGAAATTGTTAAACACCATCTGCATTATGCAAAAATTTGTGCAAGATGGGTCCCTCGCATGCTTACAGATGAGCACAAAACCAAGCGTATGGCTGCAGCACTGACGTTTTTGGGACGTTATTCTGATGAAGGAGACTCTTTCTTGACTCGCATAATTACTGGTGACGAAACATGGGTTTGTTATGCATCACCTGAGAGTAAACGACAGTCAATGGAGTGGCATCATGCTCATTCACCAAACAAACCAAAAAAATTCAAGACAGTTCTGTCCACCAGGAAACTCATGGCAACCATTTTCTGGGATCGACGAGGTGTATTGCTTATTGATTTTATGGCCCGTGGAGACACTATTAATGCCAATGCGTATTGTGAAACATTAAAGAAATTACGGCGGGCAATACAAAATCGGCGGCGAGGTCTATTGTCTACTGGTGTCATTCTCGTTCATGACAATGCCAGGCCTCATGCAGCTGGGATAACACAAAAACTTTTGCAGCAATTCAAATGGGAAACTTTCGACCATCCACCGTATAGCCCGGACTTGGCCCCTTCAGATTTTCATCTCTTTACAAAGCTTAAAGGCTTTTTGGCAGGAAAAAGATTTGACAGCGATGAAGAACTTAAAGAAGGAGTGACCCTGTATCTCAATGAGCTGGCGGCGAAGGACTATGCAGCAGGAATACAGAAACTTGTCACACGTTATGACAAATGCCTTAATTTGCTTGGAGATTATGTTGAGAAGTAGTTTAAAGTATCCTCTTTCAAATAAAATTTTTTATGTTTGTTAATATTTACTTTTGTGTCTTTAATTCACGAACGGGTACTACTTTCCGGATGACCCTCGTATGTGCCAAGTGCGAATATATTAAATTTACAATTTCATTTCATGGATATATACCATGTTGCTCAATATTTCATGCATTGGATGCTTTGACTTCAGTGGCATCATTTATTTTCCATATCCCAGTCCCGAAACGAACTTCGTTTGTGGGGACTTTCGGATCGGTTTGTAGGTGCTATCGGAGAGGCCTAAGGAAATAAATGATCAATTTGCAATTGCATGGGGAACGGTCTACTTTGGATGACACCAAATTACACTTGGCATACATTTAATTTCTCTTCGTAAACGCGTTACCAGTACTTCATCGAGAATGATTTATTTGACGGCGGTAATGGATAGTATTGACATTATATTTTCCCTATTATAGACACAATCAATTACGCGTCAACAAGTTTAACTGCTGATCGAAATCTAATATTCATCAAGGTGATATCCATTTTACTTTCACTAAACTGCACTTATACAAACTCTATCCTGACAGAAATGCGTCCATTATCGGGAATGTTTCTTTGGAATTGGCAGCCTCTTACGGTGCTGTTGAACTTGCAAATTGTTAAAGTTTGAACCAAATATATCTTATGCTAATTCTTATTCATAAAAATGTGTGTGCTTGGTTAAATATTGTCAAAAACTGATGAACTGAATTCCGTACAAAAGACCTGCTACGTTTCATGTACAGTTAAATAATTAAAATCTTTCGAACGATTACTCCGCGTTCTCGTCCCGAATCCCACGAAATATAATAATAAACAGGAAAGAGGTACATATTTGCCATATTGCACCGAGGTACAGCTCTATTATCACGCTAATATTCATGCCTGGTTTCGATTATCATATCGGAGAATAAATTATTACATTTTGTTTCTTACTAATAGGTAATAAACAATTCAATGAATTTAGAATAAAATGAAACCAGTATATTTGCACCTTGTTAATCTATGTTAAAAAAAATTCGAGTTTGATAAAGTTAATGAAATGTTTTATTTTCCATGAATTTAAGGCATTCCAGGTAATACAGTGATGCCTCGTTAGTTCTCATGGACTTCAGGAAGTATTATGTGTTATTCTTTAAGAAAATGTGTAAAAAATTTGATATTGTATTTGTTGAATATGAACATATTTTAAAACCATGATAAAATCGTGATAGTTCATAAATTTGTACTTCAAAGTAATGAATGCTATCCTTTTGTGGCTACATGACATAATATTTTTCGTCAATTGTTTCTTCACTCGTTTTCCATGATAAAAAATCTCCTAAAAAACTATCATATTCAATAATAAAACCTTCACCGTCATGTGAGATAAATTGTTGGAAGACGCTATTAGCGCTATTAGTTTAAAAGTCTAATGAAGTAGATATACGATATCGTATACGATTTGGCCGTTCAAACTACATAGCGATGTATCGCACACATGCTCGTAATCATAGACCTAAGCATTAATGAGGTCTCACGTAGTAATTCGTGTATCAAAAAGATATCTCTTTATCTGTGATTATTTACTCTTAGTTTTTAAGCACAAAAAGTGAACAATTATAATTTACAAGATTAATAGTTTTATGCGAAGTCATGTTTATGATAAAAATCGCATTATACCATTTTATTATAATGATCTCTGCGTTTATTTTTTCTCCAGTTTACCTGACTTCGAAGCTGAACAGAGAGGTTACTGGGGAAGTTGGTTCGAAAAACTGCCCCGCGTTTTTTTTTTGTTTTTTTTTTCATTAATCGAAGCTGTGTTGCCTTAGGAATGTAGCAAGTATATCTCTTTCATTTCGTATGGCAAAGGGCCGGATAAGTATCGTGGTGAGACTGATTTATTTCATTTCGAGGAAAGCTGAGTGTTAGTAGGGTTGTAGTTAGCACATTCTTTCGCGAGGATAATAATTCTTCTTGCGGATGCCGCTACTGCGGCTCTGTACTCACTCATGTGAGACCTTCTTTATCAATGCCCTTCCATCGTCGTTGAAGGTGCGCGATCCGGGGAGCAGATTGGTGAAATGCTTAAATAATTCCTCCGTCTACCAATAGAACTCGATAGACTACTTTCATCATACTATCAAGCATCTTATTCGCCTCAGTCTTTGATCGGGAAATAGGGTTTGGAAAATCTTCATCTTAGTAGTATTGTTGGGGAGGCGACCGACAGCTCAGGCCATTTGCGCCATTAGGGATGGATGGGAAAGGATGAAGGGTGGAGAGAAACCCGGCGTCGGCATTAGCCTGCTCTTAACGAAAGGCGCCAAGGGGTCCGCAGCTTAACGTCCCATCCGACGGACGGCGTACTCACTTAAAGTGCCCTCCACAAAGCACCTCAAGTAGGGATCGGGATACCACTGAAAAATATCTGTCGTCGCCGGGACTCGAACCCGGGCCCTCTTGGTGGGAAGCCCGTACGTTAGCCACCGCACCATCCCGATCCCCAGTCTTCATCGTTTAAATTCTAATGCCTCGTAATTATTCATGCGGATTTGGAAGTAATCCCGAGTGCTCATCTAGGAATAATTCAAAGTTCAGCATCTCAGAATCGAATTTCAATTTGACTTTTCCTGTAGATGGATGATTTAGAAAATGGGCAAAATGGACCAAAAGGAAATTTAGTAATGATACACGTAAAGCTGGACTTGGTCAAAAATGACTCTAATTTCTTAAAATAGGGAATTTTACTACAATTCAGCTTGCCACTTATCTCTGTCGTTTCATATTTGGACTCTACTGACAACTGTCCAGAGAACTTTTATGCACTTCATATTTCATACTGAGAATCCACATATGCCGTCAAACACGACTGTTGCTGTTCAGCTGTTATATAATATATTACTATCTTATAAATGAAGAGAAAAAGCAGAAAAAGCGAGACTTAGACTTTTAGAAAGATTCAGAACCAACGAGTTTAACAATGACACCAAAGGAATTACAATGGCCCCACACTACTTAGGTAGATTGGACCACAAAGATAAAAATAAGGGAGATAGATTCCAATACAGATAGATTCAAATACTCGTTCTTTCCCTGAACAAACAGAAATCATAATAGTAAGAAACTGAAGTAACTTAAGGAGGTAAAGAAAAGACTCGTAAAACTTTGACATGGAGCGTAGCTATACGGTACGGTGCGGAAACGTGGTCCCTGAAGCAGGAAGATAGATGTAGATTGGAAGCTTTTGCAATATGGGTGTGGAGAAAAATGGAGAAGGTGAAATTGACCGAAAGGAAAACAAATGAGGAAGTACTAGGGATGGTGGGTGAGGAGAGAGGTTTATTGGGAGAAATCCTAAAGAAGCAGGAAAAATGGATAATGGGCGTGTTAATCAGCAGTGGGATGTTGAAGACGGTAATAGAGGGAGAATGTTAGTCAAACGAGGAAAGGGCAGGAACAGGATAGGGATGTTGGACGGGATGAAGGAAGTACACAGAGATGAAGAGGGACCTGATGCAGTGTAGGTTGCTGGATTGGGTTTTGTTAGCAGTCACTAAATATTTATTTCGTAGTTGTTTCCATCCAAAGCCTACCCAACCTGGAGATTAATTAATAATAATCAAATAATATATTTTCTAGAGAGACATCTCTCTATTGTAAATATCCAAGCTATCGACGATTCCAATGACAGAGAAATCTTGCAGTGGAGTTCTCGATAGTAGGTATGAGTTGTTTTTCTTCTTAGCTGTCCTCTCTCTGACAATGAAATATACATCCTCAACGCCAGATATCAAGACCGAGGGTTCGGGGTCTGACTTGCTAATCTACGAGAAAAGTACTATTGAGAAAATAAACGTAATGTGTAAGTCAGGATTTATTAATACATTATTATTGCATGCAATATTTTCGAACTTTGTTTTATTAATCTGACATTAGTAGCGAATATTGGATGGCGATTTTACCTTTCTTTTGAATCCTTTGAGTGTTAATCACACGCATAAATTAAATACCTATTGGGTTAAAAAAATTATATGTTTTTCTTCCCATTACTATTCATTACTGTCGCCGCCACTCCATTCCGTCACTAACTTCATTGAACGAGAACCTAGTTTACAAGCAATTTTAATGGTTTCTCTCTTTCCTTATGGCCAAATGCGCTTACATGCGCGTGAAGCACGGATGAATAATCAAAAGCAGTCGCACATCTATGACAGCAGTAAATCCATAGTAATTGATGGTCTGCATCCATTGCCTTTCGCACCAGGTGGTGGCATAGTCGAAGATATCGGGAGAATCGAAATTTCTTCTACCTCCTTGAAGTGTTCTTTGAATAACCAAATGTCAATTTGGCACTTTAAAAATATTACTCATTGCATGTAGGATTGCTCGCCGGAGAATAAAACCCAAATATTTGTCAGATTTCACCGGGAATCCATCGCGATGGCCAACATGGCGTGGAAACTGGTGTTTGTACGTACGTTGTTGTTTTAGCGGCGATGTTTGGGAATAATTTTCTCTCTTCATCACGTGAATGTCCGTCATGGTGAGCTAACAGATCGATGACTCTTGTAACGGGAGTCCCAAACTCTTGGCGATAGGTGCGGCGCAAAAGAGCGGATAAAAGTCACTAGATTTTGATTCAAAATAGAGAAGAAACGGGTCGCCCTGTTGACAAACAAGCTACTGTCCGTTGATTTCACCATCTCACTCTATCACATTTCCCCTCTCCACTCCAACGACCCTCTTCCATCGTCGCCCACATCTCCCATTACACATTCGTTCCCGTGAGCCCAGCGGCACAAGTGGGGGGGCCATCGACCGCTCAACCCTCGTGCGCTGCCCTTCGCTATTTTCGTCCAGTGCCCTCTTGCTATCCCTTGGATACCTTAAGAGGCCTGTTTCGTGACTCGACTCCAAAAAATCATCGATCCAATCCTTAAGCTCGTACAAATTTCATCAAGTTCCCTAGTCGACGTTCTTAGGGGGTGGAGACTGCAGCCGTACCGTGGAGGGAAAGCCAGTGGATGTGGGCAATTGAGGTTGTGGCTGTTCTTATAGCATAGGTAATGGAAGCTACTACTGTATTTGTAACAAGGATCACATCATTGTAGGCCAGAAGTTGTGCGAAAAGATTCATGCAAGTTCGTGCACGCATATCAAAATAGTACCCTTTCATCGACACTTCCGGTAGGATCCACCTTCTGTAGGTCGTATATCTTCCTGCAACTAACATGTGCCTTTCATATTTCATGTCAAAAAAGGTTTAAGAACTGGCATAGATGTTAAAGATCAAGGTAACTGAGATTAATTTTAGCAGATTTGAACGCACAGATATGGATTATTAGCTTAATATTCAATTTAATTAGTGTATAGTTTTTAGTAGTGTGTAGTTTTCATGTATACTCTATTTACATGAAGCGAGCTGAGTAGTGGTTTCAATGCAATAAAACATATAATAAGTAAAACGGCTATCTAAATTAAGTACCCTCAAAACTCTTTGGATAACATCCATTCTAACTTGTAGCGTGTGGGGGAAAAGGGTATTTAAAACCGGTTTAAAACGGTAAATAAATCTATATATATTTATATATATATAATATATATATATAATATATTATATTATATATATATATATATATATATATATATATATATATAGATGATTTCTTCGAAGTAACACGGAAGTGTTGAATAAAAAAACTTAGACAGTAACACACAGCACGAGAACACATAAAAGGAACACTCACACGTAATATCTTGATAATTTCGACGGACTCGAACTCCGTCTTCTTCGGAAGATAAGTTAGGACTCAGTGAGTCCTATCTTATCTTCCGAAGAAGACGGAGTTCGAGTCCGTCGAAATTATCAAGATATTACGTGTGAGTGTTCCTTTTATGTGTTCTCGTGCTGTGTGTTGCTGTCTAAGTTTATATATAATATATATACATATATATATATATATTTACACTCACATTTATTAAAGAATGTTATATAAATTTATGAGCAAGGATTCATAATAGAAATTTTTAATGAAAAATGAAGGATTTAAACCAATTCAATTCGAACATGTCAGCGGTCTCTACTGCGCGGTGAATTCAATTACGTATACTCAAGTTTATTGCACAAGATTTCTGGAATCTAATTCGGAGAAAAAACTGACCGTACGGTAAGAGACTGAGAATTTGTTTTTAAATTAAAAACGATATCTTTGTAATCCCACTCCAAATTTATTAAAACATGACCCAGGTCATTACAACGTTATCTTCAGGACTGACCTACCTGAAGATGTCGTAGCACGTCGAAACTCGGATTGTGCTTCAATAACTTTATTGCTGCCCTACCGGGTTACTATTTTTCATTCGGAAACAAGCCGATTCAATAAAGTTATATCCGTAGCTATTAATCAAGGAGGTTCAATGATTTACCATTTTTATGAATTAAGATAAGTGAGTGTCTCTTAGTTTAAATTATCCAACAAAACTGGGTCCCGACCAAGCTTAACATATTTTCCAAGTATAGCTGTTCTCGACTACACAGTATAACGTTGATGAGAAATTGACCCTGACACTTAAGGATTACATATATTGATAAAACATTTTAATTTAGCCCCAACAAAAAAAATGGCAACTGACTTCTTTTCGCGATTCCCTAATGCCCAATATCAATAAAATCATATTTTTCTCTAAAAACTTTATGTACACAACTGAGAACTCAGATATTATATTTCCAAAGTTATTACCAAGACTCTATGCCTCGCGACACTTCAATTTCCCTTACAACGCGGTCTACTTTTAAACTATTCAATTTATTAAATGATGTCCTCTATCTTCGCTTTTATCATTCCTGCAACTTACTTGGATCCCAACGCTACCTAGTACACCTAAGTTATTCTAGTAATTGGCGCTAATTGAGGTATTGCAGAAACAAAAAAAAGCAGTTCTAGACTACTCTCATTTTGCTCATATTATTAACTCTGGCAGATTGCAACGCTGCTTATTTACTACTTAGTTTTTAGTATCAAATACAATATAATTGTAAGGGCCAACTATTTATTTGTGAAAAATATAAATTTCAAAAGCTTGGGATTGATGCTTGAATATAATCAAGGTATTTTTACAATGGAATCTTGCTAGTTTCTCCTGAAATGCAATTTGTGAGAAACTAAAACAAATGCATTTGTACTCCCTGTTTCCTTTTTTTCACATTCCTGTGACTTTCCAAACAATACGTCCTAGGGTGTTCATTACAATAATTAACTAAACATGTGTATTTCATATTTTAACAGTTTCTCGTAAAGAACAGGTCTTGTTCATAATAAGTGGCAACCAAGTCAGCCTACAAGTGGTTTTTCACATTTTTCATTCTTGAATATTGCCTTGACAGAGTCGTTTAGATTAAAAAACCTCTTTTGTCGAATATGATCTTCAAAGTAATTTGAAGAGGAATGAATTATTCGTGGAGTGATTGATTTCCACATTTCAGCAAGTGTCCACATTTCGGCTAGTTTCAAGTAAAAATTGCCGACTTCCCTTTCATTGAGAAGCTACTCTTTCAACTTAGTTCTCTTTGAGTTATATTAATAATTTTGGTTCCGGAAAGATATGCATCCCTTCTGTTTATTCTAAGAGCGCGAAGAAAAACATTAGTCAATACTAGTTGAGTTACGCTACGCTATGTCCAAAAAGTTTGATGGTGACCAAACACCCTCCACCACACCACGCCCTTGTGTCGGCTTGCGGGGTATTATGTAGATATAGAAGAAATTTTTGGTTGTAGGCATTCTAGTGCTGGTAATATTTGTTACAAAGAGGATGTCATTTGAAGCAACAAATGGAAAGAGTTCATTATTTAGAGATCTCATTTGCGTTCGCTTGGCGCTTTCATGGCTCTCGTTCGTCGGCGGAAAAAATGTGGTTCCTGGTACTTGATCGTGAAGAGAACTTCGTGATTTGTCACTTCACAGGTCTTGCAAATCACCTTGCTGCTGATAATTTAGAGTTGAAATATTCAATCACTTTCATTCTTTCTCTAAATGTTCCGAAAGAAGAAAAGAGAAAACTAAGGAGATACTACCACTGAATATCGACATTTGAACCGTCCGATGCATACGCTTATACTGGTATCCACAGTAATTAATCCTTACGCTTCTTTGATATGCAAGATTAGAATCCAACTTATACGAGGCGTGTTCATAAAGTAAGGCCCGTTTGGTCACAGGAAAAAATATACTCATATGAAACACATTTTATTGGCACTTTTAGTTAGCTACAAACCTACTTCACTTATCTACATAATCGCCGTTCACTTCTAAACATTTTTCGTACCGCTGCGCCAGCTTCTTTAACCCCTCTGCATAGAAACTCGCCGCCTGAGGGTTGAACCAATCGACAACGCCATTCTTGAGTTCCTCTTTGGTTTCGAAACGTTGTCCACCGAACCACTGTTTCAAGTTCAAGAAGAGGAAGTAGTCGCTGGGTGTAAGGTCAGGACTGTGCGGTGGGTGGTTTAAAGAGTTTCCAACGACCCAAAAACTCTCGTCCACTGGACATTCTTGGTTTGCTCTTTGTGGTGGTCGGTGAGCATTTTCGGTACCCACTTTGCACGCAATGTGTGGTATCCGAGGTTTTCCGTAACAATATTGTGGACAGTAGTGCGTCCAAGTTGAGGAAATTGTTTAGCCAGGCCATTAATTATCAATCGACGATCACATCGCAGTTTTTGTTCCACTTGCGAAACAATTTCATCGGTCAGAATACTGGGCCTACCACTTCGCTCTTCATCATGGATATTTGTTCGTCCATTTTTAAAATAACAGCACCATTGTCTAACCTTTCCTTCACTCATAACTGTAGGTTTATAAACTAGGCATAATTCCCGATGAATTTCAGCAGCCGACAATCCTTTTGCATACAAGAATCGTATGACAGAACGCACTTCACAGCTGGCGGGATCAACGATTGTCGCGGACATTGTTGTTTGCATGCACGGACAAGCAAACGTCTTCTGAAACAAAACAAATGCTGCTATAGCTTCTCAATGAATCAGTAGATGGCGCTGCAGGAGCAAAACTGTGTTCTGAAGCGCCAATATTTAAATATAAGCAAACGGTACTTACTTTAAGAATACGCCTCGTACTAAGCTCAGTTTCTTTCCAGTGGAACCTGTGGTTTCACCTGATGACCTGGCACCTGAAAACTCACAGCTTGAGTAAAACTTAGGGCCCAGGGGTATCATTTGTGTTTTAATCTGTAGAATTGTGATCAGCCGTCGAAGGCTCTAATCAATAGATTGACACAACTCCTTGGTAACCGGAAACTGCACTTAATTGAGATAAAATAACAGCATGTGTGTATACAGGAAATATTTCCAATTCAAATTTCATCCGCTTGATTAACATTTTTTTCCCACAATATCGCCAATGTATCCTGTTATATTTCTGACGCTATTCCCAGTGCTGGCATCGAACATGAAGTTGTCAGTGTTCAATCAACGATAAAAGGTTCATCTAGTTCAAATTGCAGCGAAACTTTTAAACAAGATAAAAAAAGACTTCTTTGACAAATAAACTGCAAAACGTTCATGATTTATAGCAACAAGAGTATGAAACTCATACTGGTAGAAATAGCCAGCAATAGACTCAGGTATATAACCGTGATGAATGACAAGGAGGTTATTGCGCTGTCAGTAATTAGCCTCGCCGAGTTTCGATCGGATGTTTTCTAATTTAGCCGTGACGACACATTTTGTAAAAAAAAGAGTCATTGGTAATGCAAGCAGAAGTCACACGAGTTAACAAATTTGATGACCTGACCTGGAATCCCATTTAACTAGTTGAAGAATGAAAGAGTTGTCGTCTTTTGAGGTTGACTCCCGAAAATTATAGATGATAGTATTGGGAAAGCCTTCATGGTCGTATCTCCACGTGGAAATCGTATCAAATCGACGGGGAAAAGTGGGAGCTGGGAATTTTCTAAAATTAAACGTTAAATTTTCGGAGAGGCTCCACCACCTCCTTATTGTGGCCCAATTCACAGGCGTTGGTTCTAACTAATGGCTTTCGACACTGTCAGATATCCTTAGAGGAAGTATGTATGTATATGGACGATCAACTGTAGAAGAAACAATACTGCAGTTTGCATAATTTGTGAATTATAATTGGGACAGGAATCAGCGACCATGGTTATGCATTTTGACCATATGTACTTACTTTCACCGGGATAAGGTAAAAGGCCAAAATCAAAAGCCAATTGATAGCGATAGTTGTAGAATTATTGTTTGAATTAAACGAAAATTTATACGCATATTTTTTTACATAAATTTTCCACCATCAAGCGGTGTACACTTGTAGAGCTACAAAAATAAATTCCATTTCTAGATTAAAAATTAGCACAATCATATATCACTGGTGGAAAATGTTGTTAAAGGTATTTTGAAAGTTTTTTTAGAGTTACGTTTATTAATGAGATCAAATGGAAAACCTCATTGCGACTCTCTTACTTATGTGCTGAAGTCATTATGGTATAATCCATCAAGCGGCTAATTAGAATACTTTGGTTATAAGAAATTCCAGTCTTCTGTCATAATTTAGACTTAATTTAATTCTCTTAAAAAGCATTAATTCCATTCTGTCGATGAATAAAAAAAACACATTTAAATTTTTCCCGTAAAAAAACATTTTTCGAAACCCTATTGGTTTAAGTTGAAATGGGTTTTAAAAAGTATCACTCAGGGAATTTAATCATATAAAAATTTTCAAAATGCATAAGACAATTTTTTATTTAATTATATTTTTATGTTTTTCGCATATTACAAGATGGAATTTCGTAAAGTGTTTCACAAACTCCATTCCAGACCACCACTCGAGCATCTACGGCGTGAATCACATTTATTTACTTTCTTATTTTTCATTATAGATCAATAAATTAGCTTTGTGTTTTGGTATTTTCTATTTTAAACTCACCAGTGATTGGTATATCTTGTTATTACATGGTTTTCAAACAGGTGGCGTATATGCTTCATTATCGTCTTCCAAACTTCTATGAACACCCATTATTTTTTTAAAATTGAATTATATACCTACCATGAAGTTATCGAATGAAAATATTTTTCAAACAGTTGATTATAGCTAAAAAAATGTAGAAGATTTTATCTTAATAAATTGCTAAAATTGAGCAGGAAAAAATTGATGAAATAATAAAATCATCATACAATAATACCATCGCCACTTCTGGTAGGGTCGTCTTGAAAAAATTTCATCAGTTCTTTCATTCAGAAAAAAGTTGAATTTTAAAATGTGTGCTGCTCTGATTGATTGTAATTGGTCCTTTGTTCTGTTTGAAATACCAAGCTACATATGAACGAATAAGCACAGGCACCCCCCACTGACGGATGCACAATCGTAAAAATGATTAAAACGCGTTTCAGGGACTTCCACTGCTGGACGTGTTTCCACTGACAATTTGGTCAATTTCTTCATTAGCACATTACTTTCTCCGATATAAAGCATGGAGAAAGTTAAATGACTAAAAAAAATAGGGATTGCTATTCTTTGCAATCTTTCTACACGATTAAATGGCAACAATTTTACCCTCTAACCACGGTAGAAAAGACACGCTATACACCTGTCCGTGCTGAAATTTATCGCTCTGATTTGATATTTATGATCAAACATGAGGTCTGCACTGGCATTTTTTGTGTGTTTTGATATTGACTGAAAAGAACATCGACGTCACATTAACATATGTTCTTTTAATCTGTGGTTTGATCTATTTTTTTTTAATCTTCGATCAGTGAATATGAGCTGTAGTTGTCGTATGTAATTCATTTAACAATCTGTACTCTTTAGTACTTTTGTCAAAATTATTATATTACCTCCTCTACTATTTCTTGCACTTGATCTAATGCTAAGTCCAGAGTTATGATTCCCAATTCCAACTGCCTATTCTGTAGTCTAACAAATGGAAAAAAACATTGACATCATTTTTCGGGAGGCGGGTGAGTTTTGTGTAAACCTCGGGGCTCTCAATATCATTATATTCTCGCGAAATGTCGCTCACTTGGGAGTACCTATCTTCCCCTGTTTATAGATTCTATATTCCTTATTAATTATCACTCGCTCCATATTTTGCGGGCAGACCCGTCCCGTGTCTGTAGCGAAGCTGATGAACAGATATGTATGTATATGGATTCATTCTACATAAGCTTTCTCCCGAAGAAAATATCAAAGATTTGACTGTTCCAGAGAAAGTCTTTCCCTCACCACAAAGTTCACGTAGCTGAAAAGTTGGCATAGTTTCTCATTTGGAACGAACCATTTAGACACATGGTGTGTAGGTACGTCTAGGAAAATCTTTCGCGAATAGCATTCTCAAAGAATATAAAATGGCGTGGGTTTTAAATGGGTGTTTTTATCGTATCTTAAGTGTTTACAAGTTTAAAAGTTACTTTGGCGTGGTTAACTGTATGAATAGAACTTTTAACCTTCTTTGGACTGTAGTTTTTGTTTTAAAAATGCATGTGCTGATTATCATTATTAAATTAAATTAGTAATGATTGGGCTTGATTATATTTAAGTTCAAAATTCCTTCGTAACCCATAGGAAGTTGATAATTGATAAAAATCTAACCTTTTATTGTTTTTAAAGGATTCAATAAATTTCTTTTTTAACGAATTTTTAGTAAAGATTCAATCACAATATCATAACAGAACCTTAATGATCACAAAGAGTTAGCTAATGAGCATATATTAATGAGACAAAACTAATTTCAAGAAACTGTAATAGTAACTTTAACGGAGTCACCCGCTATGTGTGCATTATAATGCAACCATTTCAGAGAATAAAAATCATTCGCCTTGACCGGATTCGAACCCGGATCCCTCGATATCCGGCCGAGTGCTTTAACCACTTAAGCTACCGAGACGTCCTCTTACACTCTGAAATTTTTTCACTTGGAGTTTGAAAAAATTTCAGAGTGTAAGTGTATTTTTTCACTTGGAGTTTGAAAAAATTTCAGAGTGTAAGAGGACGTCTCGGTAGCTTAAGTGGTTAAAGCACTCGGCCGGATATCGAGGGATCCGGGTTCGAATCCCGGTCAAGACGAATGATTTTTACTCTCTGAAATGGTTGCATTATGAGACAAAACTAGTTTTTATTAAGGCCATTTTCCCGAAAAACTTAATTGAGTAGTGGCAATCCAATCACAATAGGAATTATTTTCAGTTTACCGCATTGCGATTTAGATGACATTAAAATGTGACTGTGATACGTAGTATTCTTTATAAATAGCAGTGCGATCATGTTAAAAGTCCATTATCTCAACATAAAATGGAAAGTCAGCATTTTTCCGGCCATTATATGTGACTTTCCTCCACGTCATTTAATGTGGCGAAACGTAGGGTGTGAAACACATTTGCTTCATTGGTTTTTTAAAAAAATATGCACTGGCTACTCAGTCCAATGCCATATTTTTGGAGTATTTTTTGCCTGATCACACACGAAGTGGGTTGCGCCCAGCATTTCTCCAAGAGAGGTATGTACAATCGCTGCCGATTGAGTCTCGGTCTGAGATATTTTTTTTTGTTTTCAAGCGTTGCCTCGCCCCGATTCCTCCTCTCACACATATCCGCATGGACGGCGACCCGCTTCCATTCAATGAAAGAAAACTCACTTGGAGGATTGTTTTTTTCATTGGAATGACAACTTAAATGTAGCGTTGCACATAATGCGTTATTCCGACAACTATTCTCGTGTGACCGGAACGTATATTAGCTCCCGCGTGTCATAAACACGTGCAACTTCCCTCCCGCGACGCGGATCAGCACGCAATTTCAGAGTTTGAAATCAAACACGTTATCGAAGCGAGAAATTATCCGTGATAGATGGCTCAACCTATCTAAATAACGATCACTGCTAATCACTTGAGGCGGCGGGCGCATTTTTGCGATTTCCCCGAGGCTCGCTTGCGCTGCCGTGATTGCATTCGCACGCCTTTTAACACAGCGAACCGCGGTTCAGTGTTCGAATGAGTGATACCGATCGGTTCCGGCCCACTTATTAGCACGGTGTGCATAATTTTCTCATATTTTCCGGTTGGGAACACCGGAGGGTGATGTCCTCGCGTGCCTGTTTGACGTTCCATTCGCAACTGCTGATAGTCTAAGTAGATCGCACATTTCAAATTGCCGCGGTGATTAACGAATCTAGATAAAACACCAAAATACAGGTATATATAAGTACCTGTATTCAACCAGTGTATCCTCGGGTTTCTTTTTTCCTGGAAATTTGATGAATAGAATACAACATTCCTCGTGGGATTTTGCTTGCATTAAGGGCTTGAAGATGGGTTGCGGTGGTCCAGTAGTTTTTTTATAGTTTTAAGGGCTTGAAGAAAAGGAGGCAACCAGGACTCGAACTTGAATCTCAAGAGAGACATTCTGTGAAATGAGTAGAGTGCATTCCAGGGTCGATATTGTCAACTGTTAGTTCTACGAAATAGGCTCTTGTGGAAAAATGACCGATTACAGTTAGGCTTTCGATCACAAAGTTGGTGTACACATAAAAAAATAAATGATATAAGATATATAATAATGGCAATATATAATATAATAAATATATATAATAAAATATATAATAAAATATATAATAATAGTAAATACAAAAAATACAAAAAGTTGGTATATTTCAGGATGCTTACGTCGCTTTCGTGAAAAGAAATAATGTTAATATTTAATTTGCAATATTGTATATATATCATCATTAGGTAATCTACCGGTTAGGGTAGGTTTTTGGATGGACACAACTATCAAATAAACATTTTGTAACCCCAAACAAAACCCAATCCAGCAACCTAATCTACATCAGGTCCCTCTTTATCTCTGTGTACTTCCTTCCTCCCTTCATCCCGTCCAACATCCCTATCCTGTTCCTGCCCTTTCCTCGCTTGCCCAACATTCTCCCCTCTATTACCTTCTTCAACATTCCACTGCCGCTCAATAGGCCTTTCATCCATTTTTCCTGCCTCCATAGGATTTCTCTCAACAAACCCCTCTCCTCACGCACCATCTCCAGTACTTCCTCATTTGTTATTTTTTCCGTCCATTTCACCTTCTCCATTCTTCTCCACACCCACATTTCAAAAGCCTCCAATCTACGCTTATCCTCCTGCTTCAGTGACCACGTCTCCGCGCCGGGATATACGTGCTAATAATTCACGGTCACTAATTTTGTTTTAATTCCTATTTTGAATAATGTTTAAATAAAACTTTGCAGCTTCAAATGAAAAATAAGCTTTATAGCGACCCAGGTTTCACTGCGGTGCAGCACCTTCAGGCCTGAGAGTTTTATTTAAAAATAATTCATTATGGAACAATTCCACAAAGTTACGGCTGAAACTATTAGTTAACTCTATTTTAATCAATTGCATCGCGGAGCTGATCCAAAAAAAGTTGGTTCATTCGACTGGAGAAAGAGATATATTGACGAGTATGAAATGGAGGATATGATGGAGAAGCGAGGATAATCTAAGCCATTATGTATACTATATGCCAATCTATTTGTGACCATTTTTTAGCCAACATTCTGATGATTATTCTACGGAAATAAGGGACGATATTTCCAAATCCAATCAAAGGATCGAACGAATTGGAGAAGATCGTTCATACTTCTATGCTTTTTGGCGCAAAGACATGAGATGGCAAGCATTTTTCCGATGTGATAAAATCATTAAAACATTCTTTAAATCTTAACTCATTATCAAACTAGATGATGGGTCTGTGGGAAAATTGATAAAAAAAAACTCCTTTTCTAGTTAGTTTCAGTGAATCTCTGGGTTTCAGCCCTCACGATAAGAGTATTCCATGTTTTGGTCATTTGGATAAACTTTCGAGAGTAACAGAGAATTTCACGAATCAATACATGTATATGTTTTAGTTTTATGCTATAATTAAATTTGTTATATCATTATACATTATATTAATAATATTTATGCACAGACAATTGGTACGGAAACATAATGACCATACAACTGCTGCATTGAGGATTTCGGGTTCGGAGTTGGATGTTGCTTCTGCATCCAGATTGAGTGATTTTATGGGAATAGGAACTAATTAACACCCTCTATCGTGAATGCGTGAGTTTCACAAACCTCCGGGACTTATTAGAAGTGAATCCTGTTGATGACTGTGATTCGCAAGAATCAACTAATTAGTACGATTAATTTCACCATTCTTTTATTCATACTTTTCACTTTCATTTTTCCCATGATATTCTATATTCAGACTGGTGTCACTGTTTAGTAGGTTAATCGGCCTGCCTGAGTTCTATTTTCGTTACCGTGCGCTATCTGAAAAAGGATTTCTGATTCTCGCCTGACCTATGGAATCCCGACTTTTCCATGAAGCGCCGGGGCAACTCTTTGCCGCAACCGCTTTCACCAATACACATATACTCCTACGCCATTTCTCATGAGCCCCTAAAATGGTGTCTAGCCCCATTTTTGGTTTACGCATGCGTTCTATATTGGGTTTGTGTAAATTGTTAGAAATATGGCTGTTGACAATAAGGTTTTTCGTTAATAAATTTTAAACCTTGACTTTGTTGTGATCGAAAATCGCATGGGGGAAGAGCAAGCATTTAAATCTGTCAGTGCTGGAGAAGGTTAATTCCGTCTGTTTCATTTGATTGTTATTATCTATTATTGTAGTGTGCGAGGTCATAGTTATTCTCTCGGTATTAGAGGAAAAATTGCAGATTGCATGCTTCTATGTTCATACAGGCTGCATAAAAGATGCCTGTCAGGCTGTCTTCTTGGGTTGAGGAAGATAAGAGGAGGGGTGATCTTTTTAGTATCTTAGTTTCTCTACATTTGTAACATTCTAGTTTCTGAAATAACTCCATCGCACTTACTTCCTTCATGCAAATATTTTAAGCAATTATAATGGATCCATTTCTTCGTTCTTTTCCTATTTCCTTCATTAAAAATTCTTCGATGAATCCTAAATAGTATCAGCATTTTTATATACGGTCCTACTAATATGAAAAAACATTACTCTTTGCATTTACTTGAAATCTTCCGAAGTAAATTCAAGTTTCTTCGATGCGGAAACTAATCTTCTTCAGTATGTTGTTGATGGAAGTTTGGAGATAAGGGCGATACCTAAATATTTGATGAACTTGTCCGTAAATAAATTTATTTGCGCCTGTGTTATAAAAATATCGTGTTTCCTTTTTGATTAACTCAAATATGCTCAATACTGTGCGTTTGTTAAGATATAACTCTAACCTTCCTTTTAAGCATTTTATTTATTTTCTAAATCACGAAAGAGTGACTAGAAAAATTATTCTCTATTTATTAAACCGTTTTATTGGAAAATAATATAATGCTACTATTTACGTGGAAAAAATTACTGCTAATATATACGTAGACAATTAGTTTTATATTTGAACATTTTCGTCATTTCTGATCCCTACACGTAGATTACTAATTTTTGTTTATGATGAGATTAAAATGCTTTTCAGTTGATTTAAATGGGATAGCAAATTACCAACAACAATAATTAAGAGTGTTTTAGAAGAGACTGCGTGACATAATTGACGACATCTGCAATGCCTTGATATTCCCTATCTCTAATTTTGTAGATAGGATTCCAGTCTGTCTGATTGCTCAGATGTTCGTTAATTGTTGTTACCTTTCTCATCGCACGTCACCATTTTATCCGATTGGTCGATAAAGACTTTATAATTAGCCGTGAAAGAATTGAAAAAGTGTGGTGCAACGTATTCGAGTGTTATTATTTTTTATACAAGCTTCTTTAATGCAAAAGTGCCCTTCGGTCATACATGTTATAGGTTTCAAATGAAAGATTGCAAGATTGAAAAAATAATGTTTATTTAAATCAGCTTATTCGCGGTCATCTTCTTATCTGGAAACCTCTAAAATCAGTACCAGCATTTTTCTTCTTCTATAAACCACCATCAATTTGTGAAGAGATTTACATTTTCGTATTACACAGGTCTGTCTTGTGGTATGAATATCAACTTTATTCACTATCATTAATTTCAAAGGTGCCTATGCCTCTGCTATGTTAAAACGGACATAAAAAAATTGGTTGATATTGATAATTTATGGAAGAAAATGTGTGTCATGCACAAAGTAAAATTTGACATGTTGTTTGTTTGAAAATTCGAAGTTCCTCTTCAAAACTTGATAATCATTATGGAGTTGCATCCACAAGGTTGTCCTATTGTCCGTTCTTGATCGTTCTTTTCGAAGGCTTTCGAGGTGGTTACGGCATCTCACGAAATCAGTTAACCTCATGGAGGTTTACTCCTACCCTAGTTTTATCTCTTCATCATTTTGTATTTTCTTCTCTGATCCTCTCCTGCATTTTCTCCTCACCAACCTCCACATCCTCAAACCCTTATTATAAACCCTTCATTGGCCCTTCATTTTTGCTGATATATCATCCCCCATGACTTCTGTTCCCTCTTCAGAATATCTGCTACACAGGGAGGCAGGGCGAGTGAGAATATTTGGAGCGGAGGGTAATACAATAGTGATGTCCAAAATATGAGAAATTCTCGTATTTTGGATATTACTATGCAATCGAATAAAAACTCGTATATTATCGACAGAGAAATTTTTTAGAGACAGACAAAATTCTTGTATGTCGATATACCCACACACACACATATATTTATATTATATGTATATATGACATACATATGTTTATACATGCATAAAAATATGGATTGCGGTAGTCCAGGGGTAGAGCGTTGGACTACTAACCGGAAGGTCCGAGTTCGATTCCCCAGCACCGTCAGCTCCACCCAAGCTGTGTGATTTTTCGGGTACCAGATCTTCCTGGGAAACAATAATCGGCACATATAACTTATGTAAAAGTCTCACGGATGTGAACAATAATGTACATCAAGTCAGCACTAGCGAACAAAATCAAAAACAAAGAAGCACACAAAAAAGAAAAAAAAACACTTCTCGAACTTTCGGTGGTCAAGCCACCTTTCTCAAGGAAGAGAAGGTGAGTTCCTTCCTTCTCTGTGTTTGTGTTTTGGTTTTGGGCGCAAGTGCTCACTTGATATACAGGGTTCGTCCGGAAAATAAGTGTACTGAGCTTAAGAAAAAAATGTATTACACTTTTACATATCTTAAGCTAATATTCCTCAAAATAGGACCCTTGTGAGTCGATACACTTGTTCCAGCGGCGTTCCCATTCCTGGAACGCTCCCGCGAAGGCATCATCAAGAACCTCTCGAAGACACGTCGTCACGGCCTCTTTGACGGCGTCCAAAGTCCCGTATCGCGTTCCTTTCAAACTCCTCTTTATCTTCGTGAACAGAAAGAAGTCCGGTGGTGCCAAGTCCGGGCTGTAGGGCGGGTGCGGCAGCGTTGGCACGCCGTGCTTGGCCAAGAAGTCCGACACGACAAGCGCGGTGTGAGACGGCGCATTGACGTGATGCAGCCGCCAGATGTTTTTGATCGCTGGCCGGGCGCGGGCGACTCGTTTTCGAAGCCTGTCGAGCACTTGGACGTAAAATGCAGCATTTACAGTTTGTCGTTCAGGTACCAATTCGTAGTGGACGACTCCCCTTTTGTCAAAAAAGACAATGAGCATCGCCTTGATCCGAGATTTGCTCATGCGAGCTTTCTTTTGACGGGGTGATGATGGGGTGTGCCACTCCGCACTTTGTCTCTTCGACTCCGGGTCGTACTCAGGGACCCACGTCTCGTCACCCGAAACAACGTTCTCTAAAAAATGTGGATCATTTTTGCAGTGATCCGCAAGTTGTGTTGCGATTTCCAAACGATTGAGTCTTTGATCATCACTGAGCACTTTCGGCACCAACTTTGCACAAATTTTTCGCATCTGTAATTGGTCCCTAATAATCTCGTGCACTATTGTTTTTGGCACATTACACTGCTCTGCTATCATCCGAACACTAAGGCGACGATCAGAGTTAAGCACATCGCGAATTTTTCGCACATTTTCGTCGGTGAGTGTCGTTGATGGGCGTCCAGGCCGTGGTTCGTCGTCGACCTCTTCTCTGCCCTCCACGAACATCTTGTGCCACCGAAAGATCATGTTTGTGGACATAGCTGACTCCCCGTAAGCCTGGTTAATTATACCGACAGTTTCGGTAGACGATTTCCCAAGCTTTACCGCAAATTTGATGGAATAACGCTGCTCCAAAAACTTCGGCATCGCGTTCCGTGACGTGGGTCGAGCGTGGAGGTTTGCGTTAACAGAGCTCCTCACTACACCACAGCTCAGAGCCGAATGCCTTTTTCAGTGTCGCTTGCCAACATACCCCCCTCCAATCGCAGCCCGTCAGAGCGGTACTGGGCGCGCCTGGAGTGGCGGGAAAAAATCAAAACACTTATTTTCCGGACAAACCCTGTACATTATGTATATATACACACACATATATAAATGTATATGTAATGATTTCTTCGAAGTAACACGAAAGTGTTAAATAAAAAACTTAGACGGCAACACACAACATGAGAACACATAAAGAAACTTATGTGTTCTCGTGTTGTGTGTTGCTGTTTAAGTTATATATATATATATATATATATATATATATATATATATATATATATTCATTCAAACATAGAAATAGGTATAAGGAAAGGGGATATGAAAGGCGAACATAGGGCATGTAAGGAAGGCGGTTTTTTGAGCAGATCACAAATGTAAAAATATTTCCTTAACCGGGATTTGAACACCGGACCTTCCACATATCTATCCTGGCTGCTCCACATTGAAGATAACGAGCTGCACCACAAAAAGAGCGTTTTTGTACTTTTTTTGCTTGGTAATTACTTGCCAATGGATTTCTCCGGATTTCATTAAAAAATTTATAATTTGATGAACTCTAGAATTCATTTAGCAGTCTAAAGCATATGACCGTATTTTTTGGCTGGGAATTTTGATGCTCTCTTTTTCTTGTGACATATTTGCCTCAGTTACAACTGCTAAACTGTGCTGAGGAATTCTCAGAACATACATTGCTTAAAGTCAATAACCTATCGTTTTCCCCGGCTGATTTTACGATGATTATCACATGGCTATAAACACTTCTCATAGTGAACAAACTTCTTAAGGTGACACATGCAGATGGGAAGGGCCAGGTTCTCACTCTGTGCTGTGAAGTTTCCCTGACAGATCTAGCACTCAGAAAATCACTCGGCTTGGGTGAAACGGGGGATATCCAGGGGCATCACGATAGTTTGAGACAAGTTATCCTCCGATCAGTTGACAATTGATTCACCCATCAGGCTACCACCGTCATTAAGTTGTTATACCCTGCCTTAATATTTTTATCATTGGTCTAGAGGTTTATGGCTTCCTTGTAGCAGAACTTCTTTCCAACAGTATGCAAAAAATGACGTACGGCATCTTTAAAGACCTCGCTGCCCTCCTATTCTCTCGATTGGAGCTGCCATGTACAATCCTTACCTACCAACCACTCCTCCGCGGATTGCTATGTGCCGGTTTAACTGATAACATTTAAAGCCACCAAGAGAGCGATGACGACATTTAGATTGTCGTACGACTTTTTTTGCGAATGGATGGTACCGACCGCTGGGATAAGTAAAGTCTAGAGTGATAGTGAAAATGAATTGTTTGGGATGTCGAATCTGGGCAAGAACGAAAACATTTACACGTTCTGAACTGGCGTTGGTGCTTTCGGGTGTTTATTTATTTTGTTAGTGGTCGGAGAAGTCCTGAAAATGTACGAATTTCGGTACGATCCTCATGTTCAAAACTAAACGTAGTTTATTCATTTATTTTTTCTTTATTTATGTTTAAAAATTATTCACATGCAACAGTAGCGCCAATTTACAATGAAAAGCATAACTAAAACATATTTATTATAGATTCAAGCGAACAGGAACACAGATATAAATTTTCATTGATAAAATTAATGCTTACAGCCTGTAAACAGTTGTTTGGAATTTTTTCCGCGTAGCAATTAAATTAGAATTTTGTTCACTAAAAATGTGCTGCTTGCCTCTCACGCTAATCTTATCATAAAACTTGAACTCGAATTCTTAGTATTTTATTTTTATAACTTCCGTCAGGATTTCAGAAATCCGTTATTGAAACTCATTTTTTTCTTTGAGCGCCATGCTATCATGTATATCAAACTTAGATACTGACATACTGTGCGTAATTTCTGCAGGACGTATCGGTAACAACTCAATCAATACCACCATCAGCTGTAAAATACATTTAATCCTGTTGATGAAAAAGAAGAATAATTAGCTAATTTATCTTCAAATTAATTACTATATATTTTGATTCAAATTTCGGCACTTGGTGCTTTGCAATTTAAGAATCCAAGTAATTGCTTTTGCACCTAAACCTGGTATAAGTGAGTGTATCTTTAAATCGACTTCGGTTTAATTAATTTTTTATAAGTTCGCGAGGGTTGCGTAAAAACTGCAATGTCAGTTCCAATCACCTGTTTTCGGAATCTTAGGATCAAAATTTTCGTTTGAACAAATGCTTAGTTAGATTAATCTGGCATCATTCATCTTATGGTAAAGTCTACTTGCGCATCCACTTATTTAAAAATACAGATATTTATTTTATTATTGATTCTACAGGAAATACAACTGAACTCAGCGGCTGAAACCATTATTGGTTCAAAACCATATTTTTGCTAATATTTTGGAATTCCATTTTCTTTGAAAATTTCTTGGGAGATCTTGATTTCTTATTCCCTTCCTTCTACTTCTACTACTGCTTTCTTGTTTTCTTATGCTTCTGGGGCTGCTTATCGACAAGGTAATAATAAAATAAATAAATCATTAGAAGGATGTCTCCTCTCTAAAACTTACTAATATCATTATAACCATTATCATTTTAATTATTGAAAGATTATCATTATTGACTGCGGTATTTTTCCCATTATAATTGTGAAAATCTCTTTCTGACGTTGAAAAAAAGATTTACCAATACATTGCGTGACCAATTACAGTGAAAATCTTCTGTTGCTCTTTCAGCTGACTAGCGGTATGCTTTCCTTAATGCCCTTTTATCTCTTACACTTAATATAATGCATTGTAAGAATGTATCGGTTGATAAGTGATACGATTTTGGTCAATACGTAACGTCAATAATTTATTTTAATCCATAACATAATAGAACATTCATTAAACAGATAAGGTATCGGAGCTTTTTTTGCAGGTTTAGATTGAAAATAGAAAATATTTCACTGTTCTCGGCATAGTTTTTTCCAATCATCCCCATGCATTCAAATGGAAAACCCCGAATTCTCTCCTTCTTATCATTCGGATCTGTCTTGTTGGCCATTTGTCGCTAATTAATCTTGCACGCAAAGTCCAGTTTGCATTTCTCACTCTCTTTTTCCTCAGTACCCTGCGTGAAATTTACTTTTATTCCCAACTCTCCCCCCTCCTCTCTATCCCCCATCTCTGTAAAACCAAAGTGAAATAACTCAAGTATTTCCCACAGCCAGAGCTTATTTATGAAGTCCTTAGAATGTAATTATGATTTATTAAAATCGCACACCATGATACTTTTCTTCTATTATTTGTGAAAAATATTATGTTTCATGGGGAAATTATAAATCATGCATATAAAATTAAAATATTATTTAATCTTTTAAGTACATAAATTAAACAATTAAAATAAGTTGGTAAAACCGCTAAAAAATTCCACTTTGACAAAAATAACTCTTCCACATCTATAATTTGGAAATTTATCTCAAAAATGGATACTAAAATGCTTATTAAGTTTGTATGGGATATGGTATTTTTAGTAAGGGCTGCGAGTATTCCTAAAATCATGTGATACTGTAAAAGTTGGCTAATACATTCGATTTGCCTTTTTATTTCTGATATCATTTTTTAAAATCCAGACTACCACGAAATGAATTAAATAATTCGTATTGCTTATATTTTGGGCCGTTGCTTTTGCTGAACATTAAAAACTGAAAGCTTAAAAACCATATCTTATACAGAATTTACGTTATTAGAAATGGTCAATGGTTGGGAATGTTCTTTTTTGCGGTTATTTTGAATGGATTGTTAATTTCACCTTTTTACTGTCATCAGATCTCATTAAATACCAGCATCTTCCATCTTAACGTTACAAGAAGTTGCAAGAAAACTATTTTACGCACAAAATACCAAATTAAGTGTAGTCGAAAAGATTTGCGCATCTTGTCTATGATTCTTTCGTGAAAGTTCTCAGTCCGCAGGATTTTATCCAAATATTATTCTCATAACGAAGATGGTGATTTCCTTTCAATTTTTCTCCACCGCGCATCTTTCTCACTCCAGCAGCGATTTGAACCCACTTCCCCTTTCATCTCTTCTTCCTCACCTCCGATGACCCTCACTTCCCTCGACAGAGAGAAAGTGCTGCTCCCCGTGCCCCATTATTTTATCGCCATAGACCTCCCGGGCGACCCGAAGCATGTCACATTCATCCTCCCGAGGAAGCCGTCAACCCCTCGACCGCCCGATCCCAACAACAAGATACGAACAATGAGCCCAGAATCACGCGACTGGTCTCTCTCGAAACACATAACACGCGTCTCCCTCCACTCTGCAGGAGAGTCGCGGGCAAAAGGAGAATCGCGGAGATATCTCTCTTTTCCCCCTCCCGCTCTCTCTCTCTCCCTCTCTACTTTCAACATTTATGGCTACTTCCTTAATTATACTGTTTTCCCAAAGGTTTTGGATAACTGGTGTTATTAGACTCATCATGGGGTGCTGTAACCCGTCAGTGTTATCTAATGTCTCTCAGTCTCAATTCTGTGCTCTCTTTCACGACGTCTTGGGTGCCATGGATTTAAAGCCACTGTAGGATACTTCTCTAGTAATAATTTCTTCAAGCATTCTCAGTTCGACTCCGCAAAGGTTACCGAACTCAGCTCGTCAGTCAGCTTTAATTATGGTAACCGATGATATCACCATTATTGACAAACGTTGCGCAGACGCTCAAGTCACCCATCTCGTTCTGTTTGCTCGGCAAGGCCTCTTAGAGTGTAAATCGTCTCGATTTGCCATGTTCGTAGATGGAAAAATTTTGGCTTTTGCGTATTTTTTACTTTCTTTTACTTTTTTGGTATGGGCAACAGTTTTTAATGTGTCCTGAGATTACTGCAGAATCCTCTGAGCCCAATTCCTGGATTACGATATCCACACGTCCATTCTGCTCTTGCCCAATCCTCCCCAACTCCTTCCCAATAAAGTAGGTAGGTGTATAAAATGGTCACACGACACGAAAACATTCTTCAAATCCGAATGTTTTCGGATTTGAAGAATGCGTTTATGCATCTTTACGGTTTAGTAAAATTACAAGAAGTTTGATTATGGAAAGTAAAGAGCATTAAATGTGATTTATAGGTATATCCGTTTCTTTTAATTCACCAAATATTTGCAAAGACCGATTAAATGGGGAAACCTACTATTCGTAAGAAATCTCTGATTAATTTGAGAGCGTTTATTACGAAATTGCATTGAAATTTTTCATTTGCCTATTTTTCTTTTATTTGCCTTTCTATGTATTTTATTTTAGAACTTCTTCGAATTAAAACATTATCATGGCCTCAAATCTTTTTTTCTGCGCTACTCTTATCGTAGCGTTCGAAACACTCCTTGTAAAAGGATTTTATGCCATTAAGTATTTATTAAGTATGCATTAGCACTATTAAATTACCTAAAACGACGAGATACCAAAAAATATATTAATTTTTGTGCAATGTCTATATTTTTCATTATAAATTAAAAACATCCCAGATCAGTAATGATTTCTTGCAGAAAGATGGGATATTTTTTATGTCACTGAAGATAAATTTTTGAATGGTAAAAAATTGTATTCTTAATGTGTTGAAAGCTTTTTCATTTCCAAAATTTAACGAATCAAGGAAATTGACATTATACTGTCACCAGTAAACATCATTTCCTTTAAGGAAGTGATAATTTTTTAACAATACAAGTTCCTTAAAAATTATCAGTTACCATCTCGTAGGACCGATAGGGTATTTCTGAATACGATCGACAACAACAGCGTAAATTTAATTTGTAATATTATTATTATATCAATATTAATCTAATTAACTTTTATTTTCAAAATACAACATTTTGTGCGGTGACTGCCAACTTATAATAATCCTCTGCTTAAAATTTCGTTTACTCACTATTAATATTGTAAATACCAATAGGGTCACTTTAAAATTGTGTTGGTATTATTTCATAGCGAACTTAATCTTTTTACTTTCTTCCATAATATTAAATATACTTAAAATTTTCCAATATGTTATTTTAAGCTGATAAAGGTGTCGTTGAACAATTTGGATTGTAACAAAAGCGACTATCATAAAGGCCACATGTTAAGATGCCATTCCACTGCCATTCGATGGATTTCCACAGAAGGCGTTCACGTTCGAGTACTTGTCGGGTGTCGAGAGAAGATGGTGAGAGGCACAGGCAGGAAGGTTTTTATATATTCATAAATATGGATATTTTAAAACCCGGCCAAATCCGGTTTTGAAAAATCCCAGGAAACGGGAAGAACTTAATTATACCGAATTTATTATAGTAGTATCCTCAAGATTATGCAGCCCAATGTACGTTAAAAATTCATTGCTCGTTGCATGCCCATGATCATCAATTTAGTCTCAATAACTGGGAACTAAAATCAATAAGTTAATCTTCTATAAGGAAAGGAATACAATATCAAAACACAATAAACTTCAATACCCAGGTGTATCTATAGAAGGAAATAGTGGTAGAATTAGACCTTTTTTATTTTTAAGAACACTGAGTGTACATACTAAAAAATGTGATAATAACTCTATACTCTCATTCTCAAATTATATCCGCAACATATTTCGGTGAACTTAAAACTGTATTTTCTTGTTGTTGGAATTGTATTGAGGAAGGTAAATGAGTTGTGAAGACGGCAGCCTTCTCGAGGGGAAGGTCACCGTTCAGCGGAGTTCCGTTAGAAAAGTCCCACACACATACAGTTCGGCGTTTGCAATCGAGTGGGCATCTTTCCTTCCTAATGCCCTTGAAATAGAAACGGCTGATCACGACGTTACATGTGAAAGAATTTCCATTGACAACACAATATGAATGGATTATTTTTCAATGCACGCTTTTATTTCTGTCTTCACATTTATATTTCCATTGACTCGCCTTGGAATAACAAAGATTTCGTCATCGATGCAGCAACTTTTTGGGAATCGTGTTCTAATCATTGACGGTATTCTAGTTTTGTTGTTACTTGCACATATGGAAAGGCTTTTTGATGTTCCTCACTATTCCGCATTTAGCCAGGGTTATTGAGGAATAATTTTTAAAATTATTGATATGACGTGCCAACAAGTTAACGTCTTTTTTTTACGTATTATAGAGCATTAGTTTGGTGTTTCATTTTTCCTGTGAGATTTTAAAAAAATAATTGACGTAGTTCCAGGTAATGTTTTTTTCTAATTCTATCCGACTACTTTAAATAATAGTGGTCTTTTTTGGCGATAAGAAAACTTTGAGTTTTTTATTCTATGTTTACTCCCAGTAAACGGAGCTTCAACTTCCTTTGAAATTGATTGTCCTACTACTTAAGATTTTAAATTGCCTTCTTTGTTTGCTCTAAGCACGTAAAGACTCTCTATAAGGTTATTTAGCACGAAAAGTGAAGAATCAGGCGTGATATTGTGGAATCGAGACATAATGAAAACTTTGTTGCAATTTTCCACTGTTAAAACTTTATTGCCTTTGGCAATAAAGTTTTAACAGTGGAAAATTGCAGCAAAGTTTTCATTAAGGTTATTTAGCATTATATAGGGCCCGAATGAAGATTTATTAAGGCGAAAGCAAAATTGCAATAACTCGTATTGCTTGTCACATGTTACCTGCCTTGTTCTCATGGGCGAATTGAACGTTTATCAACTTGAAACGGCTGCCACTGAGGTAATATGGGAGTAAAATTAATTAAACTTGTACCATACATTCTTTTCACATGAAATTAACAAGATAATATATAATATGTGGGTGTGTTAGACCAAAATTATAGCATTGGACCGGAGGGCCCATGGGAACTATCATATTTAACCGAGTTGAGTGATTTTTCGGGCACCAGAAATCCCTCGAAAACCATAGGTGGCACAGGGAAATTATCTGCCCACCTACCCTGATGTGTGAAATGCGCTTCAAACTGGGTGAGCTCCACCATCACCGTTCAAAATCGACCTTTGGGTCGATAACGGTGTTTATTGTTTTTAATATTATGTAGTAGTAATAGTTTTTAGGGGAGGCCTTTTGTTTTAGGTTTTAGACCTACAGCTGAGGTAATTTGCGCCATTAGGGATGGTAGGAAAGGATGAAAGTAGAGAGAAACCCGGCGTCGGCATTAACTTACTCAGCGAAAGGCGCCAATGGGTCCGCCGCTTTACTCCACAAAGCACTTCAAGTAGGGATCGGGATACCACTGCAAAATATCTGCCACCGATGGGATTCGAACCCGGGCCCTCTGGGTGGGATGTCAGTACATTAGCCACCGCATTATTCCAATTCCCTTTTCAATAATATACGAGGGTCATCCGGAAAGTAGTACCCCTCCCCATGTTGAAGTTGCGACACCACCGCCGAACAGACGACTCGTCCATTACATTGTCTCCATACACCTCCTTTAATTGGCGATGAATATCACATGGGCGAACGTTTCTTGCATTGAGGAATTTAATCACTGCCCTCACTTCACAACTGGCGGCGTTCTCAATTTTTTTAAACATTGTAAACAATCACAGAAACAACACAGGCAATGCTAGCGTCACGCAACTTGGTTCAGAGAAGGCAGACAAGCCACTGAAGCTATCTGACCTCGTCCAGCGGCTACTCGCGTCGTCAGCACTTCATGCGGCACGAACGGGTCCTACTTTCCGGATGACCCTCGTATATTGAAGTTTTTGCACAAATAGTATGCGTGAAGAAAATGCAACATCACTCTTTGTTGAGAACCCATCTAAAAACATTTCTTTAAATGTATTTTTGTTGAAAATAATAAAAGATCTTTTTGGATTTGTATAAAAATAAACAATGTTTCACCACAGATTTGAAATTATTCTTGCTGTTCATAGATGGCGTATGTGATTTTGTAATAATTTTAACAAAACCAATCCAAAAGATAAAGAATAATTTCCGAATTTTCCTATTTAGCGGAGTAAATTAGAAACTTCATGTAAATTTAAAAATACAATTTTTGCCAATTAGATGGAAAAGATCTATTTTTGCGGTTTTACCTTACTTTTCACACCAGAAAATATTTTTTTTTATGCAACGGAGACTTGAACACTTTCACTTGCCTTTAACGTGCAATATAATCTTGAGTTTTCGACGGCATCGAGTGATGTAATACGTTAGAGTTATGAGGACATATGAAGTATTATCATTTTGTTGAGAATGGGACTCTGAAATGTCGGCTTCTGTAGCACGATAATGAATTGGAAATGGGTGCTTTGCCCAAAGCGGTTGTTTACTCTGTAGTGAAAATGAGAGTCATGCACTGTGGAGAATTGAAATAAAAAATCTTTGGAATTTATGTTCCGTCATCCATTTTGCACGTGATTCCCTTGCCTGCTCTTTCATGTTGTCTACATTCTCCCTCTTTGTTGCTTTTTTTTATTTTTTCCTTATCTCCTCAGCCTTTATTTTGATTTTGAATCTTTTTTTAGCTGAATGGAGATTTTTGTTTTCTTATGATTTAATGCTTGTTTTAGTGATGCAAGAGGAATTGTGCTCCAAAAACCTAAAATGTCATGACTTTTTAAGGGAGAATTCAGGCTAATTTATGAAGATAGCAACCTTTTATCTTCACTTAGAATGCCAAAACATTGCAACTAATGTCTTAATTTTATATTCTTAAACTGTAATCTCTGATGTAACGACTCCACATCTTTGTTTTAAAGGAGTTCGGGTCAGACGTTTTTATTAAAAAAGAATCTTTTCGATTAAAAACCTTGTTGGCGTTAAAAGTAATGATGTAAAGAAAATAGCAAATTAGCTATCTACTCTGTTCCCTTTGAGATAGTGAGTATTTTGGGAAAATCCAGCTGAGTATGGGCTAAATCCTATTTTCCTAGCCTTTATTGCCAAAAGACTGCCCACGTTTGGTAAAATTAAATAGAAATAGTTGATAATTGATCTATAAGGAGGTACCGAGATAGTGAACGAATTTACTGATATAGCGGTTTAGCTGTATGAATAGGAATGGATTTCTACATCAGAAGTCATCTGGTTACCCTACTCAAAGTTTAAATATGAGCATATATATATATATATATATATATATATATACATATCCTGCAATTTATTATTTTAAAGAGAAATTCTTATGTATAAATCTCATATAAATAGTCAAAAAGAGTATCTAAAAAAACACCTATTTCCGATAGAATGTATTCGAAAATGTGGAATATTTTAGTGTCTGTTAGTTCAGTAACCGTCAATTATTTCTCTTTTGCTTTCACTTATTACAGTAGTTTTTCTGGTTCTCTGCGGGTTTTACGAAGAGAGAAAACACTATTTTTATTTCCTAATTATTTATAGCCATTTATGCTTATTTCATTATCTTTGTATGATTTCAAAACTCTATTTTAATAATTATTATCGATATCAACGTTTAGCATAAATACGAAAGTTCGGAATTTCTATTTTATTCTTTACAACAAACAATGATATTGATGACTGCCCGTTTCTTTGATCTCACTACTTCCGTAAAAGTTCGTACGTCTGGGAATTTTTTGTGCATACTTTTTTTCTGTTTTTATGAAGTGTATTCCCATCTCACGTCGAGGCCCGTTATCGACGATGAAGTTATTTTTTCCTGCAGTTTTTGGCTGGAGTGTTCACGTGTTCGATCCGTGCTGGCCACTTTTGGGTCCCGTGCTCCGATTTCTCTCTCGGTCTACCTCCGTCGGTTAGTTACTTCCCCGGAGCGAGGTCTTTTCTCTCTCTCACCCTTTTCTCTCTCCTTCTTCGGCATCAAGACGTCCCTGTATTCATCTCTTGGGTGTCCTTAAATCATCATGCATTTCTATTGCCTCAAATCTCCTCTCTTCCTCTCCCCAAGGCTTTTCCCTCTTTAAGTCCTGAGAAGGAACCCAGTCATCCTCAATTCGGTGGGAGGAGATAGATGGGCTTGCTATTTTTACTTTGATCCTACTCCCTTTCCTGGGAAAGGATTTCATCTGGTTTTTTGCAATTCACCAATACCGTTTCCGGCGTTAGTTATATAACACTACCTTTTTCTCCCCTTGCGCAATTATTTCCTTCGCCAGTTTTTGTTCTGGATCGTCTCCGCACAGGAACCCACAGTTTATTCACTTAATCAAAACGCTTTCCTTTTTGACATCTTTGTTTCACAATTAGCTTATGCATTATTAGTTTTTTTGGGAAGTGTCTCACTGGTAAATCCATTTGCGAAGCTAAAAATAGATTCGAAAGTGTTTGGAGCGAAATTTGAAGGAAGAGCTGAGAGAGACTGTAAGTCGCCGTTGCCTAAACTACGTCGGTGAAATGGGCGTTTCATTTGACAGACTGTGTATTTTCCATCACATTTGTCAGGCTCAACTAAATAATATATATAAACAGATTATATATATATATATAAATATAAATAATAATTTGTAATTATAAATATGTATAATAATAATTATATATATATATATAATATAGGTTTAATATAGAAAATTAAACCTTAATTTTTTATACATAAAAACTTTTATTAATATTATATACATCTGTGTGTAAAATATTTCCTAATCACACACCATTTAAGATTTGATAACTTCATAGCTCGAAACGAATATAAAAAATCTGAAAATATTTAAAAGGTTATAAATACATATTTTTATACGAGGAAATATTTTATATAATATATATATTTATATATACAGGGTTCGTCCGGAAAATAAGTGTACTGAGCTCAGGAAAAAAAATTATTACACTTTTACATATCTCAAGCTAATACTATATTCCTCAAAATAGGACCCTTGTGAGTCGATACACTTGTTCCAGCGGCGTTCCCATTCCTGGAACGCTCCCGCGAAGGCATCATCAAGAACCTCTCGAAGACACGTCGTCACGGGCTCTTTGACGGCGTCCAAAGTCCCGTATCGCGTTCCTTCCAAACTCCTCTTTATCTTCGGGAACAGAAAGAAGTCCGGTGGTGCCAAGTCCGGGCTGTAGGGCGGGTGCGGCAGCGTTGCCACGCCGTCCTTGGCCAAGAAGTCCGACACGACAAGCGCGGTGTGAGACGGCGCATTGTCGTGATGCAGCCGCCAGATGTTTTTGATCGCTGGCCGGACGCGGGCGACTCGTTTTCGAAGCCTGTCGAGCACTTGGACGTAAAATGCAGCATTTACAGTTTGTCGTTCAGGTACAAATTCGTAGTGGACGACTCCCCTTTTGTCAAAAAAGACTTATTTGTCAAGGCACTTATTTTACGGACGAACCCTGTGTATATATATGAGGAAATATTTTAACAATAGTCGCTTTTCCCTTGTAATATCGCCATTAGATTCTTATTCTTGCACTTCATGAGAACAAATTAAGCCACCCAATGAAGCTTATTTGTTTTCAGTTTCATTCATGAAAATAGCATTACAGTTATTTTTTAATCGGGAAATTGAGTGCAATGTTTTCCTTCGTTAGCCCCACGTAATTTTTTAGATGGTACAATATCATGAAAAATCGTGCTCAAATAGTTTAATGGGTAACATGATTGAATGACAACAACAGGATTTGGAAATACCTACACCCGCATCTTACCATTCGCCGCTTGTTTCAATGGCTGAGGATAGCAGCTTTTAATAATGTAATTATTGATGACTTTCCTTTTAGGCTACTACGTATTTATTTATTTTAAGAATTCTTCGTCAAAATAAATAGCAGATATAACAAGGTAAATATTACATTTTGTTGTATTACTAATTTTTGGCGGTTAGATTTTATTTTTTTTATGATCGAAAAATTAGACAGGAGGGAATAAATTAATTCTTTTTTTCATTGAAGTGTAGATATTATCTTACCATGTTCGGGAGGAGAGGGAGGCTAAGCTATCTGCTAGTTAAAGGACGCATAATACTCTTGAAGTAAACTCAATAGTATCCTGTGTCTTCCAAACCAGTTCCCGTCCTTATTTCTCTAATAATCCTGGGCACTTTAGCATCATAAAAATATTCAAGCCAGCTTCAATGACGTAGCCTTTCCTGTGGCTAACGTATTTTCTGTTTAAAATGAAGTTTAAGGAAAAACTCAGCCTTCGAAAGTATAATAACGTACATCTTGTAAGAGTATTGTCTAGTCAAGTCAGATTTTTAAGAGTTATTGTTTTCTGCGCAATATAACCTCAGCCGTTGAAGCTCCTTGAAAGCTCTATTAAGATTACTAATCTCCAGTGACTCTTTTTTCAACGCAATGTACAAGTTAGTGGCTGCGTAATGAAATGAATTAAATCCATATCGCGTACCATATGAAGCTAAGATAGCAATTTTTAAGAGTACGGCCGTTGATTAATTATGATTCAGAGTGGCAATAGTTTTCTAGAATTGCTCTTATGCCCTCTGAACGTTCCTGCAAAGAGATCTCATAAAATCATAATATTTTGCAATTATACAGTGAATAGTACAGGCGGAAGGGCATTCATTGAATATTTTCATATGACAATGTAGATTGAATATATCTTCTCATTGGATTAAAATGAACTCCGATAGCTAAAATGATATTATCTAAACTGAAAATATTAATCCTAAACTGGAAATGTATTATATTATGCACATATTTCTGCTGATTTTAAAATAAGGGCTTAATAACTTGGAACTATTTTCGACATAATTTCGTTTGATGAGGCAAGTTTTCATATTAAACTTTTTTCCTGTGAATGCTCTATTATGTCTATTAATTTCAGGAAAAATATTGCTTTACTCTATTCTAAGAATTACTGGTCATCAGAACACGCGAGTCATGGCATTATGTATTGCGTTTTAGTAATGTGTAGCAAATTGCAAGTATTCCGAGGACAGCAAGGGTCTGAGTAAACGGTGTCTCATTTTAATGAATTATAAGGTAAGTTAAGGGCTTAGAGTTGAAAACATTTTTTGACCAAGTATTTAGAGAGTAATTTAATTAAATTTCAATGCTGAGAATTTATGCACTGAATGTTTGAGGCCTTAACTTTGTAGAATTCCATTTTTAACTTAGGAAAATTAATATTATCTTTGCTTTCTACCGAAATAAACTTTATTCGTCGACTAGTTTCGTTTACACTGTAACATCCTCAGGACTAGTAACCTCACTAGTCTTGAGGATGTTACAGTGTAAACGAAAAAAGTCGACGAATAAAGTTTATTTCTGTAGAAAGCAAAGATAATATTAATTTTCCTAAGCTGAGAATTTACGTGAAATAAGCTGTTATCCCCTGGTGATTGTGGAATTAATTAGGAAGTAGAGTAGTTCTTGGGGAGAACTGCATCTCTTTTAGTTTAATTCACCAATTCTCTCCGTGGATTATAATTAATTACTTTGTTTAAGAATCAGTGCTATGTCGTTCAATCACTACGATGAAGAGTGGAGTATGATTTTTGGGCGGTAGCTAGTGAGATGATATTCTCTTGGCCGTGTCTCCATTCATTCACTCCAATGATGAAGGTAATACAGAAGTCCGCATGTACCTTTTATGCACGCTAATTGGCCGGCGTGAATATTATTGCTTGAATTTAGAAATAATTTCGATAAGGATAAAGCTTGTTTTAACAAACAACTGGTAGGTGTGTACTTAGAATATTTTCCCACTCTTTCTACTGAATTAGTTCTTGTTTGACGGGCTGTCCCACGAAGCGGCTTCCTCATAGATTTTTCTTCTGTGATTGAAAATTAGCGCTGGATGATTCTGATCTCGCTAGTCCCCCTCTTCGATTAATCCCACGGATGTACCGGTGCACGTTATAATTAGCGCCACTCACAACTGAGAGGAGGCCCTGAACGCGATTGCGGTCCGAGATACGATCACGAGGCTGCCCCGTGATAGCACATGAGTGTTCGCCTCCCGCTGATTTTCCTCGCTTGCCACCTCGGCCGACTACAATGTAAGTAGGTGGGCCGGCCGGAGGTTGGGGAAGGGTACTGGCCGGGCTGGTCGAGCACGAAATGTCGTTGTCCTACAGCGATAGTTTGGATTGTTCCCAAAGCGCCTCTCTCTTTTCTCCATCGTGGTGAAATTTCGGAGAAAAATAACTGAAAGCCCATTGGATATAATGATTTTCACTCCACGTTTTCTAGTGGTGTCTTCGATGAGTTTAACCAGACGTCATACGAAGGCAATTTGTGGAAACGCGGCATTTCTTCCCCTTGTCCAAAATATCTTCAATATCTCAATCTAGCCAATGTCTTGCAAACCACCGAAAGAGCCTCATTAATTGTATAAATATTATCTTATAAATCAATATAAATTTGCCCAAACATATGAATAACGTATACATGACTATCGTGGCGCCAGAATGTACGAGGCATGTTTGAGTAAAGTTTGAAATCTTGTTGAAAATCTTTCGGACTCCACTCTACAATGATGAAGACGTGCGTGTAACTTTTAAAATGTGATAGTGGTTCCATATTTCCACAGGTTGGGTGATTCAAAGCCGGGTATAAAGTTTTCAAAAATAAATCAATGCCTCAAGTATTGTAAGTTTTCCTCCGACGAATCGCGCTTACTCTTTGAGAACTTCGACATAGGTTTTCGTTTGGGTGGAAAAAATCATTTTTTGCTTTGCATACTTTGTTGTTGTCCTCTCCCTCATTGTTTTGCGGTTTTGAGAATGAGGAATGAAATCGCCGCCTCAAAATACGTCCAACGATCTACTTCTATTGGTGGAAGATAACAGTATGATAAAAAAATTTACCACACCGTTTGGTCAAGCGCATTTGAGCAAATGTGGCATGTCAACTTGTCATGCCAGGGCTGTAGCGTGCATGCGACACGGCGGCAAAAAGAACAAGATTCATTCATTGAAATGAGAAATATTGGTATTTTCAAATTAAAATCCTGAATCAGACATAATATTACCTGTTTTAATGTGTTTTTTCCCTTTGTATGATCTCTTTCTATAATTCAAAGCTTTCCTCCACTGCTTCGGAAGTGTTTCTTAATAATATGGGAAGGATCGTGGCTAGGGGCTGATGTTTTAATTTTGATTCCTCCAAGCAACTTAATCGTACAACCAAAAACACCCCTATTATGGGGGATGATTTTTTAAATTTTCTTGAAGAAAGATTTTTTCCTCTCTGCTCAGTCATTCATAAGTTTAATCATAGTTAACTAATCTATAACAGGCAACGGGGGAATGCTAAGTTTCCCAGAGAAAACTGTCTGATGGGTTTTATTTTCTAGGAGCACAAAAAATGCTGCCAAAGTGAGGTTTATGTCACTAAAAATATGAATAAATCTAAAATAGATGTAAGAATAGACTTTACGCTTGGAATTGATCTTTCCATATCCTTATTAGTAGTTGATTTTTTCAATACATCACAGAGTAAACGATTTCAATATTTTCCCCTTAGAAGCAATGCTTTCCACCTGAATAAATTTTCTCCCTACCTAATAGCTTAGCTTAAGAAATTAATATTATCTTTTCTTTCTACGGAAATGTCTGTAGAAAGCCAGGATAATATTAATTTCTTAAGTTAAACATGGATTTCTACAAAGTTAAGGCCTCAACCATTCAGTGCATAATAGCTTAGAGTTGCTAGGAAATTAAATATTCCATAAATATTTTTTTGTGAAAATTTGCCAAATATTTAGCTCGTGGAAACTCATCGAGATTCACCCTTCAATCATTCATCGCCTATAAAAAAAGGTGATGATAAAAAATATATCGTTATGAAGCTATTATTTATTCACAAGTTGGCAAAGGGGACTGAAGTTTCGCCATTTACGTAACTGGCTGAACACAATGGGAAATGCACGACATTGAAACTTGTGCTCGTAGCATCCCGTCTATTATGTCGTTAACGACTCAATTAGGGTCCACTAGAAATGCTACTAGATCATTTAAATGAAAGACAACTGACAGCCGTTTAATTGAAATTCGCCGGGGGCGAATTTCATTCCATTTGTCCTCCAAAGTTGCACGTGATCCATTCATGATGGACAAATCTTGCATCCCTAAGAAATTTCCCATCACCTCCGCCATATGTTTCCCGACGATGAAGTCGAACCATTAGGAAGAGAAAAACCCGATCCGGATGATTTCTCCTCCCCCCTCCACCTCTCTCTCTCATTCCCTCTTCAGGTCGGAGGGGGACGGCGGCGCCTCTGATCGCTCGTAGTGATAATGAAGCCGCAGACTCACTCTCTGGTTCCATCAAGCGTTCCACCGCGGCCGTCGCCGTGTCCCACCGCCAGGGGGAACTTTTTCACGGGGGCCGGCGAACCCGTTGCCAATCGTCGGGTGAGGTCCGCGTCGACCATCGGGTTTGCCGCGAGGGGCGGCCACGGTTGGGGGGAGGTGGGAGAGAGGGGCAGATTGGGCGCCACATCTCGCGGGGTGTGGGGGTGAGGTGGGACGGGGAGGAGACGTTTCCTTTGAAAGCGGGCCTCTGCTGAACACGTGATCACCAGGCAAGTTAAATTCAGGCCACGTACGGGCATGGTGATGTTGATCCCATCCATCCACACGCGCCCCTCACCCGTCTCCACTAATAAAAATAAATCGGCCCTTCCCTTCTCCTAAATCTGCATCTCCAGTACACATGTGAACTTCGAGCGTCCTAACGGTGCTTGTCATGGGAAGCGGACACCATTTTGAAAATGAATAGAGAATGGGAAAGGGAGACGGGATTAGGCGTGAGGAATCGAGGATTTTGAGATGCCATTTGGGGTTGGAGGTAAACTAATGTGCGGTTAATGCTAATGTTTTTCATAGATTCGCGATTTTTGGCAAGACCTTGGATTAGAAAATTTCTGTTATTATTGTGGAAGGTAAAAATAGTGCATTAATCTTGTTGGCTTTACCGTCTCGTATATCTGTAATTTTAGTTTTCATCCGATCCGCGAAACAATAGTGGCTAGAGGTTGAACTACACCAGCGAGCTCAATCGGCATTAGTGTTGTAACAATGCCGATGTAGATTTATTTTCTATAATTATATTATCCCATATCAGAAAGCTTTCTGTCTGCAGTATTTATCTAAAACATTCTAATGGACGAATTGGAATTCCACTCGACACACGTTATTGATGTTACGAAATAGATTCCTCAGCTGGATGGACACATCAACTCTTATACCTGTGAATCCTTGAGTTGCGAGTTTTTGGTGGCGTTGTAGACTGCAATTGTTTGCAAGGTGACCTGAAATAGTAATTTTCAGTGTCAGTGCGCCATTGAATTTTTCATTATTGATCAGAATGAAATTCGTGGAGTATCTTATACATATGCCTTCCTTCATCCAAAATTTTACACGTAATACCAAAACCCTTGCAACACGAATGAGAAACATTGGTTTGACTCAGTGTTTTCTTCTACAATAGGAGGAGGTAACATTTTTTTGGAATTTTGATCGCTAAGTTATAAAGTATATGCAGGCATACTGAGATGGAATACATTGATCTATAACCAGCAACGTGTACATGTATTTCTTTTTACATGATAGGAAGTGAAAATTTAAGTGGATATTCTATGAATGATTTTTTTCTCATGACTTCAGGATTTAAGGTTTTGCGTTTGCTTTCCCACAAAACTACAGGTTCATATCGTGTAAGTTACTGAAATGTTGGTTTGAATGACAAACTTTAAACTGGATTTATTCTCTTAAAATAATCGAGAACATTGCGAATACTTCATACCATGTATCCGAAAGGAACGCCAATGGTCAAGGCTAGCTTTTTCTTGGAACTGCTTTCAAAAGAGCTTCAGTGCTCCAAGGTTAGCGTATTTAAGAGCTGGTAACCAGCAAATTGAGTACACTCGAGAGGTTGACGCTCCTTCCTCAAGCGAGATAGATGATTCGTTAGCCCTTTGTAGAAACAATGAATTTAATTTACACGATGGGGTATCGGTGTAGTGGTATCCTAGTGGATTGGGGAGAGGTACTCCACAAAGGGGAAATTCACCCCTTGTAGGATATTAGGGTTACAAATGGGAATTGTGACCACTATCCAGAAAAGTGTGATGTCCTCTACATAATGTATAATCTGATTTGGCGGAAATGATATCTAATAGTGAGAGAAAATGTTCGGCTAACATAAGAGCCTAGAGCGGATGGATCCGCGGTATACGATTTTCGGTCGCCACCATCATGGATGTCAATCTACTTTGTATTTCACTGGAATGTAGGACCTCTCCAAACAGAAATTACCTCCTTATCTAATCATTTCTTCATACTTCTTTGCATTAATGTCCTCCATCAGCTGTTGATCTCAATTCCTCCTTGTCCATCCTCTTTAATTTTCTTCTCCTTAATTTCTTCAATTACCTCTGTTCTTCAATGATGTGCCTTGTCTTAGTATACGCTTCACTTATTGTCTTCTCGTGTTTACAATTGGATTCTGTCTACACCCACTCTTCGAAGTACTTCTTCATTTGTTATTCTTTTGGTCCCTTTTATTTTATACATTCTAATCCCACATCATTTCAAGCTCCAGTTCCAGTCAGATTTGAGCACTTAGTTAGAGTCATTTACGGCACAATTAATTTTTGTAATCCATAATTTGTAGTAAATATCAATAGTTTTGAAAAAAAAAGATTGGCACATTTTTTACAAATTGGTCATATTTTAATAAAAGATAAATTGACTCGTAGGAAGGAATTGAAGGAATTAGGCTGGGTGTTTTGATTCTTGAAGAGAGCCGGCAAGACGGTATTTTAAAAATATAGTATAAAGGGTAGCTGAGTATTTTGATGACGCCAAAGACATTATTATGGCGCTAAGATACGTGGGTAGACTCAACCACTGGTTAAAATAAACGAGATGAATGCTCTCAATGGTAGGTAAGTGCTCGTTTTTCCCTCGCACAATAAATAATCATAACACAATCGAGCCCAAGCGCACGGATGTATTAATTAAAATACTAAATTTAAACTATTCGGTCAGGCAAAAATTATTTCATGATGCATATAGGCATGTTTGTGTATATGCGCACGAGTGCTTTTATATATTGGCTAATATATTTTACAATAAATGTAAGAACTACTATTCCTACACTCATGGGCGTTCCTTTAAAATCCTCCCTCCATACGCTCTTGTGGCAGCTTGCGAGGTATTGTGTAGACATAGATATAATGTCCTTTTCTAATTCCCGAACTACCACGATTGTGAAGGGAGCATTATGGAATAATTTGTTTTCAAGAATTTTTCTCGGGTTTCCCACCGGGTCAGGTTGCAGTGCACCGACGTTTCGAAGGCTGACTCTGCCATCGTCTTCAGGGTGAAGTGACACACTGTCACGCAGTCACTTCACCCTGAAGACGATGGCAGAGTCAGCCTTCGAAACGTCGGTGCACTTCATCAACCTGACCCGGTGGGAAACCCGAGAAAAATTCTTGAATACCATACGCCGGGAAAACCTGAGATCCTTTGGAATAATTTGTTGATCAAATTCTAACTGATTTAGGCGGAGTATTTCTTGAATGTATTTAGAGATCTCGTTGCGAGTGATTAAGATCGCTATAGTTACTAAATCACTAGCGCAAGTTGAATTTGGACCTGATTATGTCAAATATGCTTCATGAATGGCTTATATTTTTTAAGATATTAATGAACCAGTGTTTTCCATGCCTAGATTTTTCTTATTCCAACTTATGAAAAAATGTTTTGAGTTACGCAAGAAAATTATAAATATTATGTACTTATTGTTATGATTTGCTTGTTATTATTATTATGCTTGTTACGGTCTAATTAATAATAACTCTAATTATACATTCATTTTACGCCTGAAAAACATGTAGGTCCAATGATTGAACATTTTATTATTGATGATTCTTTGATTTTTTCAGCTGATTGATGATTGGACTGAAAAAGGAATCGGGGCGTAATTTATGTGATTTGAAGCACTCACACGAAGTAAAAGAAGTTCCAAAGGTGAGTAAATTGTCAAAATAGATTATTTCCTTAGACTCATGCATTGTGTCTGTTACAATTTCAATGCGGCCGAAATAGTTTTCATTTTCATCTTTCGTTTAGAATTTCTCATCTTATTAAGTGTTCCTTATCCTTTTCGTTGCCCGATGACATCCGATATCCTTCAAGCGTATTTATTTCATCACCACTGACTTCTAAGTAATCTTCTCGGTATGTTAATTCCAACTCGCTTGCATTATGCCGATTTTCTTAGCCTATCAAGTTCCTGATAAATATGGCGACACACGGGGGTGCTATGCAAGACGGGCAGTTGATGCAATCAGCATGGATGCATCTGCATATTTCTGTCGTTGAGTCCTCTGTTCTATTTGACCTTTCTATTTCAGCCATGAGTGAATTTTGAAAGAGATGGTCATAATTATAGGAGACGTTCGTAACAGAGTTAAAATGACGACAAATACGTCAATGTAGAAGGGCATTTTCATTTCCCTTAACATATCGTTTGGATCATTAATGGTGTAGAGTATGAGAAAGCGATCATTAAAAAGACATTAATTGAAGCAGAATTCTATTTTCTCGTTCTGATTGTTTTAGCTGATACCGGTATAATATTTCGGTAGAGGTTATAGGTACGAGGGTAGGCTGAAAAGTAATGCACACATGCCTGTAGAGCGCGAACAAAAACAAATAGCAAGATCGGGAAAAAATACATTAAAGTTCAATTCTTAAGTTTCGAAACCAAATATTTATTTTTCAACATAGTCACCGTTAAGGCTTACACATTTCTCCCAACGTGTAACAAACATTTTCATTCCGTCACTGAAACACTCTTCCCAATTTTCTCCAATCCAGGAAATGACAGCTGCCTTCACCTCATCGTTCGAGGTGTAATGATTGCCCTTGAGGTGTCACTTAACATGAGAAAAAAAATAAAAATCGCAAGTCGCAAGATCGGGGGAATAAGGAGGGTGTGGAATCGGTTCAAATTTCAGGTTTAGCATAGCCTCTCCAGTTGCGCGCGAGGTGTGTGGACGAGCGTTGTCATGTTGCAAAATTATTGGTACCAGGCTGCCTTTAACACGATGAACTCGGCCAATATGGTTTGGATACGCTATTGAGTGATTCTTCGGTCATTTTGAATCAAATCTTCGACGAGTTTGCGATGTTTATCGTCTGTGGCAGTGATCGGACGTTCACCGCGTGTTTCATCAACAATTATGGGTTTTTCAGGCTCGCAACCACGAAATTCTACTACCAATCGATTTACAGTAGACCTATCAATAGCATCGTCACCATAAACAGCTTTTAAGTGACGATGAATCTCAGTAGGAGTCACTTTTGAAGTCACGCTGCTTAACTCGCGTTGACATAGCACTAGAACACGTCTCCATTCCTCCGCTTCTCAAAATGCACTGAATGAATGAGACGACCTCAAACGTGCGCATGCCAGTTGTGGGGAAATTTTACTTCCACATTCCACCAGGAGTGCTTCTTAAGGTCATTTTGTTGGTGGTCTATAAGCATATATGTATTAGTTATCAGCCTATCCTCGTAAAATTTATTAAAGTCTATGAGACCAGGAAACTAAAACTGGTACCTCCCAGCAATAAACTAAATGGAGCCTAAAATGGGCCTATTTATAACTTCCTCTTCAGAAGTTACCTTTATTTCGTTGTCTGATGCTTTTATAATTTTTTGAATTGAAAAATATTGCAAAATGAAATAACGATTTGAATATGTAGGTATGCTATGATAAACACGATAAGAGCGAATTCCCGATATTAAAAAATATCCGGATGCAAAACATGGCGAATTTTGGTGAATTCTGAGCTCAACTTATTGGGTTTCTCGATTTTAATATCAAAGATGCAAGGGAAGTAATTGGAGAATATAAAACACTAAATACCATATTTTTGTCCGAATTTGACTATTTGCAGGGATAAGTGGTCGAATGTGATCGTAAAAGGTGATATGTCTATAGCAACAAATCTTACATAAGATGTATGGATGAAAAAATGTTGATATAATTTCGTTATAAGATTTCACACTGATATGAAAACGAAGGTACAGTCTTTATTTTGACTCATGCCCGCGTTAACATGGCTCGTTCATAGTATTAAATGCCTCGTGATCCTGGGAATCAGTCGTCGTTAGTCGAATCTTGATTTGACATTTTAATCTTGATTCAGTCGATTGAAAAATATGTCTCCTGAAGGTAGTAATGGAGTGATTTAGAGAGGTACATATCAGTACCCAAGATATAAATTAAAATATCATATCCTAAACAGAACACAAACATGAAGAATAAGGAGATAAGTCATTATGAAACATTTTGAGAGAGTATTCGAATGCTGAAAATTTCGTTAATATTTAGTATCGGAGATATTTATTTTGGTATTTGATAATTTTATATGGAGTAAATATATTTATTTATGGAGTAAAAGAGGAAAATTTGCTTATTAAAAACTTCACGAAGGCTAAGTTTCGTGTGAAAAACCACTCTGAGGTTCGATGGTTTGAGGCTCTACCTTGCGAACATTATTGATAATTGAATAAGTAAACTTGATATTTTTTCACACAAAAACTGTATTATCCTACTACTGGTTTCGATACATAGATGACATCATCTATGTATCGAAACTGGTAATAGAATAATAAAGTTTGAAAGTTTGAAAAAATTTTAAGTTTATCTTTTCAGTGACCACCCTGAGGTTGTCGAAGGTACAGTTGTCTGTCGGTACAGATGTGCTAACACTGAAAATTTGGTTTGGTGTTTCGTAATTAAACCTAGAGGGAATATAAAACATTCTCAATTGCTAATGGTAATCACTAATAGATACGCATGTGATTTTCATTGAAAAAATGACATTTTTGTAATTCTCTCAAATACCATAGGTTTTCCGAACGTGTATCTACCTGGGCACATGTGAATACTTTCAGTGACAATATTTTTGCATTCGGTAACATATATTGTTATTTCAAAGAATTTCATATTTCTTGTCACGGCTTGCAGTAGAAAGGATTTAACCTACAGAACAAGCGACTGCAGTGCAGTCAGATGTCGTGTGTGCAATCCATCTTTGATTGATCGTAGCTTTCAGTAGTTAATTCCTTTGGACCCGCAAAATATAGCCATGAGATTAAGAATCCTGGAATTCTTAGGAGTCTGAGAATATTTATAGTTCAAATAGATCGTTAAGGGAAAGAGATTGCACAGTAGTCAAGAGAGTGAAAATTAGGTATATTTAATCATTGCATAGTCCCTAGCTTCTCAACCTGAGACTCTATCTCTGGAAGTATGTCTCTTTTGTAGTCCGCTCTGAACGCACCGTGGAGAGAAAGTGTAAAAACGCCGTATCTTTTCTACATGATAATGATTGGAGTAAGTTGAGTTGCACTACCATCTTGTATTCCAATCCCAGCTTCCATCGCCGGTGCCATTCACATGCTCTCGTAATTCCTCTATTTATTTCTCAATTCCTTCAGATTAGATCTGAATTATAATGACGGATCGAAAGATGTTTACGATCGTCCAAAGTGTACTTTATTTCCCTCCGTGGCGCCGGCGAAGGCGTTTATAACTCAACCCAACCGTTTGCCCTCTCGTGGTGATGGCCCCAGAGGCTAGCATAGAAGCAAAGGCTCACGTTGTTGCAGCGTGACGCGGAGTGCAGTCGTGGTCGCTGGGAGGCTCACACCACACTGAAATAATACGCGCGCTTATCTCGGGGACACACACAATAGGGGGGGGGGCGCGGGGAGAAGGGATCAGGGAGACTGCGCGTGATACGTGACAGCAATGTAGCAGCGAAGAAGGAAAAAAGTTAGCCGGCCACTATTTCGCCAGTCAAGCAGACCTCTGCTTCGTGTCAATGGTGAAATTTAAGCGGTAATATTCTCTGGTAGCATTATCGCAAATCTTCCCTATCTTGGGGATGAACCAATCTTCATAAACTGCAAAGCTTGGTAGATTCCCGACTCCTGAGATCCAAATTATTTAGTACGGAGAATTCTAGTGACTGGATATCTTTCTTGATTAATTCCGCTCCCTGGAAAACGAGAGAGAAATAATGTATTCATTCAACCTAACAGGACAATGATATTTCCATCCACATCCTTGATTGATTAAATGAGGAAATTAGCGTCAGGAGTTGATATTTTTTACAACAGAAACAAGGAAACGTTGCGAATATGTTTATCTCAAGACGATTACTTATGTCCGTTACGTTTATGATAAGGAGTTTAAGTCGTACTTACAGATATTATTTTTCAGCTTATTAAACTATTTATGCTTACAAATTTTTCCAAATACTCTGAACTAGTTGATGCAGATTTTGGTGTCAGTTCAGAAGTTTTAGTTTCAGATTTCAGTGGAACACTTAGTTTTAAGGTAAATTCGTTTTCAAACATTGTTTTCAAGAATGAAGTCAATGATATAGGTCGTGGAAATATTAATAGCCTGCCTGGAAAAAATAAAATGACATTTTTAGTTCGGTCATCAAATAATTTATGTTACATGGGAATTGTAACTTACTGTGTCAACTCTTTTTCAAAATAAGTAGAGATTTTAAAGTTCGCCACTCGTTAGCTCAAAATGACTAATCAGAGGACATTCCATAAATGGACTTCTTTTATTCTTAGTAATACCCTAGAAGTGATGGACAATGGATATGGCCGTTGAGAAATCATAGCTTTAAGTAATAAAAATAATTCACAGTTTTTAAATGTGCATTAGAACGTCGTCATTTTTGCTTCTTCATGTGGAATATTAATTGAGTTTCATTATTTAAATTTATACACTCTAATAGTAACTGCAGTTTTGAAAATAGCTATAAAGCTGCAAAAATTTGTCATTGAGGTAAGAGAGAATAAGGATAGATTGTAGACACTTAAATGTGAGTGTTGAAATTAATGGAAAAAAATAAATTGACAAAAAATAAATGAAGACAAGCTAGTATGGTAGGGGAAGAGGGAGGGTGGCAAGAATAAATGCAAAGAAGGCAGGAAAAGTGGGTGCAAGAATCATTGAGTGACATTGGAATGTTAAATGTAGTGATAGAGAGGAGTATGCTTCGATTGCGAGGTAGAGAGAGGAAAAATCGGATGCGATGGTTGGACAAATTCGAAATTCGGCAGTTCGAAGTAAAAGTAGACAGAATGGATTGAAATTAAATAATGAAAGAAGATGATTTCAATTCTATGCAAAGCGGTTATTTTATACAACAAAAGGGTGAAATATATTAAATGCATGGATATAATCTTGATTGAAAATATTTCTTGGCAAAAACGGATAGCATATGAAAGAACTAACCTAAACATTATGATTCGTTAAAAGTCAGCGTGTGAATGGGATGTTAAGTAGTCAACGATGTTGCTTTTAGCTTATTTTGTCTCCCTCGAAATAAGATTCAGTTTTTGGGATCCCTGCATGGTAAGTTTTAATTTTTCTATTTGATAGGGGGCATGATAGAACATCTATTGATATCAAAATGTAATATGATACTCTTAATGAGGCGAATTAATTACGAGAAGAATTAAAGTGAGTGCCAACCGCTGTTGAATTGGTAAAATATAAAACATATATTTTAAACATCTCTTATCAGAATAAATCAAAACTATAGTTTAAAATCATTATATTACGATAGCTAGGTTTATGCACATCATATAATGGGAGTTTATATAATGGTATGATAGTAAATCAATTATTCCCGCGCACGATAGGAGACCAGTCATCGATAGTCATCGATTACATCCCATGAATAATTTTTTAAACTTATAAACGTAAGTAGTAATAATAAGTTATCAAGATTGTGGCGATTTCAGCTAAAGATAATTATTGTATTTCCAACCAAAATCAAGGCTCGTATGGAATGAATCAATTAATACTTAAAACTTAAGATAAAAAAATTCAAAAAATGTTAGTTATCTTCCTCTTTTATATTCTATAACTTCTGTACTCAGTTCTAACTTTAGAGCATCGCATATTGTGGAAGGTGGAGTTACGACCTGCCACACGCTACAGTAGGGTTTGGCAAAATGTAATATAGATATAGCCTGTGGAGTTTGAGATTATAAGTATTGCATTATTTAGAGCAACGAAACCAAAAAATAAAAAAATTAGGTAGGTTCTATAGTATTATCGTCATTTCAGTTTTCTGATCCAGCAATGCACGTGATCCAGTGTAAATAAAATAATTAGTAAATTGAAACTTTCAAAATTTTAATTATAGTGATTCTAATGGTGTGTTCTCTTCATCTAAAAGACAACAACTGAAATTATTTGAGCGTTCAGTTTTTATTCAACTTTCTTCGTGGTACTTAAAAGCACTGTCATTGTGGATTAAAAGCGTTGCTTTTTTAACATTTCTCCTTACAAACCCCTTCTTTTATTTTGACTACGATTGTTTTTGTAAAATAGTTTTCGGCTGGATAAAATGAGAGAAACTTAGAGGTACGAAATTAAATCTTTGAGTGACTTACTTCGTGATGAGAACTCTACCATGACCATTGGAAAGCAATCGCTTACCCTAACGGATAACTCTTTGGTGACAAAATTTGCCTTTTTGTGACTTCTAAGAAGTCATACTCATAAAAATGTCAGCTTACTGTCTAATTTATTTGCATTTACTGCAAATTACAAACAAATTAATTCAAATTGGTTTTCTATTTCTGGGATTAAATAAGATAAAACATTTCGGCATAAATTTTCCTCCGGCGAATTCGCAAGAAGCGCTCAGACGAAAATGGTGCTGCAGCAATATGGATATTTTCAAATGTTAATAATTAAAATTAAAACCTAAGTGAAATATGATTGCTTATTTAATGGATTACATTTATTCGCACTGAATTCATTTTGCGAAAGCAATGTTTCACCTTTCTTCTAGGGCTATTTTATTTTGAGTACAAGAACATAATCACGTGTTAGAGTGGAAACTGCTATTAATAAACAGTGCATATAAACTACTTGATGAAGTTTAAGGAATATTTCAATAACTAATCGATAAATAATTTTAATAAATTCACAATATATCATAATATTACTTCTGCCCCTCTTTTGTCTGTTTCATCTTATTATTCTGCTGCGATTCCACTTTTTGCTTTAAGGCCAAATGGCTCCTTTAGAGTGATACAAGCTGTTCTGCCTATAAATCTGATTTCAACGTTCTAAAATCTTAGCGATGTATTGAACACTCCTCTTGATCCCACTCAATAAATCATGAAATACCCGTTGTTATTTAAAGAGAATGTCTAGTACTGGAAGTTTTTTTGCTTTTGCAAATAGCTCTCGTTTATCATTCATCTAAAGGTCGTGGGACGTTAAGTATCGCGAAACAGGGAGATTACATAAATGTATAAGTTTGTAAATGTTGTCTGTTTTCTCTCTCTCCAAGTAGCACAACTAGTTTACGGATCTGATTATTTTATCGCTCCGCACAGCTATGAGTTTTTATCGGCGATAAGGTCAATGAACTGAAGATATAGCGTCTCGGACAGAGAGATTAAGAGATCCATTAAATTATAGATACTTAGGTGTAGCTGTTTTGTCATGAAATACTCTTCGAAGTTGACTGAGTGTACAACGGTGCATGCTATAAAAAACGTTTGAAGAAGAATTTTTCTACCTACATGAATCATAGAAATATTTTTATCTAGTACCTCCAAGAAATCATTTTAATATATTTTTACCAAAACCGCTCCGAGTGTCTTTTGTCGTTTATTCCAATATGCACTATGACCCATTGTCATTAAATTATTTTCGTAGCTCTGCAGCAGCTCTGTTTCATTTGCAAGTGAAAATTAATGAAAGAGTGTTTACAGGTTCTAGTCTAGTCTAGAAACGTTAGATTTTAATTTTGTTTTTAGCTCATCAATTAAAACACAAACATCCGGAATCATATACCACATATTTTGACTATATATTCAACTTACGGCCAACTCTACGTGTATGTTAGGTAATCCTCAAGTAATAATTAAATAATTGTGCGAAGTTGCTGTTCAAACACATTTGCGTTGATGATTCAGAGTATTCACAATAATTTAGTGTATGTGTCACAATATCACCAATATATTCCAAGAAACTACGGGAGATGCCGCAACAGTAACTTTTAACGGAGTCATTCGCTAATATGCATTTCAATGCAACAATTTCAGGGTGGAAAAATCATTCGCCTTGCCCGGGATTCGAATCCGGATCCATAGATGTTCGGCCGAGTGCTTTAGTCAAAATTTCAGACTTTAAGAAGATGCCTCGATTGCTTAACCGGCTCAAGTACTCGGCCAGGCATCGAGTTTGTGTGCATCGGGGATTTTGAGAAGGCGGTTTACTTCAAGGAGCAAGCTAATTTGATGGAGTTTTTTCGAATATGGGAGTGGACTGGAAGGATAGAAGTCTCACCCCAAAACGTGTACCTGATTCCCTCGGCACTGATATGGTAGTGTGAAGGAGAATCAGGATAGATAAGACTTGGCAGGGAGGAGTGACAGGGTAATCCGTTATCGCCGGTCCCTTTTAACATGTACTCGTATCTTAAGTAACATGGGAAGAAAGGGGTGGGGCTGGGAATATCAGTGGGTGGCCAGATGATTAAGTCAGTTTGGTTTGTAGATTATAAAGCAATGGTGAGTCGGACAGCTAAGGTATTGTCATTTTAATACTGAGTGCTTGATGTGCACAATATGAGAGATAGGGGATAAAAATCAACCTTAAGAGAACATAAATAATGAGATTCACTAGTATTAGGATACCTAATTTATATAAACGCATTAAAATAGGAGGGAATAAACTTGAGAATGTGTAGAAGTTCACGTATAAGGGCGGTATTATAGAAAAAAGGAGCATTATGATGGAGGCATTAGGAGAAGACATGCATAAGCACAAGCATTTAGAGCTTGGCGCTCTATGAATAAAGGCCTTATGTTTGAGGCAATAGGATGAGCGTTGATTGGAGGCTTTCGAGATGTAGGAGAAATGGAGAATGAAGAAAATAAGTCGGACTGAGAGGAAGACCAGCACTGGGATTTCAAATACGTTCAACGAAGACGGAAAGTTATCGTACTGGAGTAAATCCATAAAGGGAGAGAAGTGGACGGGGGAAATATTGAAAGGTATAAGTAAGTTGAAGGCAGTGTAGGAATAATAAAACGTATTCATTGTGGCGATTTATATTTATATCTAGGAAGGGAGAAAGTTGGGAAAGCGGCGGAGAGGAAGGAATGGAGTGGGCTCTTTAGAAAGCACGAAGGCAAGCAGAAACTTCAAAGAAATGAAGACAGAAATAACGAGTTCTCGCGATGCTCCTCACGAGGAACCAGCAATGAAATGGCCGCGAAAATATGGCCATTTTGAATTTATTCTATTGGAATCACAACCAAAGACAATGTTTAATGGCTGTTCTGTGGTATGGCGAATACCACTTCTAATTCGCTAGCTCCGTTTTCACAATAGAGGCTCACATTCTGTCCAAAAGATAGATTAAAAGGCATAAGGGCAGTACTTGGCGTATGAATGTGTAAGCGTGCGCGGGTTAATGTATGTGAAATCTGTATTTATATGTGTATATTAAGTGAACATTTATATATAAATATCTGGTGTCCTAATACCCCCTGCTACAGGTCCTCGCGGCGGCTTGCGGGATATTTTGTAGATGTAAATTTGAGATGGAAGTTTCAGTTACTCTTCATGATTAATTGTGAAAATGAATTTAATTTTGAGATTGGATTATTTACTGAGGCCTTTGAAACAGCGAAAAAACATGGCATATCGCCTCTCACCTAGAATTAGAATTTATTAGCCTGCAACAGGTGTCATTTATGAGTGTCTGGCCCTGACCCTTGTGGGTAACCGTGTTCACCGTCCGTGCTCGCTCATTAAGTCGAGAGACCTGGAATAGCCCGCCCTAGATGCCGTCGGTTAGGGCATAACGTAATACCTTCTCTAGTTGACACCTTAGAGACGTAACACCACGCTCAATTGTCCTTTGAGGTCAACTCCCATCGGCGTATTGTTTATTCGTTGATTTTTCTCGATTCTGGAGACCCATTCAATCCATCGATTCTTTATAAATCGCATCACCATTAAGCTGAGTGTACTTCGTAAATTGCCGTTGATTATATAATTTATTTTGAATGGCTAGCAATTGTTAGAGTTTTAACGTATGTTGGACTGATCTTTCTCATGAAATTTATTCGTTATCGCGAATATAACATGAATTTTGACATTAAATACGTATGCATGTTTTGTGAAAACATGTATACGTATTTAATGTCAAAATCTATATATATATATATATATATATATATATATATATATATATATATATATACCTTTGAAATGACGCTCTTCGGCGGCGTACAAATATGTAAACACACAGATGTAGAATTTTTAAAACATAGAAACACGAAGAAAGGACACTCATATATGCATTTGTATGCTTAGCAAAATCTGCATCGGTATGTTTTCCATATATATCTTTCTCGAAACATTTATCATATATTTTTTCACATTTTTCTCTACCAATCAATCCCGGAAAGTGTATTAACACATGGTCATAAAGGTTCAGTAAATGTAGACTTATGCGCCGAGAATCGCTAAAGGACATTAGGTATCACGGCACGGATGGGTAGTCTTCTTGCCATCTCCGCTTCTCTTCCGAGTTATTTCTAGGCCTTTTGCAACCGCCGACTCATGAGAGTTTGTGGAACATTTTTTTCCGCGACTGGACTGGCACAATTCCATCTATGAGTAGGCCAGCGGTGACAGACGTTGCATTCTGGGAAGATAAGTGGCAGTCCCGTCACGTCCCTCTTTGTCTAATTTTGCTAAACACCATTTTCGTCACTTTCGGTTTATGCTTTTTATAATCTCTCCCAAAAGGGAGATGCGTGCTCCCACTGGGATGGCCTTCAATATTATGGCTCATCACGGAGGTAAAGGACAATCAGTGGTGAAGTGTACGCGCACACATTTCTTCGTACGTGTATCATGTATGTGCTTCGTTGAAATCATTTTTAATTTTGCATTGGTGACCTTAATGCAATACGAGCACTTCTCCCCAATAATTCTGCACCTAGTTAGGTACGAAAAAAGAGCAAAGTAACATAGAACAATTAATAAAACTTGTACCCTCCATGAGGAATAATGGTATTTTAATTCAGGAGACCGAATTAGATTAAAATTCAACTTCTATCCGTGAGTGCAAATACGATTAGTCAAATTACTTAAATGATGAGGAGAATTTTTACTGTAAATGATTTTTCGGTATTTTCCGCACTGGACAATTAAATAAACCTATGCGTTGATCCGCTGAAACAAAAATATCAATATTTTGCGGGATTTTAGCATTGGCCGATCACAGGCATGGAGGTAAAAGCGAGTATTACATTAATGAAATAATTTGGGGAAAGCATAATTTTTTTCTGTTGTGTAATCCTATTATGTAATTATAATTTATAATTATATTGATAATAATCCACAAATAGGTCTAATTCCGTAAATCTTATGTAGTCTTAAAAAGTGCTTCCCGAGAGTATTCAATTACTGATGCTTAGTAGACTCCAAGATCAAAGTTGCATCTAAAAGACCCGGAAAATAGTTAGCTGATTCTGGAGGTGTTAAGGAACAGTTGCTGAAATTTATTATTCAAATATTCTATGCAAAAAAGACACTCAATTTGGATCACTTAGGGCCTTTCGATATCATATGCTCGCTTGAAAACTAATTGGCGGGAATTTAGTTTTTGGTGAGGAATATACGAAGTACAATAGATATATAGTAATTCGCCACATATTTATTATTCTTTGGATTCGCCTTATCGTCAACTATATACACAGAGTAACCTGATAACCACAGTGCCAGGGAGTGTTTTGACATTACCAGTTAAAACAAAGAACGTAACTTGAGGCGTAATCGATTCCTTGAACCAAATGTTGCCATTCATCTCTGCATTTTATTTCATAGTGAAAATATGAATGAACGAAGAAGAATCTTCTAAGCATGCATTTCCACCTACTCGATTCAATTTGTACCCGACCATGGAGGATACATTTTACATCGTGTATACTTAAGCAGGATTCTGCATAAAAATGTCATACCATAGTTTGTCCGTTGAACATCATCCGCGATTTTACCCTTCCAGTCGGCCGCCACGCAGCTCAAAATTAAATTCAACTTTATAGGCTGGTTTTTGTCCACCAAAACCTGTGGTACTCAATTCTCTTACGTCCCGTATGTCAAAAGGGTGTAGTCACGAAATTGTTCGACTCGATATTTCGCTAAAAAAATGAGCGTACAAAATGGCTCTATTTATCAGGCTGAGTACACATCGTACATGCAGGAAGCCGCAACGTCGGGGCGCATTGTCAGAGCTGCTATACCCGTATCGAGGGCACTCATGCGGAAAACGACCCGGGAGTCTGTAAACGAGAGGGAGGAGTTCTTGATTAATCGCCGCCTTCATTACTAGAAGGTTTCCTTTCACAAGGCAATCTTCACCACTTATCACGTGGCAATTTTATGGCTGTGACTTGGTTTGAAAGGAAGGAGTTCCCAGAAAGAATTTTAGCGTGCCTTGTTAACACATTCAATGTTGCTGGCTCCGAATTCGTTTATTCATCCCTTTCTGATTGTGCTTGGTAAAATATGTAGGTTTAAGGCGCTAACTACCTTAGTATGCGTCCAATTAAGAAAGGAACTTAATAGTATCCTCAGATGGAATGAGATGTTTCTGTTCATATGTGGACAAAATAAAGGAAAAACGACAATGACAACGATACCAAAGGACGATGACAATTATTTGGGCCTTATGTACTCACTTCCACCGTTGTTGTTAAGATAACAGTTGCAGCTATAACTAAGAGCTATTCTTTTAACCATCGTTTGGATGTGTGTCACGGAGTCATTCCACGTGTGGCATGCATTATCCAAGATGCATTCCAATCCTTTTAAGTTGCTAGGAAATAGGACATAAGTTACATAATGCAAGGGATTCAATGAGCCGCATGAACTGGGGATTGAAATATTTAATTAGCTCTCTGTTCATCCGAGATGGGGTTAAAAAATAAATTATAAATGAAAAAGAAGCATCGAAAAAGTTCATTCAAACTAATGAACATAACAGTGACAGGTTTCACTTTGCGGAATTCCTTCACGATGATGGTAAAAAAGAAACTTTTCACTTCCACATAAAGATTTAATACTTCACCACCATGGTTTCGATGCTGCGCATCATCACCAACTGATGACGATGCGCAGCATCGAAACCATGGTCGTGAAGTATTAAATCTTTATGTGGAAGTGCAATGTTTCTTTTTGATCATCATGATTCAAACTAGGCTACATAATAAATTATACCTAGGCTATTATATCCTAGATTACTTACGTGTCAACTGTTTTGGGATTTTATCGAAAACAAAAAAAAATAAAATTTCTATACCTACATCTACATACTGGGCCTACCACTTCGCTCTTCGTCATGGACATTTGTTCGTCCATTTTTCAAATCACAGCACCATTGTCTAACCTTTCCTTCACTCATAACTGTAGGTTTATAAACTAGGCATAATTCCCGATGTATTTCAGCAGCCGACAATCCTTTTGCATACAAGAATCGTATGACAGAACGCACTTCACAGCTGGCGGGATCAACGATTGTCGCGGACATTGTTGTTTGCATGCACGGACAAGCAAACGACTTCTAAAACAAAACAATTGCTGCTATAACTTCTCAATGAATCAGTAGATGGCGCTGCAGGAGCAAAACTGTGTTCTGAAGCGCCAATATTTAAATATAAGCAAACGGTACTTACTTTAAGGATACGCCTCGTAGTTCCCTACAAGCCAGCGACTGGGTGTGTTCTAGTAAGATAAAATTAAATTATCCCCAAGCAAACCTTTCATTAATTACAGCTGTGGTTAAAATTAAGTTTCCGCCAAGCGAACCATTTATTAATTACAGCTGTGCTATCTACTCTGCTATACTGAAATCGATTCAGTTCAATAGTGTTCAAATTCTACACGTTCATGCTCAATTTTGTGTCATTTTATGCTGTTTTGTCTGTCAGTATAACATTCGCATTAACTGACTTACACTTATAAAACACTGAAATGAATTCATCAATTCAACAGTGTAACTTTACGTAATGTATATATTGGAGTTAAGGAATTACTGAAAATTGAATTCTCTCCCATTCCACGGGACTCCCTCATGCACCATCCACAATATAATATATAGTATGAACACAATTGTAAACTCTGTCCCTCCTGCGTTGGCCAGTGAAACAGACCCCACAACATCTGCATCAACAATCACCGCACCTCGTGCGAGCCTTCATCCGCCTTTCTACCAGTCACAGTGTTTCATTCAACGAGTGTTTTGATGTGTCTATTATTGTCTCTTCTCTTCCTCCTTCAGACACAACGCTAAAACTCAAAACTCTCGAGTCGGCATGAATCTGGCTCTTTGGAGCCTACCCCGACGTCGGTCTGAACCTTGCCCACTAGGGAGTACACCCTTCTCCTTCCGGTCGACCCCTTCTGATTATCCCCAAACCCCTCCCTCTCCCTTCCCACCCTCCTTCACCCGTCCTTCCTATGCCGGTCCTATCCATCACCCGCATCCTCTGCTTTCTTGTTTAAGTAATGTAAATTAATTTTAAGAAAAAATGTCTCGTTTATTTGTTAGGTCGGACACTACCTTCGTGTATGAATGTGTGTGTGTGTGTATATATATTATAAAAATAACTTATTATTATTATTATAAGGTAATCTACCGGTTAAGGTAGGCTTCGGATGAACACAAATACCAAATAAATATTTTGTGACTCCTAACAAAACACAATCCAGCAACCTACACTACATCAAGTCCTTCATATCTATGTACCTCCTTCCTCCCTTCATCCCGACCAACAGCCATATCCTATTCCTTCCCCTTCCTCGTTTGCCTAATATTCTCCTCTCTATTACCGTCTCCAACATCCCACTGCCGATCAGTACCTTCTTCATCCATTTTTCCTGCCTACTTAGGATTTCTCCCAACAAACCCCTCTCCTCGCCCACCATACCTAGAACGTTTAACAGGCCTAGCTTCTCATTCCGTGCAGGATCTAATCCCCTCAACAATCCGACTTCGTGAGGTTCTCACACCCTAGTAGTATATTCTAAACGAGGCCTAGCTAGCGAACGGTAGCATCCCTCTTGAACCCTCTTTTCAAATTTCCACAATACTCTTCTAATAAATTCTATTTCTCTGTTAGCTTGTCCACATACATGCATTCCTTTCATGTGTTCCCGGGATATTTTTCAACCTAGAGAGCTTGCGTGTTTAAGACTTAGCATGCAACGCTTCAGCGTTGCATGGTTAAGTCTAATTGAGTCTAGCATTTTTCGGTATGTTTGATGTAGTAGGTGTTTAAAAGAGAACGACTCCTCTTTTCGGGAGAGAACTGCTCTTTGCATCTTTATCGTCAAAATGAAAGAACGGGGATCACGGAAAAGAGCCTTGGCGTCGTGATTTACCGTTATTCTCAAGCATGCTTTGAGTTTACTTGGGAGAACTTAAGTGCCTCAGAGAGGGAGCCTGAGCATCGTACCTGTTCCCATGTCATTCAAATCATGGTCAATTTTTCTAACACACATGACATTTAAAGGCAATTTATCTTTGCGTGCACGGTGCTCATGATCACGGAATAATTTGTTCCATTGACAGATTGCTAACCTATCCACGGCAGAAGATAGCACAAGGAAATCTTAACCTAAACTTAAACGAATCCAAATGGATCCTAACTGAACCCAAACAAATACATATTATTTCTCTAATGCTCAATTGTTTTATTTACTCTTATCTATGGTGACATATTTTGAATATGCTAGGATGTTTGGCATGGGGTGATTCCAAAACAGACATATAACATTAAAAGTTTTCTTAATTGTAAATTACGATAATGTGTTAAACAATCCAAATAATGTTGCTCAGGATAACTACAGACACACACTATGATATCTAGGTGAGATATACTTATTCACACATGCGTGACGGCCTGATAGTAACATGAAGGACAATGAGCTATGGTTAGATGAATTAAAGACAACATACTAGGCCGCTTTCAGTGAAAAAGCAAAAATATTTTTTTTTTAATGATCCCTCAAAGTTTATCTGATCCATTACCGTTTGCGAGTAAAAAGGACATTATACATCTTCCTGTTCTACACTTTATCTCTTTAATCTTACTACCATGTTCTTGTACCGTATTTCGACGATGCTAATAATACGTTGGCAGTATGATCGCTAAATAGGCATGCTTCAAATTTCAAGAAACTGTAACAGTAACTTTAACGGAGTCACCCGCTATGTGTGCATTATAATGCAACCATTTCAGAGAGTAAAAATCATTCGCCTTGACCGGAATTTTACTCTCTGAAATGGTTGCATTATAAGGCATGCTTCAAATTTATGCAAAAGAAATAATCTTTAATTTATCTTTCGCTCCTTGAGTGATTCCCAAAATAGGTCCCCATATAAATTTGCATCTACATGGAAGTCTGCAAACCATCTCTTCTATGGGGGAAATGTTGATTAAGGAATTGGAAATATGTTAGTGGAAATCCACCAGGATTGTAGAAAATATGATACGAAATGAGTGCAAGCGTGGTGGTTATATGGGAAGAATTAGGTTGGCAGTCCATTGATTCAAGAAGAGAGCAGGCATGACTTAGGACTTATAGGAAGGTATAGGGCAGCAAAGTTTTCTTACGACACCGGTGGATATACACGTGTTATGACACCAAATTATATTGCAGAGTGGAACAACGGCATAAAATATATGTACGAGATATAGACACCATCACTGACAGGTTGAAGTATTCATTTTCCCTTCGGACAATACTTGTACATACCATCACAACCAAATCAAACCCAAGCACTATAATTCTTTCGTTTGAATGAAAGCATTCAATGATTTGGTCAAACACTCCTATTATTGCATGATGTACATGGACATATATGCACGTACATCTGTGTTTGTATGCATGAATAAAAATGTGCATAAACATGCATGTTTGAACTGATATTTGTCCATGAATGGTGATGCCCGAACACCTCCGACTACACGCGGCGACTTGCGGGATATTCATTCAATAGATCTAAGAACCTCGAGAGGTGAAATTATTTTTATACCCTATTTGAACAGTTAAATTGGAAAAGTTGAAGATGTTCAATTTCTGTTTGTTTTTCATCTCTCTCCCAATTATTGAGCATTTAACACATCTCCTCCGGCCAAAAGAACCACCTTTCTATTGTCCTGAAGAGAGGATAAACACAAGGTAACTCTGGGAAACTTCGATGGGCTGGGTGCGACTCAAATACCGAAAATTACATTAGTGAAAATGCGAAACCCATCTAAAATCCTTATTTTGCTGTCATCCGATGATCAGTACACCCACACGAATTCACACAAGGTCCAATTGCCGCCTACCCGATGATTTATTTCGAAGTTCATTCTCGCGTGCCATCTCAAAGACACAAAACGACACAAACACTCGCACACACTAACGCTTCTTATTTTGTTTAACTTTTCATGCCGACTAAATTATTCCCACGTGTCTCAGTGATCAGGTTTAGATGCGAGACAGCGAAGCGAGTCTAGGTCTGTCGCTGCCCACCTACGGTCTTCTTCGCCTATCCATCTATGTGGACATATCCTAACATAACCTCTTACCTGCCAACCCTTCCTCCCTTTACCCGCCCTCTTATCTTCCCACCCTTCCCCTCATAGGCTCTCTCTCTCTCTCTCTCGACTTGTCCACGCATACATTTTTGTGTTTATTCAACCCACTGAGTCAAGTCGTCTTCTTGTCCCCTTTCCCCTCTCTCTCTCTCCCCCCCCCCCACACATCCACCGCGTCCCCTCCCACCGTCCGCGTGCCCTCCTCTCCCACTCTCCGCCACCACCACGTGGGGATCACGGCGCACACCCCCGTCGCTGATTGGCCTGAGCTCTGCCGTCACGTGAAAGCCACTCGCCTCCCCATCGTCGGACGGTGGCATCTCGAAAAGGGGGCTGCGAAGGGAGGGGCAGATGAAAGGTTTGGGGGGTGGGGGAGGGGAGTAGGCGCCAGTTTAAGGAAGCACGTCGCCTTCTTAGCTCTCTCTCACACACACATGCACTCATCAATTTTTTTTCGATAAGGCATCTCTCGTACATTCAATAGGCATGTGTTTTGGTATATAAAAAGCCGCCAATTCTTGGCGCTTCTATTCTTGCCTTCCATTGTATCCATTCCCATCATTATCTTTCTATTTTAATCACTTTAAATTGCCGACTGTTTTTCCAGGTATCCTTTGTTCAGTTTTTTTGTCTGCGCGTTTAGTTTCACTCATCCGTTAAACCTAAAACGTTTTTCTCCTCAAGGTTATATTTTCCATGCATTTCTTTCCCAACAACCTTTACGAGAACTACCGGTGAATCTTACAGTGATGGCATTTTTTATTGTGACTCCTTATGTGCCCCAATTTTATTATTTTGTCATTTCTTGCAATCCAATAGGAACAGATATGTAATTTTCACACCATAGCTTCCTTTCATTGATATTCATCTGGATCTCCTTCATGGTTTTATCTTGATTGCATTCCATAATCCACTCATAATGTTAGCCCCAAATACACGTGTAACATTCGTTATATGCGTCAACCGCGATTAGTGCCAATCTGAATTAAAGAGAAGTTTTTATGGTCCTAAGACACAAAATAACAAGTTGCGAAAGTCAGTTCACAGAAGAGTATAACATATATTTAATTATAAAATATTTGTTACTTCCTAAAGTTATTCATAATCATAGCAATCGAACAGAAGCATTAAATAATAAAAGTAGAATGGGAGTAACCAAAAGAAATTATGTGTAGAGGTTTTTATCAATAACATCCATATTACAGCTAGAAGACTGGTTCAAAAATATTTTCAAGCTGTGCTGAAATCATTATAATTTTTTTATAATTTGCTAAGTGGTAATTGATAGGCAAAACTTAATAAATAAACCTGAAGGCGTATTTACAAATTACTCATGCTATATTTAAAATACCTTTTTAAATACGAAATTATATATATATATATATATATATATATATCTTTTTATACATTCAAACACGAAATCCCGCCATACGGCGAACATTCATTCACATAGAAATAGAGATAAGGAAAGGGGAAAGGAACACACATAAAGAATGAACACAGTAGAGGTGGGGAAGGCGGTTTCAGGCAGATCACTTATATATATATATATATATATATATATATATATATATATATATATATATATATATATATATATATATATATATATATATATATATATGTATATATAATGTATTTTAAATACGGCTTGAGTAATTTGTAATGGGAATAATGAGTATATATATAGAAATACTCGCATATTCCCATACCGGCTCGTTGGCTTATATATGCATGAAATTAGGTGATAAATTGGAATGCAGGGTTTTTTCAGCAATTTTATCGCTTGAGGGTTTAAAAAAATGTCTTGCGCAAAATATATAATTAATTGTTATTTGTTTATATGGCCCTAGTTCCCTTCCTGGCCGCTCTTTTGCAGTACTTCCTTTTTGATGACATTACCGTGGTACTTGTAACATTAGATAGGGAAAACAAAATATTTGCATCTCATTACCTACGTTTTCAATAGCTCTCCTTTGAGCTGCTATTGTTTTTGACGGACAATTACTGGAGCAAATGAATGCACTATTAACTTTATGACGCGAGTGTAGATAGGTACGGGCTCATTTGTCGTGAGCGGATGAGTAAATAAGAGTGGTGGGGATGATGGGGCGGGGGGGGGGGCAGGAGCAATTATTCAAAATCTGAAGTTATCGAAATGCAATTTATCTAGTGGGGAAAGATGGCGGACGACCACCTGGATGGGCCACAGAATTCTCTCAGCGATGAGACCTTTTGTGGAATAGAGAATCTTTGGAATCTGTGGGAGGGGGTGAAGGGAGGAAACAGGTTTGGTCGATGCATAAACCCAAGCCAGACAGTGCGTTTCTAAAAATAGATACACTGAAATTGAGTTTCCGTGAAGGGAAGAGCCCGTTCCTTGAATTACGAAACGTTTCGTCATCCGTGTGCAGACAGACGTTGAGGTTTTCGTACTCGCGACCGTTATTCCAGTGACGCACGTAGCTACACGTTCATGTCCCCGACGTTATTTAACATCCCACGGGCTCGTTGCTTTCGAGACATTATCCGCGGTCAATCATCAGTGAAACGAAGCGCTACCGGTGAACTCTCGAGTTCTTCTCAGTGACCTCCTATACGTAACCCTGACATCGCGGGCTAACTGTGGCCTCCAAAGGTGTCAGCATCATTTACTCTTGATGTAACCTCTTTCGCCATGCGTTCAAGTCACAACGAGCCAGCCATTCATCTCAGATGAGAATCGAATATATTTTTGTATAGCTCTTAACGTGTTGTTGGATAAAAATGAAAGGAAAGAGGTGAAGTAACAATCGTGTTCTAGGAAGATAAGTTTCTTTTGACACTTGCGTGAGCCATAGCGTTATTGCACGAGGGATCTAAATTATAGAAGAATGAAATCACAGTAGTAATATCACTGCGTGTACGGCTAGTTGCCTCACAACCCCCGCCACACACCCTTTCGGAGATTTGCGGATTTTGTAGAAATACAGATGCAGTAAAGAAAGAAAGGGAAGGTAAAATAATAGAGTTGAAAATAAAAAACGGATTATTTTCAATTTCATAATAGTTTTAACTTTGAGAGTTTAAAATATGTCTATATCTATACAATACCCTGCAAACCAACGCAAGGGCGTATGACTGGGGAGCTAGGACACCGCCCGTAAAATTAAAAGCAACTAGATGCAATACTAGCAAAAAAAACATGCAAATGTACACTCATACAGAAGAATATATATTCATGCAAAACTTATTATACGTTAAGTACACACATGCAAATATAGAAATTTAAAAATAATCCACGCAAGCATATGCACTGGATGTGTACCCATCCTCTAATCTGGTTCCCACAAATGTCAATATCTATTGTTCATATTTTTCTCTTGATATGTTTCTTCATCAATTGGGAAGAAAGATAGTACATACAAAGTTGTACTTTATTTATACACAGCTCTCCCAAGTACAGGCTCCCTTCATGGATGTGGGTAATCCTTTTTCAGGTCCAAATTTTTAAATAAAATGTTGCATTAATTTCCAATGATTTTTGCATTTTACTGATGTGTGCTTAGCTTTAAAATTACCAATAGAAGATTCCATGAATGAATCTAGAACCTCAGAGCCAGAAAGGCATGGAGTTCGTAGTGGTTTGTCATATTCACAATGCTTGCATTCATATGACCACAATCGTTTTTTCTCAATCAAACACATGTCTTAAAGCTTAATTATCTTCAGTGCTCCGAATACCACCGCTAGGGCGTGTGTAAGGGGGTGAATACAATGTTCTCCATGTCTACTTAATTGCAAAGAGGTTCCTTCAGCTTTTGCCCAGATAAGCCTTTCGACATCCATTCTTCTGACACTGTTATCTCAATAACAGGCATTTTGCTATCTACTACACGAGTCGACGTCATATTTTAGAGCGCCAGATATAACCTGCAGTATGATAACCGTAATCATCAAGACGTTTCATTAACTAAAGGCCTGGCTTTCATACGTGTATATTAATGAATGATTAATGTCCGAGGCTTTTCTTATCCGGCAGTAAGGTCTATCAGCGCACGTGCTTCAAAGACCATTCTTCATTACTTTACATTATCCGGGCCGTTACACCGGAGTTTATTTTCCAAAAAAATCAAGAATCTAAATAAGCCGAGAAAGTCTTTAATTTTTCATGAATATTTTACTTATGATTGATTTAATGGTTACAGCAATTCAAATTCCGAGGATTATTATCGGCTCTGCGCTTTAACTCACGATTGATGAAAACATTTAGCCCTGACACGTATGATTGAAAGATTATATAAGAATGGAACATGAATGGATGCAATGATAAATAAAGCTTGTGCCAGGCTGAGAGGAACCTGTAATGTCTCTTGAGTTCCCTCACCCTCGCTTCGAATTGTTCAAGAGCGCAGCTGAATAACTTCGGGCGCTTCATGAGGAATTTCCTTCGGGAGGCCAACTTACCAACGTCCGAATCAGCGAACTATCCTGATAAGACTCGAGGAACATCCACTTGAGCTCCCGCTATTCCCAGGTGGCCGATTTCGTAAGTCAATCAGTATGGGTGAAATCTCTCTGAGATTTCTGGATATGAAAGCATTTTACCTTCTCAAGAATCAGTATGCGGGGCTGATGCAGCTACTTCGCATTCTACTTTCGCATTGCCATCCCATTCGGATGGGGAATAATTGTGTAAGGATTATAGTACTATATACTATCATGGAAATTGTTCCACGCGGTTTTTGGTGGATCGCGGGGTGCCAGGTGCATGCGGAAATAGAGGGAGCATATGTAGAATAACGTGACCTACCACCCCTTGCCACACGTACTTGTGACAGCTTGCGGGGTATTATGTAGATGTAGAAGTTTCGTCATGAAAATAATGTGGACACCTTAGTGTTTTTGGAAAAAAACATAGTGATGGCGAAGGACCCTCCAATTTTGATAAATGAGAGCTTAAAATTCTTCTACGACCTTCATCTTAAGTGTGAGCGCGAAAAACTCACCTCGTTACCAACAATTACTTGAAGGGAATCAATCAACATAACTCATACATCTACATCTACATAATACCCCGCAAGCCGCCGCAAGGGCGTGTGGCGGGGCGTGTTAGGCCACCACCCAAAAAAAGGAAAAAAGAAAAAGGAAAAAAGAAACACCGCATTCAAAACCAACACACACATGCAAACCCCAATCCACAGCAGTGCACACATTCATTGCAACACCCCATCATTCGACGCGCATGCAACCACACATCTACCTATCCTCACTCCAAAAGCATGCAAGTACATACGCTTACCTACAACAAATAATTCCACCCTAGGATGCAGCAAGAAACCTATCACGAACGTGCCAGCTAGTTTATAGCAAGTAGCCAGGCGAAACACCACCACCACAAGAGCGTTCCACACAAAACTCTCTCCCACCCAAGGTGAGGAATCTGGCCCAACGCTGCAGGTGGGAGGAGGGCACACCCGCGGAGAGGGACAAGGGATGGAAGGGTGGAGCATGAAGTTCGTAAAGACGCTCGGGCATGCGGGAAGGGTTCTGACACAACAACCAGGAGGCTAGTGAAAGTGACAGTTACATACACGTAAATCTATCCCGTATTTGTTAAATGACTCTTGTTATACCCATTACGTACGACAATGGGAGCCCCGTATATTTTATCCGTTGCATATTATTCAAGTGAATATTTTTCCATTAAAGGCTGGCAGCCTAACATCCCCATGCTACGTGCCCTAAAGGCGCCTTTCGGATTATTTAGTGATGTAGACACTAAACCACAACGGATACGCCTTACGGGTCTGGAATGAAAACCCTTTCGTTTATCGTTTGAAAAAGTACCGCAGAATAGCCAACCTTGGTACGAGAAGCACACAAAAAGAGTTAGCACTGGGGAAAGAGGGTCTATCGATCTCTGGGGAAAGTGGCCGTGAAAGTCTAGGGTTTTGTCCTTGGGTCTGGTGCCTTAAAGGGAAGGGAGTCTTAAAGGGTTTTCGTCCAAGTGACCAACAGACTGAATCGCGCCACCGGCCATCCACGGGAGTCGCAGCTTTGAGGAGTGGCTGGGGACAAGTGGCCCCACGCGAGGCCCACGTGGTGCGCACGCTCATGGCCCGCACACTTTCACTCGCCGACATGCGTGCGTGTAATATTACTATGCGAATACGACGGCGGTCTGCCTCGCCCCTCTCCATCGTCCCGAACTCCGTGATTTCTCACGCCCCTACCACCCTTGGTCGTTCGCAATGATGTTTACGGGAATACGTTGAGTGTCTCCCCCGCTCACGCTTGGTCACCCATGGGGGAATCCCTCGTGTTGTGTCATCCACCCGTCGCGTCGTCCCGATAGTGCCCGAAGATTTGAAGGCTCTGATTTTGGGCTTCCCATGAGAACTTCCCGCGCCTTTTTCAGTCCTCGACGAATCTCGTTCTGAGGGAAGATGGAAAAATCTCTGTGAATTCATTTTTTTTGCTGCTTCGACGTGAACACGTGAGGGAATTTAGTAACGGTACTACATGTGAGCTGGTCCGTTTAATATGTTTCCTCATGTGTCTTCTTAGTGTAATCAGTGGAGTAGTTCCTAAGAGAATATCACTCTTAGTGCTTATAACGGATGTTACGTGAATTATTTCCGGTCGCCCCCCTTCCACGTGCCTTTTGGTTAGATCAAGGGGTGTCTAGTGTATGTAGAACTATTGGGGTAGGTATAGTATGGCTGCGGACTTAATACCCTCTGCCACACGCCCTAGCGACGGGATGAATAATATATAGATGTTGATGTAATGATGTTGAAAATTGGAAAGGTCGAAACAGGAGTGGATAATCTGGAAATGTGAGGTTCGAAAAAACAATTTTACAGAACGTGACTGACATATGCTTATGTGTAATGATACCTATCATCTGAATTATTTTAAATGTATATATTGTCACTAAAAATTAAGAAAAACTTAATTTTTTACGCTTCATACCTGGTGTGTAATTACCTCCTGCCACACACTAGCGGTGACTGGTAGGGTACCATAAAGATAGATGGTTAGGATATGGAGAATAATGACTGCGTTTGAGACGGAGACACCTATTCAACTGCGAGCAAAGATGTGGGGTATGATTCATAATCACATAATCTGTGGTCTTGGCCGTTACGTATTATATCACAACGCCATCCAGAAGTAGCAACTTGATACGATTTCTTGATGATTTATCGTAAGTCTATACAAATAGTGGCCTTTCGCCGCTGACGTATGGTGAGATGAAAGATTTCAATAAATTAATCGTTGTCGAAATTTTGCAAAGTTGTCGTTTAAAATTGTTCATAAAAATATTGAACTCTTCATAACTATGGTGGTCCCTCATTACTTGCAGAATATAGCGGGCCGTTAAGCAATAAGACAGATCAACCACGGTCCATTTTATACTAAACGTTCGGAATCTATTGCAATAACTTCATCATATTTTCTCGCAAAGACAATTCAGTACCAAGTTGAATCGCTTCATTAAATAGTAAGAATTTCCGCTTGATTATCAGGTAATGTACCTGGAATTGAAACATCGGTATCAGTAGGGATGAGTTATTTATTTCATCTATGGGATTGCTCATACATGTTTACGCACGTATTTCATCCATGTTTCCAGGAGTCTGATAGCTCTATTCTTCCCTATCTCACCAGAATGTAACACAATGGGACACACGCTGAGCGTAAAAATTTGTTATTTAGTATGTGGAGGTGAGTGAAGCAGTGGAATTGATTCATGAAAACGGTGTCGACTAATTTCATATAATTTTATGCAACAGATCGATATATCTCTCCCGATTTCCGGGGAGAAATCAGAGAATTTTGCTACCTCCTAGCAATGCTGGTGGGAGAGAACTTCATATTAAATTTTTTGATTAGAAATGGATTTGTAAGGTCCGAAATTTGCTTGAATTCTCAACTGAAAGAAAAATCATGGTAACAAAGCCAGAGAAAGAGATGTTGTGAAACATGCTATTTGCTGACTTCAAGCACTAAGCACCAGCAATTTATAGTATGTAGAATCCAAATGAAAAAGATTCACCTGCATGGTACGCTGCGAGGCACCCCTAGCGTGTGTGATTCCAGACCAGGCATGCTGTATGAAATTTAAGTTTTGTTTGATAGTTATCTACCAATTGAAATACAAAATATTTCGGACACTGGGGGTAATGCTAATTACAGCTGCATGCACTATGGTATCTAAGTGTAAAATAATTCTTCGTGTGCAAAATGAGCTGCCAGTAATTCGCTGAAAAATAAAATAAGGATTAGATGGAACGATGACAATATTTTAAAATTATTTTCCATTTAGCGCGATTGTTTGGAATTGTTCTGATCTCTTATCGTTCGTGAGAGAAATGAAGTATTAGACCTGTCGGCTTTACCCTTGATATCTCTCATCTCTTCATTATGATGTTTCCTACCGTAGGATGGTGGGATCAATGCTACATTTTCAACATCACCGTGAAGAAACCCGCTTCCAATTAATACAAGAGATTTATTCTGTAAGTTCGCTCTGAGAGTGATTCCCAACGTAGTCCCGTTAGTAATCTGCATATACTAATACTGTATTTTAACAAAATTGTACAATTTTAGCCCCTATTCTTTCTACCGTATATAAACTGGCAATTTAATCGATTTCTTGAGGATCTCATTTACTAGTAGCATATTCTAAATGAACCATTTTGTCACACTTCCTCGATATACTCCTTACAAATCCTAATTTCTTGTTTTCTTGTCCACACTATCAACAGTATGTTTAACCAAGAGAAATGGAAAGAGCAATTCCAAGTCAAGTTTTAAAAAAGAGATAGACATAAATAGTTATTCAAAAATGATTACATTTGAATTAAGGAGTTATTTCCGATAAGTATATATTGGACAGCTAAAAGTACAGATAATATTCCCTCAAAATGTAAATTTGAGCTCTCTTTATTGAATTAATATAATGATTATTATGGGATTAAATGCTTAAAATGCCATTAAAAGATTGAAACCTAAATAACTATAGGGGATGATGGCATATATAGTAACAGTGTGTTGTGACACATGCCTACAACCATTTCATTGTATATTTGACCTATCTCATAAATTAGATACTTTACCACATATATTTATTATCAACTTTTAAGAAATCATCTGGAAATGTTGGAGCAATATAGCATTATACTTTTTATTTCCTTTGTGCTGTCGTTGACTAAGCCGCACTAATGCAAGATAGGAGTTTATCATATGAATCTTAAATTATTTTCGTTTCGTACGCACAATATAAAATGCACTGTAAGTACTTGACTTGATCGAAATCATTCTCGAATTTGCGAACTAGTCGGAATACGAACGGTAGGAATGAGTTCGTGTTGTCTCCTCACTCGTCTGGAAATGAATTGAATCTAGTGGTATAAGCAGCCTCTTTCAATAACACTTTGCTATCGCTCTTGAGAAATAAGTATCCATAAAGCTTATTGAGCACATTTCTCGCTGATTGTATTGATGAGATAACTTCCTAAAGTAGAACGGCGAAGATAGCGAAGGCCATTCCGAAATGCACCATCGAGTTACGACATTTTCCTTAGATTTTCGCAGGCGTCCTTTACTCTATGTTTTCTTTGAGTTCCATGTTATTGAGTGAAAACCTAATGGCTGGGCTCTTAAATATTTCTTATCTCTCAATATTTAGGTTTATTAAAAACCCAAGAGAAATTATTTATTCTAGTAAGCCAAGTGGAAATAGTACGTAGTATTAGTTGAACCTTGAAAGTCCAATGACCTATAAAAGTATAGCTGCCCTCTCAATCGACCTCTCGATATAAAATTTCAATGAAATGTCTTGCACAAACAAAGCATTTGTTGCCTCGCTGCATTAATGAAGTGAATGACTATGAGAAAACGTCACATTTCATTCTCCAATCACGAGGCGCTCCAGTCTCACGCGATCAAGTGCAAACTTTGAGCAGCTTGAATTTATATTTACGATGCAGCGTGTTCAAAAGATATATCGAAACATTTTAGGCGCTGGTAATCATCGCTACGCCTATTGAATAAATATTAGTATTTACACCACTTAGGTGACGATTTAAATGACGAGAGTGAATGAGCATTAACTACTCGACGATCACTTGCCACCCTTTGTCGTTACTCCAACAGTGACTCCTGAGAATTTGTTGGCAAACATCATAATTTATGGCCTCGGGATGAATTCGGTTATTGCAGAATAGTAGCGGCTATCGTAGTATGTTATATACCGAGTGAATGAATGGCTGTGAACGACCAGCTCGACAAGTGACATTATCCAGAATGGACTACGGCCAGTGGCCTCACTAAGAATGCGTGTCGAGTGTTTGGAACCCTTCGCATTGCAAATTAATGCAGAATACAGAGAAAAGCTGGCGGAGAATCCTTGTGATAGAACAAAAAGCGTCAAGTAGTAATTGAGCCAGCTTTGATGGGTGACCCAGGAAGCACAATGATTACAAGGACAAATCGTTCTAGTTTAACGCTAACACAGAATAATTGCAATAACAGAAATAGCTCAGCGACCCACTTTAAGATGAAATCACAGTGAGAAGTTAAGGTAAATTAATTGTAAAACCGAAATATATAAGGAGGAATAATTTTCTCTCGCACAATTCGAGACCACAATCAGTAGGGGACAATATACGACAAATATTTTTAATTAAAATTGGCAACTTTCCACAAAATAAAATTTTTATTAATACGACCGGTTTCAAGACCTTTAACCAGAAGATGATTTAGTTACATTGAAACCGGTCGTATTAATAAAAATTTTATTTTGTGGAAAATTGCCAATTTTAATTAATCATGATAGTCCACCATATCACGCCTAAAACGTCTCTTTTTATACGACAAATAAATCAACAATTGCTCTAGCGGCTGATTACCTAACCTCCTACCTACCTACCCTCTGACATACGCCCGCTTGCTGAATTGCAAGGCAAAATTTAGCTGTAGATGTATATAATTTGAGACAGTGAAGTGGAAAAATTGACGTACGAACTGAATTTCGGTGAATGCGTCTTTTCTTCGTGCGTGAAGACTTTTTGCTCATTGCCCGCGAGGGTCCACAAATCTTTTGCCATTTTTGAACCGCCGAGGAGAAAGCAGGGAGAGGAAACTTTCGGTGTGGCTGGAAGTGATGCAACAATGCACCGCCGGCGGATCAGACTGAAGGAGGTCTCGAGAGAGAGATTGGGACAATCGGTCGGGATTGGGAAGTGATTTCGAAGAGGAAATAGCTGTGGAAATGCCGACACGGGTAAACAAAAACAAATCGATCGTCTCTCTGGGGAAGTACGGAGGTCGGGAGGAGACGCAGAGAAGGAAGTGAGCTGGGAAAAGTGTGATTGGGCGTCTGCGGCCTTTATCGGCATTTGCTGGTTCCCTCGCCACTCTGGCTCACGCAATCCTTTTTTACCCCATTGCCAAACTGATCAGGGTTTCCCATTTGTTTGGGTTGAATACGTAAAACTCGAAAAAACACAACCTACGTATCATTAAATATTTCCTTCAACATTATATCTGAAAAGGGCATTGGTGTATGATCAAAGGGGAATTATGTTAAATTAAACATGACCCCCCTACTTGATCTTAAAAGTAAAATCTTAGAATAGTTGGACGTATTAAAGAAAATTTATTGATATTAACCTGCCATTTTCTCGTACTTAACCCTTTAAAGGCAAAACTGATCGATTTTTCTGCAGCGACTGTTCTGGGCCATAGATTTTTATTTCTTAAACAAATGCCTCTCGTAAAACGGTTTAGAAAAAAGAAACTGTAAAACTAATTTCTTGTTCTCTTTGCATCAAAAGAGTTAGTAAAAAATCAGGGAAAAACAGTGAAATATAAATGCATAATTATCAATTATGAAGTGAAGGAATTAGGAAAACGTTTCTTTAAACCTTAGAATTTTTTGCTCATTGTGCATAAATTGTTTTTTTTTTCGGGGAAACTAATTGAAAATAAGTGTTGCATTCAGTTGAAAAAAACAAATACACAAATGTGACTAAAGATATGGGAAACGTTACATCAAATGAATAATGCAATTCATTTTATATTGAAGCTTTCATTTTCTGTGGCTACGAACAATATTATGACACAGTAAACGTTATGATCATCATTATTTATCGACGAACGAAACAGAAAAAACTTTATTTGGTTGGATTAAATTTATTAGTATTGTGGAGATGATTGAAATTTTTAGTTTTCGTACCATTTTATAACCATTTGTGAAATCATATACAGCTTAAATTTTTGAACAGGAATAGGGCACACTGAACTCTGAAGACTGTATCACTGTTTTCGCTATGAACCTTCAAATCCATTATTCATTCATTCAGCCGTGTATCGTTTAGCTATTTATCACTCACAACAATATCTTAAATGGTTATAGTGAAAGACTCTTTTAGAAATATTTTTCCTTAAGCAATGTAGTCACATTGTATATTTAACCATGTTTTCATGTTAATATTCATCCTTTTTTATGAATATATTGTAAGAATTCGAGAAACAGCCATGGTTATTACTATACGATCAATTTTTCGTGATCTATTGGTGGTTTTATTCATTTAATGAAGCAAAAGTAATTGGCGATTCCTTTTCACTTTTCAAATCGCAATCTGAGGAGAAAAAGTTTAACAGGACTATTTTCTTTATTTTTTCCCCTTTTAGGGCATGGGATGAATGACGAAAACACTTAATGTACAATATTTACAAAGTTACTTTTTTCATTGAATGAAATTTTCATGAACGTGAGTAGAAAAGTAGTTAACGAATCCTCTTACCATGACAAAACATAAGTATAGTGTGATAGATAGTTTCCGATAAATTTCGACGAGTCGAAGTGAAGAAGATGCAATGCTTTAATGATTTCAAATTTTAACCTACGCTCAGAGATTTTTGAGTATCGCCGGCCTAAGTTTGGGAGGTTGAGAGCGGGGGTGAGTTTCGATCCGTCGCATTGAACGCGGGGGAGACGCCGAATGGCGCCAGATGTAATTACAGCACCCTGTGACGTAATGTGGTGTCCGGGGTTGGTGACCCGGGGGAGACGGCAGAGGTCGGGAAACCACATAGATCTCGATCCGTTGTCAGAATGGAAGGGGGGAGTAGGAGAGGCGGTTGAGAAGCTGGGTCTTCAATACGTCAACATTATAACTCATCCACTGAATGCTTTGGAAAGTTAATGTCATGTTTCACTCCGTCTAATCTAAGCCTTTTTTCTCTCAAGGGTGAATAAGTTATAAATACAATTTGAAGAAAAATCATTCGCTAGAAATTCCCATTCAGCCTTCTCTATTTTCTTTGGCCTACCCAATCGGCTTTTATTGGTGTCGTTTTCTTGGTAAACACTCACCGCGAAATTAAAATGAAATGAGAAGTCATACAAGTTCTTAGTATTAGATGGCATTGCCGAATTTTTATTTTAAAATGGAAAACAAATCCCTACTGTCTATCAAAGACCGCTTTTATATTTATTTTTTATTAAAATTGCTCGATTTGAAACACCCTTTCACAATAATCAGAATTTATGAACACCCACCAATGCGTTGGAACTGTAAAGTAAATAGTTTTGGGAATAAAAATATTTTTCCTGTCATTCAATGGAAAATGTTTCTCGTGTAATTTCCTCATATGCATTAACGATAGAGTAAAAATAATCATTCATGATTTTCAAAATAATCCAGGAGACACGATAGCTCATAGGTATGCTGAAATATGTATTTAATCGTGGGTGTTTTCTTGCTGAAACCATAAATTAAAAAATGTACAATGCTTGTTGAAATTATATATCTGCTCAAGGTGAAGTTGAGTACGATGTTTTCTGTTGGAGTTCCAATGAAGATATTTTGATGTTGTTGTAACGCTGCCCGCAAGACACGCAAGCAATTAACTCACTCAGCAAAAAATGGCTCGTTGATTAATGCGGCACAATTAAGTGCATAGAGTTGGCAAGCAATTCTACCAAGTCTCCCCCCCCCCAGCCTTCCACTCGAACCCATACTGAGTTTCAGACCAGTTGACTGGCATTTGTTTGGATTTCAACCCCTCACATTGGCATTTCGTTCACCAGTCAGCGACACTCCCTTCATAGTACCCCCAGCTGGTCCCTTCCTTCCGCCTGTCAAAGCTCCAACATTTACGCGACCGAAATTTAGGTCAAATGATTTAAAATAGGTACATCTTGGTCCTCGTCCATTTGTTTGTTTGTGAGAATTTGCATCATGACTTTTATTATCCTCTCTCACTAGTGTCGCAGTTGTTGGGCCATGGAAAATACGCATAAACTCACAGCTGATCAACTGTATGGTTGTTTCCAGTTCCTTCCCCTCCCAAATTTATTATAAATAAGTGATCGGTATAACGATACTTACCATTGGTTTAAATATATATGCCTTCTATAAGAATGTTAACAGATGAAAGGGTTAACTATGTAATAGATGATGGAAAATAGTGTCTACTAAAATTTAATTTTGAAATGTGGAAAAAGAAAATTGAAGAAAAGGACTATGTTGTCTAAAACAAGACATTGTGTGTTGTGGGTAAAATAGATTGAAATTCAACGAGAAATAATTAAAATTAGCCCCAAATTGGTTCGTGCCAAACACAAGGGAATGTCTACCCTGATGCAACCCTTGAACTTGGGACGACCCGATAGTTTTATTTAATGTCAGGTATTTATGGTATTTTTTTCTCCCAATTAGGGTAAAAAATGGTTAAGTCACTCCACAATTTAGAAGTTTAAAAAAAAAATCTATTCCATTTCAGAATCCACCTCATATTCTTTCCTTCACTTTTTTGTTCTGTGTTGCGGCGACAATAATATGAATTGCAACCCTTTGAAGAGTACAGACATCCTACCGGTTAAATTTGTAAAAAAAATTAGCATGAGACTCTCCGTATTTGTAGAAAATGCGAACTTTGACCCTCTATTTTCACATGTGACGGTCCGGATTAGATGGGTAATCCTCTAGACAGTTCATAAAGGTCCTTGGTTCCAGTCCCGCCTCAGAAATTGAATGCTGTGTAAACTCCGATGAGCCGACCACTGGAAGCCCTGAAGTCAAGGCGAATGTGGATTATCTGGGTCGCGGGTGATGCACGGTCCGAGGATCAAAAATAAAAAGGAAAACGTGAGCAATCTATGGGTGCCTTTTTTTAGCCTCAAAACTTCACACCTTAGTAGGACCGCTGTGCGATAAGACGAGTTCACGCCACTTTTTATCTAATCGAGCATCCCAAGTAAAGGAATGCATCGCTGCAACTCAGACGCGCCTAAAATAAAAAAGAGACTTGGAATGCCCTCCTACTGAAATGCAACAGTTGGATGATTTATGCAATTTAAAACGTCATCTAACCGATCATGACCTAATTTCAATAATGAATACTCCAGATATTGGGAAGGCTCCTGCCAAAAATTTCCCTGGTCGTTCTCTCTTCGTTCAAAATTCTGAGCAGAATGCTTTATTGTCTTGTCTAAAATGCTCTACGTCTAAGTCCCCTTTGTTTTCGTACAATCAGTCCGGCTACTCTTAGGCTTCCTGATAATTTTTCTTGACGTCATCCTTCTTTTTGATCGTTAATTCCAGGATCTGTAATTATATTACAGCTTTCGCTGTAATTATTTCAGCTTTCGCAGTCTCTTAGGATTCTTATCTGCCAATAGTTCCTATGCAGTTTTTGTAACCAGAGTGGACTCGTAGGGAGTTTTAAAGTTGGAAGAAAATTTTCAATTCGAACCTATTAAAAGATTAAGCTAAATCCTTATTCCTCCTTAATTACAAGCAGCCATGAACCTACATACCTGTATTCATCGATTGTTGATGTCCAGGGCGTTCGTCATCTTCAAGGTCTTCACGGCCTTCTTGGCCTCCTTATACCACTCGAAAACTTTTGATTTACTCATAGCAGACTCACCATAGGTCTTTGTTCACATTTCACACACTTTGTTACGCGTTATTTCATTTTTTACGCAAAATTTGATACAAATTCTTTGATCCATTTCTTTTAACAAACGAAAATCGCCGAGCTCATAAAACACGTCTAACCTCAGTGGCTTTCACAGACAAAGCCCACAATGAAAACGGCTGAAAGTTTTATCATACTTCAGGGGCATGTATACCAACAGAATTAAAAAAGTTTGACAATCGGACTCTCCAAGCCCGCGAAATGAAAAAATTCTCGTTACGTTTTGAACACACCTCGTAAAGAAATAGTATAGTGGTTTTTACATGCTGTTAAATATGAGGTTCATACTGTAGTTCTATTTGATTTTTCACGATTGCTACTTTGGCTGATTTGGATTGAGTCCTATTAAAGGTGACTTCACGGTCATTTTATTACTTAACATAAATGGTACTTTACAGAGATGTAAACTGCGTGAATCCATTCTGAAACCACTCCTTTTTCAATGAGATGTGGATCCTGCGATTTTCATTTCGCGATTGCTCCGTAATTTCATCTTCCACATACATGAATGCATATAGATACACTATGCTTTAGGATCTTCATGTTTATTAATTAATTGGCACCGCTAAAATCATTAAATTGACGACAAATTACATTGTCTTAATCCAAAAAAAGAGTAAAAAATGTGATATATTTTGGTTTCGATGAACGTACCCGCACATCCTCCGGATATTCCGTTTCAAGAAAAATTCATTGCATTCGTAGTGTGCATTTTATTTCATAAAGTAATATTATATTTTCCCAAGATTGTTGGTCGTTTTCAGATGATAAACAATCATTTAAGTCACACTATTTCTTTCGGTTTTTCATTTATCATATATTTTCAAATAGACTCACCTGAAACTCTATATGAGCTGGTAATAATAGAGTGATAAGTTATTAAGGATAGTATTTGCCATTGAGTAAAGTTTCCAGTGAAATACTGAGTCGGTAGGATAAATAGACTGAGGAGATAATGGAGATACGGAAGCTTATTTGTGATGTGCTGAAGGATACGATTGCGTTATGCATGAGATAAAAGGACCGGATGAGAATATATATAAAAGATTCATTTAGCGGAGATGACAGGAATTAAATATGGCAGATATACTATAAATGAGTGGAAATGCATCAGAATGCTGAATGAGCAGTTTTCCGAAGAAATACCTATTTTTTCCCATTGAGAAAATTGGTCGCCCTAAGGGTAGGACAAAATAACCATTGTATTTTCTGGAAAATAAATTAAGACACCCATTTTTAAATATCAATAATTCGCTTGCTCGGGGTGAGTAAACCACATTTCGAGACCACAAGATTCGTTAAACCACACAGCTTTGGCGGAGCCGTGGTATTCCGGAGGTGTCTCTAGGACGTCCACCCATGCCCTCCGGTGAATATCCCAGCAAGCAACACACACCGCTAAAAAAACTGCATAATTCAAGAAGATTAAACGCGAAAAGTTTCTCTTGAAAATCAAAATGTATATATTTTTACGATCCGATTTCTAGCCACGCTATCGACATCCGCATGGAATTACATCCGAAGTAGTTTGCTTGAAGTCACAAGACACGGCTGCATTCGTTCATCGCGTGGACATCAGTTAATTGGAATCGCGTGATCTCCTCCGGTCTAATGTCGAAACAAAACGGGGAGGAACTCCTTTAAGCACTCCACGGATTGTTTGCGCTAGAACAGAACGAGACGTGAGGAAAACGCCTTCCGAGTCACGCGGAGTCAGCCTCTCAGTCCATCGTTCAGCCGTTCGATTCGGCGATTGGCCCCTGGCGCATCACCCTCCGATTACGAATGCAACGGGAAGTTGGGGGTTGGGGGAGGGTTGGAATCCTAAGGAAGACGAATCTCCTGTCCGTGGCGGTCGTTGGAAAGTGGGGAGGAGGGGGAAGGTCGCCCTGGGTATCTTCGGACGAGGCGGCGGCGGCGGGGAGAGGGAGAGGCAGCGGGGAGGGAGGGAGGGAAAGCTGAAGGAGAGTGGGGAGTAGGGGGCGGTGTTCGGGCCGTGAGCGTCGGAAGGGTGGTGAACGGGCAGGCAGCAGCTCCTCCCCTCCGTACCTCAGTAACCGGCAAGCCTTCGCCGTGAGTGAAACAGAGGAGCGTGGGATTACGACGCTCTGAAACGCTTTAACCACAGTTGAACCCCGAACCGCATATGCACTATTTTTCTGAACGATCATCACTGTGGCCGAAATATACACCGAGTTCACCCTTGGCTCGGGGTACTTCGATGGCAATTCGGACTTGACCGTCGCCGCTGCCGAAAACGAGGAGGATATTTCTGAAGGGAGAGAGAGGGATAGGAGAAAGCTATCTGCCTGCAAGTTCGGTCGACCCCCGTAGAGAGCTGACAGCTCGACCTGATCGCCGCGACCCGAGTGAATCTACGAAAATTGGATAAGGTGAGTGTCGGTGTGCACGTGTCCCGGTTTAAACGTTTACGCGCCTGTGAAAAATGAGTGCGTGATTGAATCCCCTCGTTGGGTGAATTGGTTCGTTGACAATAGGGCTACCGAATGCGAAGTCCCACCTTTTCCAAGCGAGTTTGGCGGTTGGGCATCTCGATTGGTTCATCACCGTGATGTTAAACAGTGCACCCGTTTTCATACTTAGGCGAATTTCGTGTCTTCGTTGCTTGTTGGAATCGCGTACGTTTTTCTGTCAGTGCGGCCTGAGTATACTAAAATCGTCTCGGGGAAAAATGGGTGCGTGGTGTTCATTCGTCAATTTTGCCGGTCGGGTCGGAATGCCGGTTTTACCGAACACGGGCCCCGAGTAATAACTACTCTTTGCACCCATTTACTGGCTTGTGTATTTATTTGATTTGTCCATCCCTACCGGGTAATCAGCGCTGGATACTTGCCAACTTCACTTGCTTATTTCTAGTATCTCAAAGTGACCGACGTTTGTAGAGTCTTCCGACTCAAAGAGAGCAATGTGGTGCCTGAGTTTCATTCGAAGACCTTCCCCCATAGTGCGTGGGTGACAGGCGACGGCTTGAGGACTTAGGAACTGTCAAATCCGGGGGAGAAAGTCTGTCTTGTCATCGTCGAGGCACAGATTTAAAAGTAGAATATGTCGCCGGGAGGCTTTCCGTTCCTTCCGACATTACTCCCGCACGGAATGGCACGCGTCGGCGATTTCAGATTTGTGAGTTAGGTGAAAAAGTTCATTCGCTCGCAGAGTACATCGCCATGATTTGGAATTTCTTTGAATCCTGCGTCGCATTAAATTGAAATTCTTAGCATTAAATTAGGTGATCTGCGGTCCCAGAAAGAAAACATTGAACTCTCGCGTTTTGACCCGAAAAATGACGAATTTACCGCTGTAATTCACTTACCATTCATAGCTAAAAATGCATTGTTCATCCATAAAGGGAATGGCAGCTATGTACAGTTAATATCTTGGCACGCAACTGGGATTTCTGATGGTTTTTCCATCGAGAAAAAAAAGATCCAGTTATTAGTTCAACCCTCGGAATTGCAGGATTTAAAAGAAGTCTCATTGCAATGTTGCATTAATGTGCGAAGTATTTGTTTACAAATGCATGAGAACCAAAGTTTATTTCCAGCTTAAAAGCCAGTGCAGCGTATTTCTGTATATGTTTCTCGGGGTCCTTTGAAGTGTGTATACACGACTCGAGCGCGTGTTCACCGGCATTGGGTGGGATTCTCATTGCTCCGATCACCCTCCCTCTAGAAGAGAGAGGCCTCTTTCCTCTGCCGCCAATGCTCTCGTCCCCTCCTACCCTCCCCCTTCGTCGTCATTCCACTTTCGTATTTTTTCTAACCCCCTCGCTCGCTCCTCTCCTCCCTTTGACTAACTCACTTTCCTTTTTAACACTTTGCTTATTCTCTGTGCCCACTCCATCGTCCTCGAGCTCCTCTCCCAACCACTACTTGCCCTTCTCCGATGTGCCCTCCTCACCACTTAATTCAAATCCTCCTTCGCTTACTATATTAGATAATTCGTCTCTTTATGTTACGTTGATGACCCATCTTCCGCACGAGTCGAGGTGACAGGGCATTTCCGTGGTCTTTTGACTTCCTAAACGTGCCCTGTGTGTTCGTTTTTAGTCGTTAGTTTTAGTTTATTGCTGTTTAGCAGACTTGCTTGCTCTTGTATCCGTTTACTGCTTTGGAGTTTGTACGGGTGCATGCTCGAAAGAAACATAATTTTCAACTATGGAAGAGTCAAATTCTTTGGTTTTCTGTTGACTTTGATAACAGGGACAGATTCATGGAGCGTGTCATTTTGGGAACAGAGTAATTTTTTAACCATTTGTTTATGAGTTTGTTTACATTTGCCGGAATGGGTTGCTACACATCGCCATAGTATTCGAATCGATACTTTTTTCATAATGCAATAAATGTCATGTTCTCAGGATGAAGGATGGCAGCATATATATAGAATGTCAAGTATTTTAAAATGACGTTCGCCTAAACACTCATAGTTTCAAGGAAATGATTTCATATTTCTGGGGTTGTTCTACAGGATAAAATTTGTCACCCTGTTGATCGCTAAATGGCGTGCCCACGCTTGGGCGTTAATGGATGACATTTTCAGCAACAGACCACTCTTGGAGTGAGCGCTTTTATCGAGTGAAAAAGGAATTTCTCTTGCTATATCTGATCAAATAATAGGGCCCCTCGCATGTTTTTCCGAGTGAGCGCGATTCATCAAATTGGGAAACTGATAGCAGACGACCGATTGAGGGAGAGAATCATCTGGTGTGTAAACAAGCCGCTCAGACGGGGCAATGAGATGGTTCCGCAATAAAATGTCATAAATGCAGTCTTAAAACCAATGAAGAGGCACTTATTATTTCTCGTAAAACTGTAAGTCTTCTGGGTTCGCATAAATTTATTCTTAGATTTTATTTGGCAAGTATTCCGTTCGTTCTCTGCAATCGACGAAAATTGCACGTACTCGTAGACGGTCAGACGAACCGTGAGCGATTGGTCCGAAAATTTCATTCACAGTACTGTTTCCCGACCATCTTTCAAAAACGTGACCCACCTTCTCCCTCGGTGGCGCCTTCGTTTCCAAAGGGAATGAATACGTTAGGCCGCGCGTGACCGTTCAATCGTTTCCTCCGTGGTCGTCTCCCAGAGCAACAGTCGTCCTCCCATTCCCGCCCCATGCACCAAACTCACCCCCCTAGTCCTTGGTCGAATCTTTTAATCTCCACCCCTCCACATCTCAGCACGCCCCGGCGGAACGACTCCCCTCTGCCTCTTTGGGCGGTTCCCACGACGGATCGGCTGTTGGACCCCATTCTTTCCAATTGTCGCCGCCCACGCACCCTGGAGTCGTCCCTCCCTCTCCCTCTCTCTCGTTCACATCCCCCTCCCGTCCCCTCTCCCTCCCGTTGTTCCGCTCTTCTACGCCCATTCATCCCATCTGGGAAGTGCAGCGGGGGCTTTAATTTCCCTCCTCCAGGCGCAGGTGGACGCGAGGGTGCGGCAGGAAATGCTCGCCTAAGAGAGGCGGGCGCGCAGGAGGTGACCCCGGCTACGCCCACAGAACAGGTTTAGGTCTAGGCGTTTTTTCATTTCAGGTATTTTTAGAATACTATTTTAAGGGGTCGACACGTGGAGATGTTTAGCTGCAATATGGACGAGAGGAGAAAATTATAGCTTCATGCTCTCTTCGTGCTATCTCTGTTTACCGTAATAATTCGGCGACCCGTATTCGAGTTAATCATAATAATCTTCCTGGAATGATTTTCTAGTTTTATTCCTTCAGCCCCAAATCTGAATTCAACTTGCTACATAAGGATTTCATAGTGAAGTTTTAATGTAGGCTTTGAGTTGTCAGTTCGAACTTTCTTCGAACACGATCCTAGTTTTTGAAAAATAAGATGATTCATTTGTTATTTAAGTATTCGGAAAAATTTAAGGACGTTTATGTTTGCTCTGTTTATTCGAGTAATTGTTTCACGTAAAATTACCTCTCATTTTTGCGGAAAAAAGTTAACAACTTAAGCACTAGCGTTTGCTAACGCCGAAATTCATTGCAAAGGCTATTTTTTTCTTAGATTTTATACGGGTGTGATTAAATTATATGTTTGAATCTTCCCATCTCTTGGCCAATCTGAGGAGAGCATGTCGGTTAAATTATATCGTAATTAGTTGTTGCGACTGTCTCTGAGAGTATGTTCCACGATTTATATACGCCAAATAATTTCTCTGGCTTCTTTCCGTAAAAGTTTCTTTTTGGATTTAAGTGTTCTATATTGAGTCACGACTTATTACTACGTTTTCCCAGATTCGATAAATAGATACGAATGCTCATGATCCCTACATCCTGAAACTATCATTTCAACCCTCGAATATTCCAAATTTGGAAAGAAAATTCTTAATGATACTTAAACTCAGTTGATCTATGGAGAAAAATAGAAATGTTTATTTAAAGAGCTTGTCGGGTACGAATCGAAACTTCATTTACACTATCCTTTCCATTTTGTGTAATAGCATCATGATTCTCTTTGAAAACTCAGTATTTCTCGACTTCATTTGAAGGTGAATTTAGCATCGCGAAAAGTCAACGAAAGGCCGTCGCGTGGTTTTTCGCGTTTGGCCGTTTAAGGAGGGGGACGGAGGGTAGAAGGGACCCACGGGGTGCCCCAGGGGCTTTGTTCCCTTTGCGCTGACCTCCACTAAGGGCCTCGACATTCTTTTCCTTTTTCAAGGCCAACCCGTAAACATTGTGTCAATCTCAAGGACTTCCCGTCCCACCAATCCCTGATCCCGAGACCCGACGTCTGGCGAAGCGTTTCAGTCGTAGTCATACTCAAGTTTACCTTCCTTCGATCACGCCAAGCTTATGGCTGGAAGAGGCCGTCCCATTTCGTCGCCCTATTTTATAGTCTCACACTATTTATGGAACTGGATGATTGGTATATATGCGATTGGAATTCTATTGAGTAATACCATCTTGAAATATTTTAAACGAGATAAAAATAAATCCGTCTCGCATTCGTAAGTAACATTAAAGGTGAGAAGTTCAGTTAAGTTTAAGTAGCGAAAATTAAAATTGGCAAAATCGCAATTACTAGGGAATCGGCTACCATCTTCATTGGCACATCTTTTTTGTTATTATGCATCCTTGGTCCCATTAACGTATTTAAATCTGTTGCCTGAAATTCCGTGGCCTGAAATAAGAGGGAGTCTGTGTGGTGTTAAACTTTGGTCAGGTTAATGGTTTTGTTTTTTCCTTGTCACGCTATGATTTAAGAGACATATTTACTAGAGAGGTCATCGACAAAAATGATTTTTAAGCAACAGGGTGCTGCCGTTGATTTGCTGGGGTCATATGTTAGAAAAATGACCTCGAAAACCTTTTTTAGGTCCTTCGATATTACAAGACCTTTAGGGAAGATATGGGGTGAGTACAGCGAAAGCGTGTCGATCGAAATAATCCTTTTATGATAAGTGCTAAACGTACTCTTTAAAATATTCACGTCCTCATCCATTTTAAGACTCCTTTTTTTTGTCACAATTCCGCGTGGGCGTTCGATGAGCTCGATTTGGTGTTGGAATGTTTGGAGAGGCCGTTGACCCAGTCCTCATATAAGTTTTGAACTCTATCGAGGATGAATGGATAGAACTAGAAAGGGGAATGGGGTAGTTTATTCACTTCGTCTTATCTCTTAAAGGGAAGATAGTGGGTGCCCTCCCTATACTGATTTTGAGATGACATTTCCTAACCATTCTCAATCTATTGCTTCATAAATTGCACTAAGTAAAGATTAACCCATTTTCAGCCTTAATAACACTGAATAAATTAATCAACTCACCCTCGCGGTGGCTTCCAGGGTAGCATTTAGATTGGAATTGCGCTTTGTAATAATCAACTGATACATGCTTTGTAAATATTAGAAAATAAATCTCAAGGAAATTTGTACACAACAGAGATCGGAATTTAATACGGAAATATGTTTTTATTCCATTAATAATATAGACGAACACAGTCTGGGAGTTAAATTTTCATTCGCGACATCTCAAATTCCTTTGACCAAATCTCAATTGATGGTTATCGATGCAGGAGCGTTATTTGTCTAAAGGTTTCAGGGCCTTGTTCAGAAGAGGATCCCTTCAATTTTTTCTTCCGAACCGCATGCGTCATCAAATGGAAATATATGTAAAAAAAATGTGATGATGAATCTTTTGATAAAGAAAAGGGGTAAATCAAATGCATCTTAATTGATTTCCATCTGAACTGAAGGTGGGAGTTCGCAAAGTAACTCAAAGATCGGGGTTACATTATGGTTGTGTTCTACGCCATTCACTCTTGACGCCTACTTCGATCGTGTTGATCGTAGCGAAAGGTGGCGTAGGAGCATGGCAATTCGGACTATCCTGAAGGTTTTTTCAATTTATTATCTCCGAAACTAAGACAGCAAAATGCTTTGCATTGGTATTGTCTCTCAACAGACTGAAAGTTCAGCATCGCAACCAAATATCTGTTGCTCTCAGCCTTTGATCGTTTCTGTCGATCGATGGAGCCTCCTTATTGGTGGGCAGAAAAGAGCACAAGAGCCGGATCTCCTTCAGTTGGTGCAATGACACCTCACGTGGGTTTGGAGTCCCTTCGTGTGTCAGTCAAGGTGGTCCGGTCGCCCGGAAAGTTGGTCACATCACGTGATCCGCGTGTGGTGTCTCCTTATCTAACCGCGTGTATTTTTTTTTTGAGACTTGAGTCCGTGGATGGAGCGTGAAGGCGCCTCGATTCGACTTCCGTTGCACTCAATATATCTCGCTAACCAGTCTACTTGACATACACAACTCGTATTTGTAAGCGCCGAGATTATTTGATCTCTGTATTGTTTAGAGAGCTAATCTGCTGATTTCACCGGCTGTCCATCTTGGGTCGGAGCCTGAAATTCTCCGTCCATCCAAATTCTAATGGGGATAACAATTGGAAAATTGGTCGTAAATAATTAGTCAGCGATTTACTTGTTTTTGGGGCACGGTAGCGTTATATATAGTTATATGAGAGCGACTTAGTGATGCATTATTTCCTAGGAAGCGTAGGTTCAGTCGGCTGGTGAAAAGACGTTTCTCTCTCGGAGATTGATCAACAAGAGTTTTCCCGGTAAATTTAACCTTCCTATTCCCCTCGTGGACTTGTAGATGTAAAAAAAACCCCATCTTTGAGCAGTTAATTTTTCCGATCAATGAGTTCAAGATAGTTATTCCCGAAATAACTCGAAACTAGGGCGCCAAATTAATGCCCTTTTGAATTTTAGAGCGAAAGATTTTGGAACACATTTTAATTTTCGGGTCATTAAAAAATGTTCAGTTTTCAAGCCTTCGAATAAGGTTATGATCATGGTTTTCGATAGGATTATTGGCCAATACCGAACCACAATCGCGCTCTGTATTATGAAAAACTATGGAATGAATGCCAACCAATGTAATTTGAACGGGCAAAGATGCAAGTTTCAATCGGTATTGTGTAATTGTCCTGATCTTTCTCCCAATATCTCCAATCCCCAGCGGCTAGGGAAGTCCGTGAATTGAGTAGAATGTGTGTTGTGACCATTCTTTCTCCGATAAAAATTTCATAAAACATCATAGGCGTTATCGTAATGAGATTCTATTGAAAGTTTTTTCACAAAAATTCATGAATTCCTTTGGAACTGAAGAATTCCGTTGTCGAGATAAAAATGTAGGGAGTTGGGTTGTTTCCTGAGACACTAAATATATGATTAGAATTATTGGTCAATTGTCTGACAAGTCAATCAGCCGAGAGGATCGCTTTACTCGAGAAATGGGTCTTCCTAAAAACGGACAGCAAAAAAAGCTACTTTAAACTAATTTGAATTTCTTATGATGTGATTATGGAAGGAATTCTATAAGATTGTAGTCAGTCAACCTTTGCGAAATAGCTAAGTACGGCCAATGATAACTTGCATTATTGGGATTTGCTGAGACATTAACGTTCAAATTTGCAACGCGCACTCGCACATTTTACATGCATATATTATTATTAGGTAATCTACCGGTTAAGGTAGGTTTTTGGATGGACACAACTATCAAATAAACATTTTGTAACTCCCCACCTAGCAACCTAATCTATATCAGGTCCCTCTTCATATATATATATATATATATATATATATACATAATATTATATAATAGTATATATATATATATATATATATATATATATATATATATATATATATATATATATATATATATGGGGAAAATGTCTATTTTCAATATTTGGAAAGATTTAGCTTAAATCTCACGAGTTAGTGTGAAGAAAGCTTACTTAATTTTAATGTTTATTTGTACTTCGAAGCATGAGTTCGGTAAGCTAGATTTCATCAATGGCTTAATGGCCCTTCTCCCGTAAATTTTTCCATCTATTTTGCTTTTCTGGCCAGAGCAGAACTCCCAAGTACATACTTTTAAAGGTCAAGGGGATCTGCTCTATTCATAGTTTTTCTGGGGAAGGGAGCCAAAAACTTTACGGAATGATGATTTGAAGAGATATCAGAATATATAGCTCCTCACTGAAAACAACCAAAGTTCACCATGGCTCTTTCCTTTTCGTCTCTTCCCTTATACTCCGGCTGATTTGCGCAGTTGCAGACTCGGCGACTTCAGAGATTGAAACCGTTCACCCAAAGACATGGATGCGCCATTTCCATTTCGATCGGAATGAAATATATGTCCCCTTCTTTCAAAGCCTCTAAATGGTGCTTTTGTACTGGGTTACCACAATTCGCGCACCCTGCCATCTACGTTCAATCGGCGCGATCTGCACAGGAGTTCAAGGAGGCGGACTCGGTTAAACTCCGCGCCTCTTAAGCCTCCTCGATCGCCTGCGTACCAGCGCACTCCGGAGGCGGAGGTCGAAACGAAGTGGGATTTAATTCCCGAGGGAAGTACGCGTTGCGAGCGTGTGTTTGTGTGTGCGCCTGCTAGGAATTGGTTCTCGTTTCAACGGATGCATGAGAGAGTAACAAAATAAAGAAAAATTATTTCCATCACGTCGTTTCCCTCTCCCTGCCTCGGATGCACGCATGCCCTTGGGCCAAGGGATTAACCCGCCTGACGATCGGACCACAAATCCCACGCCTACCATTCCCTTTGAACTTTCCTCATCTTCCCGCCTCCCTCCTTCCTTTCCCGCATCCTCCTCTCATAAGTTAAGCGCGACGACTCTCCCGATCGGGGGAAAGGGCAGCGATTGCACCGGGGGCCGGAGGTGGGGGGTTGAGCGGGAGGGTGAGGTAGCGGACGAACCTTTCACCCGGGATGGGAGAGGGCCGGGGCACCAAGAGGTCTTGAACTCCACCCCCATTCTCCCCCACCCCAACGTTGGGATAGGTCTTTTCCCGCCGTCAGTCATTGGCTGATTTTTTAGATCCCTTTCCTTCCCCTCCTTCCGCCGCCGCGCGATCGTCTCCGCCTTTAGTGAGACGCACCCGAGACATTCCCGTACTCGCGTCTCAAAAGCTTCCGGCGCCCAGCCAGAGCCCTCCGTCGAAGGGAACCCATTATCACCCGCGACGGCGCCTCCCCTCGGTCCATGAGCCACCGATTTCCGGCGCATTCTCGACCACGGTCCCCAAAGAACAAGCCCCGACCGCGTTGGTGAGGAAGCCGCTGGCTGGAGGCCCCGCTCTGACTCCCTCTCCCTAGGAGAGAGAAGGATCTGAGCCGGGAGGGTCGGAGGTTTGGCTCCCACCCATTGGAGGAGGGTCTTCCGCGGCCTTTCGAGAGGTTGCCTTCCGTCATTTGTACCTGCTTGCCGAGGGGCCGGAAGGTGGAATGAATTTCACCCTCGAGGGTGGCACGAGCCGTGTGAATCTGTTCCTGACCGCTCAGCTAAGGTTCGAAACTTTTTTGTCAAAAATAGGGTCTTTAATTCTTTCATTTTTGATGTTCAGGGTATTTTTCAGAATATTTTAAGTTGTGGTTCCTGAAATTTTATTTATTCTTCGAAGAGGTACGCTTTGAAGTGCTAGGCAAGGAAAATATAATGCTGTGTATATCTCACGTTCCAGATGTGCGACAATTTTTCAGGTCTCCTTTTAACGAATTATTGGGACTCAAAATTGTGTTAGCGTCCCATAACTTACTACCTTCGACGCATTTAAAAAAGAAATTATGTATCGAACGTGCTCTCGAGCTCCATTTAATTTTCGGAAGAAGTCAAATTTTTCTGAAGGGAATAATTGTTAAGGAAACTGATATTTGATATTAAGTTCAATTTAAAATTAGAAAATGACATAAATGGCTGATATCGTTTATAAGCAATGCGCTTATAAATTTCTTCTAAAATGCCTTTTATGTTTCTCAATGATTTTATTATCAATTTTTAGATTTTTGTCCATCAGCATTGCCGCTCTTTGTAATAGTTCATACTGACAAAAGTTTCCTGAATCGAAATTCGGTCATGAAGATAATAGGTAAGGGCTGAAACTTAAAAGAGTAGTACTTTCCTCAGCTCTCCTGCAAAAGTAATACATGTACAATGCAATCTTTTCATTTATATTTCATCGTGATATGGCATGTCATAAACAATGATGAAGTTCGGCTCGATTTTTAATTATTTCCGTTGCATTTGAATGGCGCAATCGTAAATGTCGCACAATGTTGTTTTGATGACTTCCCCTTAGAAGTTCGTAAGACTTAAAACGTTTGATGAGCCCTTAATTAACTGTTGCGTCGTCGGTGTGGTCAACTGATGGCAGTTATCCTATCTGACGGAGCAGTTGTGTCATGCATTCATTTAGGCTTTATTTGCATGCTTGAATTTGCGTATTAAACGGCACAAAAAATTGGAAATTATGGGAGTGCGTGATGATGAAATCAAAAGGTTCTTCGCTGGATTTGCATGTTCGATGCACTGCGCAAGGTGAAGTTCCCAGAATAAATTACGGACACGTTATTGCCCTTCCTCCTCTCTGCAGAGGTTTCTTCGCGAAGGCTAAGAGAGTCATCCAAGGGCTGCTGCTCTAATTGCGACGCCAGACACATTTTTTTTCAATCACACTTGCCGTTTCGATTCCTTTCGTTCTCTTTATTCCTCTCTCTTTTTACCCTTCGTTCGTCCGTTGTCGCTGGCCATAAGACCTAGAGTGAGTTGGGTAGGGCCAAGGAGGATGCTGGAGACGATTATGGTGTGAGGGGTGGTTTCGTTTTCAGGTGTTGTGGATCGGGAGGGGGAGGAATTTTTGAATGGCGTAGAGGCTGAGGTAATCGCATCCAGGGGGTGGGGGAGGGAGGTGCGGTGTTGGCCCTCGCGATCTCCTCACCTGGGGGCACGGGGCCCATGACCCAATTACGGGGGGAGCGGTGAGCCGCTCCAAGGTCCCTACATTCTCACACGAGGTCGGGGACGCCGGTAATTCGCGTTCTCTGGCCTACCGATCATTAAGCGATCGGTTCTCCCTTCTCGCGACCCCCGGACACCCCTCCCAGAAGGATCGTGATCGCGGAAAAACATTGGATCGAGAAAATACGGAAACGTGAGCGGGGAGACATTTTTTTCAATCTCAATTCTTCATAAAATTATTCCCGCAAATTTCTATTGTCTAAATATTTTTTTAATCAGCTGGGTGGTTTGGTTCTTTTTGTGGATTCGCTCCGCCGAACAGTTTCCTTCATTCGTCGTAAAATCGTGATTATCTGCCCTCTACCTCTTTCCCTGTTTACCTATTTCCAACATCCTACTTTGCGATCCTCGCTCTACACAGTGGAACACGTCACAATTTGTTTGTAGCGCGTAGGAATGAGTATCCAGCGTTCCTCCGCGGTAAAAATCACTCTCTTATTGCTTTCAGCCATCAGTTTCTGACAAACCTAGCTCTGGGATAAAATTTCACTTGAATTTGTTTCGTAATCGTATGCCAACAGATGTTTTTGTCCAAACTAGGTAGGTATGCGTCCATTGGCCCCTTGATGTGTGTACACACATGACTGTGCCGTTTCCGCTCGCTCCAAAAACAAGGAGTTGAGAAATCAGTCACCAAAGGGAATCGGGGTATCTCGCTGATTTGAATTACGATTTTTTGGCTGTAACTTGAAATCGGTAAATGAGTGACATAAGGAAATTTTTACTGGCTGAAATACCGTAGAGATGACTTCTGTATATGTTTAAAAAAATATATTTTATCATTTAGAACTATTGCTTTCGAAGGGGTCATTATTAAATTATAATATTCCATTTTTGTAAAATTGTGCGATTTCTCCTAGTTGTTAACTGATCATTAATGTTTTTTAGCGCTCGCTCATTTTACTTGGGCATTTTATCCTCAATAAGGTTTTCTACTTACTCTAAAAATAGCTGTAAAATTTGTTAATTAATAACAGAAAATTCGGAGAGTCGGAACCCCAAAAAGGTTTCTAGTTTTGAAAGTGCACAATTGTACATTTTGAGCTTATGCAATTTTTCTTCTTTTTTGCATTCATCTTCCAACTCAACATAACAGGGGCAGGAATCCAGAAGAGTTGACAGCAAATTCTGATTAATGTTTATTCAACTGTGAGAATGGGTAGTGAGTGCGTTGTTGATGAAATTGTGAGCTCTGAAACATTTTTTTCACTCCGCGGTTTAAAGGCACGCGATTCGTAATCTCTTCAGAGTTTTGATCTCAACAAAGACCTCTTTCAAACTTTGATAAACTTAGTTGGTACTTACTTAAGTTATCGTAACCAATGCTTTCTAACTTGGCCATATGGACGGAAGAATTTATTTAAATGTGTAGGTACTGCAACCTTTTCGAAATTTTTCGTTTTGCTGATGACTCGTTTAGAGTTTCTGACAGGGTAGAACGATGATCATTTTTAACTATTGTATGATAAATAACTAAGAAGTATAATTCAAATATTTATACAAGTGTAACCTAAATAATTGTTTGTAAAGGAGGACAAGAAAAATGCAAGTATGCCGAAGAATATGATCAGGTTCCCTGCTAAAGAAAGAGTAAGCGAGCTAAGGCGAGAGAAATAGCTGAAGCAAAAAGTGTATTCCCCTAGGAGAATACCCAACCAACAATTTGGGGAGTAAGGAAACCTGTAAGTAAAGTGTAAGGAGTAGGCTGTTAGAGGAAGTCTCCGGCGAAACTGGAAGCGATTCATGACTCAAATGAAACGCATGATATTTTCACAAAACACTTAATTTCACTCTACTGTTTCGACGAGCGCCGTCATCAGATAATGTGCATAGAATATTTTTGCATTTATACACAATTTGTAGTGTGCAGAGTGTGGGGTTGAGGGTATCGGCCGTCATATTGGAAAGCCGTCTCTTTCAAATGACCTCAATCTCCACTGTAAATTGTAAACTAAGGCTAATTATTTTCCGTACATCTCACCTGAGGATAACGCCGCGAGTCTAAACCCAGGTAGGGGGATCAAGTGTTGTACGTGGTATCGTAATACTAATGTTTCATTAAAATTTTTCTAAGGAACTGAGGGATAATAACATAGTAAAAATCTTGCAGCTGACATGGAATAGACTGAAGAAATGGAAGACAGAAAAAATAAAAATCTGTTTTTACAAAAGAACGATAAAGATATGAAAAGTGAGCTGAACGATCAAAAATGGACTTATGGAGAGGAGAGGAAGCAAGAAATTTCAAATGCGTCAAAATTGTCGAGGGTCATGATTGGATTGCATCACGTGGGCAGTATTGGGAATTGTAACATTAAGAGATCGAAGGGAAATGACTAGGTGGGAATAAAGAGGAGTGGAAAGATCCTTAAGACTGGTAATGGGATTGATAATGATTGATAATGATAATTCCTCCTCTGTTGGCCTGTAATTGTTTCCCAGTACCAGTGGTCATCGACAAAACAAGTATTCGACGGATTAATTAAACGTTTTCTTATAAAACACAAATTATCTTGTACAAGTCTCAACGGTTTCTTATAACCATGGCTGCTGTTGTTACAATAATTAAATAGAATTATAGTCTTAATGGGGTTCCAATTAAGAGTCTGGAGGAAAAAGCCTGATGAAAATCATAGTTTCTCCCAAAATAGTGTTGCATATTATGTCCGATCGACGTCCGTTTAATTTTTCAGTGTGATTAAATTAGTTTTCTGAGTAATAGAATTTTATGTCGTTCGTCATTCCGTCTGTTCTGATGAAAATATGAATGTAAATTTGTAAAAAAGTGCAATCATGAACTGAAAATGTAGCCCAAGTCCGAGGTGGATTCAGAAAATAACATTGTAAGAGCCATTGAAGCCTACCTGTCCGGTCTTCGGCGGACCAAGTTGGCGGCACTCGTATGCTCTTTATTTCGCCCAAGGGCCGAGCGGACAGGTAAAGGCATCCGGCCCCGGAATCTCCTCAGTTGGTGCTCGCAAGGTCGGCAGCTTCATATTGCGTAGGATTTAGCAGACGGCGGTGCCGAGGGACCTTGTGATCCAAACTGAGCGATATTTTTAAGCCATTGCAGTGGGTAGCATTTTGGCAGACCCCTTGGTCCAGTATCTGGAACATAAATTCAGAATGAGCGAACTGATGCGCATTACAATGTGCAAACAAAATGATTGATTGCTCTTCAATTTTGTAACTGTTCATTGGATCATTTTGGGAGAAATCGAGGGTTGACGGGTTCCGTTAAGTTGGGCATGGAAATAATGCTAAAGGTAACCGTTGGGGGAGCCTCTACGAAATCTTTTGCGTTTTTGAAGGGAAGTGCTGTAGCCAACAGCACCATAGTCCATGAGTTGATTTAAGGTGATAGTTAAAGTATCTCAAGAGGACACCAGCTACAGTGTTTCTCCGCATATAAACATTTCAGGCATTTAGGTCTAGAATGTATTTAAGTTGGGAGTCTACGTTGCGTCCTGCTTTGGTTGGGAAACTTGTAAAGGGTACGACTTGTTTCGCTCGTTACGATTTTTTTTACGAGGCATGGGGAGATTGGTTGAAGAGTCTTTTCACTTAAAATACCCATTGCCCATAACGTAGTGCAGTCGTCTCGTCATTGCTGGCCACAGAGAGAGAAGGATTTTGCGTATTTAAATTTTTCACGTCGCCTGTTACATAAGAGGGGTTCCATGGTTCCAGCGTTTTGCTTTGCAGTCGCTTGAGGAGTGATGGGCTAACACATGATCATAAATCCGTGGCGTAATTAACATTTGTGCGTAGGACTGACTTTATTTTTGCACCTCTAGTCGGTCACGTCTTTTTTTAAGGAAAGGTCGTCTGCAATAGACAGCAGTCCGAGTTTCGAATTTATTGATGGGTAATGAGAATTTGATTTTAACTTTTTCTCGGAAAATTCAATTTTGCCGTTTTTTAATGTTTCTAAATTTCTCTCTCTTCAATTGGGTGTCGAGTTCGCTACATGCGAAGTACCAAATAGGATGGTTTGATTTTCTAAATACAAAACGTCAGACGTCGTTTCATTTTCGAGCACTGGGAACTCTCGGCATTGTTTAACATCTAGCGGTGGGTCCACGAAACTTTCACTTGCCGTCAGGTCAAAGAGGCACGGCAGTAGCCGGCTTCAGCTACGTCGGCCATCTGACACCACGCTTAAATGGTGTCGCGAATCGTTTTCGGTGAGAATGCACGGATGACTTGTCTTTTTGGCATTACCTGTCTCCAATTACATGCTCATTATACCAAATCCACTTTACATCGGAAATTCTTCGTTCCCAGAAAACTAACACCCACCATAAAAATTCATCGGTATCAATTAAATATGAAAACGCCTCTATATATTCCCTAAGCCTCTTCCTAATAATATCAACTGGTTGCAAATTTTAAAAGTATTCCTTAAGTAAGCTGCAAGAATTGATCAAGAATAGCCTTTCATTTAACTTTCCGAAAGGGAAACCCACACGTCCTATTGTTCCAACGACGTTCGCGAATCGTAGGAAGAACTATCGCCCATCACCTTTTGAGTCATTAATCCATCACTCCGTCCGTGTTGCCGATTGAGAAAAACCAAGGGCTTACTCATTAAATATAGAGATAAAAAATTCCATTAATTTTTGAAACTCTGCGTGAGAATCTTCAAAATCCATCAAAACAAGCGCAACTTATGCGAAATAAAAAAATCCAGTTCCTTTCGCGAGGGAATGTTGCGTCGACGCAATCGTCGGCACTCGTGCTCGGCGCGTGCGATTGCACGCGGCCGAGGTCTCGTCCCCGATTTGCGTGCATCCCGGGAATGGTGAGTGCATTGCGACGGTTCTCGGCCGAGCGAGGACTTGTGACTCCCTGAATGAAAAGTGACGTGCGGTGGCCCGTCGCCGGTCGCCGTTGCACAAAGGGCTCAATACTCGATTGACGCAGTAATCGAACGTTTGTCGGGAAGTGGTCGACCTGTGTGTCAACGACCGATGAATTTTTTCCCGTTTTCGAGTGAACTGACCTCTCTCGACGTCCTGTTGAGCTTGAATTTGCTTAAGTTGAAGACATGTTGACATCAACAGAGAAAATACTAGATCTCCTTTTTATTTTTGATATGTCAATAGCGTCGTATTGCATCAATCCACAATAGGTCTATGCTATCGTTTCCTATGATAGATTCAGTAGTAGTTGATATGCTGTCTGAAGGATTATTGGCTTAAAGTTTTGACTGCTTGGGCCTTAAAATTGTTCATGTTGTTACATCCTTTGCCAGTTCAGTAGAATACACGGGGATACAGGGATTTAAGATTAAGTCTTCTTCCGTACCTCTTGTGTCCGTTGCAAGTTGCGCAAATGAGTTGCAACAACGAGTTTTCAATAATGTTCACAATCAAGATTTTTTCTTTTAATGATAATGCAAAGAGCTATTAATGGTTTTAGGAACATCTTCATAGCATTTGTAATTTTTTTCAACAGTATTCGCCTTTTATATGCGAATCAAGCGAATTTCTGTGATAAGATGTTTTATTGCCGCTATTATGGAAGTACGTGGAATTCCAACTTACGCTCAAAGTCCACGGTAATGTACGAGATCCACGAATCTCGCATGCTAGGAAGACAATGGGATTTTATGAGATTAAAATATCCAAGTGTCATGCTGTTATCACATTTTCTTACATTCCATGGTCATCGGATGTCTGGAAGATCCCCAACTCGTGATGATTCACGCGTATTTTTGCTCATAAGCATGCTCCGGTGCATCACAGTAATATCGCCCTTGGATATAAGTATTATGGCACGTATTGCGTTATAATAGGAAGGTTGGTGAATTATTCGTCGCACTTTCTTGTCGATCAAGCAGCAATGACGTCGACGTCAGGTTGGAATAATGTGTAGCCCCATTGACTTTTCGGCCCAAGAGATTGATATGAAGCTTGCTCATCGACTGAATCATTCATCTCCCGCGTCAAGGCATTGCGCTGGTCCTTGATTTAATAATGGCCGTCTCGATCACGTTTACTGGAGCTACCGAAGAGAATGATTAAGCGTCGACCTCAAAATAAAAGGCTACGCGTAAGATTTTCAGTTTTTGTCCAAAATGAATATGCGCACACTACACCAACTTATTAAACAAAATTTCTATTAAATGGGACATTTGAACCGTTAGATTTGTTTTTTAGATGATATATATGTTTTTATATAAAATAATTAATTATATAAGGTATATATTTATTATACAATTTTATACATATATATTATAAAGAGTTGCAGTTATGTCAATTGTCTTATATACGTATTCCCAATCGTGTCTGAGCGAAATTATATTTAGCCACCGTTAAAATTCTCGAACAGTGCCTTCAATACTTTTCTCTTGTGTCAAATAAAATCTCTGTGGTCGTTTGGCGTCTTAATTTCGAAAAGAAGGTAACTTCATCTTGGATAAATGATGAATTAATTCGAAGGAGAACATTATTTTAAATTGGATGAATGTTTTTTTCGAAGCACCAAGGCTGACGGGTGTGACACTATAGCAGCTGAATTTTGGGTCGACTTTGATGGATAGTTTTGTCCTAAAAATGTAAGACTCACTAAAATTCACTCATACAGTAACTAGGAAAATCATTTTTCATGGTTGTGTGGAAAATGATGAGGTTTTACGTAATATTTTGTGTTTCTGAACGACTTTGGGATATTGAGAATTTTTAACTGCTTGAATTGCTTGTTGACAGTAGGGTATTTTGTCAATATGTCAACTACTCATAGCTCAAATGTATTTCTGGAGTACTTAATGGCTGGTTTTGGAAAAAGAATACGCGAATATTTCATATCTTATAGGGAGTTTAAAGAATCGCTTTGAGAAATATAACTAGAAGGCAATGGCTGTAAGGAATTGGAATGGGTTTGGGAGTAACTAAAACTTGCGCGACTGCACGGCCATATACTCCCATCGCATCCCTTCCCCAATTTTGATCCTGTATCTTTTATTGGCCCTCCGCGGGAGTTATCCGAGGAAGAAATTCGTTCGACCTTGGGAGGGCGAATCCATGGCTAAATATAAGAGGAAGGGGTTCACCTTCTTTATCCTTTCCGTACTTTTCCGTCCTTTCCGGCCGATAGAAATACACATTCCACCCGTTTCCCCGCAAGGATACTTGAAAATAAAACTCTCAGCTTACGTCGGCTCGTTAGAGCTGCGGAAACCAGCGCGCTGAAAATTAGAAAAACGAAAGCCAGGCGTTGGAAAATTATTACTTAAATGAACATTATACTTTAATATCCTCGGCCAAATGCAGGATTTCTTAAGTAATCAAATGAATTACCATCGTATTTAAGATTATTATGAAGAGTAGTGTACCGATGAGTACAGATTTTTTATGGATCCGCTACCTAAGTGATGTAATATTTCTAATCCCCACCGAAACCGAAAATAAATAATTACTTTAAATAATTATGGTAAAGAATTTTTTGTGCCGTGTTAGTTGAGATACTAAGGGTTGTTATAAAGACCTAAACACCATCACTGGGCTTTTCTTCATTGGGTTAATGAACGAATTTGGTTATATAAGTGGACATTTTCTAAAATAAACGCCCAAGTATGTACATTCCTCAGACATACTAGATATTTCGACTTTGGGTCATTCACATTTTACATTTCCTCTCGTTGTTCCTCTTTTAAGTTCCATTCACTCACCTCCTCTTTCGATGTTTGTAAATTAATTCGGGTAATCGTTCCAAGCGCGTGCAATTTTGATTGGGGTTAATGTTTTAAATTTCTCTCCGTGTGTTCACTTAGCAGGGCGGGGATGGGCGATCCTTTTGAACTTCTGAAACCGAATTTCCCTTGTCTTTGCCCCCAATGTCTCCGGCGGCGCGTTGACGATCAGACTCCGCCATAAATCGGTTCGAATTGGGGGGCGATGAATACTCCCGATCTTTGAGTCTGTGTTTTACATCACAGACCCGATCCCGGGTCTGTGATGTAATGGTCGTCGGCTCGTGAAATTTCGAGAACATTTATTCCAGGACGATTTATTCTTTCGGTCGGGCTCTCAGGGATTCCCTGAGAGCAATGTTGTCGACGCGGGGGAGTGTTTGACCTTTCGGCCTTTTGAATGTCACGGCGGTAGTTTCGAATGCAATTGGCCAGCCGATTGGAGAGGCCGTGCACGTCTTTCTCTGGGGATTTTGGCTTGCCGCCAGCGCCATCGGCCGTCAGCCGCGAGGAGGAGAGATGGGGGCGTGGATGGATGCTGGGATGAGAACGGATGGATACTCCAGTCGGTTGCTACGGGGAGAGAAGTTAAGCTTTTTTCCGCGTGGTCACTGAAAAACCGGCTCCCGTTTACGATGAAAGCCTCGATTTCCTACCACGCATACATGATTACCGCCCCAGTTTTAAGTTTCTCAAGAGACCTCTAATTCGTTCGTGTATCGTTCTGGAAAATGGCCCTTTTACGGTCCGATTAGTAAACATCCGATAATATGACCACTATTCTGTTTTTTTAATACTATACTCTTATTTGATAAGGCCAGATGATTATTTTAATGCATTGCAACACAAATTGAGGTAATATCGTGTAATATCGAATAAATCGACTTAAATACTAGTACCATAGAATATAACGGTGGTTAACTTATATTTTCGTTTAGGAATCTCAATGTCCAGTCTTTCTCCAATAGTGAATGAAATTTGATAGGATTACATGTACGCGTGCGTGACTGCGGCTAGTTTCTCTGGGTAACTTATTGTCTACGGTGGGTTTTTTTTTCATTATCCCTTGAACGGCCCATCGAAGAATGAGAGAGGCCTCCACAGAGGACGGGGGGGTTTGAATAGCCATTTTTACTAGATGACTAGGAAAAAGACCGATTGGAAGTGAAATGATTGAAATAGTTGAGAAACCAAAATCTGGAACCTTTCCTGATCATCCCGCGTAAACTTTCCTCCACCTCTTAGGAATTTAACCGACCCCCTCTTGGGCGTGTCTGAATATTGAACATTTAATTTGAAATGCCTCGGAAAAGAGACCTAAATGCAGTATGAAGCTTTCCAAATCGCATTGATGAGGGACTTAATAGTAATAGATTTGTTTCCATCAGAATGCTTCGTATGCTCAATCACGAACCAGTTGCAAATTGATCAGTGTCTTCGAGAAGCGGGCGGTGGGTGTGAGGATTTGACGATTGCTCTTGAAGTCGACCGCCAATGGGGCTAGGGGACGGGACCGTTCGCACCCCGTACTTCTCTCAGCGTCCCCTCTCCCTTATCCTCCTATATTTAACTTCATCATCTCTCTCCGATTCACTTAACTTTTTTTCGAGTCTGAAAACGGAATTGGGTTAAGTACACGGTAAAATTTAAGAGGCTGGTTCCTAATATATTTGAAGCTTATGGAACCTGAATTTTCCAAAGGAAAGATGCCTCTCTCTAACCCTTGTGAGTTTATGTTTCCTGTCGGAAATAAAAATACGAGCAGTTTTCTGATACACCAATGATCTTTTTTAGTATACGATTCTAATGCGATGGTTGTTTCTCACCTACATGCAGTCCCTCCCACTTTGAGGGTAAGAACATTACGAATTATGACGCATGTTCGCCAGCATAATTCAAGCATGGTTGCCAGTTCACGAAAATCTTTCTTAGGGACTTCAACCGGCCGAAATTCCTTTGAACAACCTGTTGAACAATATTTTTATTACATAGTTTCTAAACAAGCTGAGCTAATTCGTTACTTTCAAGTGAGAAATTACTATATTCGATCATGATATCCTCTTTTTTTCTCATTCTCACCATTTGATCAAGTTTTTAGTTGACCGATAATGGCTTAAATTTCTTTATGTAAGTTTTAAACAAGCATGCTAATAGTGGAAAGCGCCGTCATCCCTCAAGGATTGCAACGTGAAAGTGGTTTGTTGAAAAAGTCAGGTATCTCAGAGTATTACTTTATATAGCGATAATCCGGAAAAAAAAGCACGTAGTGAACGCTGTCTTTGAGTGGGAGTGGGAATATTTTAGAGTTCGTGTCGAAGATTTTACCATGGTTTACATGTAGCTGTAACGCTGGGAATCGCTGTCCAAGGAGAATATTTTCATAAATCGAATCTTATCACCTTAGGTATCCGAGATACATTTCACTGCAGTGTTTGCGCGGCGGGCGTTTGCCATTGTGCTAGAGACTTGAACGAGCTATCACATATTCTATCATGGGCGAGTTGTCGGATAGAAGATTTGGCCAATATCGAGGACATAGTTTTGTTTCTTACACGCATCCAATGAATGAAAGGTTAACCTTGTAAGTGTGTTGTGAGCTCGAATAGGAATATGAACCTTCGAGTATTGCCAACAGTTATTATAATTAACTGTGTCGTTCTGAGGAAAATTCTTCAGTTAAAATTTATGCCTTGACCTCAGCACGGGAACTAATGATCGAAGATTTGATGAAATTATAGACTCCAAATAACTTTTTGTTGAAAACTTTCCCCATATATAATAATAATTCTATAATTTCGCTTAAGCTGGTGAGATTTCCTGTATTTTGAATTGCACGCTGCAAAACTTGGTATGCTTACGCCTTATTGTGAAGGTTGTTCACTTCCTTAGACCTTCTACCCTTCACGATACAAACCAGCAATGCATAATTATTAAGGAAGTTTAACTCGAGTATGCCATACTTAATCGGTTCAATGAGGTCAAATGGTCTTTTATCACTTTAATAGGAGTTAATTCCTCCATTTTTGAGCCAAACTTTCTATTACCACTCTTTGCCATTACCATCGTTTTAAAAATATCTGTTTATCTTCAGTTTGATACATAATCTGGATTTTCTTATTCTCCAATGAAATACTTGATCGGCGTGACTTGAAAAAATTATCCTCTGTCAAATCGTGTCCGACATGTCTCGAGAATCTTCTCACGGATATTTTGCACGATGCGTCTAAAAGCATAACTGTTCAGTTTTATCCTCTCCTCTCTTAAGGACACCTCCCATGGGACGGAAAACAAAATTGTCCAATAATCCCCACTCTCGTTCCGCTGCAGAAATTCCGCGCAAATTTCTGCGCTCCTCACTAGGATTATGAGTTCATTCATCCCCTTCTCTCTTCTCACCTTGTTCCTCCCCACCCTTTAAACTCACCCATTCCTATTTCCGACTCACTCTCCCTCCCTCCACTTCTCCGTCCAAATGCGTACCCCCACTCGTCCTCAGGCCACACCTCCCCCCATCACCAACCCTTGAATATCAATCCTCCCGCATCCTCTTCTCTTTCCCTTCCCTCCAGACGTTTCCTTCTCTCCTGGTTTCCTTTTCGTCTAAAACTCTCTCATCCCCCGCCGTTCTCTGCTTTCCCCCTTATCCCACGCCTCCTCCTTGATCTTTCAGATTTCCCTTACTGTTGGCTAATCGGCTAATCCTAGACCTACCCCGCTTTTCCAACGCAGTGCCCCACCTACTATAACGATTTTGACATGTGTTGTGAACTGGTAAACGGGTGCTTGCATTCTCGGAGAAATATTTACGAAAACATTTAAAGAACTGCGAGAGATGCCGCGACAGTAACTTTGACGGAGTCATCCTCTTAATTGCATTGAATTGCCACAATTTCAAAGTGTTAAAATCATTCATCACGTTCACGGCGAATTTTTTTAAACTTTGAAATTGTTGCATTCTCTTTACAAATGACTTTTAATTATAATAGAAAAAGAGAAAAACCTCCGTAGGTCTTATTTTTGTAACTTGATTTTCTCTCCAATTTTTGGCCTTAAAAAAACTTGCCTTCCAATATTTTTTTCCTGGAATTCCCTAATTTGATTTCATTTATAACAAAAACGCATTGCAAATTTTGCCAAAATTTCGAACATTATTATTCGCGAAATATCATCCTTTCGTGAATGAAATAACGCACTGATTGAGGGAATGACAAAACTTTTGGACGACTCTATTGGAGAATAATTCGATCTGTTAGGTTTATCGTAGTGTTTTTAGGTTCAGGCAAGAGGAAGTAAGCTTTAGTTAGTTTCATGGGTTTGTTTAACGCAATTAAATATTAATTGCGCTGAATTTTTAAAATATCGAACACTGTGTTACCACCTTTCCTACCCTCTCACTACCTGCTACAATTCCATCCTTCCTTTATTATTTTCAGCTCTAAACGAACGCATAAAAAACGTATAAATGTGTTTATTATGAAACTAAAATCAAATCCTGATTTGTTGGAAACTTCATAAAATTTTTTTAAACTAAATAATGTATTTACTTTTTTTTAAATGTACTAGGAATAGAATGATACGCATTATAGCATAGTCCACGATTCCCGTGGTGACTCAATATATTTCTTTTGAAGTCCCACTTCGGAATAAATCTTTTACCTTTTCATTTATTTGTCAAGACCTCTTAAAGTTATAAGTAGAATTGTCAAAGACCAAAATTTAAACTGCAAGTTTTAACCTTTAACGAAAGAAGAATCTTGGCCATTGGCACAACTGGCGAATCTGAAATAGTCTCGGAAAAGTGATAAACGGAGACTATCTTCGCGTGGAAATGTGGAAATTATTGCGAGGATTGCGTCGAAGTCTGAATCGCTGCCAAACTTTTTCTTTGGAACCCTTTTTTTTCTCGATCTTATACCGTTTGGACGTTGGTTGGCTGACTGTCCCTTAGAACTTGGTATATTAATAAAGCACGGCCCGTTCACGTTTTCATCTCACTCTCTTTTCACTCGTGACCGGCGGCCATTGCTACTTTGTGCCAAATCCACGCATCTGCAGGGCAGCTGGATATAATTTTTAGTCGTTATCATTTCGCTCCAATCGTAGTTTCCAAGTGGGGGTAGGGGACGACTGAGTAGAGGCCAGGATATGATCGTCCCTTGCGGTCGACCGGTGAAGTGGCTCGTTTCGGACGAAGGGCGACTCTCCTCTTTCGGCAAAGAGCGCGAACGAGGATGGACGAGCCCCGTTCGATATGCCGAGTATTTAGTTCGGCGATTGCTTTGTGGCTCCATTCCCGCGTCTGGAAACGCGGCCGCCACTCCTTTTTATCCTCCGGCGGCGACTCTTCCATTGCCGCGGTCGCATCACCTCACTTCCCCCTAGAGCCTCTCTTTTCCCAGCTCCCGTTTCGTTAAACCTAGTTCACCTCCACGCTTCGAGCTTATAATCCCTTTTTACTCGCTATTTCCCTTGTCATTGGTTTACATGATTATTTTTATTACCATCAGGTCCCACGAATAGTGATGAAATTGATGCTGGGCTCATTCTTGAGTATGAATTGTACCGCGGCGTTTAAGTATTAATGGAAATAATAGTTAACCTTTTTGCCAAAGTGTGTTAAGTTTGATTCAGCATTAAAAGTAAACCGAGAAACTCCAACTTGTGATCTGACAAAATACTTACTGATGGAGATTAAATGGCGTCAATATAAATTCTCATTCGTGAGCTAAGTAGATATTGCAGTTAACTAACTGAATGCTTCATTTGTTTCGCACTCTGTTTCATTAACAAACTATCAGGAAGCGTGATAGAAATCGGTTTTGTCTGATGAAAAGCTTTGAAAATGTGACTATCCTCCTGCATACTGCATCGCTTGTCGCCGAAATTTTGTTAACACAGGAACCGCGCTATCGGAAGCGGAAAACTCCTCCTTCGTCAGTCCCCTCACCGAGGGACCCACATCCGTCGGCGCATGCGTCTGAATGGGGGAGGATGGCGGATGCATTGTTGACATTCTTCCCAGGACATGAAAAGAGGCCGTTCGCAAATGACGCCGCGTACTTTGGGAGGAGGTAAATGGCAATGGCTTTGCCCGGCAAGATCAGGGAGAAAAGGGTAGAATGCTAAGGACATAGGGGTGACCATTCTTGACGTCGTGTGACTGAATCAAATCTCCTTCGCTCTCCCGTTATCATAGCTGACCCCTCGGGATTGATATTTTAATTATGTTACAAAGAGCAGTCAACTGTTTATAACGGAAAGCGGTTGGTTGGTGGGTTTAGGCCAGTTCGGATGAGTGAGTGAAGATTTATTCCACATCAAATTCGTCCACACATTTTTCTCCTCTGGATGTTTTTTCCATTTATTAACGTCTTCTCCTACTCGATAAACCGGGAAAACTAAACGAAGCCGGCGGTAAGTGAATGATTCAAATAATCGGGAAGATTTTAACCATTGCGCTTCATGCGGATTTTTCTTGCGAGGGGAGGGATTTTGTTTTCGGGGGCTCTGGCGTCGCTCTCACGGGTAGACGAATCCGTACCCGCGTGATGAAGTGAGAGGATCGGTGGGAAGGGGTGAAGACAGAACCAAAGGCAATCATAAGATCACGGTGTGCCACCATTGGACGTCGTTTCCTTCTCTATAAGCTCCACCCCCCCTCAAATCATCGTTCCGCTGCGCTCCTTTTCTCCTTCCTTCTTTCGTCTCTCTCCGTGGAAGGAAATGTTTCAGTGGACCCCCCGCATCTTATTGTCCCCCTCGTCCGGAAGTTCCTTTCGCCTCTCAACGCGCTGTACAACTCGGTCCGCCGCTTCGATAGCCGAAGGAGGCGGAGCCGCCGTCACCAACGGAGCTCGGACCAGTTCCTTTTGACAGCCTCCTCTGGAGGTGAGGGAGACGGGGTAGAGAGAGAGAGAGAGAGAGGGAGGGGTGGAGAGAGATCGGTGGAAGAAAGGGGGGGAGAGAGAGGGAGTTAAGAGATGGCTGGCGGCGCGTGCTATTAATAGTTTCAACTCCGGAGGCTTCGCCCCTCTCTCCCCGTCGCCCCCTTCCGCTTTTCCCACTCCCCTCGCCACTTTCCTCACCTCCCCCTCGCCATGCTATCTCCTATCTCTCTCTTAGCAACAGCTGTGCTGGGCCTCTGTTCTCGCGAATTTTTAGGGTTTTCCGAATCGAGGAGTGGGAGGGGGGGTGCCAAAAGGGAACCACGAGCGTCATCCGTACGATTTGGCTCGTTCACTCCTGATATCTTGAGTTTTGAGTGGACCCTCTTTTTCTGATCATTCAAGATCCCTTGATTTTTATTAGGCTATTAAATAATGGCCCGGGATCCGCAGTTGCTGTGTGAGCGAACGATTTCGTCCTCTGGTGGATGACCTCGCGCGAGTTTATCTTACCGGTGCTTCTCCGAGGTGTTACCGGCGAAGGTTTTTGCGAATCAATGAAAGGAGAATTTTCCTTCGCTCGTTTTCAATTCGACAAGGAATTCTCACATTCGTATTTGTGAAATAAATCAAAGTTACAATGCGCATGGATCATCGTCTCATGAACGAATGTGGGTTGCATCACAATTTAAGATATGGCCCAAAATAACGAATAATGGAGGTGGCTTCGTTGATTAAAAACGTGGTGAGAACAGAAAACAACCGATTATGAAAATTTACCGAAAAAATTTGCCGCGGTGAACAAACAATATTGATGGAAAAAGATGTTTGGATCAATCTGAAGTAAATTTTGCCTTTTATCTGAAAGGATAATCGAATACTGCTGTGTAAGTGAAAAGTAATAAATCCTATTTCACGTATAATGTAATTGGGTTGATAATATTTTTAAGTGATTTCTTTCATTCAGTGTAAAAAGGCAAAAGGTATGGCCGATGGAAAGCAACAAAATCTCTCGGATTTGTGTTGACGCGTCGTTGCTTTCTGTGCGTAGTCACAAGTCACTCTTCGAGATTAGCATTCCGTTTGCAGTAGTGACTTTTTTCTTGAAACTTTCTCGCTGCATTTTTCTTTTCTCGCAACGGGAATTAAAACATCCACCAGGCACTGCACACTATCTCTCCGTATGTTAGAGGGCGGGTATAACTCCTCTGTCGCGAGAATGTGTGGGGGAAGGGTACGTATTTCGTAGAATCGGCGACTCGGAAGTGCCGTGTTGATGTCTCCGTCGTCAACGAGCATTCCTCGCTATCATTCTCCCCTGACACCTGGGTGGGGACCGCGTTCACAAGCGGTGAGGCGCGTTGTCATTGGGCTTGCGATCGCCACCAAAGCTTGACCGCGCATGGCCGCAAGTTTTGTTTACCGGCTAACGGGAGTATAAGCTCTCCCCGGCTCCTAGTGTGCCCGCGGACTGATCCCGGACGGAATTCTCCTAAAAGTTTCGGGTCCGGACACGACATTCCTGCGTCGTTGCTCTCTCACTCATTTGACTCTCTTGATTAATTGTTAATAATTTGTGTTTTTATCCATCGGTAAATCACAATTTTGATAATCTTTTCTTAAAGACTCTATTTTTTCATAAATAAATTTGTACACACACGTATTGAATTAAACGAAAAATTGGTAGTTCAAGCCTGAGTTGTTTCGTAGCGTGTTGGAAATTTCTCCTGTGTCTTTGTTACAAAGCACGGCCATCTTTTAAACATATTTATGAGCATTGAAGGACAAAAAGAGTAGTTGAAGGAGAAAATAGCGGGAGAAGAAATAAAAGATCCGGATAAATTTTGGAAAGCGTCTATTTATCGATCATTTTATTATTTAGTAATTGGTGGAGCGCAGTCGGTGATGTATTCGAAATGTAAAGAATCCTATTGTGACCAACTACTTTCGCAAAGAATAATAAATCAGTTATGAAAAACTGAAATATTTCACAATGTCATGTCTAAAGAGGACTTAATTAAAGTAATTAAAATAGGCTTTAGTGAATAAATCGTAAATTGTATAATTTGACGTGGAGGATACAAAATTCTAAACTAGGTTAGACGAAGCATGTCATAAGTGCCTTAAATTAATCAGAATTCCAGTCTCTTTACAGACCAGATTAACTAGATCATGCAAATGAGAGAAGTTTGTCAATTAAGAAAAATTCAAAGTACGCGTACATATATCGAAAGGAAGGGGTCCTTGGTTTGCAACAGGCTTAGCTGGGTAGTAGGCTCACCTCATGACCTTAAGAATATGTAGCGTCACGCATACAACATTTTCACAATGGAAACATATCACTCTGGAAACAGTTTCCTATTTTTTAACGGCATGGTTCCTTTCCCGGCCAAGCCGTCTTTCGAAGACTCTCTCGAATAGACATTTTCAACGAACTCTTAGTCTTATAGTGTGAGGATACCCAAACGAACGCCAAAAAAAATCACGGTACCATAAGCCGATTTCATGAAAAGTGATAGAAAGAAAGAAAATTAGGGTTCATTCACCTGATCAGCGAATGTTTAAGTTGCTCCTGGCGTGCTGGGCTCATTACTTAAAAAGAGTTATTTTGGAGTATATCGGCAGGGGAACACTCCCCAACGCCCACCTTCCGAACGCGGATCAAACGAGAGTGCGTCATTGTCCTTGGCTCTCCCTTCGAATCGCTCTGCGCTTCTCTTTTGTCTCACCCTCTAGCCTAACGGGTTCCACCAACCCCTTAACGTCCTCCAAAAATCACCTTATGTTTTTGCACAGTTGTGTAATCTTCTTGGCTAATATTTTGCTAAGGATTTGAAGGTCGTTCCACTTATTCTTAATATTATTTTTTTTTATTGGTGCCTTTCTTCCCAACCCGTCCTTTTCCCGATGTACCATTCATCTCAAGGCATCGGGCAAGTAATTTTCGTGTGACGGAGGAATATTAAAGAACGTTACTTTTGTAAAAATTCGGAATTCGACCTGAATACAAATGTCTTGTAGCGTTGCCCTTCATTCAATTTCGTGGAGATTTTCATCCGCGTTTATTCTCTATTCATGGGTTATTTTTTTGTTTCGGTAACGTTAAAGTTAATTCTGAACAATCTCCTGGCGTTCAATTTCATATTTTATATAGGTACTTATTCCAATCGAATGTGTAAATGCTCAATAGTTTGTTCATAGGAGGAGTTCAAATGTTAGAACCTTCAAGACGAAAACGTAAGTATCGTATGTAATCTATGGTGACCACTTACGGTATATTTTCCTGCGGTTTCACTCGTCATTCTAGAGAGATGTTTATGCTCTGTAAGACTGCGAAATCTAATTTCTGAAACATTTGGTGAGCGCGAAATGTGATTTTTGTGCGCACTCTTGATTATTCCGCAATTTCTGCGTTTATTGAATTAAAAATTTTCTATGAGAGAGTTGGGTTTCGGTTTACTTATTCATTTCATGTTTTACTTATTCGTTAAATCTATTTAAGACTTTTCCTCTATATGCCCCGTCATAAGAATTTCATTCAGCACCTTTATTTCCTGAAATGGTGTCGTTACGATGTTTGAACCACAATGCACTGCGTTTATTCAAAATTATCTGCTAAATTGACCTGTTTTATGTGGCTTACTGCGTGTCTCCACGACGAAATGCGAAGATCCGCTGGGTACGGTACATAGAAATGAGACGTGCAGGAAAAAGCATTTTAGTGTAGGTAAATTTAAATGCTCCGGTAATTAAATTATGATAAAATCATCGGACACACCGTCAGTCGATGACTTATGACATATTATTCGTGTCCGCCGAGCATCTACGGGGACGTGGGTGGGGGTTATCCTCAGAGAGATTTTGACGGATGTACGTACGGTTCCATGGCGTTAATTCGCGAACACTCGTTTCTTCGCATCGGACAGTTAGAATTGTGAAAAATACAAATGCAAATGAGAAAAAAAAGCAGGAGCTTGACCCGAGCAAGAACAAAGCGAATGTTGATCTCATTTGCCCATACGTACGTTTGGAACGGGCGTGGGTGGGAAAGGAGTGATATTCGGTAATCGCCATCCTTTTAAAAACCTCGCGTCCACAATGAGCGCAGGGGGTGGGAGGGGTGGGCCGGAGTGTCCCCGGCATGCGTCTGCGGCGTGATCTGGGCAACTGTGCGTTTCGATTCGCGTCTGTAAGTGCGATCGGGTGGGGTTGGCGTAACTTAATGGGAGAGCTTTAGCGGCCACTTTCCCAAGGATACTGTTCCCGGCGGATTCTGCCCGTCCTTCGCGGAGCCAAGTCTTTCCCCTCAACCTCTTGCCTCTATGGAAAGTTGCGTCCCGCCATCCCCCTCCTTCCCTCACAATTGGGCGTTTGGGATAATGTCTGAATGAGTAGAAGGAGAGAGAGAGAGAGAGAGCAAAGAGTCACTGTCATAAGAGATTTAACTAGTAGCGCACATTGAAACCACGCCCTTGACTGATCATGAGCCCCGCGTATGATCCGGTGACTTGTTCCACCGGCTTATCGCCATTTTTCGTAATCTGTGGTAAATGTCCATGTTTAGTGAAAGGCAATTCCACCTTCAGGAATAGCACACTACTATACACTTGTTTTCCCAAGGTGATTTCAGCCTTAGAACATTTTCCCGTGGGCGTGCTTCCCCGACGAAATGCATGTACATACTATATTCATAGTCTCCAGTATAGAGGAGGGAAGCGTGTAGGTAACGCAAAAAAAGGAGCAAATGGGTGTATATTTAAACGGCCTGGTGATTTCATTACCATCAGATCGTAAGAGAGCTCTTTTAATGGTTGAAATGAGATTCTTAAGTTTCTGAATGGATACCATTCACGGCTAAAAGAAAATAGCCAAACAACATTAAGATTAAGAAAAATATCAGACCATAAAAAGAGCGCCCCAGAATTGCTTATTCGAAGTTTTCAAAACATTGTTTTTTTATTCATTAATTTACGTCCTGGGACTACTTTTGGGTATTTTATTAGTCCGATTTTTCTAAAACTGAAGAAAATTACGAAAGAATTATGGAGTAACACTCGTGCTAACGTCTGAAATGTTATGCTTTAGACAATTTATCATTCCTCCGGAAACGTCCACAGCTTGGTCAAATTTTATATTTCAAATTGAGCACGAATTATTATATTTATAATAAGCTTTATTTCCTTAATATTTTAGTCGCTCTCGCAGAAGTCAGCTCGAAAAAAATTGGAAGTCAGAAGTCAATGGTGGGGACTTATCTAAGAAAGCGAAAGTCCAGAGATATTGGTGTTTGGGGCCTCAAAGAGGTCGGACGGCCTCAATATGCGAGTGATATGATTTGAACTCTTCTATACCGTTGCGGATTTTTTTTATTAATTTCTCCTCCCTTGACTCGTCTAATCGTTCCCCGCAGTAAGATGTCATCTCCCCGGAATCAGTGCGACGCCAACATTTTTACAAAAAATCCTAGGTATTTACTGAAAAAGAAATATGTATGTCCCAAAGCTAAACGGCTTTTATGTTTCATTTCCTTCTTCTCCGGAATTCAAGCCTTTTTGACGGTCATTTTTAGTATTAGTATCATCTTCAGGCGTGGTAACATTTGGCACTCTGTAAAGCAAGACACTAAACACCTTGGAAATGTTTTGTGCCGTCTGTGAGTTTTTGGAGTTATTGCGTAAATTTTGCAAGTATGGTTTAAGATTTTGATTTTAGAACAAATTTGTATTAAATCCGAAATGTGAAATGACGGGAAATGGTTTATAAAAATTAAATAAATTGTGCTACTTTATCTGACTGGAATCGCTTAGTGGGGCATATGCGTAAACTTACTAGGTTGCCGCAGGGCGATATCACCACGCGTCGTTAGGTTTTGTCTGTCATAGAAAATATGTAAAACCCCAAGTCCATATTGTCATTGGGGAAGCGAGAGGATATTAGTCATGCAATCATGACATCGCCCGTCGGTGATTTCATTTCATTATAGGGTTTGTTAGTATTCTGTTCAATTCGTATATGCCCCCAGTACAGTACTCATAGTTTCATTGAGAATTTGACGGTTTCATAGTCGAATTTGGACCACCGGGGCGTTCGCTTCCATCACAACGAGGACTCTTAGCAACACCAGTTTTAGGATGAACTCACTCAATCGATTGACCGAGTTGACATCCAACCCTCATATCTCGGTGAATCTCTCTGGCTGCGACCTTTTTGACTTTCGAGAGAGGATATTCAGGATAATTACATTCTGGGAAGTGAAATAGTGTGAATGATGCATTGATCAAAGAGGAAACCGATAATTCTCATTCGGCAAACGCTCTTGTTCGCATTTTTTGCCCCCGTAGACGTACATTCTCCTACCCAACACTTTTTTGTCAACGCAGTTGAAGTCATTCAAGTATGGGGCCTATACATATGTCTTACGCTAGCTTTTAATATTTCGGTCATTTTCGGACGACGCAGTTTTACCCGGCATTTGAATACCAGGCCAATGAGTCTCTGCGTTCATATTTGAAGCGCTCTAGAGCAATAGAATGAGAGAGGAGGTTTGTCTAATCATCTTCAGATTATGTAAATTTCAACATTTACGTAATCAATTCATGAAGATTTATCTGAAGAAATAGCTTGCGCATTGAATTTCATATCACGTCATTTAAATACGCAATACCTAATAACAGATGTCCTCTGTGGACGGGACTCCAAAGTCACGGCTCCAAAGTTTCCGAACGAGACCTCTCGGTCAGGATCCAATCTGATTGGCGATCCTTCGTCACTGTCTATGTCAAATAGGAAACCAAGAGCAAATGGAAATGTGGAATTCGCTGATATAGGAGGACCATCGTCCAGCCGTCTAATCTATATTTATAGTGGAACTGTCGCAGTTGCTATCACAACCCATTTCGTAAAATTAACCCGGAGGACTGATATTTCATTAAAAAAATCGCTAGCATATCATTGGATGAAACGTTGGGTAAATACTGATAAAATAATTAATATGAACGGACTGATTAAAAAAATAGGCCTGAGCGTTTTGAGTTTCGTAAGGTTCATTAAATAGTCTTCAAAAGGCGCAAATTGCTTAATAAATATCTTGGGCTAAATTATGGTTGCACAATTTTAGCAGGGTCTGATTTTTAAAGCGTTTCTGATTGTACATCATTCCTGCCAAGAATCCTTCGAACGATGTTCACGATCAAAAATGGTAATAAGACAGCATGGGTCGTAAAGACGAGGCACGTGGGCGTGGATTTTTATAACGAGATCACCTCAAGAGGAATAGCACATGCATTTCATTTGTTTTAAACTGAAAATGTTCCAATTACGTGTGTTGCATTTTTTTTTCTATTTTAATCCACATTGCTTGGTGACTCTCGCGCGTTAGTAATTGTGATTGATCCTTCCTTGTAACACAGAATGTTCAAATTTGGCCAAAAGATGATTCAGATGTTCACCGTAATATTTTTACAAGTTTATGCTTATCCACTTGTATACCCACCTTAAATTATGTTCCTTTGTCCTCCCTTTGATCCAGCAGTCTCATTATAAATATATAAAAATAGAACAATAGGAAAATATAGTGATAAAAATCATTCTTTAAACTCCTTTTCAAAAGAGCTTTGGTTTATTATTTTTTTCATTTGCGATCCAATTGCTCATCTGCAACGATACCTTGAGTTGCTTCCTTTACCCGAGGTAAATATACTCTTTTCCTTCAAATGTTATCATATTATACATTCACGAAACCTCAGATTAAATAGGGAAATTTTCATTTTTATGACACAGTGAAGGGAACCTGTCATATCGCCTCAATGTGTGGTGCAAAACATTTTGAAGGTGAATACTCGACGGTTTTACTCTCGGCCGAGATGGTTTCAATTCTAGTTAAACAGGCTCGCTCAGGTCAAATGCTTATCGTGGTAAACTATACGAGGAAGTTTGGTAATCGTGCATGCATATTCGTAACTATTAAGGAGACCTTTTAAACTGATATTAATACTTAGCAACTCTGACGATGATCGTTTCAAATGGATAAATTGCGTCACGTATCAGTGTGTGGAAATAACCAGAAACGAAAAGTAGGAGTAACATATACTTGAATGCGGCCTTTTTCTTGTAAAAAAACCCTACTTGGTTGTTTATATGGAGAAAAACTTAGTTTGAAATAATTACTTGACAAAAAGGTTCAATCCTAAACCATGATTTCGTCAGAGCTGAAGATCCACAGCATTTTTAGATATCTTTTCACTATAAGGTAATATACAAGTGATGAGATTTGAATTTTCCCATAATTAAACGTGGTTGGAAAGCTTGAACCCCTGGTGATGTGCTAATTGGATCTCATTCGGGCTTCACTGAATTCTTCAATGCAACATTTCTGGATCAATCACTTCCTGCTGGCGGCACTTGTGTCTCTAAGATTGCTTCCAACGGACTCTCTTTTCATTTCCGGAAATGATTGCTGGTTCTTTACGGCCCGCAGGTCCAACAAAAGTAAATTTTTAAACCTTAATTCCTGATGTCGTCATAACTCTGCGTTATCTCGGACAGCAGAGCCGAGCGTTCACTCGCACGTAAGAACGCGTGCCGCCGGAATTTCCTTTGCGGAGGCAATTACGAAAACAACACTGAGCTCAGACGGAAATCCTATGCGGTGAAAACTCGTCGAAGAATGGATTGGAGGAGTTAGAAAGAGTTAGTGGCCATGTGTGCTGTGGACACCACCCGATGGGGTGAGCGTTCGATCGCCTCCGTATGAGGTTCATTTAGAAAGTTCTCGCTCGAGTGAGCTTTCACCACTTCGCTATTACATGCTGATTCGTCCTGCACCGAGTTCCCAAAGAGTGGAGAAGAACGAGGTAGATAGTCAAGATTCGAAAGGGTTAGGGAAGAGGGAGTGTACTCGTGTGAGAGGAAAATCTGTCAAATATTCAAAAACGTGAGTACTGGAGAAAAGACTGGACGCCATTCAAATGAATTTTGGATGTACAAGTATATATGCTCATATATCGTATACATTCCATACCTTTTCATTTGGTGTAACGGTGGTTAAAATGTGGTGAACTACCAATATTTTCTAATGCTATAAGCCGTTATAGCAACCGTAACAGCTTGCTATGAGTACGAGAAACATTTTCAATGTTTTAAATTCCATTTCTCGCGGTAAAATCTCGCGCTATCAGTGTTACCTTGAGGAAATATAATATTTTAATTTGTAAATGGATTGAAACATTATGATAACAGGCTAAACTATGGAGAATTCGAAAATGTTTACCCGCTGAATATTTTTACCTGTACATAATCCGTGTGTTTTGCTATGCTTTTCTTACCTGAACAAATATAAGGAGGGAATTCCTGCACGGTACTGTGCATTTTTTCCACGCACTATACCTTTCAATGATGGAAGATTCGATGGGGTGATCATTTCTTTGCGTTTACGAAGGAATGGGGAGATAAGGCCGTTAGAAAGGTGATGCGTCTTCGATATCGACGTTTGTAGCGACTCTGAAACTCACATTTATCCTGAAGGTGACTGAAGGTCAAAGAATGATGGTTGGAATTATCGTCAATTTTAAATGTTACCGACTTAATGAGAAATGTATCAACAATTGAAAATGTTAAGTTTTTCGAAATTAGTCTTTAATATGACCGACGTCCGTTTAGGACATTTAGCTGGAGATTTAGATAGAGGACTACAAATCCATAAGTCTAGGATATTGATGTGAAGTCTATGATTGCAACAATTTCAGAGAGTAAAAATCATTCGCCTTGACCGGGATGATTTTTACTCTCTGAAATTTGTTGCAATGAAATGCATGTTAGCGGATGACTCCGTTAAAAGTTACTGTTGCGATATCTCCCGCAGTTTCTTGAAATTCGAAGTCTATGATATTGATTTGAGTACCCATTCGTTCCTCGAATTGCATTGGTGTCTCTTCCTTTAAAGTGCGTTTGCGATTGGAGGGAAAAATGAAAATCGGGCATCGTATGACGGTGGTGATTCAATTTCACGACAGAGTAGTCGATCACATGGAGGATTTGCATTAGTGTCGGCTCTTCGAACGTGAAGGAAGTGCGAATCCCTGTGGGAATAGAAAATCCCATTCTTACGCAACAGTATTCCCGTCAATTACCTGGAAGTAGTCTTGTGAGGTTAACCTCAGGAAAATGCAGCTACTTCCGAATTGCTGCTATACAGTTTCATTGATACTTCCTTTAACGAAGGCTCAGTTTTAGACGGCTATTATCTTATTTTCCTCCTCAACTATTCAGAACATTGTTCGTCGAGTACTTTTACGATGTGCTGCCTACTCTGCTTCCTATTGTTTTCTCTGTACTAACAGTTTTACTGACATGATATAAATATTATGGCATCCATTGGTATTGTGGTATACACAACGATGATTTGGGTTTGCATGTGTGTGTTAGTTTTGAATGCGGTTTTTCTTTTTTCCTTTTTTTGGGTAGTGACCTAACACCCCCCGCCACACGCCCTTGCGCGACTTGCGGGGTATTATGTAGATGTTTTTCCATTCGGATCAAATTCTACATCGCACATTCGATTATAATTTCCAACTTCTCGCACTCACTTTAGTGGGCATAAAAGTTGGTGATTGTTCTCTTTCAATTTTTGCCTGTATGAGGAGTGATTTTACTACGCGTAGTATGAATAGCCTCAACTGATGATAGACTCCTGACAATCGCCTGCACTGGAAAATACGGTCATTTTAATCGATTTTTGAATTATCAGTTGAATAACCATACCTCATTCTAATGACTTCGGAGTTGACGCATACATCGATAGTTCATATTTATTATCTAGCGATCCTGTTTACTTAAAAAAAATATATTCAAAGCTTCGCGATCTCTCCAAATTAGAAGTGACATGAAGGGAAAAAATCAATTAACCGTTACGAAAAGCCTTGGCTAAAAAAATCTTTTGTTGAATAATAATAATCAAAAGCTTCCTGAAAAAATGAGCTTGGTTGTTTTACTCAAAATATGAGAAAACTAGAATCACGTATCTAGAGGAAAGGCATGCACCAAAAAAATGTCTCACATTTCTGTTGTTAGTTATGAATTATTATTATTATTTGGTAATCTACCGGTTAAGGTAGGTTTTTGGATGGACACAACTACCAAATAAACATTTTGTAACTCCAAACAAAACCCAATCCAGCAACCTAATCTACATCAGGTCCCTCTTCATCTCTGTGTACTTCTTTCCTCCCTTCATCCCGTCCAACATCCCTATCCTGTTCCTACCCTTTCCTCGCTTGCCCAACATTCTCCCCTCTATTACCTTCTTCAACATTCCACTACCGCTCAATACGCCTTTCATCTATTTTTCCTGCCTCCATAGGATTTCTCTCAACAAACCCCTCTCCTCACTCACCATCTCCAGTACTTCCTCATTTGTTTTCCTTTCGGTCCATTTCACCTTCTCCATCCTTCTCCACACCCACATTTCAAAAGCCTCCAATCTACGTCTATCCCCCTGCTTCAGTGACCACGTTTCCGCACCATACATAGCTACGCTCCTTAGTTATGAATATGCTCCGGATTCCTATTTTTTAATATTTTATTACAATGTGATGTTACTTGCAATAACTAAGAGGAACATAAGGATAACTTTTTGAGTATTTATGAAATCAATCAAAAGAACCATTCTACTGTTTTCTTTCAAACTTGATCATTTAAGAGTTTTAAGAAGTTTTACCTTGCCATTCCAACCTTTGCGTGAACTTTCACACTCTGGACGAATCCAATGAGTAACCGCTGCTTCCCTCCCCCCCCTTGGAATGGATGAGCTTTAACGAACCAGGATTAGATAGGAGACGAAGGTGGGAGAGGGGCACGAAAGGGATCGGCAAGTATCACTTTATCGTTTACCTTGAGTTCTTGTCGTCTCCTCCTGGGCTGCCTGGCGCGCGTGTGGCTCAGGGCGGGTGTTCGAGAGAGGGAGAGTCAACTTTGAAGACCCGCTCCCAGCTACCCGATGGTTCGCCATTTGATACCCCTATTACAAGCACTGTTGCGCGTCCCATCCTTGGGAGGGAGGTTGGCGAGAGGGGAGGAATCGCGAGCTGGTGGCGTCTGCCGTCGCCGGCGCCAGGTCACCCCAGCGCGCCATTCCTCCCTCAGGCCCGACGCCCGCCGGGGCGCGTCGGAACCGGCTCCTGGTTGTGGGTTAAGGGGGTGCTTGGTGTGCAGCACGCGGCGCGTACCCCCTTGGTATGCAGAGGGTGTGGGGGGAACGTATGATGTCTCCCCTATGCCCCCCTTCGGAAAAGTAGACTTCAGACACGAAAAACCCGCAACAACACTTTAAGGAAATCATTTCTACCAGTTAACTGCGATTAGGTCCCGTTTTTTTATTTGGAACCAAATTCGCCTTCTTGCCAAAATGGATTAAGCTATTGTGATAATTTATTTAATACTCATATTTAGGCCTCTTTGAACTTTTTAATCAATTTTCGATGATGAAATTGGTTACATAGACAGCAAGAAACCATATCCTGGCTGGAAAAATCTACGATCGCTGTTTTTCAACTAAGAATTTCCAGAATAGCTAGAGTTGCACTACACCTCACACGAAGGTAGTCAGGGGATCCACATGAAAGATTATCCGGCTGTACGAAAGCTCTTTCCAGAGAGCACAGTAGAAACATTACGTGCATCCAGGCTGGCGAAATTTGTGAATAATTGCCGAAGTCTGTGACTTACCAGAGAGTTCAAAATTGAAGCAAAAATCACATATGGTATTTAGGAAAATCAAATTAGAGTGTAGTAAATTTACAAAAGCCAAAAAATCTCACTTCTTTGGTTTCAATCATAATGAGATTGATTATACGTAAGTTCTGCATCTACATTATAATTTTAATGTTCAAAAGACTTTCTCATATAGTAATGAGGCATTCAGAGTTAAAATCCTTGACCAAGTATGTATTTTAGGCAAACATTATAGAGTATTTGGATGATATGATGAGTTAATTGAGCTCCTGAAGTTAGTTGTTAGGTCTTTAAATTTTCGATATTTTTAGATTATATTTTTAGATAGACCACGGTCAGAGACATGAGACCCCGATTTTTCATCCTTGAAAGAAAGAGCATTCATTCTTAAAATGAATATCCCGTCACCGTAAAATGGAATGAATTAAAGGTTCCTTTCCAACTTCAGAATGAGGCGGAGGATGGATTCCCGTCGGCCCGTGGGGGTGGTTCATTTTTACACATCACCTGATTCGCATTCACTCCTCTCGCCTTAAATTTCGCAGGTTGCGGGGGTAAACGCGGTAATTTTCGTAAAACTCGGCAATGCTCATTAAGTCCCTCATGACCCCCCACTCCACACCAAGCAGTTACCTGTTTACAATGGGTCCACATTCCCCCATCTCTTTCCGAGGGTTAGGATCGTGCCCACACCCCAACCCCCCTCTCTCTTCCTCCCAAATGCGAGGAGACACCCGCACTGAAGGCCTTTAGGGGACTGAATGGGGTAGAAGGAAGTACGTCTCCAGGAGCGGGTGTTGATTTTTGCAGAAATGAGAGACTCCCTCGCCCTCTATTTTCCATTGGGGGAGGAAATGGCCATGTACCGAGTGGTGCGCGGAGGTCGACGGGGCGGGTGGGGGGGGGGATTAGAGGGAGTGGTTGAATAAGAGGATCGCGGGGGTCGTGGAATGAGTTGAAATCCTGCACTTCCCTCGTCCTTACTCCATTCATCGTGTGCGCCAAGTGCACCCATTTGACGCCGTAACCCGATGACTCTTGGCTGCTCATCGGAGGGTAGATCCCTAAGAAACGCCCCTCGTACCCTCCTACCCGAGGCCTCCCCACAACCCCGGCTCTCCCCCACCACCCCCTGGAACTTGTCTTCTATCTTCCTCCCCCTGAGTGATCCCTGTGGGGTGAGGACCCGACGGGTGTGCCTCTCTGGCCCCCGGCCGCGCCTCAGTCTTTCTCTGCAACTCGGCGAGTGTGCACCGCCGACTGCTTTCGGGTGCTCATCTGCTCCCGCGAGGACAGTACTTCTCCCCTCCCCCACCAGCCGGTGCCGAACCGTCGAGGAGGGCGGCAGAGGTCGCTCGATGGAAAAGCCTGTTGCGCAGTGCGGCCATGTTCACCAGGATCGGCCTAGACACCAGGTGACCGAACGGAGGATAGTTTTGTTACTGGAGCCGTTCCCCAGTTTATCGGAGATTTGAGCGTTGGGATGTGTCCCTTGGTTGCGGATCAAGGGGAAGGAGTAAAATATTATTCCCTTGGGTTTGATCGTTTGTGCCTCGTATCGATCTTCCACATGTCCATGGATTTTTCGTGGTCTCGCTTTTGACAATGGTCCTCAATGCTACTCCAAAATTTGTGTTGCATGAGTCTTTAATGGTTATATTAGTTGAGCGTTCTCTCTACATTGTGAACTGTGGTTTAAGAAACCTGTTGGTCCCAAATGGATACTGGCGGATTCGGCGACTGCGGGTATGTTGTTTTTTGCATGTAATGTTCACTTAAGTATCAAAAAATTGTAATGTTAATTTCTAACAGTGAGCGAGTTCTCGGTATGTGTTCCCGATAGAATTTTGAAATGTTCCCGTCAACAGGTACTCCATCTATTGCGTTTGAACTTGGGAACACACGCGCCATGTTTTGTGGCGGACGTTGCGAGCATTCCTTTACACGCTCACCATTTCATTGCGCAAGGGAAGCTCGACAATATCACTTATTTTCCCAACGTTCATGGTAATTCAATAGGTAAGGTAGGAAGAGCTGTAGGAACTAATCTCGTTTGGTTAGGAATACTATGAACTTTGGGTATTTGAAATAATTTTCCGTACTCGGGCAGAGATGTTCGTTAAGTGTAATCGATCCTATATGATACATTGAGTGGAGAAAATGAAACGAAATACTTGGTAATATCATTCAGGCAAATCATATGACTTCAAGGTGTTCGGTCGCCTGGCCTTCGAAGACCTTAAGGTCTTTCTTCATTTGCATTTCGCTGGGGGCTGAATTGCAGTATTAGCAATCCGGTACTTAATCAGGAAATTTTTACCAGTGCTTCCTTTTACTCTTCTTCCTCTCTTGGTGTTCTAATCTTCTAAATATCGTGTTGTAATAGCAGATAAGTTTTTATCGTGGTAATGCTTTTTTATAAGAAACTTCCATAAGACTCTGTATGCCCCTTTTCAACTTGACTATTTTCGTATACATCCGCTGGAAACAATTATCACTTCTACGTCTACATTTATTCAATGTCCCGCAAGGGGGTGTAGCGGAGGTTGGTATGACACAAACTATGCATGCTCAGCAGATACCCGTCCCTCAACCCATCAAGCTATCGGGGGTGGAGTGATTGGGGTCGAACTTCGTTTTCACCCAAATTTTCCGTCTTTAATTTGCCTCTTATTCAATGGAAATGTAAAAGTCAACTTATCTAATCGGTAATGAAGTTATGCCATAATGGCACTACTTATCCAGCGTGAATTTTGTTACTCTTTTTTTATTTAAATTAGTGAGTTATCCTAGTGAGTAGGCTTTCTTTGGTCGTACTGTAGAAAAATTATTAAGAAAATTTCCAAAGCTAAGGATAATTTAGTCGTTGAAATAATTTGTAACAAAGGTAGGTTAGAGCGTCAAAGGCGGCGATTTTGGATGGAGGAGCTAGAAGTGTGATTACATGTATATAGGGCGTACTTCTTCAGTGGTCTTATTTGACACTCCCTCGAGTAAACATATAGAAGTCTTGGGTGTTTGCACTGTGCATGACCGGATAAGGGGGCAAATGCGCGTAACAATCCAGGGCACCATGGCCCGATTTGGGATCGGAGCGATCGATGATCGATTTCCAACCCACATTTCATCACCCCAGACGCTTCGTCGTGTTGCGTGTTAGAGGGAGGTGGACTACGCTTAAGAGTGCATAACGATTTCACGCACTTTTTCTTCGCGTCGCCTACATATTTTGTTTTCATTTATTTTTTCCGTATTTGCGATTGGCCGGCGCATCTACATAGCCCCATGGGCACGTGTTCACGTCGTGGGGGCCGAGCGCGAGCATGTCCCGGAGGGGGTCGCAAGAGGTCACTTCCGCGGTTGTGAGGCTTGGAAGGGAGCCGGTCTCACGCAGAGTCTTAGAGGGAAGAGGAAAAAAAATGAATTCCCTTCCCCCTTTTGTTTCCTTGATCCACTTCTGGAGTCGAAGCGGACGAGGGTGTATACCTTGGCAACGATCGAATGAACTGTCTTTGCTCGTGAAGAGCTGTTGAGCTCAACGTACGCAAGTTGAATCCAAACTCAACGTCTCGAAGAAATTTTTTTCTTTTTCGATAATATTTTGATCGCTAACAGTGAAAGTTTCATTTTGGTCCATAGTAAAACATTCACATTAGTTACTTGACTTAAATCAATTAGTCAGTCGTGTAAGATGGTAGAGGAGTTTGTAGTTGACAAAACCTGATTACCAATGTTTAGGTAACTTAGGAATTTCATGGCATTTTCTAGGTACATACTGTTACGAAACCTATTCTATACTAAAATGTTTAATGTGTTTGAAGGAACAGTGTTGAAAAATATGTCAAGACAAAGTGGGCAGGTCTTCTTAAAATCTCACTGTTTTGCTTCGTACCGCGTCCTCCGATACGTGAACCAGTCACCGAATAAAGTTAGAGATGATTTGTAACGTTATCATAAGAAGTGCTTAGTGGATGCCGTCATATCTTTTCTCTCAATATAGTTGAGTATCAATCACATTTGTAAAAAAATTACGGATCATAACATCAAGTTATTCCGACATTCGAATTAGAATAGTGGGCCAATTCGGCCAATGGAATAAATCTATTTTCATAATCCAACAAATCCGAATCCCAAATAAAAGTACAGTAGTCATTCTTATAGCCATCTGCCCCCGGATGAGTAGTTCGTTACAGAGTTAAGCGTTTACAATGATTCAGGCTCTCTAGTGTCAACTTGCCCTCACTTGACATTGTCACTAAAGTTCCTCGTCTATCTCCTCTTCAGGTGGCCGATGGTCTCCTTAGCCATGCCCGCGGAATACGACAGCGTGGTGGCCGCGAGCCCTCCCGTCTTCTCCCATAGTCCGCCGACTCCCGGAGGGGGCCCTGGGGGCTTCCTCGCCAACTATGGCCACTTCCGCTTCGGGGCGGACCCTTGGCAGCACCACTACAACAGTGGTGCGAACAACCATCGCCACTTCAACCCATGGGCTCCAGCGCCGAGGCGGCAACAGCCGGAGTATCAGCAACAACCCCAGCGTCGCCTCCCGCCGCCGCCGTCCCTGCCTCTCAACATCCCCGTGTCAGAAAAGCAGAGTCCACGGAGGCCATGCCTGGTGGTGCGGCCAGAAGACGCCACGTCGCCGGAGAGCCCTGAAGAACCTACGAGTCCAACACGGCTCAAGAAGAAGGTCGTGTTCGCAGATGATCGCGGACTCGCTCTCACGCAGGTGATTTGAGTTTGCCTCCTATTGAACTTTGAGTTGACCTTAGCCGAGGTGGTGCACGTGGTAAACAGAGTAGATTGAGAAAACTCAGACCAAATATTACTCACAAGCTGCTTGTTGGTCAGATCTGTCAAATTTTCCTTGGAAACCGTCGGTGGATAGGTATAGGAACTGGACACTACCTTATCACTCCGTTGGACTTCGTATATGGCGATCTCTAGCCTCACCTAACAAATCACCCCCGGATTAATTGCTGTAGTTTGCCTTTAAAGAATTACAGTAATGCTGCTTAGGGTGCGATAATTGTTTAAGAAAAAAGGTTTCAATAACTGGAGCAAATAATGGAAAGAGGCTTTAAAAAACTGGGAAATTTGCATTAAATATCTCATAATCCACAATGGGTATGGTGTTCCTTTTACCAGAAAACCTAACACAAAGTGTTAGGTTTTCTGGTAATCACTGCAGACTGCTTAAAATTGGAGTGATTTGAAATGAAACCTTTTTGAGTCTGAAGAGTATTTAAAATTTTCGATCATGCATTTATAATGAAAATAACTTAAAAGTTAACCGGTTGACTTTCTTTTTCGTGAGCAAATTTGAAATATATTGCATATTCATATAAATATGCTATATAGTTATGCGTAATTGTTATAGAATGAAGTGTTTTCTCTCCGTGTGCTCGTGAAAGATTATCTGACCTATTTTCTGATCTTATTATTAAGGAAACATTGTGACCTCGATAATCATTAAATATGATAATTAATAACTTGATTGATACTTACGAAGAATTTAATACAACCATTGCGGTGGAAACTGATGGCTATATTTATCTACATCGTGACTATTAAAAGCGACCATCACTAAATATTATCATTCATTCACTGTGTGCTTGAGGTAAAATGACATCGGTCTTTCATGCTCAGGTGCGTGTGATGAGGGAACCTTCTGACTGCCCTCCCCTCTGGACGTTGGAGTTCCTCGCCCAGGTGACCCGCGGGGTCGCCGCAGCCGCGGCCGCCGCATCATCCGACAGCAACAACTGGGAGCTCAACTTCCCGCAGCCAGCCGCCGACTACCTGGCTTTCCGCCGTCGCATCGACACCGCATGCGTCTCCCTGGAGAACGCCGTCGTGGTGTCTGGCAACTCGTCGGAGGATTCATCGGCCGCCCTCGTGGGCACCGTCAAGGTCCGCAACCTCGCCTTCCAGAAAGAGGTCTCCCTCCGGCACTCGTTCGACGGCTGGGCATCCCACATCGACACCGAGTGCTCCTTCGTCCCATCCTCACCACCCCTGGCGCCGCCCGCCCTCTACGACACCTTCTCCTTCAGCATCCGCCTCCCGGCGACCGCCAAGCGGCTTCAGTTCTGCGTACGGTTCTCGTGCGAGGGCTCGGAGTACTGGGACAACAACGACGGAGACAACTACACGGTAGCGAGGCCATGCAAGGTTCCAGACACGGAGGCGGCGTCCGCGGTGGCGGCGGCGGCATCGCTGGCGGCCGCTTCGTCGCTGGCCCGCCACGCCCAGAGGAAGTTTGACGACGCCGTGCACGCCAAGGTGTCGTCGTGGTCGGAGTTCGCCAGTTGGAACCACCTGGTAAACGACGCCCCCTACTGGTGAAGGGAGGAGGCGGCGCCGCCAACAAAAGCGGACCAAGGGAGAAGATAGGGGCTACCGGTCGGAGGTCGCGAAAGGTGAGATCCGAATTGTTTTAATGATGTTCTTGGGCTTGGTTCCGTTCCATTCCTTTCAAGGATCGGTAATTGAGCCTTAGGGTCACAAAACAATCCGCATGGGACAGACTTCTGACCTGTAAAGTTTTCAATCAAGACATTAACTTGGTATCACAATTGATTTCAATTCATTAATCAGTACAACCCTACCCTGATGTGCGAATATTCACACGCCGTCGGGCTTGGTACATGGGTGAGCTCTACCATTACCTACTAAACCGACCTTCGGGTTGATTACTATTTGTTTTTTTTTTAATCAGTACAACATCTTTGATTATGGTTGGTAGTCTCCCGGCGTAAGTAGGTTGTAGATTACCCAGAGACTAATCATTGCTTTACGACACACCTAACTTTGATGATGCATACCTGGTGTGGAATCATCCCCTGCCGCACACCTTAGGGCTGACTTACAGGATCCCATGTAGAGAGAGGCATCTTTAAGTATTGCCTTACATGACGCTAAGCACCGAGCCTCCCAATAGAACAATAAATTATTCCTCACGTATCAAACACAAAACAGAGCGCAAGTTTTTCAAATTCGAAAAAAAATACAAGTACTATGAAAAGCTCGCCTTCTGAAGTTCAAAGACGTCAACTCTTCACGAGATTATTTTATTGAAAAATTGTGACAGTTAATTATATCATTTTATTAATTACTCAATGTAAACTGTTATAAGTTTGTTTTCGAGTAAAATTATTTGCTTCATGTGAATACAGTCTTGCATGCTGTGCGTAGTAAATACGCAATTTCAGCAGTGTTTGTCATAGAACGCAAGCGCACCGCGCGAGGATCATTCAACTTTATTTCTCCCACTTTCCTAATTGCCTTCGGTATATTTTTTACTCCCATTCCTTCCACTTGATGTCGTTGTCCTTAAGAGATGGTTTCCGTACAATTTGATTTGATGTTAACTTATTCTCAAAATGGGAACTGACTTAGATTTCTCTAATGGCATACAGCGGTGGTCTGATTCAGATAAGTTCTCATCAGTATTCCCCTCTGCTCTTTCACCATGGCGAGGATGATGCTGTGCATATTAAGCACTGGAATGATGAGAGATGCTCTCAGTTGACGCACCATATAATTTCTTTTATTCCACCCTCACATCGCTCTCCTGCTCTCTACAGCCTGTCTCTTTCGATGCTTAAGGAGGTGCACGTGGCCTCGATTTCGGGGTTGTTTTCATGGGGAATGGCGCATTAACACCCGATCTCCGAACGTACGCCAGTTAGCGGACGCTTGCGAGCTAGCTCGTGGCTTGATGGAGAATTTCATTATGTGAACATGGTCTCAGATTTACCCTCGTTCATTCCAATGGGCCTTGAACGCATGAACAATGGGCCCAAAGTCGTAAATCGACGCTTATTGTCAGACTCGCTCTTTGTTCATATACTGCCATCCGCTGAGAAGTTTGCCAAGAGTATGTATACATCACTTTCACTTCAAAATACTTCACGCGGTATAAATCCGACCTGAATTTAAATAAATTGAGATTTCGGCTCATCGTGCGACCACCATTTTCCACCAACCACCATGATCGCCTGCTTCGTTCTTTTCGTAAATATTCAATGGCATTACCAGTTGTAATTATAATGGGAAAACTAAAATTTCAATCAATAATGTAATCTTGAGAGTTGTATTTCGCACTCACTCCGGCGAGCAGCCTTGCAATGCATTTGGTCTCAAAATACAAATCATGATGCTTGTGGAATATTGAATCAACGGGCTTTTCAGCAGGAGATTTAGGTAATATTGACTGTCTCACTGACCCATTTTAATGGAATTCAATTAAATTATCCGAACATAGTTGGGGCCAATCCGAGTCTGTCCCCTTTCAATTCCCTAATGCCAGTCCCCACTGGATGTTTTGTTGGATTATTATTTCGTGAAAAAAGTTCATTGTGTCCCAGAAGCCGTCACGTATTGTGTCGGTGACCGACCCATCCTTCTTGATCGCGACCACAGCAATTAAAAGGACAGTCTACTGTAAAATGCGCATCCTTTCACTTTTTTTCGTCGCAGTTTGAACCACAAAAGCCGCATCCCGATAGTTTTACGGGCGTCGTCCTGATTAGTGTGTCCTGTCGGCATTTTTCCACTGATTCATCCTTTCCTCTTGCCATCGAAAGGGTGATGGTTGGGGGGGGGGGGTTAAAAAGTGAATTGGGTGGTGGAAAGATAGGTTGGCGCACTGGGCTGTGGGTAGGGGATTCCGCCAATGGAGGGGGTGGGTAGAACAGAGCGGTTGAAGTGTTTGGTCCTTGCCCCAGATGAGTCGTGAGGTGGGGGAGGGTGAGGTGTGGGCCCTCTCTCGCCAATTGGCCTCGATGCGAAAGACAGACAGGCATCTTTACTGCTCGGGAGACGGCAACATCTGCCCACCGGAGGACTATGGCTGTGTAGAGCACTTAAACGTCCGATTATGCCATTTTTTTCTAGAGAAATAAATAGCATGTATAGCCAGAACGTTTGAGTAGTTATTTTTTTATTATGTGGGTCATATTTTTTTATTATACTTTCGCGGAATCATAAAAGTGGCTTTAAAATCCTAGAATAAAATGGAATATATTCAAGTTAAGGTACCAATACGATACCTCGTTTCATAAAAGAGAGTATATATGTATATCATTGTGATTCCTGAGCTAGGTTACATTCAAGAAATGTCATTTGGGAATCTATACTTGGAACTAACGTGATAAGCCATGGTGACTAGGTATTCATAGTGTTCGAATGGCAAATAGTGAATTTCCTTGTCTGGTTCTCTTCATGCCTGTCTCTGCAAATTATTAATCGAGCGATCAAATCTTAATTATGCTAGATGGAAAGCCTAATTTCCAAAGGGATAATGAGACTCGTTAACTTGCATAACGTGAATTACGCAAAATGGTACTCCAAATGTTTTAGCTGTTTCGTTGGAGCAAAACATGAAGACGAACTAAGCCAATTATGTATCCGAATGGTTAAATTCAACTGGGCAATTTTCACTTGAGAGAAACATCGCATTCCTCAACTCCTTAATCTACTTTAAAGGATTTACTTAATTTCAATGAATTGCAGAATATACGTATTCTTTTAGTTTCCGCATTTCTAAGCTTACTTTCCGAAGGTCGTATGTTAATGCAGCTTAGTTTACAAAGTCGTTGCTATTTACACTTTTTCCGGTGCTGGAAAAGTTCCATGGTCACACAATATCCGATCCGATCCTGTCCGATCAAATGGCTGGGTGGGCCTTCGTACCAAGACAACTCTGGGCCCTGGGGTCCCGGCCCAATCGGATCCCACGAGAATTTCGCGACGTTTCGCTCGGGTCGCAGCGGTGATTGATCGCGGTCGTTTTGGCAGCGGATGTTTGCTCGCTTAGCTCCGTGCGTCCATTCTGCCTTGTGACCCGGGGGGAGGGAAGGGGGTGAATTTCGCCACCGGTCGCCTCCCTACAACCCTCATTCCCTTCCGCACACTATTTATATATGAGTGGGCGTTACACTCGAGAGGCGTGGGCGCGCGAAGCGCGTGTAGGGGGAGTGGAAGGGCGAGTGAGGAACGGGACCGAAATAAGCTGAATGCGATTTGCTGGAAACTTCTTAATCCAATCGCTTCGCATATCTTGCAGGGGTGTGCTATTACGGAAAGCCGAGGCAGTCCCAGAACGGACTGTGGTGGGTGCGACGAAGCGATCCAAAGGCACTTTGATTGCGTTACGGCCTCGGTTCCGAGCCTCCCATGCGCGCAATCATAGTCGGCTGTTGCATCAGACCCATGGGCGGGCCCTGCCTTTATCCCGCAGGGGTTGGATGGGTGATATATGAATGACGAGTAATATAATTGAATCTTAACTGCATTGTTTTTATTTTGGCCATACTAACGAAACTAATATCAAAATCAATAGCATCTATCGTACCTGTCAACTGTGGTTAAATAATGTGCCAAATGAAACTACAATGAATCTTCAGAAAGGGAATGATCTTTACCTAGATGGTCGTGTTCCCGACTCGTTGCCCAAAGACACTTCTATTCTCATCAGAATATCAACGTGTTTATGTATTGTATTTCATAATATCAATGTCTGATACTATAATTTTTGTTTTATATTATGAATGACATCCCCTTAAAGGTGAGGGAAGAGATTTAAAAGGTTTTATTTAGTGTGAAAAAATTATAATGGGGCTATTCCCACCCTTGATTCACCCTTGGATCCGCTCTTGTGAGGACGGTGTTACTCTTCAGTCGAACCCGTAATTTGGATCACGAACACCTGAGTCGACCGTTACACAATGATCTCACGGATTAGGAGTTTTGCATGACGGTCACCCCGGCGCGTCTCTCAATTTGATCCACCAAGCGGTGTCGTAAGCCGGCGCCTCACGTCCCACCCGCTGAATATTCGAACAGTCCTTAGTCTTGGACGAGCTAGAGCAGCGAGCCGACCAAGTTTGGTCTCTCAGCCAGAGGTCGGACGTGGTGAAAGGGAGGAGGGGCTGTGAAAATTAGTTTCGGCCGTAGTCACTCCGAAAGATTTGAGTCTGATGACTAGACAATACGCGGAAATCGGCAAGAGGAGCGCACACGTCATGTGGCGCTTCTGTCTGCTTACTCCCCCCCCCCCACTCGGCGTCAAAAACGGTATCGCCACACGCACCCCTTAATCCGCTATGTTACCACAATTTAGAGTCGCCTTGAAGTATGTGAAATTATCTGAAGGAGAGGAAAAAAGTGTTGCATTAGTACATATTTGTTACGCACTCTTATCGTACCATATAAGTGGGCCTTGATATTCCTGGTTTAAAATTTGTTAAGAATGTTTCATCTGCAACCGGGCAATACCCCCAAAGGATTTACTTTAGTGTGTTTACCAAGGTACCGCGAGTCTGTCTTTACTCAGTATTTTATTCAAGTTATGATAATGATATCGGGAATAGAGTAGTAAAGACTTTCCGTCATATTTATTAAATATTATTTTATTATATATTATTTACATTAATATTTGATTTGGATATTTCTGCAGGATCAAAGCGGATTTCCTTCCTCGTTTAACCGCTTTTTCAACTACGCGTAAGATCGCAATTGGTAACTTGAAACCCACACGCATTACTAAAGGGGTAGGTATGTTACTCCCCATTTTGGATCCATTTTTTTTTCAAGAATAGAATCAATTTTGTCGGACGGCCAATGAAATATCCATCCACGAATGTGCTTTTTATTGTCCACGGTGCGTGGGTGTTTCACTTGATACCATTCCAACCACCAACTCGCTTATAAACGCATTACTAAGCTAGCGTTTGGCATTTTTTTTTATCTCACGAGTCCAAAAATATGTCACCTTGTCCCGAATACATTTAGCAATGAAGCTTGTGGTGCCGTAGGTCATCAAAATGAATTTTATGCAACGTGGGAGTTAGTATGGCTTCTTTGCCCGTAGGATAACTCCGAGGAATGATTTGCGGGGCTGTCGGAAAGTTTTTGAGCTCGCCACCTCTCAGTCTCACTGATTCGTTCTACTGACGATCCCTTTCATCTATTTCATCGTATAGTGTTTAGTGTAGACTATGCGTCTTCGTATGATACTTTAAATTTAAATTTCCAACCCGCGAGATAGATCGAATGTAGGTGCCTTCATCGACCTTGGGAATCCAGCATTTCTCAGTCGTGACAGATTAAGGTGCGTGAGCACGCCCTACTTACATAATGAGATAATTAATTACCTTAACTCACGTAGAGTTAGGTGCGTTATTGTCTTCCGATCTCATAAACTACTTATAGGCCTTGCCAAAGGTTGTTTATTCTACTGTCGGCGGTCTCGTTCTGATTGATTTGGTTGTTGGTTCAAATGGTAAAATAACATACTTTTTCAAGATGAAGTATTTGAACTTGATAAATAAAACAGTTTCTGGCGTAACTTGGTGGAAAATCTTCATACTGACTTTTAATAATCAAACCACTTTACTTCAGAGATATGTATATATACGGTGCTTGACTTGTATTTTTACCTGATGATGTTATGCTATAACGAAACCTGGGTTGTAAAAATTAAAAAGTTTATGTGGAAAAGTAAAGTGGTTTGATTATTGAAAGTCAGTATTTGAACTTGGTTTAAGTAACCCGTCGGGGCTTTTTATTCATTCACGTTTCAATGAATGCTCTCAGATGTCACATTTAATGATTGAAATATCTATTTTTTCCTGGACTAAACGTTCAAACTCTCTTCTGCCAGCTTCATGGTTGGTTGACATAGGTGGAGATGGTAAAATAAAAAACGAGAACGCGATTTCCACGTTTTCATTTTCCCGTTCTACATTGTTGCTTCCCCGTGATTACAACCAAGTTTCTGACGTCATGTCGGGCATTATTCTCAAGAGGACGGTCTTGGAAGCATTTGGTTGGTATTTCTCGTTGAAGAGTTACTGAAGTCGACCCATAATTCTTGGGCGTGAGGTTTGTTGTTTTTCAAACTTCACGGAATGATTGCCGTCCAGAATTTCCGCGCCTCTTCCATATTTCCTGAAAGTGACGGAGAAGGTTTATTTTTAAATCTCCGGTTTGTTATGCTAATATTTTCATTTATTGTGTAGACTCACTACCAAATACAAAACTTCACTATTCCGTAAGTCGCTAATTTTTCAAATGCTCAGCAGACGATGCTCACATTTTTTTTTCTTTTCTTTTCAGCAGTTGACGCCACCGGTGACCTGGGAGAGAACGAGTAATACGAATGATACGTGTGTCGCCTCGTTAAGAGGCGCCCGTCCTGAAGATCCCCACTGAAGAAATAAAGAGACTGAGAGTGAGAGGGGGGGGGGAGGGGAGCGAGTATTTTCCATCCGCCCCACCCCCGGGAAGTCTTCCGAATGTTGCATTCGCCTATGGAGATCGAGCCGTCAGCCTCACACGTCTGAACGCTACGTGTCGTTTTAGACATAGCTTCTTTCCTGCACCTACGGCAACTGATAACAGCCAATCCCAAACAATCCGTCACCATGGAAAAAAATGTCGCCTTAAAAAAAAACATTTGTAAATGCTCATCATATTTTTTTTTTAAGTTTGCTCTTTTAATTTCTCTAGTCAGCACAAACATACGATTGGTTTCATTTGTTTTTATTCCGAATAAAACCAATTTCTCGAAACGTGTACATACATATTAGGAACAGTAAAATGTGTAGTTAATTTTTTTAATAGGTGATATAACAATATATGCATTGGGTTTTTTAAGAGCTAGAATGAAGGCTGATTTTTACATTTGATATTCTCAAGTCATATTCCTTGAAATGGTTGTTAAATTTTTTTATAGAGGATATGAGGTTATTTATGTAAATATATATATGTGATAGTGAGATGCGTCGCCACTTGGGGGCTAGCACGTCTGCGGCTTTAAATACGAAGTAGGACTGAGATCACGTGGAGTAATGGTTCCTAAATGAGACAGCTTTTTAATGTATGTTAATCATTTTTACATTTTTTTAGGAGGAGACAGAAAAAAACTATCCCTTAGATGGCCGCTGGTTCATTCTTGTCGTGCTAAGATTGTTAAAGCCCTCGTGTCGATGGTAAAAAACGACTGTTTTTTCGTAATGTTATTATTATTATTATTCGTGTGGTTTGTTTGTCTGTTCCGGCTCGGCGCCGAAGCACGATGTCGTTTTTCGCACTGTGCTCTTTTAAGAATATTCGGCGTCGCTCTTGTTTCATCCCTCCCGGCGCCCGGTCGGCCATTGTTTTATTTTCCCCCCCTTTGTATTTAATCGCATTGCTCAACATTTCCCACCAAATCCATCCGTCGCGCACGACACTTCTTCATTTTCCGGGTAACGAAAATATCACAGTTTTCCATTTTTCTTTGCCCGCACGCTTGCCAATTGAAGCTACGTTTCGCACGCCTAACCCTCCCTCCCTCCCCCTCACCAGAGTGGAGTGGATCATTGGTTTTGATGAGTGAAATGGTGGAAGGGGAGGGTGTGAGGAATTCAAGAAAAATGGAAGTACGAGCTCGGTGGTGACCCCCCCCCCCCACCGTTCTCGACGCGCTGCTATGCTTTTATTCTTCTTTTCCCTCCCCCCCCCCCCGAATCGGGTGCCTCCTACTACGAGTTTGTGGTCCATACTCTTGCCGATAAAAAGAAGAAAGTAATTAGAATATTTTGTAAATATTTGATAAATTTGTACATAATATATATTTGTGACATTGTTCAAAGGCTACCCCTCCCAACAGAAAACAAATCCCTTCATTGTGTACTTGGAGAATGATTCTTTGTTCCACTGCCGAAAGTGCAGATCTGTATTTTTTTAACGCCTTGCCTTAATTATTTTAAATGTAGAATGTGTCGCGGCTTTCTTTTCGTAATGGACACTGGTGTCATCGAGAAGGAGCTTTCATCATTGTTCATATCATTTTATTCATTGAAATGGAAAATATAAAAAAGAAAATGAAATGATGTTTTATTTGTCTGTTACCCTAAAGATTCTCGGCGTTTTTACAGTGTGTTTATATCACAGTAATGGAAAACGTCTGCTGACTTCCTATAGGATCTACATTGACCAGTATTTTCTTACGTTCAATGCTACGTAATGTCTGCTAGATTCCATTAAAATAAGATTGAGTTGTAAAACCCTCGAGTGTTAGGGGAAATATGAATCATTAAGCAATTTTAGAATCGGTACATGAATGTATAATACTTCAGAAAAAATAATTTTTAGATGAAATGATGAAACATAAATTTCTAAAATATTCTATATTTTGATTTTTCTCTGAAAAAAAAGGCTTAAATGGCGAATCTATCATATTTCCCTAATTTACTCACCATTTACAAAATATTTGAACATCTACCAGTAACGACTGTTCGTAAAATGGGCATTACTGGTAGATGTAATTTGGAGGTTGCTATTTTACAGCAACAGTAATGTCAAGATTGAGGATGGCTAAAGTAAAGAGATTATTCATCTACATAATACCCCGCAAGCCGCCGCAAGGGCGTATGGCGGGGGGTGTTAGGTCACCACGGCCTATTATTATACGGCGGCCTATTATACAGTCATTATTATACGGCATACTATATGTTCGGAAGGTACGTTTTTTAAAATGAAGTTAGCTGTGTTTATATACATCTCAGATAGGATATTTTTGAATTTTGTAACCTTTACTCACCTACATACGTTTATATTAGAATGTCGCGGAACTCACCTTATTTTACATTCTATTGTTATTACTTTGTAGCCTACAAATTAAGGTAGGTTTTGGATGGACACAGGATGTAACCTTATAAATTCCTTAGCCTCACCTAACAAGAGACATCTCACGCTACAATAAACTTCATTTCCGCATGCATCTCCCTTCATTACGTCCAACATCCTTGTCCTTTTCCTGCACCCATCTCGTTTGTCTGACATCCTCCCCTTTGCCGTGTCTTCACCATTCCATCGCCAATCAAATTGCTCTGCCTCCAACTTTCCTGCTTTCCCATGATTTCTCCCAAAAATTCCCTTTCCTCTCCCCAGCATTCCCCATCTGCGTTTGATTTCCTAGTCGACCATTTCACCTTTCCCAACCACCTCCACACCTACATCTCAAAATCCTCCTATCTACGCCTATCATCATGCTTCAAAGACCAAGTTTTCGAGCCTTACAAAAACGCGCTCCATATCAAAGTTTGATCAAGTCTTTTGTTAACATCTTTTTTGCCACGACGCTTATGTGGTTTAACATTAAGTAACAAAGTAGAAAATTTAATTCACGATTTTTTCTTTGAACACAAACAAGATATGATGGAATTAAAAGTTGCCACACATCTTAGTTCCGACGTTGTGAAATAAGTAGTCACTGGCCCTCGCCAAGAAAATGCTGATCTGTTTCCTTAGTTTTCTTTTTAGCATAAACATATATTATTTTAAAATAACCAGTGGAATCAGGTTCTTTCCTATAATAAGCTTACTTACCAGTATAAGAGAAATAAAACAGTCTGTGAGTCACTTTTTACTGATCTCATAGGTTTGAAGGTGTAGAGAAAATAATCATGGGGTAAAAGTAAAATATTTGTAAGTCTCACTGGCTTTGGACCTAATCGTCTGATTATTTCAATCTGAAGATTAGCTTTCTGCAGCCCTTCAATCTTCTCTATCTAATGCTGATTCCCTTTCACCTTCTTAACGTTTCTGTTTTGTATTCCTATTTACTTGTTCTAAGTACGTGTTCCTCGGTCTTCCCCATAGAAGGGGGAACCTATCTTCAATTTACCTTCTATGTATGTATTCCTAACAAATCCAGGGAGCCTCAGGATGTGCCCAAACCAACTAGTTTATCTTTTCCATAGAGTGCTCCATTTTGTCTTTTCCTCTTCGACTTTTCTATATGCTTCCTCATTCCTCGATTTTTCCGTCTTCTTCTTTCTTGCTTTTTTTTGTTATTGCAATCATTGCACTCCTCATGGAGTCCTCTGGCTGCCTCCTACTCTCGTTTCTAAAACCTTGATAAATCGAAAGAGGATATCCTTCGCCATTTCAACGAGTGCATTAACAATTTCTCCGTCGAATTTGTCAGTTCCGGGTATCCTGTTTTTCATTACGGTCCCGGTCATCTTCCTATCCCTCACTTTCGTCTTTGTGTACATTTTCTAGAGGTTTTGGCCTTTGATGAAATGTTTTGTCTAAGGTGTAACTTTCTGGAATTAACACCATATATTATGGAATTATCCAATTACGTCTTTCATTTTAAATGATTTTTTGGGCTCTTGGTATAGTTTTTCTATGCATTCCTTCCATCTGCTTCCTATGCCTTCATCCTCTATTAGCATCTTACAAATACAGACCTACAAAGAGAAACCCGCCTCATCACAGGAAAAGCTGGGAAATATATAAACGAAAAAGGAAATTATGTATTTTCGCGTCAGTTAGACCTAAAAATACGCGAAGGGGGCTTTGAAATGTATAAGGTAGACACTGCTCACAAGGGTCTAATTTACAAATTGCTCAAGACGCATAGAAAAGCCCCCTTCCTGTAAAAATAGAAAGCGTCACATTATTTTAGGAAATTCTCAACTCGGATTCGATAAAAGCACGAAGGTCACATGCATGACTTAAAACGATATATAAATTTCGTTTGGGTTCAATAATGAAACAATAAGTCCAGCCCCTCATTGCAATTGCAAGTTAGAGCTAAACACAAAGTTTAGAGTGACGGATCGCCGAACCAACCGATGTGAGGAATTATTTTGCTTCTGTACACACTTATAATTTGTGACCATGGCAGTATAGGTAGTCAATTACAACGATTTGAACCACGGAAGAGAAATGATCCGTAACGCTGATAATCACTAATTATTCTAATTGTTGATGATTTAAAATCTCATGCCATTGTGGTTAGTTGAAGGGTAATATTTGTAACATCGTGTGAAGTGGTTTTATTTACGCAATATGAGTTGTACTTTCCCCTCACCAATCAAAGAAGCCTGATTCCTGTGGCGCCATTCTCATTTCTTTTATCCTCTTCGATCGGCGAGTTTCATTTTCCCAGGGGGCCTATCGGAAAGGTTGTGAAGCTCTTGTCTACCTTTTAAAAGGTCCATGGCCTCGGTGGCGCATGACACGTTCCTCTGCCCTGTTCCTCTCCCACTCCGTGGTTCACTTGAAAGCGACCTCCCCCCCCCCCTCACCTCCTCCTCCACTCCGTCCTCGTTCCTTCCAACTTCCGCCTCGGGTCACCGAAATCTATTTCGCACCAGCTTCTCCTCGTTTGATTCCCATGCCAACACGTATCCCAGTCTCGGTCATCATTTCTGGTGCTTTGGCATCCACCGCACTTTCTTTTCTCGACAGATTTTACATCAGGGCTTGAAATGGCTAACTCGTTTTAATAGGATAGAAGAAAAATACCTTTTTTGATTTCATTAACCGGTTCCATCTCATGAATGACGTACTCTACAACATTTTTCGCGAAATACGAGATACATAAGATACATTATACATAAGATATATTAAAATACATAAGATATATTATCCGAGTCAGGACAGATTGCCGATGTATTAGGTTCCGTTCACTCCCTGCTGTTACACCTGCGCGTCATTTTAGTCCATTCTCTCTCCTTTTGACCTCACCTCGGTAAATTCCTGTCATGCTCTTGTTCGCGAGAAAGAAAATGTAGTATCCCTAAATAATTATTCTGGGTCCCTAAACTCCCTCTCTCAAGTTAGATCCAAAAATGTTCATTGCTATTTTCCGCGTAAATTCAGGAAGCATCAATATTCAAACAAGCCCCTGGGCGCAGCACCCCCTAGGGTTTGCCGAATGATGTTTCTATGCCTTGGTAGTGAATTCGTTTGTCTGCATAACCTCTTTATTTCCCTCTTACTCTGCCTCTTTCCTTTCATCATTCTGTCCCTGTCGACTAACATCACCCCCCCATCGCGTACTTACCACTTCTATCCTTATTTAATTTTAATATTTTAGATTATGCATAGATTTTACAGTTAAAATGTATCATCGTAAAGGAAGCGGGAGCAATGGAAATTTTACGAGCACTAAAATCAAAAATGGATGAATTAATAAGTTTTTTATAAACTGTGGGTCGGGGTGGTCTAGTGGGTAGAGCGTTGGACTACTGACCGGAGGGTCCAGGGTTCGATTCCCGGGCAAGGCACTCTGGGCACCTGCAGCTCCACCCAAGCTAGTTGATTTTTCGGGTATCAGATCTTCCTGGGAAACCATAAGGGAAAGGAACTGGCCCCCCTACCCTGATGTGTGAATATTCACACGCCGTCGGGCTTGGTACATGGGTGAGCTCTACCATCACCTACTAAACCGACCTTCGGGTTGATTACTGTGTTTATGGTTTTTTTTATAAACTGATTTGAACTGTAGTTTTTGAAAGAAATGTGGAAATGTTTGAAAGAAATTACAAACCTGATAATGCATCAAAAGCAATGAACGGGTCTCAAGCGTACTCTAGTCGGAATGTTCCAGTTCGAATGTAATGAAACGAACCTATAGAACACTCAGAATAGCAGAACAGATGAGAACATTGAAATATCCTTTTTAAATTAAATTTCTACGTAAGTGCTAATTTAATAATCCTTGTACTCATTTTATTCTGGCTTAACCAAGTGAAGCACATTTCAACATGGCTATAAAATATGGTTTATTCATAAAATATAAGTTACTCTTCGGCTCATTGTAAAAATTGATTTGGCTGTCTTTTGATTTTCTTCCTCATCTCTGAGGTCAGTAGAGAAGAGACATTATGAACGTTCCTGGACTGTCAAGTTCTCAAAATAGAGTCCAATTAAATTTTTTGCAGAACTGTTACAGCATTAATAATGCGCGGCTGAAGAGATAGCCCTTCAAATTAAATTCATGCCCCATTTGTAGCATTTGACATATTTATCACAAGCAAGTAAGGAATTGCATTTTCCAAAAGACTTTCAGGAATGCTCCATGAAATTATTTGGAAAAGGTCTTTTATAAAATTGTTATCATATTTTTCAGAAAATGATTTCGTAAGATTTCCCTGCGTTCTTCAGTACCATATGTAAAATGGATGAAAAGGAACTCAATCTCATATTATTCAATGTGGACTCGGTAATACAGACACAACGCAGTTCCCGAACGGATTAAGTAATACCAAAGCATGTATCAATTGCAGTTAAAATTTACATTAGTATTAAGTGTTGCTTTTTGTCGTGTTTGTTAGCGTTAGTGGAACTCATTATATGAACATCTATCGGCATGTTTTTAATGCGTTCCTTCCTATAATCTATGAACATCTTCTATGGTTTTCGTCCTAACTTGATGGAACTTCATGATGAAAAGTGAATAATAATAATTTTGTAAGTCCCAATGGTTTTTATTTTAAAAACGACCGGTTGGGTCGAATAGTCGACATCATCCTTCTCATCATTATCTTGTATGAAGTTGACTATTCGACGAAACCGGTCGTCTTTAAAATAAAAATCAGTGGAACATACAAAGTTATTAATATTCACTTTTCACTATGAAGGTCTTTCCAGGAAAAATGCTAACATGACGGCAGATATTTCTAAATGATTTTATATGCAGTGTGGCGTTAATCACATCTAATTCGTACCATTATACACTACGCTGTTCGCTGAATTACATTGAATAGCATTAAACATAGCATAAATTGCATTGAATTGTTGCATTATGCTCTACAAGAGTGAGAAAGTAAATTTGGCATAATTCAATTTCTATTGTTTCAGGCTTCACTTCGTGGAAGTATTTAATATCTGTACTAAAAAGAAAGACTTGTACTTTTCCACTGATTTTTATTTTATGGTACAACGCGTTTTATGCCTGATGTACCAAATGATGCTGTAAGTCTGTGAAACACGTTGTACCATATAATTAAAATCTGTGGAAAAGTACAAGTCTTTCTTTTTAGTATGGATAATTAAATTTCGTTTTGCTTCATTACTTGAACCACTTATTTACTATATTCCAACCCCTTCCTCTTGCATTCTTCACCTCCGCAGTGCAGTGTAGTAATGTAGGTATTTATTCATATTGCCAAGTGAAAATCGACTAATGATAAGTTTCTAACTAATATAAAGTGCTTAGCGCAAGCTAACGTAATTAATCAGTGAGGTTCCCAACCTTTCCCAATGCACGGACTCTTATCTCCAGCAAAAAATCCAACCTACCCTCATACACGCATTTTCCGCATAATTGGTAACCAAAAGCAAATATTGGCTTAACTTATCGCAAAATGGAATATTTGCATTTTTGACTGAGCGCCGATAAGTAACGGTATTTGCGTAACATCCTTTAGTGTAATCGATGGTTTCAGGCGTTATTTTATGGAATCGGTTCATACTTAAGCGGATCAAATGATACTTTGTAATTCCACAGATTTATTTCACAAACACACGACCCGGGTTTCGACGTACAACGTCGCCTGAAGAAGTTCGACGTACGTTCACCTGAAGATGACGTTGTACGTCGAAACCCGGGTCGTGTGTTTGTGAAATAAATCTGTGGAATTACAAAGTATCATTTTATCCGCTTAAGTATCCTTCAGTGTAGTTTCATGATTGGAGAACCACATCGCTCAAATTGGGAAAGTCTGCTTTTCTTGCGATGAATAGGAAGGACTTAAATTTGAGGAAAGACGAGGATGAAATAACTGAGATGTGCGAGCAAAAGTTCTCAAACTAAGCCATATGAGAGATGAGAGGAAGAAGAGACTAGCGGAGATGATAACAGAGCAGTATTGTGCAAAAAACTAATCTCAGGGTTGTATTCCGGCGTCGTTTTGCCTCAACCTCGCCCCGATAAAGCGTAGGCTCACCGACCGCTTGAATTCGTCTCTAGTGCGTGTCATTCCACCCGAACCTACGCCGACGCTCTTTTTTTTTCTTGATTTCTTTTTTCCATTTATAGTTCGAAACGGATCCTTTGGCTTTACCTTCTTCTTTTAAACAGTAACAGTACAAATCCCGAAGGTTGGTTTGACGGGCGGGGATGCTTACCTCTTACTGAGCCCTTTGGTTTGAGAAATATTCCCCATGCTACTACGTGTGGTTTCCCAGGGAGATCTGACTCCCGAAAAAAAATATTTTTACGGCTTGAATGAATCTAGGGTGCCCACAGGGGTCACTCAGATTTGAACTCAGCAGTCTTGGGTCTGCCCTATCGAACTCATTCTTGTTCCTTTTAATGAAACGTGGAACGCTACACAACTTTGGGCATCATCTTCAACCGAGCACCACTTCATACATAAAGTTATTTTTCATTTGAGCCTATAAATTCTGAAATGGCATTCTGCACAGAACAAAATTTGTAAATAATGCATTTAAAGAACTTGCTACGATTCCACGCGGATGATGGTACCTTTAATTAAATTGTCGACGCGAACAGTTTAATGTAAGCGTATACAGGATACGCGCACAGATTGGGCTACAAGAAATCAATATGTGGATATCGAATGTAACTCGAGGGGGACAGAAAATTAATGTCATAATATAAACCCTCAATTTTATGTCGCATATTTGTGATAAATTTTATAGATTATTTTATTTCAGAACCTTTGTGGTGTTTAACTATGAACATTTTAAGTTTGGGTCCTTATCATGAAATAGTAGGATTATTGTAAAGACTAATTGTAGACTTCGACCGATATTCGCGGAAGTGGGTTGGTGAAAACGAATACCTTAGATATCGAAGAACGTTCAATATCCAAGTTCAAAACCATAACTGGTGTGATCACCTTTGTAGACCTGTATCATCATAAAATATTAATGAGCTGGCGATATAATATTATTTATGAGTTTGATGCCTAAATGCACAGGTATTTGAAATATTTATTTTTTATGCTCTTTATTAATTAAAGCACTAGTAAAATTCAAGATTTAATATAATAGTTTTTATGTGCTGAAGTCTCTCCTGTCCCTTCTCATCTAGAGAATGAAGTATTGGGCACGAAAGGGGAAAAGAGGAGGCTGTCGGAGAAGTTTGAAGAAGGCAGGAAAAGTGGATGGACGAGATACTTCAGTGTCAGACAATTGACTGCTGAAGACGGTAATTGATGAGAGACTGCTGGGAAAGCGAGGTAGAGGTAAGAAAAGAATGGAAATATTGGATCACATTAAGGTAGGCAGAAAGTATACAGAGCTAGAGGATGATTATTGTGATATGTAGAATGGGGTTCAAGGATTTTGTGCCATGTTAGCAAGAGTACAGTAGTGTGTAGTGCCCGGATCTATAAATAACCTACCCTAAGCCGGGAGACTACAGCAAAAATATGTGTATATTTTTATATTTTAGACTTTGTTTTTCCTGCGGGGTACCGAAATTCATTATTTTCTGTTCCATTGGCTTCCTAGCTTTTCCTCGCCTTTCTCCGACCCCTCTGTCCTTCTCCATTCGCCCGTTCCTACATTTCTCCCGCACCTCAATCTTACCTGTCCGCCGCCGTTTCGCCCCTCCTCACCGGTCCCTCGGGTGGGAGAGAGAGAGGGTCATATTCAAGCAGCTCGCGCACGGAAAATAAAAGACTCCTCCGCTAAATCTCTTCCTCTCCTATTTCTCGACGCCAAGCCAACCCACTATATACTTCAAGCCTTTCACGGTCCGGGGGATTGAACCGAGGAATTCCGCGCAAGAAAACCGCTGCGCAGCTTCCACCGCTACATAAAGTCTCCAAAGGGTTCCCCACGTTAAAGACCTCTTTTTCCTCTCCAACGAAGTAATCCCGCGGAGTGGATGCGCATGTCGGCATGCACGATTTCAGACTTAATTGAGGAGCTTCTCGCGCCGTTGGTGGTTCAGGATCTTCACCCAATCTGCGTTTGTTGCAACCCTTAACCACCATGGGTGACGTTTTTTTGGGCTGAGAAGAGGAAACTATTTCCAGCTGCGAGCGTACCCACTCTTCATATTTTAATAGAACGCAAGAACTTGGTTCACCATTCCTTGAGTCAGAGAAGCCGGCCCTAATTATTTCCACTGAGAATCGGATTACTGTACATTTAGAAAAAAGTGTAGATTCTTCGACTATAAAAAATGGTATTAAAAAGGATAAGAAACAAATTTATCATTTGGTGTTGAAATGTGGTGAAAAAATACTTTACTCCTTTTCTTTAATTTTAAATATACCTATTATATCCAAGTGATTTCTTGCTTTACTTTGACCATTAACAAGAATTTACTAGAGGAAACGTTACACAGAAATTCTTAAGATCAACTATATTTGATAAAAACCTAAATGGTTATTTTAACTTGATATTAAAGAAACAATTGATGGTTTATAAGTCTTTCAATTCCGATTTCAATTTCTAATAAAAATGATCAAAATATGCAAACTTATAATTGTAAAACATTAATTTTCATTAAATTATGGATAAAAATTAATCCTTTCATTATGATATTCTATAACATTGATGGTACCTTCCACAGTGAGACATTAGTTTCATAGAATTTTCTGTCGTAATTTCTCTTTGGACATTCTCCTAACCCATTTTCTTAATACATCAGCGCTTCATATGCGTAAATTTTCTTTAATGCTCCATAAATTTACGCAGTCGTGTCATTTTCTCTTCTAAGTATAGCCGAAAAAATCAATAGATATAACGAAACTTGGAAATATTTGAAAGCGGCGCTCGAACATTACGCTAAGCCTCGAGGGTGAATTTTGCACTCAATTTGCTTAGGGCGACTGGAATGGGGAATGCACTCGGAAGAGACAAATATAAGGTTGAAGAAAGAGAAATGGGGGGACTTCGAAAAAATATTTTTGCTCATTATGGTCACGCTGGAACGATTCGCATAAGTACACCAACTCTCCCTCAGAATTCCACCCCTCGCCACCCCCCTCAAACACAAACGCTCGTCCTCCCTTCTTGTCCCTCACTCTTCCACTCGAAAAAATTCACCCTTCTCCCCCAAACCCCTTAGCCAGTCACTTTTCCTCATCTTCGGCCCGCCTCCCTCACCCGCCCTAACATCTTCCTCCCCCTCCATTCTTAATTCTCTCTCTGCTTTTCCCTCTACTTCCCTTCCCCCAAGCCTTCTTACCCCTCACCCGGTCAATCTGTCAACTAAAAAGACGGAGCAGGAGGAAACAGAGCCACGAAGCACCACCTTATTCCCCGGTGCTTGCTCAGGTCGCCGATTGCGGCGTCCCGATCGGGAGGTGGTGGTGATGGCGCCTGGAAAAGTTTTCGTGGAGTGGGAGGTTTAGGAGGTGGTTCGGAAGGGGTCCTCTCTGGGCCCTGAGGTCAGGAGGAGGGGGAATGTGAGGCGTTGGGATGGAGAAATTTCGGACTTCGGCTAATGCCCGAGCGAGAAATTCGAAGTGAGCCCGGCGCCACGGACGTTGAAGAAGAATGAAATGTTATGCAAGTCACTCTTCGTGAGATTTCGCGCCTGGCTCCCATCCCGTTCACCCTCCGCCGGAGAGTGCCACCGCGTTTCCCGAGTGTTGTGACCGCTTCTCGGAAGTAGTTTTTGGGGGAAGAACTCCCTTTCGGAGTACCTTAATTGGCGAAGTCGAGTAAAGAATTGTTAAAACTCCACAAATGTGTGAAATGAGTCTTCGTAACCTTTTTCCTAGAGGCAAGATAATTTTATACATCCGAATGCTCATGCGATTTCTCTTGATTGCTCTCACCCCTTTACCTCAATAAGGGCAAGGACAACCGCACACGTATTTAATTCCACCGTAAGCGGAGGTGCATTTATGTAGATATTCTGGAAACACTTGTGAAAGCGAATAACACACGTATCTTTTAAACCAGAAGCTATCCCTACGAACGTACGGCATTTCATAGTTTCTCTTCATTGCCAAGTCTGTGTTAATTTTATATTTTATTCTATATCGCATCGGATAAAGAGATTCGTTCGTCCACTATTATATGTGTAATAAGGGCATCATGGGAAATATGAGGAAGAAGCATGAGCAATCAACTAGAAGGTTGGTTTAATAGGTGGCAGTAGAGTTGGCCTAATACTAAACCCAGCATTTGGTAAAATTCACGTATCAGGGAAGGGAAGGAGGCTGCAGTTTTTTTCCCTATGCTGTCTGTTATTTGCCGAGATAAGAAAAATCACATAACTTAGGTGAAACTGAAGGTGCACAGAGCGTCACCCAGAATCTAACCCCGTTCCTCCGAACATTCAATGCTGTACTAACTGGACAAGGATATCCTATAGGAAGAAGGAATGGTTGAGCCATTTAAATTCGTTTAATTTTTAAGAAAATAGCTTGACACGTATATTGGCAAATCGTCAAACAGAAAAATCAGCAATAATCAACAAACATTTCCAAGAATACTTACCTGGACGTTATTTAGGAGCGAAATATCTGTCGTATTTTCTGCTGCCCCGCTGGATTTCGATTCTTCATTTGAGAGATGAGAGATTCTTAGGGAATGGCATTGACATGAGATATAGTCTCTTATCCCATATTTTAATGCACTTCATATTCATATTTGAACATCTGTGACGTCAGTGACGTCGATCCCTTATATATCCAAGAGATTTGACCTGTAATTAAAACTTCGCTCGTGAGTGATTCCCAATCTAGCTCCTCTAATAATCTATATACGCTAAATAAATAAAACAGTTTCTGGCGTAACTTGGTGGAAAATCTTCATACTGACTTTTAATAATCAAACCACTTTACTTTTCCAATAAGTTTATGTGGAAAAGTAAGTGATTTGATTATTAAAAGTCACTAGATACGCTACTGAATTTGCCATGACAACGTTTTACAATTCTAGCTCCTCTACGCTGCATGCGATCTTAAGGCATTCAATCCAACTTCATGAGAATACTATATAATAGAAACTTTATCAAAATGAGGCCCAAACAGTGAAATAAAATACTACTCGTTAACTTTCTCGCTACATTTCGCCAATACTCTTCTAACAAATTCTAATATTTTGTTGGTTTGTCCAGATATTCCTCGTGCATGTTTTACCCAGGAGAGATTGTAAGGGTAATTCCTAAGTATTTAATCTAGTTGTACTTCCTATTTCTGTATTTCTGATGCAACAGGCATTCAGGAGGGAAACACTGTTCCACAAATATCACCATGCACTTTTTTAGCATAATTAGCTCTAACGTATTCTGATGCTAAAATAAATTTCGAATTGCCTCAGTAACTCTGCAGAGGTATTCGTCTAACTCTCGCACGAGACAGAAATGAACCAAGCATGAGTGCGTGTGCAATTCATCGAAACACGTTTAGATGAAGCCCAAAGAAAAACCTTAAATGTGGAAAAATAGGAAGGATTTTACGTTGAAATGGCAACTTCTCTTCGCGAGGAATAAAATCTTCTAGTTCTGGAGAGACTTCCTAGGAGATGGAATGGTCTCTAGCAAGGAAGAGGTCGGCCGTTTTCAGTGGCAACGGCCGTCACCAGTTATAGCGGCCGGTTGGTGGCCCGTTGAACTCAACATTCGCTTGCGAGATTCGAAAGTCGATGAATAGGTTCTGATTCCAGTCACGGCGACCCCTAAACTATTAACTTCCTCCGGCATTCTCCAAAAGACGCCTCTAAACCTAAAAGGAAATTTTGGGATAGAGAGCTTAAGATGTAGCTCCATCTTAATCGGCCCACATTTTCAACGTCCTCAGTCCACAGCGATGATGACTAGTCCTACAAATTTTCCTCGACCGTGAAGGTGATTTGAAAAGGGCACCTAGCTGTTTCTTAACATGAAAATCAATCGTCTTCATTTCACTGCTAATCGCGACGGCTCCTTTGTTGAGCTATTCGTTTTATCGTTCTTTTTTCTCAAATTTCTCATTAAAACCTGAGAGGATTATTTCTGAAATCACGAATTACCTTTCCAGTTGATTATTTTGTGCATCTACTGATATAATTTGAACTACGATAGTGCAAATTAATTAATTTTTTTAAGTATGCGAATGCATATTTGATCTCATTTGACGCGTTTGTATTTTAAGAGTACTTAGTCGATCATGTCACCTGCGAATTAATCTGAATAAGTAGATGGCTCGAAACTTAAACCATATACTGCCATAAATATGTTCAATTTCAATGGCCTCTCTTTTGTGGTGCCATTTAAACAAAAGCAGAACTGTGTTCTGAAAATTTCTGCACAATAAGGTTCCAAAAATGTATATACATAAAACATCCCGTCTTCTAACTGTATGGTGCAAATTTATTCAGCAAGCAATATTTTGACTAACTAAGAACAATGGTCGAGGACAAATAAGTAATTACTCAGTAAATGATTGATATTTTTGTGAAAGTTGTGCTAGTTACAGTGGTTCATAATTCTGAGAACGATCAATAGTTATACCTATCAAATATTTTCCAATAGCCTTGTCTTTATACTTAATTTCTGACAGTAGTGATAGTTTCACTCGTTGGATACCATGGGAACCTTCAGATGGTTCTATGCATGGAACAGTGACATTTAATGTTCTTAAGAATTTCTCGGTGGGCTGAAGAAGCGTAAAACTCCATGCAAATTTAAACATAAATGACAGTAAAAATCAAAGAGAATAATATTTAAATAACTTAAGACAGGTATTAGGTACTCTACAGAGGGGATTGACCCATAAAATATTAACTGCAAAACATGACCTGCTGAGTGTTTATGTAGAATGAAATAATCATACTATATAACCATCATTACAGAGTAAGGACAATTATCGTGTTATCCTGTTGTGACCAAAAACAATATAAGCCATATTTTTTCTACCCTACTTTAATGCCTTAAGACTAATTGTTGAGAGTATGAATCATAAAAAAACAAAAATGGACATCATATTAGGAAGTTAATTCTAAATGACTAATGCCATGGTTTAGATATTATTTCGCACTGACTTTCAAATAGTAGTGGACTGCTTTAGTTCAGAACCAAGAGTTTTGATTTAAAACCTATTCAAACTGAAAACTCAAAGCGGAGAGTATGTTGAAAATGTGTTCGGTATCCGAATTTTTCCAAAAGCCTGTGGGTGATCATGACATGACTTTCACCACATCCAATCGAGATGAAAGTCTTCGAATCGTTGGTGGCAAGGGAGGTGAAGATCGTTTCGAAGATTGCTCCTCGTCGTCTCGCGAGTTACTCTTAATTTTCTGAAATCATGGGGAATTCGGTCTCGCAAACGGCGTATCGTGCCGTTTCCCCCGAATGGGAATCGCTTCACGGGAACCCGTGACTGAAACGAGGAGAGCGCGGTCGCCCGACGTTCCGCGAGAGCATGAAACGAATTGACCGGTAAAGGAGTTGAAAGCGCCGTCGCGTTGGGATCGGAAAGGGGGTTGCGTTGGGGGGAGGAGAGGGGGTGGATGCGGGCGGAAAAAGAAGGCGAGTTTGCAGTCAACTCTTATCCAAATGGTGTGGCGCTTGGAATCAGGTGATGCGCTCCTTGGACCAATCAGGGAAGAGGTTTCCGTTGGGGGGACTGAGGCGTGCGGTTTGAGGAGAGTTGCCAGGTGAAGTGCGGGAGGCATAAATCAGGTGAAGGAATCCTCATTCCTCTCCTGCCCCCTCCTCTTCCTCTCCTCGCTCTCCTCTCTTCCCCTATCCTCTCTCTTCCCCCTTCGTCCCTCGAAATTTTCCCATTCCATTCCTCATCACCATCGCCTTGCTCCTTATCTGTACACCTCCCACCCAAACACCCCTGGCCCCTTTTTATGCTCAGGTTTTTAATTGTTCATTCGTCCCCGGTGTGATGAAATTTTTTTTTGGAATTCTGTGTTTCCGCGATTCATCTTGTTTCCTTCGTTGTACTACATTAATATTTATTTCAAATAAATCTTTTCCATGCCGATCAAAAGTTTAAAGTGACAATAATATTGTTTAGAGCGAATTGTTTTATTTTTAAAAGTTTTTATGGAGCTAGTCCACGTTTCTTTTACCAAAAAAAGTTACATTCGTCAAGGCATGTCGAAACTCCGCATACGTATAACATTTCAATCAGAATTGGGGGGAGATTTGAAAATCCACTTCGAAATACAGGTTTAAAATCACTTTTCCCATAAAACAATTTTCAATGCAAGTACACACTGCTGGTTATTATCTCGAAGGTGGTATTTTTTTCAAAGGAAGAATATATATTTTTCTTGGAAGATGGCTCTTTCTTATTTAATTTAAATGTTAGTCAAGGGATATCTGAATATTTTTGCCCCAAGCGGTCTTCATTTTTTTTATACTTAATATCTGAGCAAGTAATTCATGCCTAGGGATCAAATCTAATTATTTCATCCTTTCAACAAGAAGTTTGTTTTAAGAAAGAAAGAAGACCAAACACCCAAGATTCCTTAGAATAAGTTTCCTAATTATCCTGCGTCGGTTAATTGGAATATTTTGTAAACTTACTAAAGGGTCAGAAACTGCTTAATTCTTTTCCAAGTTATGGTGATCCTTTAAATTGATGGCATTATTGGGTTAAAATTAAATGGAACAAAATGAGATTAAAGAAATAGTTCATATTTTATTACTTGTAGGAAAAGGTTTGACTTCAAATTTAAGCTCTTCAAATCAGAAAGAAAATCGTTGAAAAAATGAATACAGTTATGTTATTCAGATCTCATTGGCCTGTACTTTTGAATGACAAATACAAATCACGAAGAAGCCCCTTCGCATTCCAAATTACATGATCATTGGCCTTGAATATTGACAATATACGTGAACTTATATATCAATATAAATGAAAATACATTAAATTGCTATTTAGACATATCTCAAGGAAGAGAAGGAAGTCCCTGGATATAATATGACAAAGGGAAATTTCCCAGGAAGACCTGGTACCCGAAAAATCACATAGCTTGGGTGGAGCTGAGGGTGCCCAGAGAGGCCCGGAATCGGAACCGGGCCCTCCGGTCAGCAGTCAAACACTCAACCCCTGAACTACCGTGACCGCGGTAGTCCAGGGTTAGGTTGTTGGAAAATTATATTTTCTCGGCAGCTCAAGTAGTTAGAGCATGTGTTCAAGTCCCGGTCGAGGAAATACTTTTGCGCTTGTGATCCGCTCAATTCCGCCTTCCCCACCTCTCCTGTGTTCGTCCTTTGTATGTGTTCCTATCCATTTTCCGTATATCTATTTCCATGTGAATGAATATATATTCGTATGCATTCATTCACATGACTCCTTGTACAGGTAGTTCCTTGACCGGGACTTGAATACTGGATCGTTCGACTTGCCGGGCCGATGCTCTAACCACTTGAGCTATCAAGGAAACGTAATTATCACTGAGATCTGCGGGTCTAGACATATGTATATATACATAGTTAAGAGATTATTTATTTAATTTTATCCAAAATTTGAAATTGCTAATTTTGCGTGGAAAGTTTTCATTCAGATGAAATTGGATTGTCTCCAGGTTGAGAAAAATTACACTACGTTCAAACAACTCGCCTCCGGAGGTGAGAAACCGATTAACTGCGTTACTTCTATCGTCCTTCTCCCTTCGACATTCCTCATTGTCCTAACCCTTCTCGTGGATTTTCCCCTTTCACCAAAGACTTCCTTTTCCTTACAAGTCCTGCGGATTTACTTGGCAACCATTAATCCCAATTATTTCGTTTTACTTTCCCCCTTACACTTTCTTTCTCGTCATACTTCCATCGTTTCCATCAACGTGCTGAAATTTCTCTCCACACCAACCAGCCCCTTTCATTCGAGACCGTGAAGGAACTATTTTGCTTTACTTCAATTTTAGTTGGTAAATACTCATCGCTTTTCTTCTCCTCTTTCGTAACCTCTTCTTATGTTATTTTTTACGAATGCCTAATGAGTTAATTTTTGTCTCTAAATGACACGTAATCAAACAAGATTATCCTGAGCTTTTTTCAGCCCTCAGGCTTACCTAATTTTGCTGTTTATCCAACTTCTTGAATGCATTAAAATGTCCTCCCATTTACCTAAGAGTGGTTATTTAATCATTCAATAACCCCTGGAATACTAGAGGTCCTTCCCAATAAATGGTGTTCCAAAGTCTGACTCTAAAAACTTAGATATCAATTTTCCAACAGAATTCTTATTTTAAGAGGGCAGTAAACCACTTGAATACTGAACGAAAAAGTCGAATAAATTGGCAGGAAATGATTTCGATCCTGATTTGGACTGCAGTGTGGAGATCACTTCAAACAGAGTACGCTGTCCGTCGTATGGGACGTTAAATTGTGGACCACTTGGCGTCATTCGTTTAGAGTAGGCTGATGCCGACGTCGGGTTTCTCTTTATCCTTCCCCCCACTCCCTGAGCATCCAACCTCTACAAAATTACCCTATTGGCGTAGACTACATCAGTTGTCCGACGCTTACACTAATCTGGTCTATTACGAGATCAAACGAACCTAGAAAATGCAAGGTTGAGGGTTATGATACATTATGGTTCCAGTATTTTTATGTCAAGGATCAAGTGGGTCTAGTTTTTTGTTTCGCTCTCTCTAGTTATACCGACAAGGGTAAAGTCGTTATAGATCGTTTCAATCGATCCAATTATATATACGAGTGTGTGTGTGTATGTGTATGTATGTATATATGTGTATATATATATATTTTTTTTTCTCCTCCGTGAGTTCTATTCTGTGCTCACCAAATTATTTCTTTTTATTGTCGCCCAAAATTGCTCCATAATTTCATTCTAAAAGTGTCAACAACTTGATGCGGAGGTGTTGTCGCGTCGAAATGATCATGCACTGAGATACATACGACACCCTCGCCCATCAAATCTGCATCTCATTCTCACAGAAGTCAAAGGTGATCGACCACCTACCTAACTTCGTTCTTCGTGCCCTTCGCAAATGCCATTTCCAGTTCGCTGTTCCCCGGTTAGCTCGCCTTTCGACTCTTCTTGTTTTTCTTTGCCTCCCGTCGCCCAGACGGCGATTGGGCTTTCTGCGGCTCCGACGACGCTCTCCCGCTCGAGATAAATGAGCCATTCACATCTTCCCCCCTTTCTCTCGCTCCCTTCACTTTCCTGTCTACCTCAGCCCCCGAGGTTCCGGGTTGGAATCCCCGCGGAGGCAGACAATCGACGCACACCCCCATCACCCCTTTCTCTCGCTCCCCTTGCCTCGCCCGGATTCCCGATCCCGTCTTTTATGTGAATGGGTCACGCGTTGAACCCCGCCCAGGCATAAAGTGCGACCGACCGCTTGAAAGCGATTCATCCATTCCTGGTGGCAGCTCTATTAAGAAGAGTTTTGATTCGCACGCCCCCGTCCCCCGACAGGGGTCGTGCTTTGTGTCACTCGCGCAATAAATTTTCTCGGTTTCGGTATCCTCTCTCAGACCCCGAGCTACCCCACGACGATTGGCTCTCACCCTCGATAGCTGGTTCAGACAGGGCGAAGGATTTATTAAATCATGAAACGGAGTAATGACCATCGGAGGGATTTTCAAAAGGGTTTGTTTTAAAAAAAATATGTTCATAAATTGCCACTGGTTTTGATCGCATAAAAACTTCTCCGTACCAGTTTGTATTTGGGCCGCACTTTTGTGACGTGATCTACAAAAGGTTGACATTTTAAATGTGGCTTCCAGAATTTTTGTCTCATTCGACTCATTGAAAAAACTGCACCCTGATCTAATTTTAAAGTAATTTTAATTTCTTTTATATTCCGTTGCGATTTAATTGTTTTGAGTAACACTCTGAGTGAAACAAATATTAGGTCGAGAAGTATTTATTTAGTTTTAAAATCTCATCATGCGTACACAGGATAAATATTGTGGGCTAGTTCATTATAATTCATAATTATTATACACGACCATATTGAGAACCCTGGGCGTGAGCTCATCTATCTTCAATTGTTCTGAAAAGATAAAGTTAAAATAAAATTATTTAATCTTTGCCCGAACTTTTTGTGATATTAGAATAAATTATTAATCAAGCATTTTACTGAACTGGAGCGGAAACTAGTTTATAACTATGTAGTAAACCATCGGGGTTGATGCGACAGATCAATCAAGGTCAACGCTCGACTTTCGGCCATGGAAATGATATGCGAGTGGAATTATGGGTGGCCCATCTTAAATGTGGTTTCGCGTGGAAAAATTTGCATCTGCTTTCTACGTGTATCGTCGAAGGGATGAAATATAAGACAATAGCCTACTTGGTCCAGTCACGACACGACGTGTCGTTAACAGCAAGCTAATATTAACTCCAGATTCACCTTCGACCTCCCTCCGACAGTCACCTATTCCTCTTAAATTTCCAGCGTTACTAACGGGTTTTACCAATCGGGTGATTCTCAGCATCACTACCAGTTGCTTCTGCGGTTACAGATTTCCCCATTGTTACCCTCAGTACCATCGAGTTCGGTGTCTCTGGAAGAAGCGCCTTTAGTAATGGCCAACTGTTTCCTGTCAGGATTCATATCTGCATGTCCTACTGTGAATTTATCATAGTTTCCCCCGAGTGCCGACTTTAATGAATATGAGGTTTGTATTTTTTAATTTCTGTTGCATGGCAGTGTGACGCCTTTGTTGAAGTTCTTAATATAACTTTAAATAATTTTTGTAAAACCATTGCATAAAATCGGCTTCCAAATCAGATGATTGATTCTTCATATTGCATGGAAAGAAAATGTTTTACTATTTTCTTCGAAATTTTTTGTGTAACGATTGAGCTAGAAGTTCATCTTGGCAACGGATCGACTTGGATTTTATTCCGAAAAAAGGATTTGTGAATTAGTAATGAGTTACACCTGCTTTTAGAACTGTGATGTTATTTCAAACGTTAATGTTATTTTCTCGAAAAATCGAAATAAAAACGAAAAAACCCTGATAGCTTCCCACTTAACAATAAAGCAAAACAATTATTAGAAAAATTAGAAAACATTGTAGACATTCACTTAAAGGGTGATTCGTGTGACAAAGTACCTAAATTTTTCGACAAAACAAATGATAAATCTTCTGACCAAGAAAGTACCATCATAAAATATTGACGAATATCCCGGAGACTCTCGACGTCCTAGGTAAGTACCGTCTCAGTAATATTAGTTGAAAATTTACATTACAGCATGGTGAATTTTATAGTTCGTTCGACTAAGGCGTGAATCAAAGTCTTGTAGCCCGCAATTACTCTGGTAGACCAAAAATTTAAGGTCCCTGATTCTAAACATATGTATCGCTTTTAGAAGAGTCAAATCACATATTTGATATTTCGTATTATTTCCAACGCCAGAATGGTGCGGTGATTCACTTACCTCTTGGACAACTGGAAGCGTTGCATAATATTGTAGGGCAGGAGAGTGAGAATTCTTGAGATGAAATCGCCTTCATGTAGATGTATTCACTGGCTCTTACAATGACCAAGAGAAAAATGAATTTGAAAAGCGGAAATAATTAGTGGCACGGAAACCCTTTGTATTTACATGACACAAGCTTCCGCGCGATATACGCCTGTTTCTGGAGAATTATTACAAAGCCACCAGACGATAGTATAATATGCATGAATACGGGGTCATTCTCTGGAGATTTATCTTTTACATTCTTTGGTTAGGAAACGTTTCATATACTCTGGTCTTCAGTTGATAGGATGAGAAGTATACTTGAGCTTATTCGTATTGTGAAATTATAACACACGGAGAAATTTATGATGGCACAGCTTGGGAGAGAAGCCAAACGACAGAAGTAGCAATTTTATTTTTAAACAAAGTAAAATGCCTACAAAATTAAATCTGTCTCCTGTCAGTATTAACATAAATTTATTATAAAGTAGTATTGTAACAATAAAAACATTAAGCCTGTTAACGAAGTGATTATCGATGAGTTTCACCTCTCCGGCAGTGAGTACTTCGATTCTCCCTAGGGATGAATGTGCTCAAGTGTATATCGACTATTATGTCTCTGATTTAAATTTGTGTTAAATGGGCCAGAGGTTGTCCTAGTTTACTGGAATCCACCCCTTAAAGGGTGCCGGAGCTCCATCCGGCGTTATGTGTTTACGAACGACTCTCGTCATGGAAACATGGCGAGGGATTTTTTTTCTCTCTGAATGACAGGAACGCTTGGATGCGCTTGGCTCGTTTCGCAAGCATTTTCTGAGAGCTCCAATTTTATTTTTTTGCCCCAATTTAGCTGGAGTGCGAAATTCGGTAGGGCCCTTAAGTCCCTCTCTCTTCCCCGCACCCTCTGGTCCGCAGACCGCCGTCGCCCATCCCCGAGCCTCCCTCCCGGGACCGCCCCCCCACCCTAAGCGTGACGCACTTGGACCCCTTCCCAAAATCTAAGAAGGGTTCACCCTTCTCCTTCACAGTCTAGGGAGCAACGGCCTCTCCTCAGCCTCTTCTGTCGCCGTGCCCCCTTTCACACCTCCCGCTCCTCGGGTTTCCGACCACACCACCTACCAAAACAACACCTCTTCCCCACTCCATTTCCATCCCCATGTCACTTCAAGAAACGAGGAGCAGTTTCCGAAAATTTTCCTCTCCGTTTCCGTCTCCATCCCCTCTTCTCCACTCCTTTACCCTCCCTCCCTTTCCCTTTAGAAGAGAAAATATTCCATTCCCTTCGCGAAGTGGACGCGTGCCCCCATTACAAAGCCAAGGAATTTAATTTGTTAGAAGAATAAAAACTCACTGGCGCCTAAATTTAATAAATCCCATTCGATTATTTCTTCACTTTTTTGTTCGGTCAGAATATTGTAAAATTACTATTTTTCGCAGGGCCATGACAAAGAATTAGTAGAAATTATTTATCAATCCACATGGTCCGTTTTCTCACTTCGTTAGGTCGGAGATTTGTTGTTCTGGTTGAATTTTTTAGCAAAAACGTAACTTGTTTGACGGACCCAGTGACTAACCTCTTCTATACGTCTTAATCAAGGCACTACAAAACCGTAACAACTTATACTATGATAAAAAACAATTTTCAACTCGACATATTTGACTACCTCCTTTCTTTCCTCTAACATGCCTGATACTATATACTATATTTCACCCTTTACCTCGCTTACTCGGCATCCTCTTTCTATCACAGTCTTCAATAATTCAATCATAAGTTATAGAAATATCTTCTAGGTCCTTCCAGGATTAGGCTCTATGCGTACTCCGGTTTCACGTTCACCACTTGGTCCTCCACTCCCAACTCTTTCCTGATGGCTTATGTTCTATAGCTTTCTTTGGAATTCTCTAAGTACTGCAAGCTCTCTCCATTTTGTTTTACATTCTTCTATTTCGTATGCAGTGGATTGAGAACTCTTCTCTTATGTATACCCTCAGGCTCACTGCTTTGATATAGCCTTTTACTAATAATGGGGATTTCTTTTCCAATGTTATTGTTATTTGTTTTCGGTCCTGTTTTCCTGTTGCCCAGCATTCTGATATTCATTATAGAATTGTGATGATTACCTTTACTTTATAAAACTTGATATGAGTTTCTCTTCTTATTATGCATTTTAATGACCTTATTACCGTCCCATATATACCCTGGAAAATATTAATTTTATTTTTTGCGTATTTGTCTTATTCGTAGATTAGTCGTATGTTGCATCATAAATCCTTTTTTTAATTAATTAACTTCTACCATGTAATCTTTGATGAAAATTTTCTTTCTAATCGGGCAGTTTACTATAAATTTCAGACTGTAAACTATTTTCTGGTTAGATACTCATATTTTATAGTTTGTGTACTAGTATTTCTTCTGTGACCTGTGAATCGCCAAATGGCATTACATTCAACTAAACTAAGCACTAAGGAAATTATAGAGAAATACGATGTGAAATAAACAATGTGCCATATTACCTATCACCAAACCACTTTCAGAATCAGTAACTATAATAATATTAGCGAGATTCATGATACAGTAAACAATCCTCTAAATAAAACTGGCAGGCTACCGTAACTCGCCACAAAATTCGGGAAGAAGCTTTAAAATTTGGCAACAGCTTCGAGTTTAGCGTGCCAAAAATAATTAAATTTTCGCACATCATGTGAACAATTTTTATTTCCAGGAAGATGATTTGTAAAAGTGACATTTCAGCGAGTAAAGTGTATCTCTATTGGAAACTGAAGTCAAATGGTGATTACCAAACTTGATTTGTTAATTAAAGTAAAGGAGTAAATAATGCAATCTTGAAAGTTTACTTTTTGAAAATGATTGCAATTTAGTAGCGTAACCATCCTTTTTCAACTGCTCCCCGTAAACTATTATTTTAACTAGGCAGTTTTATAGATATTTTAGCTGTAAATATTTACTTTTATGGAAATATGCTTAGGCGACATTGTCTGGACTACTTCAAGATCAAAATGCGGGGGTGAATTTGAGTAGTCCATTTGAAAATAATTCATAGTGAAGTGCGAGCCTGGTTACGGTTCCTTCACATTCTTCAACGGGCACGTTCACCTTGAAGGATTGGACGGAATATTTCATAATTCTTAGTATTTATATGAGCTCCTTCAGATTGCTAAATTATGTCTCAATAAAGTATAAAATAATCCATATTGTATCACGTTTGCTTATACCTATCGCGTAGAAGTTTTTTACATTTTTGCACAAATGCTATTTGTCATGTTTGATGCATCATTTATCTATTATCTCGTATCTATTTCCTTTAATTTGCATGATTCATAGAGGTATAGTATTTCAATGTATCAAATATTTTCATACATGTATACGGTTCGAATTTAATTTCCCATGGGTCATTTATTTATGATGGACGATTTTGATGAAGACGAAAAATTTTGGGTAAGCGTCTTATAAGGAGAAAAAAATTAGATCATACGTTTATTCATATTCCACTCATGTTTACTGTGCTTAGCCTGCTTTTTCTTTTACTATTTTCTTCAGCATTCTGCTGTCCTCAAGGTAGGCCCAAGTATCTACTTCTCATATTTTCAATGACTGTAGAGACTTATTTCTTAATTTCGTAACAGTAACTTTTTGTACGAGTACTCGTATAAAGGATGGACAATATATTTTTTTCCAGTATGATTTCGACCTTATCTACAATCAGAGGGTGTATAACTACTCAGAAAGTTTAAAAATATAACTCAAATAAATAAAGGTTATAATACCTTATTACATCTAATCGTTATTTAACGTGAACGTCAGCTTAACGAGGAGATTACTGATAAATCTGATTTTATAACAAATAAGAAATCTCATTAGTAAATTTGACCGTTGACCTTTTGTCATTGATTGAGCTGTTTAACTGTTGGAATTGAACTTAGCTAGTGGTCATCAAACTGGGTTTTGGCCGTAACTGGAGGTTAAAGTTTAACTTCAGATTAACGAGGCATTATGAAACCTGACCTAATTAGTTTTTTATATCTTAAATTTTTAAAATTACCAAAACAATATATAGCGCATCATCGGTTTATTTTTCTTCATAAATTTCGTAAAATCGTATTTTTAGTCATTTTATCCCCTTGTCCTCTTTTGCGATTCCGTAACAAAATCAGGTAACATTCATGTTTCCAACAAAGTTGTGATTTAATCATACTTCACATAATTTATTATATATGCCAGCTTGATAACTATACCTTTATGATTTAGTAAGTTTCATCTTGCATCAGAAAACGTTCTTCCTTAAAACACTTATATTTCTCCTATGACGTTTTGTCTATTCTCCATCTAACATGTGCTTGTGGAGAAAGCGTTATGGATAACCTCGATATCTTTGGTTCCCACACCCTCGGGAGACCATAAAACTATTTCTAAAAAGGCCACATAAACTACAATATGAGCGTATGCAGGGACGAAATTTTTTCTAGTTACTAATTGGACTCCCTCCGAATAAAGTCCTGGCTACTTGCCGTCTCACCACAGTGCGGACACTGTCAGGATCCCTCGAGTTAATGAACAGGCTCGTGATTTAACGACCAAGCATTATCCACCATCGTGACGCCGCGAGTCGAGCATCCACTTTAGCCGATGCTATTGCTTTCCTTCCCTCCGCGCTCCCCTCCCTCTCCTTCGCCGAAGACACTGATTGCTCGGCCATCCCGTCTCCGGTCCCATTCATGGACGGTCTCCTTCTACTCCCACCACCACGCCTCCCCCTGCTGTTCACCTCCACGACCGCTATATTTTCCGAAACTGGCCTAAGAGCATGAGACCTGAAATGACTGGAGCTCCGGGTTCGAAGTCGAGTTGCTAGGCGGCGGAACCTCACCTTTTCCTTTCCTTACGGACGACGCGGAACCGGACGCTCATAAGACTTGTAGATAACCATGGATAAGGAAGCACTTTATATTTAAACACACACCATGCAAAACCTAGTGCGGTTGCGTGGTGAGCCTAGTGAAGTTATATGTGTTAATGGCGTTGAGGGATTACTGTTTATAGGCTAAAATATATCACTAGATCTTAAAAGGAAATTTGTCCTAGTCTCTAATAAATGTTTCTGACTATATACGCACCGTCCATCCCCGTGCCCTTCTGGGGATGATACTGAAATATTTGTTGGTTTTGCCCTTTTTATTTCTTTGGTGATACATATTGTACGTTTTAAACTAGCACCGCGGTTTTTATTTCACTGCTGACTTAAATCCAAACACGAAACGCCATTATTTTAACATCAGGTACACTTCGCTGAAGCCTATTTCCTTAAAGCTTATTAAACCGTTCTTCGATATAATCACCTTTATATTTCGGCAGGTGATAGGTATCTATGGAGTTTCAAAATTACTTCTTCAATATTTTTCCAGTGTTTGTTGATTTCTAGGCAAAGAAAAACTTAAAAGTTAACGAATAAAATAATTTTTCATATAATAATAGAGTATCCTCATTCATTGATATAATTTATATTGAAGTAAGAGAAAATTGAATTAAATTCTGAAACAGACCGGTTAAGTAAATCACTTCAAGAAAGGGAATGCTACAATATTATTACACAAAAGACATTGGAGGGCACCTTGTACAAATTACTTTTGGTTGACCAATTACTTTCAGTAATTTTGCTGAAATATGCTAGATTCAACGAATATCCAATGAAAATATTTTCTTCGATTAATGTTAAGGGATTCTTGTTATGATAATAATGCAATGATACAGAACCATTTATTGAAATTTAATTAGTGTTGTTTTAGCAGATTGAATCACAAACTTCCTATTTCATTATTTATTACTTTTACAAAACTTTAAAAAAAAACCAGGATGGGTCGCCTCGAAGGATCAAAAGAAAATATTTATGGGTCATGTTTAGGACAGAAAATTTCTTCAAAATTATCTACTTCTGAATAGTATTTCCCTTTTTCATTTTTAGGTGTAATTTCAAGTGTCATTTTAGTGTTCGTAAACCCATAGCCACGAAGGATTAGATGATAAAACAGAACCTGTACTTTGTGAGCGGGTGTTTCGCCTGGCATATTATTAAGAATATCGGTGTAATAAACATGATAAAGAAATTTTTCCATAAGTAAAATACGTGTCATACTAAGTACTTACTTAATAAGCTCTTACTAAAAGTCAAATAACTATGACTTCCAATTGCAGGAGTATAGAATATTTGTTACAATACAAAAACCATGGAAGTACTCACTTATATTTAGTAAAAACACCACTAAAATTATAGTTTTTACAAAAAATCTAATTATTATATATCCGTGATAATGGGTACTGGAGAATTGTTCTAGTGGCTTTAAGACGAGAGTTGTACGAATAATTCACATATATTTATGCGAATATCTATGGCGTTTTTAGCGTATTATTATTTTTATATATCAAATCGACTACTAGATTTAAGACCAACATTTGTACATTCAGTTATTTTCAGATTTCCCAGAATAATCTTTACGTTCAATTTGATGGGAATACGTTAGTTTTTGTGGAGATTTCATGAGACAGTGATAAAAAAAACTGGAAAAACTAGCGTGCCATGAGTATTTATTAGCAAGTCGGCCGTACCTAATGCAATTTTTGGTGGTTTTCCTTGATTGAAGATTAATTTTTAATTCATCCCCTTCAGTGATACAATTCCGGTAGATTTTGGCTACTTAATATCACTGCTACGAGAGTTCCAAAACCCTATCTCGTCTATCCTGAAAATTAAGTTTAGCAGCACATATTTAAGATCCAAAAATCGGGCACTATGCTCCGAATAACCTTCAAAGTCGTTGAAAATTTCAACTTGTGTTAATTTTGGAGTTAATTTGATTTATTAAATCACTCAAGGAAAGTCGCTGGATTTCCTTGAAAGGATAGATTTGGGAGTTGAAAGTGGCGCCTTGCATTTCATTAAGTTCCAATTTGTTTCGAGGGAAATGTGGTCTAGGGAATGGTTATGAAGGCATGGATAAAATGGAGGGAATATAAAACAGATTTTAAAGATGTGAGAGATATGAGATAAAATCCTATTTACGATCGTGTGCGTCGCTATTTCTAAATGGGCGCCTCTTTAATGCAGTGGAAGACATTAAAAATGCCGTAAGTTGGATCTCACCATCTTCAGTTGTAGCACGTCCCCTCTCTGTTCTTTTATCAGCTATTAATTTGAATAATTTATTTTTCCTTGCCTCCGGAGTCTTCACGGTTTACGTGCATCATTGAAATATTGCAACCTTTTCATTTCACTGTACATAGCTAATTTTTAATTTTTATTATCATTTTCAATGTTACAATTTTAAAATGTAAAAATCGTAACAAGGATTCCGGTGCTTCAAAGTGTGATGCATGCTTTAAAATGAATCGCATATAATCGCCCGGCAATCACACGCAATTAAATAAAAATAAATGTAAACAAATAAACCATGCACTCTCTAGCTTGACTATACTAAATAATATTGACCCTCGCTAGCCTCAACACTAACACACAGGTTATACGAGAGATTTCTCCTGATGCCAGCGGCCCACCGGTCACTCTCTTACTTGGGGGTATGCGTAAACTGCTTAACTCTTGCAAATCTCACTGACACAGACAGACCTTCCGTGAAATATCTTCCGATGCTAGTCCTGTAACTCGCACTTGAGAAAAGGTAAGGGAGGTGCCCGGAAACAGGGAAAATGTTTCTCAGTTTTATTTTATTACGTGTGAATGGTGGGCCGCTGGCATAAGGAGAAATCTCTCGTAAGCTCTGTGTTTTTTTAGTGCTTGCGACGGGTGAGGGTTAATCTATGCAGTGCACCTTAGCTAGAGTGTGTTTTGTTATCGCATGTTGGTTTAGTCGTTTGTTCCGTCCTAACCGACTATCATTTTCCATTTATTTAAAGTTTATATTTTTTTACCCTGAATATTCCCTCACCATATCCTTTGCTCACCAATAAGAGTACGGCTGGGGTTGATCTTTCCCATAATACTTATACGGCCGTAGTTACCATCCCTGTTAATTTACCACTGTTGAATTAAAACAATAACTTCAGTGGCTTTGGAAGCAATCAATAGATGGAATTGCTTGTGCAGTATTTTATTCTGAACCACGAATATTAAAAGAAAACTGTCTTTCCTTTTCGAATATGCCTCATTATTGTTATTCTCAAGATAATGCCCTTCCATGAACTACAACCTCGACGTGGTGGAAGGGTTTGTGCGATCCGATGGCCCCTGGAGTTGTACTGCCGGGAGCAATGGTCATTCCTCCTGGTAGGGTCACCCATTCCAGGTAAAACGAAGTTTAGGAGCGAGACAAAAGGTAGCCCATGTCGCGTCTGTTTCTCAGTGAAAATGCCAGGTGACTCAGAAAGGTATCAGATAGATTATATACTTGTTAGGCACGGATTCAGGAACATTGTGGTCAATTCGCACAGCTACCCGGGAGCGGATGCGGATTCTGACCACAATTTAGTCGTTATGAAATGTAGCGTCCGTTTCAAAAATATAAGGCAGGGGAGGCGGGTTAGGAAATGAAATTTAGAAGCATTAAATGATTTGATAATTGATATGAGAATGACTTGATAATTTCTTATCGGCCTTATATTCTTCTTTCACTGTTAAATTCACTTCTTCCATTTCAGACTCCACCATCACCTTTCTTGACACAGACATCGCACTTCACAATAACAAATTCACCAATTCAGGGCATATCAAAGCCACTAATCATCAACAATATCTGCACTACACCAATATTTATTCTTCTCACACCAAACGCTCAATTCCCAACTCTCTCTCTATCCGCGGACATCGGATTTGCAACACCACAGCTACTCTCAACAAATACCTCCACAATCTACACCATGCACTCCACAAACGCGGTTACCCAGGAAAGCTCCATCAGAATAAAATCTACCGCTCCACCCGACCACACACACCACAGAAAGAAAAATAAACCCACATCTGACGTAGGACTCAAACTTTGTACAACCTATTTCCCCGGATCCCACAGACCTTTCTTAAAGAACTTTTTCCTATTTTACACGACAATGACGCGACCTCATCCTTACTGCCCCAATGCCCCTCTGTCACTCACAGATGACCCGCCAATCTTAGAAACCTTCTGAGATCCACCAACCCTTTGGCGCCCCGCTCTGACAAATTTCCTCATATATACCTAACTTGCGACCGCCCCCGATGTAAAACATGTCTGCTGATCAAATCTGCTCCCCTCTCCTCACATCCTCTCATTGTCCCTTCACCCCGTTCCCACGCTAATTGCCTTTCGAAAAATATTATCTATCTTTTGTCATGCAAACAATGCGCATCATTTTGCATAAGCGAATACATTACCCCCTTATCTATTCGAATGAATAATCACCGCTACTCCTGTAATTCTGCCTCACTCTCTTCTCTTTCTATTCCTTCACACGCAATTTCAAACCTGTCATTCGACGAATGCTTTTCCCTAACAATTCTAGAATCCCTACCCGATTCAGCCACCAACGAGGTGATAACTCGCGAATCCGCATATATCCTAGCTTTCCTATCCTTTACAATTCCCACCCTTGAAGGCCTCGTAGTAGGCCGAATGCTCAAACAATCTACAATGTGAGTGTTCTTTTACGTGTTATCTATTTTATTCTGTGTTCCATTGTGCCGTCCTAACGTTATATTGCTCTCGTGAGTACTTCCACATCATCGATATATATGGGTATATATGATATGTGGGTATACATGATATGTGGGTTGCGGTAGTCCAGGGGGTAGAGCGTTAGATTAATAATCGGGGGGTCCCGGGTTCGATTCCCGGGCAAGGTAGTCTGGGAACCTGCAGTTCCACCCAAGCTATGTGACTTTTTGGGTAACAGATCTTCCTGGGAAACCATAACCGGCACAGGCCCCTACCCTGATGTGTGACACGTCGGGCTTAGTACTGGGTGAACTCTATCATCCTCTCTGAACCGAACTTCGGGTTGATTACTGTTTTATGGTTTGAATATGATCAAATTTGGTAAATTCTAATAATTAATGCCCATGGTCACATAATACAATATATATTTTTATTTATTGCATTGCATGACCACAAAATTTCTCATATATTTGCATATAATAATAATTTATTTTATGGTTTAATCGCAAGAGGTGCTAAAAACGATTAAAACAGCTTTGAAAGATTAGTCTTTCACTGGGACCATTTCTTTGGTGATTGTCGTTCCGAAGAGTCCCAATTATTATCATTGATAAAATGGGAACTAATATTATTAAGAGAAATATATATTTAAATGTATTAATATTGACAAATGGCATCAATGCTAAGTGGGATTCTTTTCTGATCAGTTGGGTGTCCAGACATGTGTATGGCGAAATGAAAATCACGTTGTTAAATCCCATCATCTTGATCCTAAGTCGGAAAGAACGTAAAATGACCTCTTCAAGGGCATTCTGCCTGGACTAGACACTTCGTCACGGAGGTTTTTCGCAAACAGCTGACGACATAAATTTCGTCAAAACATTCTTCAGGTCACGGATACACTTGAGGCTCACTCAAAATAAGACTTCCTTGAGAAATTCCTCGAGATATACTGGAAAGGCCAAAGTTTATTTCGATCATAAAATGTAATCAGTAGATTAAGTACGTATCTCCTCGGTTTTCACACATTTTAAATGTAATTCTGAGTGTTTCCATTTCCGTTGAATGTTTTAACAGTGGAATGAAATTTGCACCGTGTTGTCATTCCCACGATAACTGTTTCAAAAGTTTTCTCTCAGTGACTAGTTCTATGGCGAAATTTAGAACATATTTCCATGGGACATACATGTATGTGAAATATTATCTTCATATTGCATATTACGTAGCAAGTTAAATGGAGAATTATTAATGAAATAATTTTAGTAGTTTGGTCTCCGGTTGCGTACTATGGTATTCCATCGAAATATACCTGGTCGTTGTTGGATGCCTGTAGAATTTTAAGCTATGGGTTACAAGCCTTTGGGCTATCATAAATTAAATAATTGAAGCATGTCAGTGCAATCCATAGGGTCATGGGTGCTCCATTTACATTATCAAAGGCTATATTATAGGCCATAACTATTAAAACGGTAAACGTGAGAGCATACGGAAGAAAAACTGAATGACATTTGGTGAGTTAGATCCACAATAATTTATAAATGCACGTGCCAGTAACAAGTTTTCCCCTAAAAATTAAATTCTTTTAACCTTTAAACGTGATCAACAACAACCTTCCCGGAAAAAAAATAACCGACGACATTACCGCACCTTCAGGAAGTAGACGACGAGGTCACTCGAGGAAATATACTTTCACACTTACCTCGGCGTGGATGAAAAAAATATGCGTCTGACTGAACATTTTTTTCCTTTCCCTAACCCCTGGCAACAGATTATTATTTTTTTGCTTCAGGGAGAGAAATAGCGCAAGGAATTTGCATCCGCTGCACATCTTCGGAGAAGGAAGATAGCGGGAGGGAAAAAAAAACCTCGAGACAAAACAAAAACCAGACTTCCGACGCAAATGTTGTCGTCGGATGCAATTGAACGGCGGGGAGGGAGTGGAGGATCGGCCTTTCGAGAGGGATCATGGGTACGCGGAAGATCACGACCCAGCGGAAGAGGTGGACCGTAGTCAGCGACGGACATACAGCCTCGGTGGTTATGGGACCTCCCGGGGAGGAAAGGGGGAGGGAGGGTCGGGCGAGAGGGCACGTACAACTGAACCATTCAAGGTCGGGCCGCGACGGAGAGAATGCAACGCCTGCTGCAGAACGCGACTCGCGCTAATTCAAAACAAATAACGCGTTCCTTCGTCGTTCACTTTGACGGGCAGGGTAAATATTCAAAGGACTAAAGAGGACTTTACATCCCCCCACTCATGGCATAGCCACCCTGGTCGTGACTCTCCGCCGAGCCAAGTCAACGAACCTTCGAGAGGCGCACCCTGAGACTCCTGTACTCCGCCCACCCCATACCCCATATCGGTGACATATCCTGGCGGACGGCGTGTTGTTAGCTTTGACCTGCGGCGAGCAACGCTGTCACGAAACGCAAAATAGGGGAGAAAGGATCCATTTAATTTCAATTTTAATTTATAGAGATTTCATTTCATCAAGTTTTGCAATCTTTGGATGGTGGGAGAGAGGAGGGAAAGTTTTCGTTGTTTTCATCTCTTCAAGGAACAGACAGGTGGGCCCTCGGATTTGGACAAAACTCAGGCAAGAGAGTGATGGAAGACCGAGAATCGCTCCTAAAAAACTGCGGACCAATATCACGGTAGCACCCTTTAGCAACGTCACTCAATCCGAAACCTTCACAAATTTACATATTTGCAATCCCTGCGAAACTCTTTCAGTATATTGTTCTCGTGAAACATGCACGAACTATCGATAAAATCGAAATATGCAATGTTTTCCTAACATAAAATTAGCATGTTGGGACAAATCCAGCTGACTAAACTTGAAAAATTGACACGCTTTGCGGCTTTGAACGGAGTGAAACTCAATTCTCGTCCTCCGAGTTTCATGTCTAAACGCACATTCAGAACAGGAGGACAGTTCCCTTTGACTAATTTTCTTGGTCTGATTTTCTTGGTAAATATTAAGGCAAAAAATCTGCTCACTCTGAACTTTTCTGAGTATCTTTAAAAAATCTCTAAAAAAAGCCACAACGTGAGGTTAAAACCTATGACCACCTGAATATCCGTCGATGCCCGTAATCGATCTGTCCGTTAAAAAATAATGGTGCTAATATGGAAATGATGATCTTATTACATATTTTATTTTTAAACATCCTAACTTAATTCACCACGCTCAGCGAGTTTTTAATCAAAATGTTTTCTCTTTTCCTTTGGTTTTACGAAACGTGAAAAAATGTTCACTGAAGAAGTGTTTAGTTTTATATTTTTATAGCATTAGGAGTGCTAATTGAGAAAACGTTTGATTAAATTTAACAATAGTTAATAGGTAGTAATCAAAATTTAGTTACGGAACTATTATCACCTCCCTCTCTCTCGTCGTGATCTCTTGTGCTGTTACGTCATATCGGTGAGCAATTCAAATTTGCACCCAACACCAGCTTCAGTGTGGCCTCCATTTTATATTAGTAGTCCTATTGTCGCAGTAGACGCCAGTCCCTCCGCGGTCGGCGTCTATCCAAGATACACTAGAGAATCTCCCGCCGGCGTTGTCGAAACGAGGGCATAGAGCAAATGTATGCTGTCTCCTCAGACACTCTGACGCAGTGTTGGCAAATAGACGCCTCCTCCCGCTTAAACCTAAATAAACCCACTCGAAAGCATTCGTGGTGGTGGTGGTGGTTGAGTTACCTTCTTAAATCGCCCAAACACGGTAACGATTAGCTCATCGCTCTACTTATGCTATTGATGAGACTGTTATCCCACTCAATCTACTCATGACTGCGTGGTATGTCGATGCATCAAAATCATGTAAATATTGTTTTCGTATCGATCTGGCCGATGTGAATGAGTATATATATATATATATATATATATATATATATATATATATATATATATATATATATATATAATAAAACAGATAACACGTAAAAGGACACTCACACTGTAGATGATTTAAGCTTTCGGCCTACTCCGAGGCCTTCTTCAGGTCAGATCAAGATGGATAGTTATCGTCGATATCTTTTTCTTTCGATTTTTTTCTGGTATACCGTCATTGACTCCAAAGGTGCATTGCTGAAAGTTGTTGCGATCATACCGGTTTAAGGTGGAAGGACACCGCTGCATTAAAGCATTTCGGGAGATACTCTAATCTTTTCCATCCATGTAAGCAAACGCATTTTTTATGGTCATATTTATTAATTTGGACAATTGTCAATTAAAACCTTTATATTTTAGTGAGTTTTCGTTTCGCGATTCGAGTACTTTCGCAGAAAAGATATTGGACGAAATTTATGTCTGTAAGTATAAATGGCGCGTATTGCAGCCACAGGAAAAGGAGTTTCTCAAAAGTCTCACATACCATGTCTAATAAAAGGCCTTTTTTAAGTAATTTATTCTTGTTTTTTTAATCTTCCTTTTCTTTAAAAATGTTTTATCGCTATTGTTTTGTTTGTAAAATTGATGCTGTTGCTATAGCTTCAGCTTTTGATTCTGACCTTTTTGTGAAACCTTAAGTACTTAATTATTATTTCTTTATATATCACTATTCTGTTTTCGTAACTATGCCTACAATTAGAGCTAGCACTCCGGTTTCCTACTTTTTTCTGGTTCTATTGTAGGCACGATGTAGGCACCGCTGTATTAGATCAGCTCTGACTGGAAAGTAGTGGTTCCCGTTATTATCTTCTAAACCGTCGCGTGTTATTCCAGCGGGTAGACAGTTCGGCCACCGCCCAGAAGGTCCAGGCTCAATTCCAGGGGACTCTGGACACCTCCAACTTCACCCGAGCTTCAACCACATTTCGGGATCAAGATCTTCCTGGGAAACCGCAGGCAGCAGAGGGAAATGGAACGCTCCCCTCTCTCAATACCCTGATGTGTGGATTTTGCATACCTTAGGGCTCAGTACGAAGCGAGCTGTGAAGTTGCCAACCAATCTTCGGGTAGGATACTTGCTTTTTAACTTCATAATGGTTTAACTAGGTGTTGTCTATAATTTAATATTATTTAAATTGGTTCTTGTTTGGTTTCAAATCAGATTAGCATTGCTCCGGTGGCGGCGAGGTAATGTTCTTGTCTCAGTAGTAATGTAAAAAGTAATGGCAGGGTCGTGGGTTCGATTCCCACCTGAATGGGATTTTTTCCACCCATTTTTTTAGGTCTTGGGTTTTTGTATTGTTGTCATTGTTGTCCGATTTAAAGACCGAGGATTTCGGACCAAGAAGAATAAATAAAAAATATTTTTTATTTGTGGGCAAATTAAAATGCATAGAACTTTAACTTTTTACAATAATTCAGCATCGTCCTTTCTTTTTTTTCAGACTATAGTCGTCGCATTCTATATTCCGATGTGAACCTAAGGAAAAATGGAAGACTATTCGTAGCTCTGGAGTCATAAGTGGTTCGACGAGTAATGCATTGAAGAGCAATCAACATTTCCAGATTCGCCATTCACCATTGTAGGACTCAACGATATGCATGGCTCAGAATGACTGGGACCGAGCATAATTGAAGGAGGACAAAAACTACTTGAACTATATTCTTGTCTGTTGTTCGCAAGTTCTTCCTTCATGAAAGAGGTAAATAGGTATGCTGAATTTCTCCCATGGGAAGTTTTTCCAAGTAATTAGTCATCAATATTCCTACCGAATATACGTATTCCTATAAATTATAACTGTTATCAGAAATCTGTCATATCGAAAAAATGCAGGGGATTTTTCCATTGAAATTAATGTTGCAGATAATTATATTAATAAGTATAATATACGAGTTATAGAAAATTAAATTTTCTATGCAGTATGTGAATTTTATTTAATAAATGTTCTCAAAATGGGTGCATATTCATAGGAGATATTTTCAAGGTTTTCAAATGCCCATTGATTTTCTCTGCTTAACGAAGTTTGAAAGTATCTAGTAAATGTGTTTAAAAAATAACCGATTCCCTTTTTTATTCTTGTATTAATATTTCATTTGACCTTTGCTTCGTGCATCATAATCTAATCTTCCCATTTTTTATATATAGTTGTTTTTTCACTTTCTTTTTAAGTCGATGTATCTTCGTTTTCGAATGATTATGAAAACGGTGTTCATGGGTAATATGAATTTCAAGATCTTATGAGCCATTGTTTTTAAATTATAATTAAATCCCTAAAAGAAAGCCTATATTATTCCAATACAGGAACATGCTTCAAAGTTTTCTCAAAACACGAAAACGTGAAAGAGATTTAACAATTTCAAATATTCAACTTTTTTACGAATAGTATCCCTCATTGGAAGCTATAGTTCTAATCATTCGTTCATTCATCGCTCATAGTTCTAATTAAAATACTTACCTAATTGTTCCTTGAGGTATGATAATAATTGCATAGTTGTCTCAACTTTTGTAGTTTCCTTGTGACAATTACACTAAATATTACGGCACTAAAATGAATAGAAAAGTAGGTTTCACCACAGAAACAGCAGAGAGTAATATACCGAATGGTATTAGGGTTAACCTTGTGAAATTTATCCATGATGGAAAGGAGACAAACTATGCAAATTTCACTTGAATAGAGATTTATTCAAGTGAAATTTGCATAGTTTGTCTCCTTTCCATCAGAGAGTAATATATTTTATGTTCACTTTCAAGTTTTCCTTTTTATTTAGTCTCTCTTGCTTTAACATTAGGACTTCAGCTAGGACACTATTTTTCTTTACCCGTTGCGAAGGTCAGAATCATATGAAGACCCTCCAAAAAGTCTGAGAATAAAATCTTATCTTATTTGTATACTGCAGCAGATATTAAATCTTCGGAGTGGAAGTCTGACAGTTATCTCAGGAGTTTGATCAGTTGTCATTAGTTTAGGGCAACGTACCCGAAGCTTCGCCATGGCGAATTAAACCACCTTTCTCATAGTTGCTTAATTTAACTTTTTATCACATTGAATGCACAAATGTCAATAAATTCTTTTCCATTAACTGATTGAATGAGCGTTGGCATACATTTTTATCGCTATCTCTATCACAAATATTTATTTATGACTTATATCGGCCACACTGTTGTCACTCACATTTCAACTTGGGTCTTATTCTTTGTTTTACTCATTTTGAGAAAATGAAATTTTTGCATGTTTGTTTATTTATTTTTTAGAAATGTTTTTCTTTATTAGCAGAATTCAGAGGATGACGAAGGTGAGTAATCAAGTATTATTATATTATTATTATAATCAAGTATCAAGTAATATTATGACCTAATATCAAAGAAATAGTGGAAGAGATAAGGTCGTGCAAAAATACGTAAGGTATTTAAGCAGTTTTTAAATTAGTTTTTGGGAATACATGTGGCTAATGGGGTGTAACAAAATGTAATTATTGATGAAGGGTGCCTGTTGTCAATTTATCAAATATTGTATTCATTACCAATAAATTAAAAGCCAACGTTGTCAGTACGGCTTGTTGGTCACCATTCTGATCTTCTTTGGACCAAATTTGCTTCACCCGAGAAACATTAAATCGTTAAGAATATGTATTTTTAGAATTTCATCAGAAGGGCTATTCGGCCAAGCCAAGAAGGCCAATATGATCGTCCATGGACTGTGAATGTATTATTTCCTAAAATGATTAATGGTCTTTGTAACTTATAAATAAGCATTAAAGCCCATCAGTGTGGCCTTCTTATCTCTTTCGGAGCATGAATAACTTCATTGTCGTTGGATAACGGATTGTCTCTTTGGGACACGTATTAGTGTTCTTAAGAATCCGATGGGAGTGTTTGCGAAAGATAAGGAGAAAAAAAAGTGAGGACTGGAAGGAAAATCAAATACTTTTATGGAGCTCATACCCAAAATTGAAATCTCATATAATGGAATAGAAAGTTTGCTGAAAAATATTAAAACACCATAAACACAGTATTCAACCCGAAGGTCGGTTGGGTAGGTGATGGTAGAGTTCACCCAGTACTAAGCCCGACGGCTCACACATCAGGGTAGGGAAGCCAGTTTATATTTTATAGGGGTAGGGTTATGGTTTCCCAGGAAGATCTGGTACCCGAAAAATCACATAGCTTGGGTGGAGCTGCAGGTGCCCAGAGAGACTTGCCTGGGAATCGATCCCGCGCCCTCCGGTCAGTCCAAAGCTCTACCCCTGGACTACTGCGACCCATTGAAAAATATTAAGCCTAATAAATTCTCAGGGCCCGATGAAATACCGGCTCGTATATTTAAGGATCTAGCGTCGCAAATTGCACCGTATTTAGAAATCATATTTAAGAAGTCGCTAGCAGATCAAAGGTTCCCAGAATTGCACAACGGCCAACATAAAACCAATATTTATACAATGGAGACAGGGAGGAACCGAGCAATTACAGACCTCTTTCCATCATATCCATTTCATGCAAGGTTATGGAACATAGTTGCTACTTCGATCGTGAGACACCTCGATAGTCAGGAGTTATTAATGAAAAATCAGCTTTTCCGAAAAGGTAGAGATCCTGCGATACACAACTTGTGCTTTTTGTTCATAACATTCTCACTTCGGGAGAGAGCAATGTTTCAGTGGACGCAGTTTTCCTAGATTTTAAGAAACCCTTTGACATAGTACCTCATAGTAAACTACACGCGAAGCTAGAAGCATAGATAAAAATATCCTGGGTTGGATTACAGACTTTTTTAATAGTCGGCTGCATAGAGCAGTCATAAATGGAGTTAGCTCAAATGTAGCAGAAGTTACTTCAGGTGTTCCCCAGGAAAGTGTTGTTGGACCTCTTCTGTTCCTACTTGACATTAACAACACTGACTCCATAATCACTGGTAAGATACGTTTATTTGCCGACGATGCAGTGGTTTACCATGATATCCGTGATTCTGAGGACACAGCAACTTTGCCAGATGACCTTGATGCTATACAATGCTGGTGCGACATGTGGCAATTAGAAGTAAACTTAAAAAAAGTATGTTGTCATAAATTTTTGGGAAAAGAGTAATTTCCTCCCGAATGCCTACTGCAATCTGAACACCGAATGGAAGACTCAATTAAATACCTAGGCGTTATCCTCACTCACCATCTCTCCTGGGTGAAACACATATGGGGAATATGTGGGCAAGCTAACAAAAAATTAGGATTTATTAGAAGAGTACAAGGCAAATGGGATGAAATGGTCAAAGAGAAATATTATCTGTCACTGGTTAGGCCTCATTTAGAATATGCTGCTAGTATATGGGATTCTCACGAAATTGGATTGCGAGCAGCATAGAGGACCAAGATTAGTAAAATGTTGTTATGATAAACTTAGTACCGTATCCAAAATATCAGAGCAGCTAGGCTGGGAAACACTCATGGAGCAAAAGTTCAAGTATAAAATTAAATTTCTTCAATTAATTGGAAAGATGTCTCTTTAGCAATTGTGGGAAGCAGTGTGAGTTGGGATGGGATAATTAAGGAAGGTGGGAGATTTGGTGGAATAGCGGTAGTTATTCATTCATATATGTATGTATATATATAAAAACACAGTAATCAACCCGAAGGTCGGTTTAGTAGGTGATGGTAGAGCTCACCCGTGTACCAAGCCCAACGGCGTGTGAATATTCACACATCAGGGTAGGGGGGCCAGTTCCTTTCCCTGTGCCGGATATGGTTTCCCAGGAAGATCTGGTACCCGAAAAATCAACTAGCTTGGGTGGAGCTGCAGGTGCCCAGAGTGCCTTGCCCGGGAATCGAACCCGGGACCCTCCGGTCAGTAGTCCAACGCTCTACCCACTATATATATATATATATATATATATATATATATATATATATATATATATATATATATATATATATATATTATTCAATTGGATATTGAATGCCACCAAAATATTTAATCTGGGTATGTCACACATATTCTTACATAATCTGTAATGTCTATCATACATGTAAAATTATCTGAAACAATGTCAATATATTATGTAATGATAATCATAATATTTTAATAGTAATTCCAAATAAGTTGTCACTTCCTCTCTGTGGGTACTTACATATAGAACAAATAAGATGTTTATTGCTTTGTTAGCATTCCTGGCAATTCTGGGGATACTAAAAATACCATCTCATAAGCTCTACCATTAATCCACCACAACTTTTTAAGTCAGGTTATGCTCAACAGGAGTCTTAAGAATATTGATGAGTACTAGAAAGAAGGCAGCATTGACAAGTCATCCACATAGCTCATAATTTGATCATACTTATAGTACCATTACTATCACTGCATCTCAATTTTTTCTGGATTTTAGCTCGAAATTAATAAATCCTAAGGAAAAAACCTATTAAGGTGGCAAATGTGTAGTTAGAAAACTTATTTTTGACCTATTCAGCTATGTGCTGCTTTCTTTGTAATCTCTAGCAGTGTTTATCCTTATGCTCCTTATTAATAATTTCCTGTGCAAATTGAACCAATCCAGCTGATTGATTATGCTTGTAATAAATAAAATATGTATAATGCTCTTAACAATTAAAAAAAATGTGAAATACTTAAGGGCAGGTAAATTTATAATAAATATATTAATTTTGTTTTATTTTTGTTTCCTATGCAAGAAATTCTTATTACAAGGTGGTGCTGTAGGTAATAAAAGTATTGTACAGCATTGGGATGAATTTGATTTGCACACAGAAATTCTGTGCACTGATTACAGACCTAAACGAACTCCTCATGAAGAAATAAATAAACTTGACAGCTCTAAACACATTTTTGATGTATCTTTGCATCTCCATTCTTAGTATGAATAAGTGCATGCTTTGCGGTCACCCAAGATGAATTGTACACACTTTTTACACTCATACATCTGGTAACACAATTATTAAGGGAAAGGCTACTTCCCTTTATAAATAAATTATTGTTAACTTAGGAACTAAAGTATGTACTAAAACTGGATGCCAAAGACAGTGCAGAGTGGAAAATGCTAGGAAAGGGAGATACAGCATCTGAGAGAATAGGCATTTTGGATTAATTTAAGGAAGGATGAAAGTATGTAAACACTAAGATTGAATTATTATTTTATGTAGAATTGAGTTTAAAAGACATTCTGTGTCATATTAGTCACAGTTTAGGAGTACATTGGTGTGAAGATCATGGGTCCATCAAATAAATACCTTGGCAGAACACTGTTGATAAGAATAGAAGGAGAAAGGGTATGTACATGATTTGTCAAAGTTACGGTAAGGTTTTGTAGATTTGTATTTTAATGAATGAAGAATGTAGGCAATGTATGCTCAAAGTGGTTCATTTGGTTCTCAGAAAATGAAGATGTAGGAGATAATAAGTTTGGAAAAAGTGTTTTTATTACAAAAAGTAACAATCATATAAATAAGCTTCACTGATTTTGCTTGAGCTAATACCATAATAAGGAGCTTCTGTATTTGTATTTTCATGATCTGTTATGAAATGGTACCCCAATATATGCAAATGAAATTGATAGTGACCATAACCTAATTTAACAATTTTCTGTTGGTTAAAGATTAAACAACCTCTTTTGTGGTATTCAATAAAGCTACTGCATGTATTCTAAAATGTTAGCAACATTGTAACTAATGAGGAGAATATTTTTGAGGGGGATAATAAAGTCTGTTATCTTGGAGTCCTTGGAAAAAAATAGTAATGGCAGTGAAGTCAACACCACCTACATATAAAGCATTTTCCACTTTAGGCCTTACATCACAGACTTCGTCTATCTGCCAAAATTCCAACCCAGCATAGAGCACTGCATTTTAGCTTTGTCAGACAAGACACAATCAAACACCCCATACTAAAATCCAAATGTTAAATTCTGCTGAAGATAATTTTTCTAGTGCCCTAGAAAGTTCCCAGTCATCAGTATCTCTCCACCCTTAACATAAAACCAAACGAAGGTGTTTATTAGTGTGTTCCATCGTTGATTATTGGAAGATAACTGCTAAAATAAACATCATTTCAAAATTGGTTAATAAGATTCCTAATACGGGTGTCTTGAGTCTGGTGCGGAAAAACCCTTTTACGGTTTACAACAATATTCATTTTGGAATGAGACAACAAATAAAAATATATAGATGTAGACAATGAAATAAGGAGTTCAACATCATCCTTACTAATTGTAAAATAAGTAAATATTAATAAAATCACATCACTTGCATACGGTTCCCGTGGTGTAGTGGTTATCACATCCGCTTTACACGCGGAAGGTCCTCGGTTCGATCCCGAGCGGGAACAGTTTATTTTTTATTTATTCGCCAATGGAGTGTTGTTATGAGAAGTACTCCTGGATGGCAGCTAAAAGGTAAGTACACGTATGTTTCATCTACTTATAACTATTAATCATATTCTGCCGTTGCGCATTGTTTTTGCTCGGCTAATTAGAACGATAATGCAAATCTAAATTTCATGGTTTAGAGGCACTGCCATGACTTTATTAAGCCTGGGGAAGGTCTATTTGTTAGCGGTTTTTTTCTAGGGTGATTGGTGATGGGCCCGTTGCCGTGTCAGGCAAAAGTTTCTTTACCCAAAAATAAAAGATGTAATTGATTTCCGTTTCACAACTTTCCCTAGTGTTTTACATGCTTTCAGGGACAAATTGCCTCTCCGCGCTCAGCTGTCACCACCGCGAGTCGACGAGAGTGAATCCCGTCCGAGCGCTTACGCATTGCCACAATTTTTATGACTCAGGTTAATATCAAATTCCTCCAACAATCACATTTTGCTCTTTATGTAGATCACAGTCGACTTTGAGTCGAATTTCTGAGGTCAGTATTAAGAAAGTTAGGCAATGCAGGACACGAGTATACGAACCATCATTCACTATCTTAAGTTTCTTCATAAGGACCGCTTAATAGCATTTTAAAGACGCTGATGGGTGGACAGATTGGATCCCACGCATACGTGATCGGTGTAAAAAATACAACGTTATACATGTATTATTCTGAAATTTCGACTGTGTTTGACTCTGTACGCCACCTGAACTCGAACGGATTGTGAGTGGAGGTGGAGGTCTTGACTTTACGCATCGATTTACATGCAGTTGTTCGAATTAAAATAATTCTATGCTCTCATCTACGTTGACTAAATGATAGCATTATCGTTGAACGCGGTTGCGTATCAGATGTCACCAATAGTTAACCAACTAGAACGTACAAAATAATTAGGAGGTAATCGTGTAGCACAAATGGCAATGTTTTTTGGGCATTGACCATTTGAGTTAATTTCCTTATGCTCTATTATATGGGTAAGGGTGAAAAATATCCTAAAATATCCTTTTTTATTCGTCCAGTCTTTTGAAGCCGTCCCTCAGTGTTTCACAGACCTGAATCGCCTATCCGCCGCGCTCAGCTACCGACCGCCGAAAGGTTGGGCGGGTAATTCCCGCCCGAGCGTATACGAATTACCAAACTTTTTATGAATCAGGATGGTGTCAGATTCCTCGTATAATCACACTGTGCTCATCTTGCAGATCACAGCCGTCTTTGAGGCGAATTTCTACGGTCGATATTAAGAAAGTTAGGTAATTTAAACTTGTGTCTTCTTCAGTAACCTCAACGGCTTTTATGCATTTATTAATACTTTACACGATTGCTCTATTCGTATGTCCTTGCTCTCATCAGAGTTGACTAAATGATAACAATGTCGTTGAATGCGGTTGCTTGTCGGTTACCGTTAAGAATTAACCAACTAACATTCACAAAATAATCAGGTAATCGTGTAGCATAGAACCGCGTGAGGCCAGTCTTTTTGAGCAGGGGTCAATTGTCAAGTTACCTATACCCTATAAATATGGGCATGAGGACCTTGGTTTAACCATCCAATCGTTCTCTGCCAAGGCTGATCTGATTGCACTCCCTGCGGGGGAATGAGAGGGGCTGATGATACCCTAAAAGTATTTTTTTAATGTACAGGACACCGAATTTTTCGCCCTACTAGTGGAATACTTGTCACGTGCTTTGTTTGTAAATTAGCGTCGTCTTTCAAGTTATTTACACGGTAATAATAAGGAATATAGCTTTGTATCCATACCACGTTACTCTAGTACCATAGTCGGAGGAAGCAGATTTTTAACGCGGAAATAAAAGTGCAACTAGAGTTGGCTACAACATAGGGCATAGGTCAGAAAAATTCTAAAATTTATATTTTTATTCGTTCAGTCTTTTGAAGACATCCTTGAGCGTTTTACATGCGTGAATCCTTGCAAGGACTAATCGCCTCTCCGCCCTCAGCCGCCACCAGCGCGAGTCGAGGCGAGTAAACCTGTCCGAGCGCATAATAATTGCCAATATTTATATGATCCAGTATAATGTCAGTTTCCTCGTATAATCACACTAATCTCACCGTGTAGATCACAGTCGTTTTTTGATCGAATTTCTGCGGTCTATATTAAGAAAGCTAGGTGATGTAAACTTGATATCCTCCGCATTCATTTAAAGGGCTTTTTATACATATGTTAATAGTTTACACGATTGGTGTAGCGAGAAGAGTAACATAATTTTCATTGAAAAATTCTCGATTCAGCTTAGTTTGGCGGTTGTGACCAAGTTTGCGATAAGACTTAAAGCTAAGGGCTATTCCTTCTTTGTAATTCATTTGACAGCTGTGAGTAGAGAACTAGGCCTAGTTGACTCTCCCCAGTTACCTTGAGTGCTCTGTTCGTACCCTTGAGTTGACCTTCAGCGGACTCTGGCTCAGTGGATTTCCCACTCCATGACCTTGAACGAGTCATTTTCCACGTGTTTTGCCCTGTTTTGAGTTCAAGAAAATCCAAGGATTTTGTCCGAATGGAGTGAAGGGTTAAAAAGTACCCAAAGGGTTAAGGTTTCGCGGGGAAAATGTTTCCGATTTTCACCACAGTGTGGCCAATTACTGCGTGGCGCTGTGTCAACAACGCGGTATCTTCGAAACGGAGTCGTAGAGATGACGTTCTTTCGTTGATTGTATCTATTAAACGACTCCGCCGAGATGACCAGCTTTGAGATGGCTATTAAATGATCCCCTGTAGATTGATAATAAATATTTAATGCATATCCAAAGGGCATTTCTCGGACCATGAGTATTGGTTACAGTAATTCGGACATCAATTTTTCTCTTGAGCGACGTGCTTCATTAGGAATTTTGGTTGTTAGAAAATACCTGGTTACTTGAAATGAATCCCTTTTATTTATAAAAAGCTAAGAGAATCGCTTTTATTTAATCTAACCTATTTTTCAGTGGTTGAACGAACTCCATTTTGGTTCTCTCTCTCTGTTATTCTTCACACACCTTTAACTAGTTCCACTCCATTGAAAGAACTAGGATTTTGCAATATCTTCTTAATAACCCAGGATTCTTGTCATCTTGCATTCACTCCATTTTCCCTATCCCTTAATACTTACCTTTCATTTATTGCCAAGTTCCTAAAATAAATATTGCTTGAATCGGTATTGAGCATTTGAGTATCCTCATGGTTTTGCTTGATAGGTATGTAGTTATTTAGAATGTAAATATTTCAAGGCATATAATGCTCAGGATATTGGTTATATTAAAATAAAAGTAGCATACATTGAACAAAAAATCTTTATTATTATCCATGCCAAATTATGTCAACACATGAGACCTAGTTAGCTAAAACTCCCCTTTTGAGATTTTCAAGTAATTTCTTCTTCATATATCCATGACCTTACAAAATATTCTGACATATTGTACACAATAAACTTTTAAGGTGTTATGCCATGTTTATTCCTACAATCACATAATGTATGGTCATATTATCCACATGTTGATTCTGAGGGGATTTATTATATATTCCTGTCACAAATGAAAATTATTCAACTGCAAATTATTGAAACATTCCCTAACTATATATAAAACAATAATAGCAACTTCTAATAGCATCATAAATATCAAAATAATAATAATAATTATACTCCAGTTTTGACAGCATTCAGCATTTCATTTTAAAATTCACATGAATGCATTGATTTTCAACAAGCAGGAAGTTAAGGTAGCACCTTTATTGAGATCACATCAGCAACATTATCTTTGAGCCAGATGTCTGGTACAAATTCATAATAACTCTACAGATATTTTATAAAAAATCATTTCAGTAATTCTTTCAGGAGACGTTGATTGCTAAAATAAAGAGTCACTGCAAACTACTACACTACATTTTAGTAGATACCAGCCATAGTTTCAGCAGACAACTATCACTTTCTAGGTTCAAAACTGATAATTCTTCGCACATTTATATAGGTACCTGGGAGCACTGGAGAGGGATAATAGTGGGGGAAGCAATGTAGGTATTGGTCAATAAGGGAAGAGTATACTGAAGCAGGGGAAAACATGTCACCAAAATGGAGATTACATGTAAAAGTATTTCCCTTATGGTCCAAGACTCATCTTAAATACAAGACACATAATAAATTGTGGTATGGAAAATTACAAAGGCAGTGCTCATTTAATATAGAAGACCTGGCCTGGTTTATAGGACCATGCAAGACCCTCATGCAGAGGGCATAAGTAAGGTTCGTCTAGACATTCTGCAATATAGTCAGTTATTTGGTCCAGTCTTGAGCTAGGGATGTCCCAATCCAGCAATTGATCAAAGTTCTACCGTTAAAAAGAGGGGTGCACATGCATACTTCTATAGCCAGTTTTCAAATTCTACATGCATGTAGCACTCATTAAGCAGTATTGTGTACCTGTTAGCATTCCCAAGACAGTTGGTCCACAATAATAGTGCACTTATAGCATGGATTCAAGGCGTAACAGTGTATAACAGGGGGTGCAAGCAGATAGTAAAAAAATCAAAAGGAAAATATACTAACAATTTGTTTACAATAGGGATTATTTTTTAATATATTATTAACTCGCAATGCTTCCAATTCTGATGATAATTTCTTATCCCTTTCTGCTTGCTCTCCTTGTTATACACTCTTAATTTCATTGATTTATTTTCTCAAGAATATTTTCGAGGTGCACATTAATCCTTCTATACAATTCATAATACATTGTCCATGGCTTTATAAACATGAGATAGGATCCTTAATGGAGTGGTGGGCTTCTCCTTGCCTTCTCCATCCTATGCCATTGGCCATCTTTGTGGCTCCTCAGCCTTAAGGGGCTGTTCCCTGCAATCCCTGTGACGAGAGGGTGCCCCATCTCCATCAAAAGATGGAGGAAAAGGTTTATACCGACCTTCTTTCAGTCTCCAGTGCCACATTAGCCACCATTAGATACCCAGATGCACCTCTGCAGCAAAAAGAAAGATAGCCTTGGTGAAGAAGGCATATAAAAATAAAAAGAATCTTCTAGGAAACAAAAACATGAAATTGGAAAGTAGTAAATTCTTTGCAAAAACGTTTCTTTGGACTACATTATTATATGAATAGGAAACTTGGACATTGAAAAAGAGGGAAAAGTCTTGGTTGGAAGCAATCAAAATATGGATTTGGAGGAGAATAACAAGAACAAGATGGATAGACAAGAAAAGTAACATAGAAACACTGAGAAAAATTAAAGAGCAAAGGGATTAAATACAAGAGATGGAGACAAGGAAAATTAAATTTGTTGGACACATTCTCAGACATAACAAATTCTTACAAAATATAATGGAGGGGAAAATAATAGGAAAAAAAGGAAGAGGAAGTGGCCAAGAAAGGAATTTACAGATGATATCAAAATTACTATGAGAGTAACAACCTACAATGAACTGAGAAGAATGACAATGGAGATACCAATGGCTGCAATGACAAGGCTCTGCCTTTAGAAGATGATGATTAATGCTTGCACACCCAATAGCCTTTAATATACTTGTACATGACATTTTAAAAATAAATGATAATCCAAACATCTGGTCTTACCTTTTCAAGAAGAGACCCAGGTTCTATCACTGGGGTGATTGGGGTATGACAGTAGGAGGGATTGGGATCAAAGATGAAGGGAAGCATGAAGCCTGAAACATTTGTGGGCCAGACTTGAAGGGGGTTGTAACAACTTGCACGCTGAACCTGGATAGTGAAAAAGGTGTATTATTCAGATTCATGCTCCCATCTGCATCAAAGCACATCAAGGGATTTCTTGCTCTCGTCACTTGGTAATGAGTTCCATCCAGTTAATTAAAAAAGAAATTTCAAAAGGTGTCAACTATCCTTGAGGAACTACCAAACTACATGTAAAACAAATATACACGGGAGAAAAGTATTTTCAGGATCATGGAGTGTTCATTACTTGACAGTGAGCTTAACATAAATATTGCGGAATAGTACACCCAAAAACTGTCGCGTGCCCCTGCTGTCAGTGAGGAGAGTATTAAATATCCGCCACTAAGGAGGAACGGCGGGCGAGAAGAGGTTGACATCATACCGGTTGAGGGGATGGGGTCGCGGAGGGAAGGTGGGAAAAGAAGACAAAGCCTTACTCGCGCGACCGCCTTGTCTCGTGTCCTTGGCACAGTTGTGAGCGGGATAATGCCAGTCGGTTGGTTCGTGATCTGCTTGTTTGGGCCATACAGTCTCCCCGTCATGTCGGAAGAGAGCGATGTAATCATGCTCCGTCGCGCGTTGTCACGGACTCCATGAACCGCGACTCGCTGCCGGTTTCATGAATCGAAGACTGTTACGCGAGAATTATTCAGGCATTCGGTTGTTCGCCAACACTTTTAATCACGGAACCGTCAACCAAAGAAAAATGAGAACATCCATGGCATACTTTCATCTACCCGCGTTGAATTACCCGAACTAATTGTCATCGCATTTCCTTGCTAGCGAATATTTTCCGTTTACTCAGGACGGTTTGATTTCTAATCTCAATGACATTGGGCTGAAGTCGTTTTCTAGGTCGGATTGGTAACAAGAGAGATCGCATCGAATTTTATTATGGTAAGTTAAATCAAGAAGCCTCATTCAAAATGCAGACTATTTTTTCACAGGGGCCCAATGGATTACTGGGGATTTTCATTCTGGAGTAAGCCAACCAGAACCGAGTATAGAAGTGCCGATTGCGGTACTCGTGCAGTAGGTTCGCGAGCCGGGAAGCGAAACAAAGACGATGCACCAGTGGGCACCAGCTAAACGTATTTCATTCACGAGAAACCAAAGATAAGAAATTTCCATTAAAACCTGCAAGCTGCAAGAGAGAACAGGGTGATGAATTCTTTGGCCTGAAGACAAAATTAGATTGCTATCTCCTTAGATAATTACTATGGATACCGATGAGTAGGTCAATTGGTCTTTAATCTCATTTACGACAAATGTATTTCTGAAATCTCACCGATTTTGATTAGAAATTCAAATCTTACACATAAATCTATCTCAAACTTTCATTAGGCTTTCATCTCTATGACTCAGAAATCTTAAAACCTGGGTAACTAGGCATTTCTTTACTGAAAGATTTTACCCTTGAAATAACAAAATAGCTGGATGAAAAAGAAATATCTCTCAAGGCTTTTAGGGCGTTAAACAATTCATACACACCCTCCAGGACTGGAAGAAGATGTGAGTGATGAATATGGCATCATGCAGACAAAGTTTTTATCATCCAACACCACTCAAGGGACTCCTTTCATCCAACCCTTGGACCAGCAAGTCTTCTGTAAAGTCAAGAAACTTTCTTTAAAGGAACATTTCCAAAAGTGCTTTGAGATGGCCTCTTGAGACAGAGCTTATCCTTACGGACTTGACATGGAAAGATCACTTTCATCTCCACCACTTACTGAGAATTATAGACAAAACCTGGACAGGATAATCAGTAAGGTCAACTATTTCCTAGATTCCCATTCCTGACTTTTTCAATGAAATTGCCATCCTGTTTCCCGATTATTTGGAATAAAAAAACCATAAACACAGTAATCAACCCGAAGGTCGGTTTAGTAGGTGATGGTAGAGCTCACCCATGTACTACCCTGATGTGTGAATATTCACCATAACCGGCACAGGGAAAGGAACTGGCCCCCCTACCCTCTGTGAATATTCATCACACATTAGGGTAGGGGGGCTAGTTCCTTTCCCTGTGCCGGTTATGGTTTCCCAGGAAGATCTGGTACCCGAAAAATCAACTAGCTTGGGTGGAGCTGCAGGTGCCCAGAGTGCCTTGCCCAGAAATCGAACCCGGGACCCTCCGGTCTGTAGTCCAACGGTCTAGCCCCTGGACTACCGCGACCCACTATTTGGAATATAATTCAGTATTTTTTAAAGTGCATCATCCATCATTTCACATGCAACTGGTACCTGTATTTGAAGTCAGTCCTATAGTTTTGGTTTTTGCGAGTCCTTTAAGAAAAGTTTTCCAATTTTTTCAACTTGAAAGTTGCCAGATGGTGCAATCTACCAGGAGAAAACTCTGGCCGTCCATTGCAAAAGCCAGAGATTTGAAGGGAATGGAAGGAGAGCCAGTAAAAGAGCCTGAAACAGAATGCTGAAGTGGTGGTTGTCAATGGTCCAAGAGGTGGATGGTAAGGATGTAGAGGAGTTGGTGAAGATGGCAATACTGAGCTGTCCACTGGAGAGCCAAGGATTTTCAAATTAAGCAGTGAAAAGAAGCAGCTGAGAAACTGTCTTCAGTGTAGGAAGGGGGAAGGCAAGGTATATAAAGGATGAATTTAGGTATTAACCTATGACAAAGACCTTGTTGAGAAGTGGGCACCCCAATATCAGTTTTGAGCATCAGCATCAATCTGTATGTTGATCATTAAATACAACATTTTAAGTAAAGCATTTGAGAAAAGCATTTAGGGTAAATTTAAAAAGATAGAATTTTAAATTAGATAAGTTCTTTGAAAAAGACTAGCACTACAAACACCTCAAGTGATGATAGTGGTGCCAGTGAGCCACAACACTCCATTACTGGATTCAAGAGAAGAAGAGAATCCAAGTGGTGAAATCCGTCCTTCTCCCCACTTCCGACCAGGACATTATCAATCCTCAGTAAGGTGCACTTTCATGCATACTGTTTAGGAATGAGGAATGCACTTGAGTAAAACATTGAGAGAAGTATCATGATACTGGTTGAGGCAACCAATATTTGAACTTAAATTTTTTAAAAGCTTTGAGGATGTAGAATAAATTAATACATTATTTTCTATGGGAAAATTTTTATGAGGAAGTTGAACAGCATCTTGGAGCAGATTGTATTCAACTTCAAAAGGTCCACCCTTCTGTCATTTTTTACACTAATTTTTTAATTGATTCAATGAATTTGATGTAATTAATACCAATTTAATCTAGTACCACTAAATGTCACTTCAATGTTTAACCTTGAAATTTTCTAAATAGAAATTCTAATTCACACATATGTAATTCAATAACTGATTTCTCTTTTGTGCCACGGTAACAGTTGCCAGCTATTAATTACAATAATAATATTTTTATTATGTACACAAAAAAAATATTAACTTACCTTGATATATTACAGTGATTCCATGTCATCCGCCAATAGAAAATTAACCAATTTTTTTCAATGATATGGTAACAAATTATATCATATTGAAACAACTGAAGTGGTTTAAATTTTGATGCTACATGGTATTTTACCAAAAAATTAAGAATATAATATTTCCTGGGAAAGGGGCTTGGGGATTATTGAAATGTTAAAAGTTAGGAGTTCACTATTACATATATAAGCTACTCATCAGCATCAAAAATGGCTAATGAAAAGCCCCATTCCTACAACCAATGAATCATGTCACAGCCATGTCTAATTATTTTTCCAGATCCCTCTCGATTTATTGTCTGCATTGGAAAGTCTATGGTTGTTGAAAGATTTTTAGCACACCATAAGGTTTGATGATAACTTTTCTTGAGTACTGAATTATCCTGATGGTCAGCTGGATTTGATTTTGTAATACACAGCTTCATCTTTTATTTTCTTTGAAAGCCAACGAATTTCATCAAAGACCCACTGACTTTTGAATTTAACAGATGAGCTTTTGTTTTTCCTATGCTTCAAGTCAAGGGGAAAACACATTTCAAAGTAATGTAGATACGCTGAATAGAAATATTCAAAGCTTTTGTTAACATACTTCCAGGAAAACAAATTGGACCACTCATGAGAATTTAATAAATCACAAAAGCTGATCATATTCTGATCAGAGATATACCTTTTGTAGCATTTTTTTACTTTCGTTGGATGTGGACACAGCAATTGTAGAAAGAAGTGGTTAGTGATCTGATAAGTGGGCATTAATGGTATCTGTTTTTACAAGTTCAAGGTTGATATTAGTTAATACATTATCTAAAATGGTTTGAGAACTAGCACTCACTCTAGTAGGTTCACTGTTGGTAGCATAGATATTAAATGACATTAGTAAATCCATGAATTCCTTCTCAGCTTTGGAATCGTCCATTAATTGCAATTGAAGTCACCTGTAAAAATTATGCAAGGGTCATGGATTGACCTATGAATTATTTCCAAGAGTTTTGTTAGTTTGGTCAGGAAAACACAATGTCACTCTCAGGCGAACCATAAATAGACAGTACATAAAAAAGAGCAGTATCCATTTTGAAGTAGGCAACAAAGGATTCAAATGATAGTTCTTCATCAAGAGATTTGAATGGGAAACCAAATGGAATATGGGCAAAACATTCAGACGGTTGAATCAAAACATCAACATTTTTGTGTACTGATCGGCAAAAAGCCCTTGTGATAACATACCCAGGCACATGAAGAGTGTCAAGTTCACTTACATTTAACCAATGTTTGTTGACACAGATCACATGGGGTTTGTACTCGTTTACTAGAACCTCGAGGTCCAGTACTTTATTGCGTATGCACTGAACGTTTATGTGCAAAAACTTCAAATAACAGATTATACTTCCAGTGTTGGTTTCAGGTGCAGCTTCAAAAAAGAAAAATTACCCACGAACACATCTTTTGGCCAAAAAGTGGGGTTACTGAGGGTTTTGCAAAAATCTTGGTGAATGGATACCCAAGTGATGTATAATTTCCATGCATTACCTTAAGTTGTTCAATTTCTAAGTCAGTTAAAGCATCAATCTCCGGGATTTCGTCTTTCACATATTTGTTGGCATGAAATTCCACACATGGAAATGAGAATGACGAAGAATCCACGAAAGAGAGCATTATTTTGTAGATGTTCCCATAATCGGCGATTTACAGCGTCTACATTTGTGACTCACTGTAACAAATCCATCTACTCCCTCTGCTCTTTTACACCACTCTTATCACATTGCACATCAAAAATACGAAGCAGCACAGTAGAAATTGAGGGAGTAACACACACACTTTTTGAGATCAGCACCTGTTGCACTTTCAAGTCACTGCTAATTTTAGACCAATCAGTGGTTGGTGTATCAGAGGCTAGAGTCATTGAGTCTTTCCCTTAGTTGACTTTTACAGTTTTAGAAAATGATACACTCTTACCTAGATTATAAGCCTTTTTCGTTGAGAGTGAATCTTTTAAAATTATCATTTCCTGTTTGAGCATATCCTATTGGATGCCATGTCAGATAGCGCGAGCTTATTAGCATTACAAGAAAAGCATTTCCAAAAAATCTCTGCGTTCAAATATGGCTTTCAAAAAGATATCATTCAGATTAGTACATATAGAATGAAAAAAGGGTGGACATAATTCACAATTAAAAACTTTATCTGTAGAATTAAAGGAAATACCACAGAAGCTACCCTGACTTGCAAAATAACTGGCCACCATCTTGAAAAAACATCTCAATAAAGCTCAAACACAACTCTTGTATGTTACATGTGTGCACGCACAGTTAATGCATAACTTGTCATGATCGAAAAAAAAATCAAAGAATTTTTAAAAAAACAACTTCATTATTAAAATCAGAATTCTTCATGTTTACAATGTGTAAACAAATCACACAGTGCAATTCTTTCACACAGTAATAAGTTACTGAATATGGTGGAAATATTTACATCACACAAAAACAAATTATGAAATTACTCATTTTTGGTGATTCTCTAGCCACAAATTTAACTTTGTGGATGAAATCCTACGATTTATTTTCTATATTTTTTTTATCCACTTAAATCTTTTCTTTCTTGAGTGGTCCCCACATTCGATATTCCAACAGTACTAGTCAGTAGGTCCATTTGCATTTGACTCAATGAAAGGTTTTTGGCGAGTCTGCTGCCTAGCTCCCCAGCTTCAGGAAATCCAGCATCTACAGCATATTTGATACAAGACTGAAAATGAAATGTATATAATAAGTTGTTGTTAGTTCCAGTTGGGGTAAATTTTAAACAAAGTATATACACTATCTTGGGAACTAAGAAAAAAATCTCAAAAACTCATAAGAATGTACACAAGCATTATTTCAAGAATTGTGCACCATCTGAAATTAACAGTATTCATCAGAAGAGCCACTTAATCACATTAGGTGCTTGTTATCTGTCATTACATCCATTAATGCTTCTTTCCAGGGAAATCTATGGCAAAACCCTATATGTTTAAGCATTGGTTTTAACATAGTAGACTTTGGTGTTGTGAGCATTACTATTTGCTTCATGATTTTTTTGTACAAACTGTATCAGAGCATCTTTTTCCTTTACATAAGTCCTTAGAAATTCACAGTTCAAGAGGATACATTAGCACCTTAATTGGTTAAAGCACTTGGCCAGAAATTGAAGGATCCATGTTCAAATCCCATTCAAGGGAATGCTATCCGCATTGTAAAATTTCTCAAAATAGTGTGTACGTTAGAAGCTAACTCCACTAATGTTATTTATTATTTAATTTAAGGAAAAGTAAGGGAGCAAAAAAATCAGTTTTCTAATGATTTAACATGTTGCTCCAACATATTACCTTACATACCTCAATATGTTTCATGAAATTGGGATGGCATGGAGGGTAGGGGGAGCGACCAGCCCTTTGATGTCCTACCACTCCCAAAATAAACTTAAGACTCACCAATCCTTTGTTGACTGCTCCCTCCTTGATGCAGGCATCGATGAAGAGAGAAAGAGACTTGATGCTGGGGATTCCACTGATTAGGGAAGGTGGTTTTTCTTCTTCCCCCACAGATGTGCTCAACCTTGCCTCAGCACCAAGATGAATGAGTACACGCCATGCTTTCTCAAATTCATTGCAATGGACACAAGTGGTCAGGAGATCACCTAGCATTGACCCTGTCCAACTAAAGAGACAGGAAATTTAACTACTTACATTTAATTTAAAATATATATGCTAAGAGATATCAACATTGCATTGCAGCAAAGAAAATAATTACCGATCTAGTTCACAACAAATTATCACACAACTCTTGACACATATATTCTATATATATATATATATATATATACAGAGACAACAAACATTTCGGTTGACATTTATGATAACTAAAAATATCCTGTGCTCCAAACACAGGAAATTCAGATAAAATAAAATCCAAAAATACTGCTGTAAAAATGTTAGCTAATTCAGTCAGAAAGAGTGCCCAACTTAAATAATTAATCCACTGAACCACTTACAGCCAAGAAGTCCAACAAAGATATAAACAAAACTGCACATAATTTCTTTCCAGAGACAGCAACTAAGGGGCATTGGAAAGTAAATAGGGGTCAAACTAGTCATTGCAACAGGTAGACAATCTTAGGAATGGTTTGTAATGACCCTCCATGTTATCTTCTATAAAAACATAAACATGGTAATCAACCCAAAAGCCATTTTGGTAGGTGATGGTAGAGTTCACCCAGTACTACGCCCAAAGGTGTCTGATATTCACACATCAGGCTAGGGGGGCCAGTTCCTTTCCCTGAGACGTTATAGTTTCCCAGAAAGATCTGGTAACCAAAAAATCACATAGCTTGGGTGGAGATAAGGGTGTCTGGTGGCACTTACCCAGGAATCAAACCCTGGCCCTCCAGTCAGTAGTCCAATGCTCTACCCCTGGACTACCACAACCCTTGTTACCTTCTATATGGATGAATCAATTACTTTAGTATTACTAACTCTTGAATTCATGAGGGAGGAGGGTTTTCAATAGGGTTGCCACATGTCATCATTTACTGAGTAAAAATTTCCATCCACAAGCAGTTTCGAAAATTCATATCATTGGTCACAATTTTTCCACTTGAAGTAAAATTAATATAGTTCTAGTAATGTTATACATATGCTTACTATTTTCATAACAATGAGTAGTCGCTGAAGTAAAATCAATAATACACAAACATGCCCTGTGTAGTCATTTTTCTGTCAATTTTTCTATTTTTATGCAAAATAATATAGTATGCATTTCCAATATTACTTTGTGATTCTTTTTGCTTAGACTATTCTATTTAAAAATCTGCAGGCTGATTATGGTATATCATATGCAATGTCAACAATCAGGGCCTCATGATCACATTTGATTTCAGAGCCACCTCATTTCAGGATATCAAAATATGGCAACCCTATATTTTAATCCATTAATCCAGGAACTCTACTAGTAATCTCTATCATAAAATATTAGAAATTTTATTTTCCATGTAAGAGAGACACTTTTACAGATGTCAAGGTCCTTGAACTGAATAAATAATTAAAAACCTCATGTGGCACTACTCAAGTATAAAATTGAGTACCTAGATGCATTGACTTAATTAGACCGATCTAGCATTAAACTCTTTTTCAAAATATCCCGTTCTTCTGCTATGTGGCAATCTAGTCCTTGGTTCCACCCAATTCTCAATGAGGTCAGGATCTTACATAAACCAACACTGTATACTATGCTCTCATTGCTTGAAACCACAACTTATCGATAGCACTTTACTACATAAATTTCTGTTGCATCTAGGTCATTAAGTACATGTATCTCAAGGGCTTTTTTCTGATGAATCAAAAAAAATTTTTGACTAAGAACAGTGGGCATTGAATATGCTCACAATTTAATCACAATCAAAGATGGTGAGGGAATGACTTTTTGTTGATTTTACATGTAATCACCACACTATTACTATGATAGCACCACTTGGATGACATTAGTGCAAGAGGTTAAAAATTTCTTCATCAGATTTACGAAACATCTGATTATTCCAAAATATCAGCAAACTTATCCTCATAAACCCTTGCATGAAAACAGCTAATACATACTTTTTTGTTCTAGCTGACAACTGAAATAATTGTTCATGTTACCATCAATACCATATTTTCCAGCCCATAAGATGCACTTTTTTACTACAAAATGTGCTCTAAAATCAGCCTGCATCTTATGGATCCAGAGTATATGAGCATAACTTTTACCTCTAAGTGCAAGCTGAGTCACTGAAAAAATACTATTAAGTATTTTTTCCAGCATCAGGCATGGAAAATGGTTCCCTAGATTGCAAATTTCGATGGCATCACTTTTGAGTCAGTACTAATCAATAGGGTTTTCATATTTCAATCATAGTACTTTCCAAAAAAATTCCAAATAAATTGTAAGTGTATACAATCTAGTGCATTAAGTTTGATCTTTCATGGGGTTCTACCACAAACTTAATATGAATTGGGCTAACAGCAATGTCACCCCTCTGCTATCCATACAGACATTGTATAATACAATAGGATATCCATACAGACATTGCATAACCCAATAAACTCAAGAGTCTACAAGCATTCAACCTTATAACATATAAGTATAACAGTATGGTAAAAGCATAGAAAAGTTGTTTCAATGAATTTTGACAAAATAAAAATAATAATAGAAACTAAGCATTGCATAAAAAATAAAAATGATTATAGCCTCATGGGGTCTTAAGAGAAAATATTGTAGTATAGTATTGAATTTAAACTTGAATTTGTGAATTATGCTTCAGGACATGTGCAAAATTCTGGTGAAAGGTTTTTTGGCCCCATGATGATGGATTTCTGGAATTCTGAAGTAAATAAATGTTGCCAAACGCATAGCTGGTTATTTTTTTAAAGTATAATTCAATTTTCTTCATACTAAGTGTTAACATCAAAATACTTTGATCCTTTTCTGTCCAATCTAAGTGTTTTTAGTAATTTCTTACCTAAAAAATCAGGGTGTGTCTTACAGGCTGGGAAATATGGTACTTACATTATATTTCTTGATCTTAAGCCAGTATTTTGTTCTTCTTCCTCCATCTTCTCCCAAATGCCCCATGCAATTCTCATGTATGACTCTCGTAAAGCCTCTTTTTGGCTCAATGACTCGGATGAGTCAGAGGGAGAATCCACAACTGGGTTGCGGGCCATAATATCCAGTAATAATGACAGTAAGTTCTCCCGGGTAGTCTGATCAAAGATGATCATATCTGACCACATTTGGGGTAAAAGTTGTAGTGCACCATTCAAATCAATTGCTTTTAAAATTTCCTGAAAATGAATTTTGTTGTGAGCATCACCAATAAAAGGAAAAATTTTAATTTCTTAACACAAAATTATATACACATGCAAGTATAATAATGGTTAAATAAGGAGTGATCATAAAATGTCTATTTCCATAATTTATTGTGCATAAAATGATTATTATATAGTTTAATTAATGTGTAATATAATGTAGTAATGATTTATTTCATTGATTAGACTGTGGTATTGTGTCAGTAGTAGTCTTTACCACTGAAAATAACTTCAGTTTACCTATGGTAATGATGCTAAATACTCTGCATTAAAATTTTACTTTTACCTACACAAATTGTCAGCTGAGGCCTATTCAATGCTACAGGAGACTTATGGAGTTTGTTCTTCTGTATACTACAGCTAAAAATAGATTTAAATGTCTAAAGAGGGAAGAAAATTTCAAAGGAAAATTAAATTGGAGCTCTAGTTACTATTTTTACATAAGTAAACATTAACACCACTGTTAGCATTGTGAGAAAAGATCATTAAATAACACTAAACACAATTAGAAGTACTGAAAATTTCATTGGGTACCACCCACACATATTGGTAACAAAAACTTGTACAAGAGACATGTTTGTGCAGAGTGGATCCCAAGATATGTCATACCTGAACAACAGGATGATCACATGCAGGTTTGTTCACAGTTAAAATTGGTGTTAAAGGAAGATGAGTTACTTTCAGAGGTTATCACTGCAGTTGAAACTTATTTTGATCCAGATACCAAACAGAAATGCTGTATGCAGAAATCTCCAGCATCACCAAGACAAAAAAAAAGCCAAAGTGATGGCTTCTGCTGTGTAAGTTATTGTCACATAATATTTTTAAATTTAGGGGAACAATTAATTAGAATTCCATAACAGCACACACAACTGTACCCGAAGTATACTAAAAGGATGAACAATAAATTATCATGGACTAATTCAATTACAACTTCTAATGGCTGCCGTTGGCATAACATTGAAGTCAAATCAATTAAGCTAGCACCACATATAAATTACACATTAAACTAACCATGTAATATAATATTAAATTTTGGCAAAAAATATTCACATAAATTTATGACCACTCTTTATGGAACAACCCTGATATTATATAAATACAGCATAGCTGGAAAATTAACAACATTTAAAGGCATTTTTTTAGTTTTCATTAAAATGTTTCATCCCTAAATGAATGTCTTACCAATATAAGTGCCAAGCATTTATGTTCTTGATTATTATCCTACCATAGTTTCAATGCAAATTCTTTTGCTTATCAAGTACACATCTGGATTTTTACATAATTGCCTTCATTACATAGCTGGTTGCATATAGTAAAAATATTTCCAGTTAAAAAAGGGCCATTAGATTATACAGATTACTTAATCATGCTACATGCTCTTCTTCAGCAATAACTGATGAAGGAATTAGTTCGAAAAATAACTTACTTTTGTTTTTTACTCACAAAATATAATTGTGTTGTTAAATATATTATAAACAGTTACATAACTATTTGAGGCATAGAATTTTTCCAAAATAGCAAGGACTTAAGCATTAGTTGCTCAGTCAGCCAAGGGGTTGCAAGCTTTGTTGAGTGAATTGGAGGTTCAGTGCGATAAATATGGGATGAGAATCAATATTAATAAAACAAAGGTTATGCCATTTTCCAGAAAGAAAAAGGCTAAGCTAAATATTAAAATAGGCGGGGAAAAAATAGAGCAGGTAGAACAGTTTACATATCTTGGAAGTGTTTTGGACCAATACGGTCAAAGTGGTAGGGACGTAAGGAGAAGAATTGCGCTAGGCAAGGAGGCTTTCTCAAGGAGGAGGGAGTTGATGACGGGGACGTTGAGTAGGGATGTTAAGACAAGACTCGTAAAAACTCTGATATGGAGCGTAGCTATGTACGGCGCGGAAACGTGGTCGCTGAAGCAGGAGGATAGACGTAGATTGGAGGCTTTTGAAATGTGGGTGTGGAGAAGAATGGAGAAGGTGAAATGGACCGAAAGGAAAACAAATGAGGAAGTACTAGAAATGGTGGGGGAGGAGAGGGGTTTGTTGAGAGAAATCCTATGGAGGCAGGAAAAATGGATGAAAGGCATATTGAGCGGTAGTGGAATGTTGAAGAGGGTAATAGAGGGGAGAATGTTGGGCAAGCGAGGTAAGGGTAGGAACAGGATAGGGATGTTGGACGGGATGAAGGGAGGAAAGAAGTACACCGAGATGAAGAGGGACCTGATATAGATTAGTTTGCAAGGTGGGGAGTCACAAAATGTTTATTTGATAGTTGTGTCCATCCAAAAACCTACCTTAACCGGTAGATAACCTAATAAAATAAAAAAAAGCAAGGACTTGTCCACTACCGTATTCACCTCAACCCCATTTCCATGTGCAGATCAATTAGCAATAAAAAATAAAAACATTTCTAAAATTGAAACTGATGGATGGTATAAAACAATTTCAATATTTATAAAATACACATCACTCTTGGCATGATAACACATACGCAGTTTTCATTGATCATTAATTGAATTTTATATACAATTTTACAACTAACTGTCAAGTGTATACTGTAAATAGAAACATCAGTTAATAGGGGATATGGAGTCATCAAAAGCTGATTATTTTCCCGATTTAAGAATTCAAAATAAATTTATAATTAGGGATTAGTAGGCTTTAAACAAGAGGAAGAAGGATGGAGAGAAATCTACCAATTAGCACACTGGAGAAAAAAATCAATTTAAAACTCATATCTACTTGCTAGGAGTACTGTAAATGAACTCTACTACTACTGGACATCCATCAGAACACCTATTACTAACCCAAAATTTCCAGGATCTGAATTTGAGCCCTTAGAATGAGGAGCAGGCTTCACATCATTTTCATTCAATCTTCTCTATCAGTTATAGCTCGTAAGTAGCGGGTGACATGCTTATGGACTGGTATGAATAAACGCTACTTGTGTCAATTCTACCTACTACATAAATATAGTATTTTCATAAAATGGACTTTTTAATTGAACTATTAATCTGATATGAATTAATTCATTTTAACATCTTAGAGATTAAATTACGACTATTTACCAATCTACTTTTTATTATTTATGAATATCTGTACTCAATTGGTTGTAGATAACATAAAAAGACTGGATTTACTCACTTCTAGTACAGCTGGTTCAGGAATGTACACATTAGGAACCAATTTATTGTACACTTCCATAAATGATTCCAATGGTTCTATGGAACACATGAGAATAAAATAATGACGGCTGAAATAAAAATTAACCATATAATTAATTTAGAATGTGTGAACACTTTAACATGATGCAATCATTCAAACACAGGGTTTCTGCCAATGTGGAAATTAAATTCCAAATGCAATTTATGAGATGTTTTAAAAAATTAATATTTTCACAACGAGCACATCAATGATGCACATTTGAAGGCAAATTATCAAGATAAAGTGAAAAACTCAAATAAAGGGTGCCATTTGTAGTTAACACCTCTGTTCTAGTCAGAAATATGTGCAAAGGGATTCAAAATTCTATAGGAAAAGTGAGAAGCACCATTTTTTTTTTAAATTTCATAAATCATTTGAAATACTTTAGACATGCCTTCCATTATTTCCTACTGCACAAATGAGATTCAATTGCATAACTTACACAGCTAAATAGAAATATTCATTGCCTTTTAGGCTAAAGTTATATATTTTAAAATGTATTAATAAAAATATTCATTGGCATCATTTGTATTAACAAAATAAATCTATCCTACATTCAACAGTCAGAAATAGAAGAATTTAAATTCCTTAAAAATACATAAGAGATGTTTTAGTGAAACATACCAGAAGTGAGTATACTACCTTGATCAAAAAGTTCCCGGAATAACCACCGTGTGGCGCTCCCATCGTTCCGATTTGAGTTCTGTTTTTTTTTTGTTAAATTGGTACATCTGTTGTTGATATTCCCTTTAAATCTTAGTGTCATAACTTGACATTTGCAAAAGTTATGTAGCCAAGAGTACATCTATCTCTGTGTGTGTTGGCGATTTTTTACAATTGCAGAAATGGATTTAAATTTGCAACAACGAACTTGTATTAAATTTTGCGTAAAAAACGGATTTAGTGGCACATGGACGTTGGAAATGTTGGAAAAGTGTTTCGGCAACGATTCACTAAAAAAAACGGTCGTTTACCAGTGGCACGAGCGGTTCAGAAGTGGTCGTGAGTCAATCGAAGATGATGAACGCAGTGGCAGACTATCGACATCGAAAGTCGGTGAAAAAATTGATAAAGTAAAAGAAATGTTGGTCAATAACCGCAAATTAACCATCAGAGAAATAGCGGAGGACTTGAACATTGCCTATGGATCCGCCCAAGACATTGTGGTTAATGATTTGGGTTTCCGTCGTGTAGCAGCAAAGTTGGTGCCAAAAGACCTCAATTTCATGCAAAAAAGAGACCGTGTTGACGTCGCAAAAGACATGATTTGCGAGGCTGAATCCGATCCCACATTCATCAAAAGGATCATTACTGGAGACGAGACGTGGGTTTATGAGTACGACACGCAATCCGGACATCAGGCAAGTGAATGGCGTTCATCAAATGAGCCGAGACCAAAAAAACCACGTCGTTTTCAGTCAAAAAAGAAGGCAATGCTGACGGTTTTCATGGATTACAACGGTGTAGTGCATCATGAATTTTTGCCAGAAGGCCAGACAGTAAACAAAGAGTATTATTTGGGCGTTATGAGACGTTTGCGTGAAGCAATTCGCCGAAAGAGACCAGAAATTCGCCGAAAGAGACCAGAGACCGCCGCACAGTGCTATCATTATTCGTAATTTTTTGACGAAAAATGCAACAAATACCATCCAACAGCCACCGAATTCACCTGATTTGGCTCCCTGTGACTTCTTTCTGTTCAATCGAGTTAAAAAACCATTACGGGGAACGCGTTTTAGCAGCCGAGAGGAAGTAATGGAAAAATCGCAGGAAGCACTGATGGACATACCGAAAACCGAATATAAAAAATGTTTCAAGGATTGGATCAAGCGCTGGCATAAGTGTGTTGCAGTCGATGGGGATTACTTTGAAGGGGACAATATAGATTTAGATGAATAAACTTGTATTTTTAATTTTCTGAATGAATTCCGGGAACTTTTTGATCAAGGTAGTATATCAAAACAAAGAGAGCACATCTAAAAATTACAAATTTATAATAACTAATTCACATAAAATGTATATAAAACTTTATAACACACCCAAAAAGTTTTCCATTGCATACACATATTCCCATGTCACAATTATAATAAAAGCAGGTGAATGTACAGCTATTTTTTGAAAGTTGTTAATGCCTTCGTGTTGCAAATGTTTTCATGGATGGTATTCCAAAAACAGACTGTTTTGATTGCAAAAGATTTATTGCAACAAGTTGCACAATGCGATGGGATGTACAGATGATAATTTACAGTTCAATGGATTTCTCCTTCCTTAAACTTCCAAGATATGTAAATTGTTAAACCTGCTCAAGTTCATGAACACCTATGTATTTTAATATTTAATTTAGCTTTTCTCTTCCTCAAAAATCACATGAACTTTGCTTTTTTTATTTCATCTTTTACCACACCTATAACACTGACTTTCCAAAATGCTCAGCCAAGCTTGCATCCCCTTTGCTGACTGGCAAACGAAAGCTTGATCACCCACAACCTAACAGTTTTTATGACTTCCACACCAACTATCAGTCCTATCTCTAGTTTTTCCCATGCTTCTTTTACTATTTTCTCCAATTATGCATTGAACAACATAGGTGATAAATGACAACACTATCTCACCCCTTTCCCTGACACTACCCATTCTGACTCTCTATCAGCCACTCACACTTGAGTTGTTGGAGACATGTACAGGTTGTGGATAAATCTCCTATCTCTCCAATCTACTCCTATTTTTAGAAATACATGCATGAGTTCTACCTAAGTATGCTTGGACCTAATGTATCCTCATCTATATCATACACTCTTTTAATGTCTGACCTTGCTGGCTTAATGTCTTTACCATATAGTTCCTCTATATGTTCCTCTATATATTCCTCCCATCTCTCTTGAATCTTCACTGGTTCAATTACTTATTTGCCTGATGTATCTTTGATTGTTTGGAAGGATTTTCTCTTCTTACTTCCTGATAGATCTTTTACATTTTTATAAAATGGACCTGCTTCAAACTTTTTTGTAAACATTCCATGTCCTCTCAATGCTTCTTTCAATCTATTTGTTTACTTCCTCAGTTTATTATTCAACTCTTTGTACTTTCTTTTATCTTGAGTTTGCATTCCATTTCCTTCTCTTGCCTAACTTTATAATCATCTTATCCATAATCCATGGTATCCTTTAAATATCCCTTTTCTGATATGTTCTCATTTTTCTGCTATTGTACCCATCTTCCCTCCCTCAATCATTATTCTCTATAGCCTCCTGATAATTCCTTCTTATTGTTCCAGTTAATCATTTTCATTCTATTTCCTAAACTGTCTTGCCTGTTTTATCTTTTGGAATTGGATACTACACTTCACTATTATAAATTATGGTTTGAGTACACATCTGCTCCAGGGAAGCTGTGCAAATTAATCATGCTGTTCCTAAATCTGTCTGACCATAAATATAATCTAACTATTATCCTCCTGAATTCCCAGGAATTTTCCATGTATGTCTATACTTGTCATGGTGTCTAAACTGTTTGCTATGATTAGCACCTATCTCCTGCAGAACTATATGCATCGCTTCCTCTCCACTGCTATTTCCGTGTTCACAAATGACAGTGGCCTCACTGCCACCATCTCTCCCTTCGCCCACTGTCCTCTGTTAAATCCACCTTCACTATTAAAAGTTTTTTTTCCAGGAACACCCACAATTATTCTTCTAATTCATCATATACCCTATTTCTTCATCCCTATGGTTAATTGCTGGCATGTAGATCTAAACAAGGACTAAGTTTTTTGGTTCAGCTTTTACTTAAACTAATAATTAATAATCTATCATTTGCTTTCTTTATGTTTACTAAACTTCATCTTATCTTTTGGTTCAATATTATTGTCACCCCATACTGGCATCTCCCCCTCTGCTGTACATTTCAGGTATCTATCACTCCAGTAATCCCCACTATCTTTCATCTTACCTCTCATAGTCCTAAATATCTCTATTTCCTCACTCGATCTTCAGCATTATGTTTTATAATTTTCCTGTCCTCAATATTATCTTTATTTTCCAAGTCACTATTTTAACTGATTTAGTCATCTTCTGTATCTTCTTTGCTTTTGCTGTCAATTTGGCTGTGTAAGGATTTTGTGAGATGACAACCACAAAAGCCTTGTTTCTTCCACTGCTAGGCACGACAGACAGCCCAACGGACAAAATCACATTGATGCCAGGACTTATACTCAGACCTATGCTCATTATTTCTGCATGGGATAGCCGAGGTGGTTTCCTGTTCCTTTCCTCAATAGAGTTTTTAATGCGATACCATCACTCAAATGGCCACTCACTGGAGTTAGATGCCTTCACAGCTGCCTAAATGAGGAATAGATGCTGAGTGAACCTTTTGTCTGCCCCTTAACTTTTGACTTATCAGACATGGGTCACCTTACCAGGAGCAATTATCATTGCTCCCACCAGCAAAACTCTAAGCATCATCAGAATTCACAAGTCCTTACACCACGCGAAGATTTTAGTTAATTAGGAGAGATCAGAACTTTCTAGAACAACTTCTTGGCTTAACATATACTGAAACTAAATTACTAAGGAAATTTATGCAAACAAATTACACTGACAAAAATTGGACCTTTTAAACACTAATCAGAATACTGACAGGTAACGAGTTAAAAATTAAAAGTTGCCACTTACTAATATGTAGATTCCCTGAATGAGTCTCCAATAAAATCATAATTAGAATGCGATAACAACAAATTATGAACTCGGTGCGCCAGCTCAACATCTTGTAATTGATATCGGCAAACTTCCATCGCTGTTAAGAAGAAATGGATGTCCTTTGGACTGCGTGCCTCCAGAGCTTGGCCCTCTAGTTTATTCAAAATAGTTACTAGAGCATTGCTTCTGGGTCCTCCTGAAAATAAATATTGCATCATCAAAGGATAGTTCTCTCATACCCTCTACTGCTTAACCTTTTTCAGCACCAAAGCACAATTTATTAATTACTTAGTTTTCAAAACTGGAACAAAAGAGTTATGGAATGGAATGCAAGAGGGAATACTGGAATACAGAGATGGTAAATAAAAGGTTAATGGGAGTGATGTAAGAGAGCACAGCATAGGAACATAGAATGACCAGAGCAGCAGGCAATTGGGTTTATTGACAAATAAAACATTTATAACTCAATCACAGATGTGGGTGAAAGCAGAAAATGACAAAAGTGACAAATATTTGGAATATTTATTTTTGATTTAAAACTATACCAATAAATACTGATATTTTGAGTGGCAATAGCAACTGTTTGTTTGTTTACATCACAAATAATTATTCAATGAGTCAAAACAATAACATAAACAAGATTTAAGCCCAACTTCATACCTTCAAAGGGAATTGAGTCAAGTTTTACAAGTGGGACATAGGGCACAGTAAAAAACAGAGGAATAATCAATAAAAAATGAGCACATCACCAACAGGGAGCCAGAAATCAACTACATATTTCTTATAGTGAGATAACAGAATACTGATTGGGTAAATACTTACTCTCTTTATAAAATATGGTGAGTATATGGTTATAAGTTGCTAAGCATGGTTCAATACCAAGATGGTGAAACTCAGCTAGAGTTCGCAGAGCAAGTTCTCGGGCCTTCGGATACATTCCCATTGAGCTTATCACATCCAACACAGAATTGAGAGTTCCAAGGTTAGGTTGGAGTCCTCTGGATGCCATTTCCCTCATAAGTGACTAGGAAATAACAACATATATGATTAGTTCTCACATAAATATTCTTTTCCCATTAAAACTCCCTCTTAGCTGAGCTTTCAGTCATCAAGTGCATCCATTTGGTAGTGCATGCTGTGTCAACCTCCAGATATACTGTACATTAACTGCAACTGTAATTCATGGAAAACAATAACTAATGGTGTAAACTGTTGTACTACCAAAAGGATAAGCCATAATATTGATTTGTGCAAACATAAGATACATTTAATACCTGAGAGAACACACAAACAAAACAAGGAAGCAGTAGCATATAGCTCAGCATAACATCACCTTCTATGAGTGATGATGAAGGAGAACCTCACCACAGCACAAGAAACCAACTGATTCACTGAGCCCATTTTAAAATAAAGTGAGAGAATATTGGCACAGAAAGGAGATACTATGGTATCCTTTTCATTCAAAGAGAAATACAATTTTTTTAAATCCTTTTTTAATATCTGTTCCAAATAGTTGCTCTAATTTATTAAGCTGTCAGTTTGAAGACCCTTATCCATAGCTGGTGTTTATAAATTCACATTAAAAAAAATACATTTTCATGTAATCCTGAATGTTCACAACATTAAGAGCTTCTTTTCTAATTTAGCATAGAAATAATTACTTATTAACTTACCGAGTTAACTTGAATTATACTTTAATGGACAGATAAAATTAGGTATCCTGCTATTACTACCCAAATAAGAAATTTTAAGAAATTACTTTTCAAGTTGATTGAATTTTGGCCCATATAATTCAAAGTCCAAATGGTTTCTTTAATTTTGAAATATGTAATGAGGTTTTCATGTAAACAGAAGAACTCATATCTATTTTTCACATTTTCAGAATCCGCTATTAACCACCATACATTCAGCCCTGTTTTTTGCCCACTCATATTTATTTGAATTTCATATTCCATCGGGCTAAGTACCAGGTGAACTCTACCATCACCACCCAAACAAACCTTAGGGTTAATTACTGAGTTTATGGCTAGTCATTACTGCTGATATACCATTATGCCTTGAAAAATCATGTTACTCACTGCATTGTTCTTATGCTTTTTAAAGAATAATTTATCAATTAAACTTTTCTAACAATTTATATGTAAACTTGATAAATATGGTTTGTTACAATCTGTGGTTTTGGGAATTCACTCTTAGACATGAAACATACCACCCTTACAGTAGGACAATTAGTATACATTAGAAAAATATGAACAAATTACTCTGTTTTTTATAAAAATAAACTCAAAGACACTAATGTTTTGGACAAAAATCAATTGGCAGTATTAACTTTTCCAAATTAATTAATGAGTCTCAGGACAACCAAAAGTATTGTTAAAAAATTCCTAAAGGAAACCTTAAGGTCATCATCATTCACAGTGAATTATAAGGGGGGAAAACTCCACTGGCCGTAAAAAACAGTCGCAACTCTCGTCAGACCAAATTGTTGTGTTGGTATTCGCGGGAACCAACCACAACCTCTCGACCAAGAATACCCTCTGTGGTGGTTTACGGGAAATTAATCCACGCCAGGGACCACACACAGCCACACACACACTATCCTGTCTGGAATCCTTCACGAAGCTGTGAGACTTCGTTAAAGATTCCAGGTGGAAATGTAATCCTTCACGAGGCTGTAAGGAAGACCCCGTTAAGGATACCAGGATGTATTACAAGCACACACTCTGTGACTATCCACGAAGGACGAGCACAGAACAATCACACACACTAGCACTCAAGAAGCACACACGCACTCAAAGGGCCCAACTTCTGGGAGAATCTGAAACGATAGAGCGCAGACGAGGATAGCGTCGAACACGCGTGTTTCGGCCACAAAGTGGCCCTCTTCAGCGAACTGAAGGGAAAAACACCTCCAACACAAGGTTGAAAGTAAACTACCGAAGACAGACGTCAAATATATATAGTGACTGTGAAAGGATGTAGGAGATAGGGGACCAATAGGATTAGTGGGAAGATGGAATACTTTAAACTTATTGGCAAAGAGGAAGGGGGGGGGGGGAGGGGGGGGGAAGGGAGGAAGGTGGGGCGAACAGAAACCAATGGGATGGGTGGAACGGGAAGAAGTAATAAGGGGGGGGGGTTGAGTACTAAGTCCAACAGAAATTTGAAATGACACTTTGTAATTCCACAGACTCTGAAAATCTGCGGAATTACAAAGTATCACTTTATCCGCTGAAAACAGGAGTTAGAAATCATTTCAAAAGGGAATAAAGAGGAGAGAATGGGATCGGCCCTTTATCGCTGTTAACTACGACCTTCTTGTATTTGTGAATAAAAATGCTTTCGTAGGCGTCCAAAAGGTGGTTGGGAGTCTGTTTGATAAGTTTCATTTCGTTTTCTGATGTTTGATGGTCTTCCTTGAGTAAATGTTGGGCAATGCTTGATTTGTCTGGTCTGTTATATCTGTAATGGGCTATGTGCTCTTTGAATCTAGTTTTAATGTTCCTCCGAGTCTGGCCGATGTAAGATGAATCGCAAGAGGAGCAATTGATTTTGTAAATACCGGACTTGTTTGAGGCGTCGATTTTGTCTTTAGTATTACCTAATAAATGTTTTAATTTGTTATTGCTGCTAAATGATACATTCGTATTGACGGTTTTGAAAATCTTTCCTAACCCTTTTGTTAATTGTGGGTGAAATGGAAGTTTGATGTACCGAGGGGTTTCATGCTGTGTGAGGGTGGTTGTGTTTTGAACTAGTTTTTTATGTTTGTGCTTTTTTACTAGGTTATCGATAATCGACTCTTTAAAACCATTCTTAATAGCTATCAGTTTGATGTTCTTCAATTCTTTGAAATAGTTGTTTCTATTCAAGGGAATATTTACTAATCTGTGTACAAGAGCATGGAAGGCGCCAAGTTTGTGACTGTGGTGTGTGAACGAATCATGGTGTATGTAGTTGTTGGTATGTGTTGGTTTGCGATACACGTCGTATGTTATTTTAATATTTCTGGTTAATAGCAGATCAAGGAATGGGAGTTGGTTATTTTTTTCTAGTTCGTATGTAAATTTAATCGATGGGAAAAGGCTATTTAAGTCATCGATGAACTGCTCTATGTTGTATTTCGTGGTGTCGAAAATTGCAAAAATATCGTCGACGTATCTAACAAAAACGGAAGGGAAATAACTGAATTTATTTTTGAACTCCGTCTCAAAGTGGGTCATAAATACGTTTGCTATGAATGGGGAAAGGGGGTTTCCCATCACCGTACCATATTTTTGTTGATAAAACTTATCTTGGAATTGAAAAAAGTTTTGGTTCATGACTAGGTTAGTTAGTCTGATATATTCGTCAATTAACTTAGGATCTAGTTGTATTGACGTTAACCATACTTTTAGCGAGTTGATTGCTATGTCTAATGGTACACTCGGGAATAGGTTTGAAACATCGAAAGATACCATGACTTCCCCTTGACTGAAAATGTGACTTTTGGTATGGTTTACGAAATCTATTGTGTTATTTAGGGAATGGGGGCTAGGCAAATCCAATTTGTTAAATTCACAGACCAGCCATTTAGATATTAGATATTCCTCCCTTCCCCCCCCTCCCCCCCCCCCCCTTCCTCTTTGCCAATAAGTTTAAAGTATTCCATCTTCCCACTAATCCTATTGGTCCCCTATCTCCTACATCCTTTCACAGTCACTATATATATTTGACGTCTGTCTTCGGTAGTTTACTTTCAACCTTGTGTTGGAGGTGTTTTTCCCTTCAGTTCGCTGAAGAGGGCCACTTTGTGGCCGAAACACGCGTGTTCGACGCTATCCTCGTCTGCGCTCTATCGTTTCAGATTCTCCCAGAAGTTGGGCCCTTTGAGTGCGTGTGTGCTTCTTGAGTGCTAGTGTGTGTGATTGTTCTGTGCTCGTCCTTCGTGGATAGTCACAGAGTGTGTGCTTGTAATACATCCTGGTATCCTTAACGGGGTCTTCCTTACAGCCTCGTGAAGGATTACATTTCCACCTGGAATCTTTAACGAAGTCTCACAGCTTCGTGAAGGATTCCAGACAGGATAGTGTGTGTGTGGCTGTGTGTGGTCCCTGGCGTGGATTAATTTCCCGTAAACCACCACAGAGGGTATTCTTGGTCGAGAGGTTGTGGTTGGTTCCCGCGAATACCAACACAACAATTTGGTCTGACGAGAGTTGCGACTGTTTTTTACGGCCAGTGGAGTTTTCCCCCCTTATAATTTAACCTAGAGGCCGTAGAGCTCTTGATAATTCTTACTATTCACAGTGAAGTTTGTCGTTAAGGCTGTTAACAAAATGCATATCTTTGTCCACACAATTATACATATATTAGATGTGGTTTTTCAGCCAACATCACTATTTTTTATTTACATACATTAATGTATTCTACAATGCCATATACAACAAATTCAAATAAACTGTGAAAGATGCTGTGCAGTAGTAACTTTAATGGGGTCATCTGCTAATGTGCATCAAAATGCAACATTTCAAAGTATAAAAATCATTCTCATTAACCTAAAATTTCTGACTGCATCAGATAGCACAGACTTCTATGGTTGCTCATTCATAAAAATTCATTCCAAATCTATGACCTTTTCCCTTCCATAAAAAATAACTTTTCTAATTTTCAATAACAAGATAATCATATAAATAAACAGTAGTTATCACAAAAAAAGTAAGAACCATTCATGACAGGTCACTGTGAATGGAACATTTCACAGTAAGAATTTAACTGAAGAGTAAATTTATTTATTCATAATCACCTCTGCTAACTGCCAGCGGGATTCTGATCCTTCCCTGAGAGATACCACTGAGGAAATGATGGCATTGTAACACCCTGTGTCAGGGGCCAATGCAGGGTCCCCAGATGCAACCATGTCCCTTAGTAGTTGCCATGCACGTTCAGATTGGCCATAGCGTGCCATCCCTCTTACCAGAGCTCTATAGGCCTTCCCTGCATGGGCACTAGTGGACAGCGACTTGAATATAGTTTCAGCCATACCGTTATCCCTGAAATATATTCAAACAAATAATAAATACTCATAGGGATGACAAAAAGGCATTCATGGATAATAATAGGGCATCATAATATTGATATGTGTAGACAGGAGGCATTTGAAATGTGGGTATACAGAAAAATCGAATAGGTAAAATAGACAGAAAGGAAAACCAACAAAAAGAAGAGCTAGGCTAGGTGAGATAGGATAGTGGGTAGTTAGGAGAGGTCCATGGGTAGGCATGCTGTACAAAATGAAGGGAGATAAAAACAAATCAGAATTGAAGAAGAGTTTAATGCAATGTGGGGTGTCAAATTTTGACTTTTTGAGCGGAGCTCAGAAGTGTAGCAATGATCAGTCTGTGTCCATCCAAAGGTTAACAGTAAACTAAAAAATAATAAATAAACATAAACACGGTAATCAACCCGAAGGTTGGCTAGGTAGGTGAGGGTAGAGTTCATCCAATACTAAGCTCAACGGCATGTGAAATTTACACATCAGGGTAAAGGGTCCAGATCCTTTCCCTGTGTTGGATATGATTTTCCCAGAGAGGTCTGGTATCCAAAAAAATCACGCAGCTTGGGTGGAGCCGAGGATGCACAAGAGGCATGCGCAGAAATCCATCTTGGGCCCTCCAGTCAGCAGTCCAATGCTCTACCCTTGGGCTACCACATCACACAACAGTAGACTAACAATAATAAATAATAATTGTAACATTGAAACTAGGTCATGAAATATAATCACCTTTTTTGGAAATGGTAGCATGTCATTTCAAAAATAAACAAAAGTTTCTACATGCTACAGCTAGTATTTCCTAATTTTAATTCTGTAATTTAAATGTACTGTAGGTTAAGGCTTACAGATCACGCTTTATATTCTACTGATGATGTTATTAATATAAATCCATTGAAATTGTCTTTTAAAGTTTTTTCTATTAATGCTTACAGTCACATATGTCACTGTTATTTGGATTTTTTTGAGTATGTAGTTGATTGTTGATGAGATCAAGTATGGTTTATTCTTATCATCTAAAGATCAATTAATATTATCATGTATACATAATTCATTGGCATAAGATAAGGAAAATCTTAAAAGTCTTGCTCTTAACCCAGTAAACTAAACAGTTTGTCTAAAACAAACATCTATCTACAACAGAACCTTGTTTAATGAGAAACTCGCACAGTGATTAATTGCAATAAAATATTGGTCCCAAAAATTACTTTCCTAAAGAGCGACTTTTCGCATTGCGAGTAAAAAGGAGAGGGGAATTCCCAGAATAATTGCACACCTGCTACTTCAGTTTGCATTTAGCACTCATTCAAATTTGTTTGCAATTTGAAAATTAAACAACTGTTTGTTTACCAATCAGAAACTCCACGAGCCTCCAAGAAGTGTTAAGTCCAAAATAGCAGGCTAAATGTGATGTGGAGGTCATGGCAAATTTCTGTATTGTATCACACATTTGAGCCATCGTCCTGATGAAGAAGAGGCAATGCACACCAGAAATTTATTTAATTATAATTCTGAGTTGCATTTTTACAAAGTTTTGAATTTACGGCAAAAAAAAAAGACTCTACACAACTTTCTGGGGAAAAGGAATTAGGTACGTATGTATTCCCAGTTGCTTCATTCCACAATAAAAGAAAAGATGAGTATAATACATGATCCTAAACAATAAGTACATAATTTTCTTTGAATAAACCTAGTACATAATTTATTTTGGCAAGGAATCTATTATCATATTTTACATTAATTTATACATGAAAGTAGTTTCATTATGAGAAAGATTACAGAACAAATTATGCTCACTGTATAAGGTTCCAATGTACAATGAAAATTTCAAATGGTGCAATTTAAAACCTAGAGAGTCAGAATTGGCGATGTAAGGACTCGATTAGGAGATACAGATGATATAAAATGTGATGAAAATTCTGATTGTAATTTCAAAAACAGTAAAATCATATCAAATACACATCTAAGAAGAGCTCTTAAACTATTTTCGAAGAATTAATTTTTTCACAGGTTAAATTCACATTTCAAGAAAATGCGGGAGATGCCGCAACAGTAACTTTTAGTGGAGTCATCCCCTAACATGCATTTCATTGCAACAATTTCAGAGTGTAAAAATCATTCGCCTTGACCGGGATTCACAACCCGGATCAATGTTGCAATAAAATGCATGTTAGCTGATGACTCCGTTAAAAGTTACTGTTGCAACATCTCCCGCAGTTTCTTGAAATTTGTCTAAGGTATAAACAGCCCAAGTGTTTCACACTGGCTTTAACCTTATGGACTGTGGCACGTCGCACCTGACTACAAATGCCTGTGACATTGTATTTACAGTATTTCGTCACAATATCTTGTTTCTTTACAACCCCAAAAATTTCAGAGTTCAAGAGGATGCCTAGATAGCTAAAACACTCGGCCAGACATCAAGGGATCCGGGTTCGAATCCCAGTCAAGGCGAATGATTTTGACATTCTGAAATTGTTGCAATGAAGGTTAAATTTAGCTTTCGGGCTGTAATGAACAATGAAAAATAGTACCTATACTCACACTCTCTATTCAATCACATACAAAAATTTTTGGTTACACACAATCAATGTTTTTTACGATCAAATCCCCTTTCTTCTGACTCTCAGGGACCCACTGAAAAAGTACTTTCTCCCACAGTACTAAAATAATGATCAATAATGAACAGTTCATAATAAAGCATGTAATCACAATGAAATGTAAAGTTTCTTACTTCCATGTTTTCCGAAGCTTCTCTTTTCCATGAATACTCTGCCGAAACCATCTTTCTTCAAATAATTCTTCAGGTGTTGAGTCAATACAGTTGTAATAGCACAAAAGTTCCAGAAATTCTTGCTTAGTTTCATCTGATATGTCTAAAATTATGAAAAAGATAACATTATTAAATAATTCAACTGAAAATCATTTGATTTTATTTAAAGTAGGTGCTATGGTGTCATTTTGAAAAACAAAAAATTTAATCATTGAATACACAAGATGGAATTAGGGGAAAAGGTAGTACAAACACAATGAAAGTTTTATTGGTAAAACTGATTTCATTACAGCATGATTATGGCCATTTTTACATATTTATGATTTTTTAATGTATTCCATATCAACTGTTCATCTACCTTTATATATTTCCCTACAGATAGAGGCATAGGACATGAATTCACTTGCCATTCGGGAAAATTTGTAAATTCATCATAGGCATCTATTTATTTTTTAGTACCTAGTTTGAGTAACCACACCTAATTTTTCTAGGCTTGTGATCCATAACCATGCAAGGATTATAATTACATGCAATTAAAAAAGATTCCTTACTCAGTTGTTCTATAGACTATGGTGAGAAATGTTTTACTATAATAAAGGGTAAAATAAAGTATAATAAAAGGGGTATGAGGTATATAATATATATTAGCTATATAAGGTATAATTGTCAGGGTTCAAATATAAAGCTGTCATTTGCTTTAGAAGTAAAATAAAAATCTACATATTGATTTTTCTGGTTGAGCAAACTAATGATCACTTAGGACGATATTTTTATGCAATCAGAAGATTTAAAAAAAATAAAGGATGTGAAGTTAAAGTCTACCTTTTAGGTTAAGCTTTGAGATTTTTTATAAGGTGGGGAAAATTGCTGATTTTCCCAGTCCTACCCTCTCCCACCCGTCAATCTACAGTGCTATATTACCTTGTAAAAACTGTAAAATTACCAGTTGTGGATACCATATCAAAACCGGTTACAGATAAAATTATGCAATGTGGAACAGCAAAGTATTTTCTTTCTGACCAATCTTTTATGCCATCAAAGCATGTCAAATAAGTAACAAGATAGGGTATTATGAACAAACAACTATCGCAGCCAGACTAGGGTGGTGATAAAGCTCAATAATCCATTTTGTATATGGTCAGCTTATTTTTCTGATCTTGTTTTCTATGTTAGTTTCTCTATATTAGTCTTTCCTGCTAATTAACATTACAAGACTTCTAATAATTTCCAGTGTAGTTGAAACAAAATGCCCATTACAGCAAACGGTTAGATAAAAGCATAAGCACTCTCATAACACATTACCAACTTGGAGTGTTAATATTTAGGCAATCATAATAGCTTCTGTTCCTTTCATTTCTATGTGCAACAGTACAATGAGACCAAAATAAAGTAGATATCATATCCAGAACGAATAAGAAGAAACATCATATTCATAAGTTTCTAGACTGAATTGGGGCCTCCTTGCCCCCCCCCTGTCTCATGGGAGTACCCATAGTTGATATCATTTTAAATATTTTAATAAAAATGGTCCATTATTTCTTTTTTACATTGAATAATTACAAAGGGGTGAACACTGGTGTGTCCTTATGCATTTAACATCAACAACACTTACTTTGCCCATTTTTTTCTAAAATTCCATACACAGTCATAGCATCAGAAACTAATGCATCACTAATGAGGGATTTTAACACCTCTTCGTTCGCCTCACTTTCTTCGGTGATAGCTGGTTTCGCAGTCAATGCCTTGAAATATAAGAAGCAGCAAGCTGAGTATAGAGCACCATCTAAAATTAATTCATTTCTACTTCTAAATCAGGAAGAAAAATAGTAAAAATATAAGTAATACCAAGTAATCAATGATATTTTTACTAATACACTTTTTAAAATGTAATTTTACAGCAAAATAACACAATAGTAAGAAAGATCAGTCAAATATCCACACAACTATACGCGATTGGAACATTTACCTTGATGGGTGGCGCTGCCAACTTTGTATTAAACCACCCAGCATGCTCTTTCCTAATCCACAATGCTGCTTTTCTTCCCGATTCTTTGGCCATTGCGTATGACCGCTTGGCAGAAGTGGAAGTAGGAATAAGATAAGGGTCATCATGAAACTTGTATTCTGGGGCCGTGTAATCCCTCCGGATTGTAGATTCTAATGCCTAACGAAAAATAATTTAAACGTCCGTTGAAACTTAAGCATGTATGAGCAACACTATTTTATTGCTTATCCTGCAAAATGATAAACTACTCACTCGCAAAATGTCTGTTGGTCCACGATGAATTCTTTTCGGCACAATGATAGGTTCCCCCGGCGAAGAGTACTGACGTACAACATGATTAATCGCGTCCCACCTACTTTTGTGCCTGCAATAATATTCATTATTTCATAAACCGGATAACAAAAGTACTTCAAAACTTCGAAGTAGGATGGCACAAAATTACCACATATCACAAGAGAAATTTAGTTGCCCACATACCTATAAAAACATCCCAAACCACGTACAGGATTCATCTGAATGGATGAACGAAAACAGATAGTAATTACTACAGTTCCACAATTTACACCCCCAGCCACATTTCCACAATTTACACTTTAATTTTCTAAATTTAAAGGCGCCGCATCGGAATTCATTTTTTACAACCGTGCATGAAAAACAAGTGACTGTAATATTTCAAAGGTTCGACGCGCTCTCTTTCAAAGAGCCTGATATGCAATCTCTCAAATATTTGCGTTTTTGTAACCTCTGTGTTTGCAGAATGTCATTTCGATGAACAAAGGTATTTCTTTGTTTTCTAATTTGCCTCCTCTTTATGCGCTCTTGAGGAATATAAAAAATTAATTTGGCTGTGCTGATGGTTTACTTATAGTACAGCGCCAACCAAAGCAATGGGTTTGACTTCCACACAAAAGGCAATTTAAAATCCATCAATTGCTTATAATGTTGTGAAATAGTTTATAATTAAAGACTGATACTGAAAAAAAATAAATAACTGTGAATGTGGGACAATGGCAAAAGCCATATGGTTATAAACTTGCCTAAGTGTTTGAAAACATAGCTCATCGAAAAAATAGAATGGTTCATTAGTATTTATTTTATCAATTTGAAAACATGTAACTGTATAAATTCATTTTTAATTATAATCCCAATTGCGGTTTTATACAAAAATTATGCATCATGATACAGAGTCTCTGAATATTTATTGTTTCTCATGACACACACACCTGTGTATCATTGCCATGTTATATGTGTCTCATGAAAGATTGATAAAGAGACAACCTTAAAATTCTATATGAATCAGAAAGTCTGAGTTGAATATAAGTATCCTGGCCCGAGGGTTAAAGCAACAACTGGCAAAAAAGGACTGACTCCAACAGTAAGTGTTGTATACAAAATCATTGGTCTTATGTTCCAACAATGTTAACTTTGGCCAGGAAGATCAGGCTCTAAACATAAATACATTAAGTATGTCTCCTGAATAACACAAATACAGCTCGTACATGTATCAATTAATACGAAATTATCTCTGCCAGTATCAGCATTTGCCAAATTTTTATTTAATCATTATTATACCAAAATGATGATTACACAAAATTGTGTATCATGGTATGCACAACTCTGTGTCATGATTCGGAAATCTCTGCATTTTAAGTACGAAATCAACTACATTTTTCCGCATTTTTTTGCATTTTCATGCATATAGTTCTCCTGAGGACTGAACTATTTCAATGCAGTAAAATCTTCTTTTTTCAATATTTATGAGTGTAAGCAACTTCTCAAGTAGAAACTGTGATTTTCTCCTCACTCGTAACATATAATATATATTTATGGGGATTCTATGATGCATTTATGTGTATTTTTAAAAATTTATTTATGATTTAAGCCTGTACTTTATACTGTAAAGTTTTTTTTTTCAATTTTATCAAATGATAAAAGGTTTATGTCACTATAAACCATGGTAGTATGCCAAATGGAACACTTGCCTTCTTTTTTCAAGGTGAATGAATGGGCCTAAAAGTTAAAGGGGATAAAGGGAGTAAATACTCTTACATTGTATCGTTTAACACTTTACCATGCCATCTTTCAATGTCATTTGAATTATGGTGTTGAGTTATGGGGTCATTCCACATATGTTAAACAAATTGCAAACTGTTATTGCAAACTGCAAAAGAGAGCTATTCACTCTCTTGCTAATATACCCCTATGTGATTCCTGTAAACCTTTTATTGTTGGGTATGGAATCATGACTGTATATAGTTTATATGTTTTGAAGGCTCTGATTCATGTTAAAGTTAATCTAGAAACTTACCAATTAAGATCTCACATCCATAACTACAACACAATGGGTAAAGCAAATCTAAATACTACTTATTATAGATTTTCATCAACTTAGAATACATTTCATAATGTGAATATATGACTATATAACTATCAACCTACTCAGTTGAAATTGGACTGCATCCAGAGTTTCAAGAATAGGGTATACACCTTGTTACTTGCTCACCCACTTTACTTATTTGATGAATTCTTTTGTGACAATCTTTATCACATTTAAGAACTTATGTTTATTTTTTAAGTAATATTTATATTGATGACATTTAATACGGTTGTACCATTTTTCAAAATGAATCAAGTATTTTAATTACTATTACATTAATGTCAATGCTTGAAGAGAAGACACATTGTCCAAGACTCATAGTTATTGTCATATACTCATATTTTAACTAACTCTGGTCATGAATGATGGAATTTTTTGAAAATGCCATATCCCTAATGAATCCATGATAGTGATAAATTTTCCAATAGTTGCTGGCTAATATCCTAATAACATAGGGAATTCAGGGAATATCATTTGAGTGGACTAATTTTTTAGGTTTATTATGTATGTTTATCTTGACCCATTCTCTGTACACAATACTTCTCATCTCCAACACTATCAAGGCCACCAAGGAAACAAGAACTAAGAGTGAATAAAGAAAGGTAATTGACTTACTGAATTCATAGGCTGTCATCACAACAGTATTTGGACTCTTAAGGTTTCAAATCCTTATATTTCACATCAATAAAGACTATGCACTGGGATTCATGGCTATTTTTAGGGTTGTTTTCAAGTGAATTTCCATAATATATGGTTAACTGGTTTCTACAGGAGAGTTATACATTGTTATCACAAGAAATTTGCCTGTAGTGACTGATATAATGCAAGTCTACTTATTTTGTGGGTTAACTCTGCATGTTTGTATTAGCATGTTCTCTGCACAGAGCACTTATCAAGAATGTTAAGGCATCCAAAGAAGGAAGACTTCTCTATCTAATGAATATCGCCCTGAGTGCAAATTGTATAAAGGCTATATATTTCCACATGGAACAAAAAAGACAGTATTCATATCATAGGAAGTTAGCTTTGGTTACATACCAGTGCATGTTTTTGCACAAAATATATGTGTGTGTGTTTCAGAATTATTTTCTTTTTATTCTGTATGCTCTTCCTTTTAAAATAAAACTATATTTTAAATATTACTTCTTTTTCATTTGAGGCATTGATTAATTTTTCACTTATAGTAATCTTCCTTAAGCTAATGGAATGTTATAGAGTCACTCATAAAATGTCATTAGTTTAATGAATGGCTCTTAGCCCTTTTGCTGCAGCTCACTTTCCATAAAACTACTCACATGTGGCAAAAAGGAAAGTATCATGTCTCCGAAACCGTTATTATTCCTGAAATAATAAAATAATCTAAATAATAAAAATATGGAAATAATTAAAATAATCTAGATTTACTGTTTATTTAATGGAAAAATTTTATCAGTGTATTCTGATGAATATATTTTAATTGAATTTCAAAGTATTATAGCGCACCTCAGAGAATATGAAAAAGCATGTTCACAGCAGCCTACTTTGTGAATATATTAGGTACATTCACAGCAGCAAAAGGGTTAAGTATCAGTAAGAAATGATGACTAGTAATAGCATATTGGTGACAGCATGTTCTGTGTCCTTAATTGGTTTCATTACATCAGTTTGATTTTCCTCCCCTTCCCTGGCTATTTCATTGATTTGCATTCTTCATAAGATTTTCACAAGTTTCAAAATTACAGTTTTTATCTTTTCACTTCTACTTTTTCACTTTTAATACTATATATTCATGTTCAATAGAACAAAGTAAGCTGGCAAAGACTTTCATACTGTGGAAATTATCTCAGGTGACTGAAAAGTATTTAACTTATCAAAAAAGTGTATCAAGCAACTAGTAACATTTATTCTAATATATTAAAAAACAATCAAAGATCACACAAATCATTCATGTTGTTCCTAAAAAAACAAATCTTTGGAGTTTATATCATGATCAAATCACATGATTTTGTGTTTAGGGATTCTGTAATGTGAATACAAGATACGATAATTTTGGGTATCTAATTCAGGAAGTTGTCCCTTATGGAGTTAAACATATTAGTTCTTATTCCAAATAAATATTTTTTTAAATTCATTGGAACAGTTGCCATTATTTTTCCATCAGAAGTGTTGAAAGTACAGTTTCTTATAATTTCTCACCATAAAGATCTTCAATAGTTTTTTAGTGATTTATTAAATATTCTTTCGGGTGGACTAGATACATAATAACTAATATTTTTAAAATATTACTTGGAAAAGTAATATAAAGGATTATTCCGTGAATATAATAAGCCCAAAATATAAGAGTTTATTCATAAATCATTGTTGAGGAGCATGACACTCCAGGGTGTAGAGTGTTGGGCTACCTTCTGAAGGGCCTGGATCCAATTTTACGTGACACCTCTGGGCATCCTCAACATCACTCAAGCTGAAATTTTCTGCTCCAAGTCTTTTTGTAAAATCATAGGTTGTACAGGGAAAACAATTGGCCCCCTTACCTTGTTGGGTGGATTTCACATGCTCAGGGCTTAGTATTATGTGACCTCCCCTTTCACATCAAACCAAACTTTATATTGATTAGGATTGGTTTTGGTGGATGGTGCATTATTATTATTATGATTAACAGACACTCATGCTTCACTTCATATACAGGGTGACCATCATCCACTAGATTACAATTTCTATATTTCCTTGGACAAAACTTCAGATCTACCATTAGAATAGGCTTAAGAAATAATGAATTTCATTGTTCAGCATACATTTCTGCTAACCCTAATCAGGAACTCCAAATTTTTATATCATACTGCTAAGTCTCGAAAATAATGGTTCCTTTTCTCTAATTTACGAAATTAATTTAATTAAATCCTTAGTTCTATTGCTTATATTCCATTATTTTCTATTTTATGTAGGCTAGCCCCTATGAGTTTTAAAACAAAGACAATGAAGTTCTTTAGTCACCACATGGAGTGGGGTTTATCCCAAAACGTAGAAGTGGGTTCCTTGGAGAGTTTGCAAGCTCTAAATATACATTAATGTTCCTGCTTTCTTCGCCAAACTCAGTTCCTTCCCACATCTCAGATCTGCAATCTCAGTTTCAGCATTTCCTGTATTTTGAGCATCTTGGCATAATGCTACCCGACTGTAAAAGGAATATCCTCAAACACTCATCACCAGCTTCTGATTTTAAGGCGCGGTCGTAATTTCTTCAATTGTTCTGTTTGGATTCATACAACATCTGAATTGCATGCGCATATCCTTGAAGTTATGCAGCCTTTTAATATAAAAGGTTATACCCTGTTGCGGATGATCCAGGATACCAGGTACTTAGAGGTTCCATTATAAGGTACGTGTATACCCCAATATATCTTGTATATCCTTTATTCTATAGAATGATCCTTACAACAAAACCCCCTCTGCTTATTGAGTGAAGAGGTAATACATGGGATTTATTAATATTAACTAATCTATCGGTTAAGGTAGGTTTTGCATGGACACGACTACCACATAAATATTTTGTTACTCCTAACAAAACAATCCAGCACCCTATTCTAATCAAGTCCTTCTTCATCCCTGTACACTTCCTTCCTCTCTTTACCTCGTCCAACATCCCTATCCTATTCTTGCCCTTTCCTCACTTGCCTAACATTCTCCCCTCTATTACAGTCTTTAACAGAATGAAGAAGATAACATGAACTGGCCAATTTTCAATTTATTTTCATTTTGCTTAATGCATACATTTGTTAAAAAAAGGTTTCACTGGAAATGCAAGGCATATATTCACAAAACAGCTATCAATGTAGACGATAATAGTGCATTGGGATACATTTTTTTTAGTAAATACTTTATACAAAAGATTATAATATATTCATAAAAGTATAGTGGACATATGATGAATATTACTATTCATTTATATAACAGCACAAGAAGACATATTACTGTCATGATAATATATTCTAATACATGAAGTAGAATATGTTATTAAAATGGCAGTATAAATGTTATTAATTACAAGAATATCATTTGATTTAATTTGAAAAGTTTGTACTTTATGGAACAGCAAGTACCTATACTACTTAATGTCAGGAAATGAACATCACATATGATCTTGTTTATCATACATAATATGTAAGTAAATAGGCACAGTAGATTATTAGCAGCAAAAAGCTATGATATCATATTCACAATGTCAATAGTATATAAGAATCATTTTAGTAGCTTTTTAAGAAATTATTAATTCATACTAATAAATAATTAGGCTTATAAATTATATATTAAACAAAAGCTTCAAAAATGTCTTCGTGGCTCTTACTGAACGGATTCTTAAAATGTTAAATATAATAATTCAGTGATAAATAAAGTATGAATCAATTGAAGAGTAAATTATATCATGAAATTATAGAATTAAAAAATATGACTGATTAATTACGTTAAGTACACTACTGTATAGCCAGCTAAGCCATAACATGAATTATAATTGCCTAAAATAATCATTTTCATGAATGAATTTAAGTGAATTAATTTATCGTTAGTTTTACCTCATCTTTTTCATAATTATTAGCCTGTAACTTTTTTCTGCATATGAAAATAAATTTATCTTGAGACCAATGACAATGTGTGTGAGACACCTCAGTTCTGAAATAAAGGATTCCATTTTTTTATGCTAAGCTGCAATTAAAACTATGTAAATATAAATAAAATATGACAGTTGAAAACATCATGGATTGTAACATTTACAGATATTTTTAAAGGTAGTGTGGGGTGCTATGCAAAATGCAAATAAGTTCAAATTCATGTAACAGCATTTTCTAATGTCATACTGGGTTGCCATCTACTTTGGAGATATTTGAAGTTATAACAATACCATGAATCCAAATTTCTGTACTCAAATTCATATAATAAATATTTTAATTTTAATTAAATTGCACAAAAAAAAGGAAGCATTTTTATGGTGTGATAACATTTGATATTTAAAAAAAAATTATTGTACTTGAGTGGGTTTGGTTATTTCCAAAGTATTGAAAAGAGGCTATAGTGATACGGAAAAACTATATATATATAATATCATTTTTCCGTATCACCGAAAATTCAAAAACATAGTAAAGTATACAAAAAAGTATATATATACAAAAAATACTAATATATATATATACCACCGAAAATTCAAAAACATGTCAGTATCTTTCCTTTTTTGGGTGTTTCTGTGTTTTTGTTTGCTGGTGCTAACTTGTTATACATCATTAAAATGAATCCTTGAAATGTTATTAGTCTATTCTAATCATGAACTAATAACCACGAAGAAACTGTTAATGAATTTGGCCATTTTTAGTTACCTGAGGAAAAGATGGCACCCTTTGCTAAAATTTTTAGGTAGGAGTTTTGATGAAATTAAGATAAAAATAGGTTTCCCTAATGATATTCTCAGAGAATGGTCAAGTATTTGCAATACAGCAAATGCGGGTGTACAGAGTCACAGGATTTTTATACATGAAAGCAATATTACAGAGCTTATTTATTTTTTTAACATTTTTGTATTTCTACCTGTTATTTCAGTCAATGTCTGTTTTATTTTTCCTTTAAAAAATGAGAGATACTGTTAATTAATTCAAAATAAATATGTTACTGATTCATTGAACTACATTGAACTCAAAGAGGTGGTGTCAGGTGCATAATTTGGCACACATATTGCCTCTTTTTCATCCATCACAGAACATTTTGAGCTTTCAAACTTTTGAAAATGCCAAGATAGTCTGAAACTTAAAAGTTTCCACAGGAATGACATCACTTTTATTGACACTGGAAGCCTAAACAAATTCAACAAAGTAGCTTCATATTTGTCCATGACTGAAAATGCTTTGGTTCACATATTTCATTAGAGGGGACAATGACTGTATCACCTCAGGTCACTTACTAAACTTTAAATCATGAGGGTAAAATGGATGTGCATTTTAGATTTAGGTGGTTTTTAATTCCAAATTATGTTTGTGCCTTGCAATGCAACAAATTAAAGAGTTTGAGAGGTGCTACCCTGAACAACTCTTGACTATTTTAAATTAAACTGTGAGAAAATATGCAATCCATACCCTTCATGATCACTTAACTCTTTATTTGATTTACTCCTCTGGAGACATAATTTACCTTAACACTAGCATCGGCGATCAACAAACAGAAAAGAATTATCATGAAGTTTTCTTCGGAAATACTAACCAAAGACAACATACATTTCATCAAATTACTACTTGAATAAGAAAATGGATACAAATTAGAGGTGATCCTCAACAACAGTTAATACCAAAATGGTACATAATATAAATAATGATAGATTCAAAGTTAGTCATTCATACAATGACTTTCAATGTTTGATGAAACATTATAAGGTGAACACTTATATATAAACTTTTCAGTGATTATACACATATATTCTAATTTGAACATGTATAAAGCAAAATTCTGCAATAAATTAAGGCAATATCTACATAGTATTCTTTGTGTGGCAACATTATTTTATGTATAAACACTTCTTTCAAATTAATTTTCATGATTATCAACTGAATCTAACTGAATTCTTTTTAACTGGAAACAGTTTTATGAATCAATTTTGTAATTGTCAATTCAAATCAAGGTATTTTGCAATATGCTATTCAAATTTAGTTACTTTTCTCTATTTAAGCAGTGATATCACCATATTTATCCAGGTATCCTTAATGGTAATTACCTTCAGCTAAATTGTTCCAACACTTCAGTAGACAATCATGAGCAAAAATAACAAGCAATTGCATGAAAGAAAAGTATGAGATATGAGAAGCATTCTGATGGCATTATTTGTACAAGAAAGTGAGAACACTTCAAGTCATGAACATTTGCTTGGAAGTCATACATGGCGAGGATTAATTTTAGCACTTAAGATAAAATTAGTGAAGCAGTTCAAAGCAACTAATCAACAATAAAATAAAAATGACAAATGATATAGATCCAGTACAACTAAACTATTTTAATGAATCACAAATGTGAATGACTACTTAGATACCCAAACGTATAACCAATAAGATTATGTTTAAAATTTCAGAAAGAGACCATTGCCATGAATTTCAAAACACATCTATTTGAAGTGGCACATTGATAAATCAATTTCCATAAAGTCATAATTTTCAGTGACTTCTGATAAGCTACAGATTAATCAACTCATCTACATTGATTTCAACCAATTTTTTAAAATCAATAATCGAAATCTCCTTTTCTTTTGCAAATATTTGTTTGAAAAAGAATGAGTAATTGTTTCTGACAATGTTCTCTATAATACAGACCAGAATTAATAATTTTTACTTTTAGAAGCCACTAATATGAATGAAAGGATTTTCCAATAAAGATCTCTCTTGATTTAAACCATTATTCCAAACTTAATCCAGGCTAGTGTTCTTTTAACTTGGAGTTTGATTGCATTTTCTTTAAAAGGACATGAGAAATGAATCTGGAATATTTTCATCCAAATTTGTTTGGATATTATATTTTTTACTTTAATGAATTATTTTTTAAATGTCCTTTTTTGAGAGATTTTAATTTTAAATGTGGTTTAATTACAACTTTGACCATAGTAGTGTGGTCTCGACATTTCAATTTATTTAGAAAAATACTCTTGCAAACATAATAATCATTCTCACAGTGGCCACTTAAAATATTAATGAATTTTAAAAATTAATCTCCACCAAATTGCCTAAGCATGGTCATTCTATGACTGTTTTTTCTCAAGTATCATTCACAATTGTTAACATACATAATGAACATTACATGATTGTGTATTTTGCATAAGCAAAAATCTTGAAATGAATGGGATACATTCTGTCATACATAATAGATCAATATTGATATATTTTTCCAAAAGTAAAATTGTTGACATTTTGAGGGCTGTTCTGGATCTAGACTCTTAAAATTGAAAAATTTCAGCTAAAATGTGATTTCGAGAACTCAACTTGATACTTAACATGTATTCAACAAGGGATAGCCATGTACTCAGAGATCTAGAAATGTTATACGATTCATAAAAAATATACAATATCCTCACAAATGTAACTTTTTTTATGATTCCTCATTTTGAAACACCAAAAAGAGTTTTATGATTTGTTGATAGAGAGTGAAGTAATTGCTCAATTAGCTGATTCAAGGACTATTCTTGACTAAAGCAACATCCAAATAATTAAATAAATTTGGAATTCCCTCATATAATGCATATATTGTAAAATATACTAATATAAAATATACATATATAAAAGAGAAAATGACTGATCTCTCTATTAGACAAACCTTTCTACTTTTTCTAAGAATACTTGTATACACCATTTGAGCTTGATTTGAGATGTGTACCTATTATTTGAAAATAAATATAGGGCTGTGGCTTTAAACCAATGCACTGTATCAATAAGGCTTGATTATTAGCACACAACTTTTTATTTGATTGAAAGATTACTAAATTTCAAATGGAAATTTTATCCTCTTTCCATAACTATATTAGGTATTAATATAAATATATCATGTTAATAATATTTCTTACTTTATGAAAAACTAATTATACCTTAAAAATACCCTTTGAAATCATATAATATGGGCACGTATAAAACAAATTGAGCATATGATTTTTTTGGGAAATAAATTTGGTTCTCACTGGTTGGAAGTCAAAATGATATTAATAGTCAAACAAAATAGAATCTGACATAAGGATTCATCACATTTTGTGTACTTATATTTTCTAAAAATGCTAAGTGGAGAAACTACTCTAGTCTTGGAGTTACTCAATTTTTGGTTTTAATTTCTTGATCCCTATGAAATCCTAGAATGAAGATTTCATTTGTAAAATACACCCACTATGAAAGAAAATTCAATGTATGCCCAAAATTGGCATTCAATGTTGGGAACCTAAATAAGAAACATTAGAGTATCATTATGTGTAGCAATGGAGGGGAAGATATCAGAAAATTACTGATTTCAGAACATATTGAAATAGCAGGTTATAATGACCTTTGTGACATACTTCACTGAAGTTACCTCATGAAAAAGTTTGTTTTACTACCATTTGTATACATCTGCCAATAAGTGTCTTTGATTATAATCAAAGACACTTATTAATAATTATTAATATAATATTCCCATATCATCATGTAGAAGATGTTTTTACGTAAGTAACAACATATCTATATCTTGAAAACTATAGCTGATAGGAAAAAACTAGTGTCATAATTGGATTCAGCACCCCAATTGTTCTTTAAATCAACATTAAAAGCTCCGGCACCAAAACCACTGTTGGCCTGTGTTATTGGTTGATATTGAGCTCAGCGTATAAAATGTACATATAAATGGCTTTTTTAAAATAGAATCACAAATTGATATTACTAGCCCAGACTAACAGTAAATATAATGAAAGTGACAATAAAACCAATGCACACTAGTTCGTTCACTAGCAGACATTGCCTTTCTCCTAAAAGTACCTGAGTGGGAAAGAATTTGATGGCAGGGATTGATGGCAAAGACCTGAAATTAAGCAGACAGAGGTGAGCAGCATAATGTGACTCAACATTTATGATACTCTAGTTTCTAATCCACCTTAGCCCAACCCTCTCCTCTTTTGGTAATAAAAAAGCTGACCTGTCATTCTCTAAAAATATGATTCTGCTACCCTGTAATTACATCTTAACCAGCGAGTTCACAAGGTGAGAAAATGCATTATTTTTCCAAATTAATAAAATTGATTAACTAATTTTTTTTCCTTTCCATACCTTCATTGCAATACAGAGTTTAAAAAAAAATATTAACTGCTACACAATCACTCTTTACTGACTATTCAGACATTTTGAAGAATAATTTCTACAAAGAAAATGCAAAAATATTACTTAAGTGCCAACACAAATAGCATATGCAGACCTGCTCATTTGGTAGTATGGAGTAATCCTTCAGAATACTCATGCTTATGCAATTGCAATTTATGCAAATAATTTAATAACTTTTATAGTAGGCTAAATGTAGACATAATGAAGATAGCCTATGGTATTTTCACACTAGGATTGAGTAGGGAAAGGGAAGAATGAGATACTAAATTGTGGACTCCTTGGTGCCTTTCCTTGAGAGTAGGCTAATGTCTATGCTGGGTTGCTCTTCACCCTGCCCTAAAAATCCTACATCTATCAAATTATCCTCATATTCCTAATGGTACAAATGAGCTCAGCTGTCAGTCACCTCCCCTAATAACAACAACAGAAGGTCGATGTGAGGGAAGGAAATGCTTCTTTTTGGCATCAGGTAATTCACCCATTGGATAATTGGGCATGCTATGTACTTTTCAGAGATTAATCCAGAAATTCATGTGCATGGAAAATATATTATAAATGCTCATTCATACTCTCTCAATTAATATGTGGTATTCAGTGTAATAGACAAATTTTATCTGTTAAACTGAAAATATTATGACATTAAAAACAAATATCGACAGTTAATTTTGACTACAAGCATCCATTTCACTGTCTTTAATATGGGAAAAAAGGTATTTATTTGAGCATAAAATGCCTAATACTCATAATATGCACTTTTATAAGTTTGCCTTGACTATTCAGATTTTTTTCAACTTTAGTGGAATTCGAATTGATTTTATATTTCATGTGATTATGATTATATTTTGAGATATGCAGAAAAATGAAATCTCCACTTTAGGATTTTGATAGGGAACAGCTTTATGAAGCTGAGTTAACTCCAAGCTAGATATTTTATCAGTTGCATGGCCAAATGCAGCTGTAAGGATAAAAAAACACAAATAAAACCAAAGTAATAAAAAATTACTGATCAAAGATTAAGAATGCTAATTATCCTGTAAAAATGTCTTAAAGTATTAAGGAATACTTAAATCAATATTTTATTGTATTTATAGTTAGCAATGTTAAGGCATTCAGTTAAGGTTATATAACCTCCGATCTCACATATATACACAGAGCAAAAAGTAAGCATTTTCCCTTGAGTATTAATTTAATATTGTATCTTCATTGAAGATTAAATTTTTAAAAAGCACATATATGATATCATCAAAGTAACACGGAAGTGTTGAATAAAAAACTTTGACAACAATTAACAATATAAGAATACATGAAAGGTACACCACAAGTTCTTTCTTGATAATTTTGATGGAGCTCATTTCCGTCGAAATTATCAAGAAATAGTGAGTGAGTGTTCTTATATTGTTCGTTGTGGTCAAAGTGATATATATATATATATATATATATATATATATATATATATATATATATATATATATATATATATTACATAAGCCTAGCTACCTAATAAAAAAGGTAACAAAAATTCACTATCCTTAAAACTATACTTTTTGAGAACAATACACCAAGAATGTACTTTAAATATTAATAACATATGATGATATAGCTTCAATATATGGTAGGTACCAAATGTAATGATCAAGTAAGAACCTATAGTTTTGTAATTTTGAAACTATATCAAATAATTTTGTTAGAAGGGCTATCAGCCATATAAAAGCATGTGAGAAAGCCTTACATATATTCATGGCAATTCAGACATATTCTGTGCTCTAATTAATGGAAAGTGATTTTTATTTGGCATTATAAATATTTGTATATAGCCATACCAATAATATTATATAATAATCCAATATTTCTATGAAGGCACTGTATACATTGCAATTCTTGAGCCATTACACTTATAAGATGCCAGAGGATATACCCATAGATGTGAGTATGATAACTAATTCTAACAATGATTAAGGAGATAATTAAATGATTTAATTGGCAAAATAAGACTATATGTATATTAATATGGTAATGTGATTATTTTTTAAAATAATTAGGTATGCCTATGAATGTAGAACTATTTCTCATGTTTGAATTGCAGGAATTTGTTCTTTGAATTCCATGTTTTTTTTAGTGGTTTGGTATAATTTAGATCCTCCAAGAAATAGAAAATTGATGGACATAGATACATTACAAGTTAAACTTTGGAAAGGACACTATTTTCCATGCTCTAATTGCATGTGGATACACCATCCTTCCTGAACACACCATCATTAGTTTCATTAGAAAACCTAAGTTGTTTGGAAGATGTAGGAAGATAAATATCTGGTACCTTCAATAGAAAGTACCAATTTGAACTATGGGTCATTAGCAAACCTGAGTGTGCAATGAGTACACTAAGGTAGAGCTCAACAAATTTTGCAAAAACTCTACTATGTAAGGTAAGGGGTCTTGCTGCCATCTCCTAAAAATGGATTTTTTTATGGTATCATAATCCTACAAGAAACAATAAAATAAGCTTGTTATTTTATTTATTCTTGGCTTACTATTTTATTGTTATTTCTGGTCATAAAAAATGTGTCTAGCTTGAAGCTATTCACCAGTTGATATTACCTATATGCCATGGCTAAATATGTTTTATGAGTTCTGTACTAGCCACCATATGGAAAATTCAGCAAGGCAACTATGTACTCTATGAATTATGGATAAAAGACGTAAATATTTTGGGGAAAAATCTGTTAAAATGTCATTATGTTATTTAAAGATTCATTTACTGGATGTTATCATCTAATAAATCTCTGAGGCAGTCATTGATGCTGCATCTACTTAGAATTAAGATTCTTAGTAATATTTTTCAAAAGGATTATTGAAGGATGGAAACTGCTAAAGAAACAAGTAAAATGAAACCTTATATAACTATTTGTAAAGTGGTATAACACTATCACATATCATTACAATCCCATTTAAAACCAGATTCATAGATTCAGTTGATAAAGGGAAGATTACAGGGTGATATCACATGTATAAGTGTGTGTAGAACAGGCATGTACCTATTATTTAATTTTGGATCATAATTATGACATGATGAATTCCTTATTGTATATAAAAAGTACCAACTTTCTTCTCTATCCATAGAAAAGTTTATCGCTTATTACCACTTGTATTATATTGGATGAACATTTATATTGAGTAGGAACCAGACGTCTTCCAATAAATTATAGCAATTCTGGATCAGGTGGTAATAATGTAGGTTCTGCTCCTTCAGGCACTGGCTTTGGCTGTATTTTGTTAGGTATCATGTATGTCAGGAACTGCGTAGGAACTTCAGCTAGAACTTCCTTTGCCAATCTCACCTGAGCTGTCTGTGCATCAATGCCATGATGGAGAAAGTTGCGAAGGGGAACAAACTGCACTATATCACGTACACATCTTGTGCCATTTGGTGCAGTGAGAGGAGAAGTGTCAGAATCCAATTCCTCCATTGTAGAAAAGTCTGCAGAACCCACTCCAACAATTATTATTGACATTGGTAGACAAGATGCATCCACAATGGCCTATGTAACAATAATATTTTTGATTTAAATAAGAATATAAAATCTCCCTAAAAGGTAAAATATCTGAGAGAGGTTCACACCAACTTCAATCTAAATTATATGAGTGGTCACCATGAGCTGTTGCATATGGAGCTAATAGTTTAACGCATATTGGTAGTCATAGAAAGAGTAAAATATTTAACCGGAAAGTTACTAATCTAAAATAATATGATTCTATCTAACATATGGTTTAATAATTAAATTATTAAGTAGTTATACAATGTCTTAAGGAATCTAAATTGTTTGTATTAAAATTCCTTTTGTCAAAGTCTTTACAGTCACCTATACTTCTCAATATTGTTGGTTACCTCACACTAATAACAAAAATGCTATTGTGATATTTTATTGTAGCAAATTGTTTTCATTCAAAATATCATATTAAGTTTTCCCTATTCATAAGTATTACTCTTTCCTGAAATTAAAACATCATCAATACAGCCCCATCAATCCCTGCAATTCAGAACCAATTAAAGAAGGCAACATCAGTATACTACGAATCACACATGGCAATCTGTGAACATAGTAAAGGCCAAAGATAGTGTTTAGGTTCAAAGATTCAAAGACCAGAGGGGTCTTCAAATCTTCAGAAAGTGCCATCTGTATAAAAGCTTGACTAAATTCTGAAGTAACAAATGCTTTTCCTCCAGACAAACTTTTGAATGTGTCATCTAACCTTAGCAGTCCATTCATCCATTTCAGCCTTTACTTTCTATCAAATTTTTAGAGGCACATCGTATGCTGTTTGAAAAATCGGAACTACCCTTTCTTTGACTTTGATGTGACCTTTGAAGACATTATTTTTGATATTTTGGTTCTCATCAAATATTATCCGGTACAATGAAATAATTCACATTATTTCACCCTTGAGCAGTTAATATTTAGATCAACCACCAACCTGACAATGTGCATCTAACCAAGACCATCCTAGCAATCACATATTCGACCCTGAATTTAAAATTATCAGAATGAATCTTCCCTTTCATCCTTTCATGGAAGATTCTATAAAAACTGGGAAATTTCCCTATATTCAATTCAAGGTTTGAGGCTAATTTCTCTTTTAACAAACCTTGTACTAGCTCTGACTTTGGGAAAAGGGTTCAGTATGACAATATATGCAGACAGAGTATCATGTGAGAGTTGATTTCACTTAAAAAATTGAACCTGCTCTGCAATAATAAGTTTCTTTATCTGAAAATGGAAAATGATTGACAATAAAAAGTCTAAAATAAAGATAAACATGAGGCAAGATCATTACTCAGTGCATACCTAATGTTATTGTTTTTCAATAACTTTGATGTTACCAGCCTGGTGTGGAATCCCCCCCTGCCTCACACTCTAGTAGTTGCTAGTAGGATACCATATAGATGAACTTTCATTCAATTTTGTAGCAGCTAAATAAGTTGATTATATATATATATATATATATATATATATATATATATATATATATATATATATATATATATATATAAACTTAATTAACTGATATATATGTGTATACATATATATGTATGTATATATATATTATATGTATGTGTATACATATTTTATTATGTGTTTGTATATATATGTATGTATTTTTATATAAACTTATTTAACTCATATATATTATTTATTCCATATATGCATTTATATTCATTCACATAGAAATAGAGATAAGGAAAGGGGAAAGGAACACACATAAAGGATGAACACAAGAAAGATGGGGAAGGTGGATTTGAGCAGATCACAAATGTAAAAATATTTCCCTATCCGGGATTTGAACCACGGACCTTCCACTTGCCGGGTGGATGCTCTACCAGTTAAGCTAATTCACTCACTTATTAAAAACCAAAGTACTATAAACTATTCTATAAACTACAATAAACTTAACATATACCTCAGTCAGATAGTTTACCTGCACTGTCTTGTTCATGTCTGTGATGACTCCATCTGTCATAATTAGCAGAATAAAGTAGTGGCCTCCATCTCTGTATGTAGCAGCAAATCTGGCAACATGATTTATTACTGGACTAAAGTTAGTTGGACCATATAATTGAACTTTTCTAATGCAGTTATGATATGCTCTCAAAACTCCTGGAAATTAATTTTCTTAAATTTAAACATTATTCAATGGATGAGAGCCTTGATAACTTTGATTATTTGAATATTGTTTTTTTTAGAATAATTCATGCATTCAAATCCTTGCCTTTTAGACCATGACAGTAAGGATCATCCTTCTTCATGTTAACAAAAAATTCATGGGAAATTCTTCCATCAGGAGGTAGTCTTGCACCAAACCCAAGGACAGCAAATTCTTTATCATAGGAATAATGCTGAATAATTGAGCCTACAGCCCGAATTCCTATTTCATAGCTATTGGCTTCTTTACCAATGTAGTGGAGAGAATATGGTGTGTTTGGATCACCATTAGAGCCTAAAGGTGTAATTATGAGTAAAAGATATATGTTATTCATCATAATTTATACTAATATTAGGTTTGAAATGAAACAGAAATACTCTAAGACTTGGTCCAGGGAGATAAAAAATACAGACCTGATAGAAAGAAAACTGACTCCCTTTTGAAAAACAGGAAGTAACTAATCTATGCCATAATGCTAAAATTCATAACAAATCATAGGCCAAACATCAGATTGTGGCTCTTTTGGAAATACATCGCAATAATATATATGTATAAGAAAAACTGAATTTAGTGAGCTTAGTTCAAAATTGTAAAGATAATGTTTGACTAATGGGCAAAGGCAATTTACAATAGATTTTAAAAAATGTTTTTAACTATAGAGCAATTAGGAAATAAATACATTGTATCAATACTTAAATAACCGTGGAGGATCATATCAATTAAATGATCAATGTATAAATTATTATTTAAGCCAATTTTTTTTCTTACTTTAATTTGTATGATTAGAAGTATAGGTTCTATAATGGTAAATAGTAGAGGTTCATAAATATTACTTTAATATCAGAAATACATAAGTTAAATTTGAGCAATGGTTCTCTCATTTTTATATAACATCTATTTATTATATGTTTAGTCACCTTGAAACATCACCACTGGTAATGGAAATTATTAACTGATCTCTATTTTGATCTCTTAATCAATTAATATTCCAAATACTTCAAGGTTTGCAATATGCCCTATTTTTTATAGTTTAAAGCCACTTTTTTACTAGTCAATATAGATTAAAAATTATTCCAAATCCCTCAAGGCAATGCCAATTTAGACTACCCTTAGCTGCATCCAAATCAGTTGCTTAAAGATGGCTCTCTCAAATTCCCAACCTTTGCTTATATCATTTAAAAGATGGCTTTTTCATTCAATCTTCCTAAATATTGAAGTGCAAACCTAAAGGATCATGTCAAATACTTTCATTTTCTCTCTCACCTTAAACAATATATTGCATGCACTTGATATTTGATAAATTTACAATCAATTTTCAGCTACAATGAAATGTGAACATTAGGTTCTTCAGTGTAAGAAACTTTCATTATTTCCAACATCCAATAGCAGCACATAAATTGTATGACTGCTTTTTTTGGTAGAAAATAATTATTAGTATATTTTAGATGAATCAATTCATTTTTATAATTTACATGCAGGCACCCATGTTGTTGTTTAATTCACATTCAGAATAGTGAATTGTTAGCATCACAATGGAACTTACTTTTGCTGGGCATAAATTTGTATTCAGTTTGCAGGTGGAAGATAAACTTTATTTATTTGATTATCCCACTTTTACATTTTCTCTTTTATAGTTCCAACAAAGTGGACTTTATACCATTGGGGTTTAATGAGATGCATTTTAAAATTGAGGAATTATTTTTATTTATCATTAATATTTATATTTTAAATTCTTCCAATGCATTTTATATTAATACATTTTAGATTGTTGTTATACGTATACCTGCTTTCATTCCACCAGTCAGGCAACTACAAAACACCACTGACATATGTATTTGATTTTTTATTCCTTTACCTATAATAAGGTAGCTAGTGTTATTATGTACTTATAACATTTAGTCCCCAGATCTCCTAAGATGATGTGGTTATTCTGCATGTGTCGAAGATATTCAAAAGGCAGCTATGGATTAGTTTTCAATGCATCACAACATTTATTTTGAGTGCAACAGCATAAAGTGTATGAAGAACACTTACATTCCTGACATTAACTTAATCCGAACACCGAGTGATGAAATTATTTACACATGAATAACATGCTATCAATGCACATATCAGTAAAAACGTTTTCATAATTGAATATTTTATTTAACAAGAGGAAATCTAACACAGAATATTATTGATCAATTGTCCATCTGGACCATGCAATAAAAATTGCAAGGGCATTTACAATGATGCATTAGAGCCTTTAGGACTAATGCAAGACAATAAAAATGTATTAAAATATGTATATACAACATGGTCATTCACATAATAAAATGAAATTGTCCAATAAATAATTTAAGCCGTTCTCTGCAACCACTGACCACAGTAAATATTGCTTAAGGTTAAAGTGAATTGTCATTAGCCAGAAGTTTGAAAGTGTTTGAATGAAGAAGAGAATATGTAGAATTAAAAAAGAGCAAGAAGTGGTGTTAATATAAAAAAACATGACAAAAAAATATTTAATAAAATAAAGCATATCTTACTTACATGTGATTTTAACAAGATGACCTTCATTAGAATTTCACCACAAAAAATAAAGAGTTCTTTGAAGTACATAATTAAGAATTTTGATGAGAACATCAAGATTTTAATCACTTATTGAAAGTTGGAATCATTATGAATCAATGAATTTATAATTTAAACAAATTGCAACTATGTTATATTTTCCATATAAGTATATACAGTTCATTACTTAAATAATAAGAAAGTACTCCCCATCAAACTACTACAAAATTAATTTTAGCACTTAGTACACAATCATGGAAATGATGACTCCATAATTGCTACAGGGAATCTTCTGCAAATATAGATTGGCATTTCTTTTCTGTGTATTTTGTTAATAGCTTAGCTAATAACCACTATCATGTGCACATATATGTAGATATTGAAAGTGCATATGAATATATATATATATGTATAATATCCCTTCCCACTAGCTTTATGTTTCTATCCCTTTTCCTTATCTCTATATCAGTATAAAAATATATAATTTTATTTAGATGCATACCTACTGTTTTAGGTTATTGCTCCTTTTGTTGATGCATCATAAACAATAAAACCTTTCAATTAAATGTATACACTCAAATGTTTGATAATTAGGTTCTTATTGACTAATTATGTTATCTAGTACATAATATAATAAATGTCTCAAAATGTCACATCCTTGTCCACATGTTTACAAATCAACCTGAATATATGGATAAAATCTGAATTATTACCTGAACTCCCTCTTCATTCTTCATGGCTGTGAGGTAATTCCAATCTTGAATTAACACCTTAAATTCCAGCATGGAAACCATGGTTCATCTGCTTCTGGTGCACCTCTTTAATTCATGGGCTGTGGCACAAAAATGAGTGCATACACTAACCTGAATACATGCAAGTCTAAGGAACAAACACATCTACAACAAATTTTCACCATGCACCCAAGTTAGGTTATTCCTGTACTTATGTCCTACTTACTAAATCAATCAAAAATTCTGAAGAGAATGTAATCTTTAATATAATGTTTGTATACTTATACCGGTTATTTACATATATAGAATTTTCCTGGCATTATACCAATGTGAGTATATATAAATCAAAACAAATTTGACATCTATGAAATAAATGTTTTTAATTGCTACATTTCTCCAGTACCTATATACAAATAACTCATCCCAAGTCGTTGTTCTCTTTTCATACATAAACAGGGTGAAATAACAGAATTAATAGCAAATCAAATTATTTGATTAATCATGGATTCAGCTATACTCTTACAAGGAAGATAATAAATTATTTCCTTACACTGTGTTTGGAGCCTAATTGGTGAACTATTAAATCACACATTAAAAACTAATGACAGCATAGATGTGGGCGGTCAAAAATCATGATTTGACCAAGGTCACTTTATTATTTTAATAAAAAACGATAAATGTAATGTCATGCACAATTATTTTAGAAAAATATTTGATTTTCATTGTAAACAATAGATATTGTTGAAAATTACCACCTTAATAGTACTTTTATTCAATGTAGCTTTGCTATTTGCATCCAAAAAAACAATTTTACATTATTAAATAAGAGAACACGTGTCTGCAACATACTGTGAGCTCAGTCTCCAGATAGCTAAGTGTAAACAATCTAGATGTCTGCAATTAAATGAATGTGCAGTGACATTATGGATTTTTAGTGTAAAATGTCTTTTGTCATGAATACTACACTACAACTACAGATTTGAGGTTGACACCAAAATTAATTGGAAATTATGTTATGCATCAGACTTTGGGTGAAATATGTGAGATCTCAGGATGGGTTAAAGGAAAGAAAATGCCTAATCGGGAGAGCCAAGCCCTAATTTAATTCTCTATGTACTCACTGTTTTCACAGAATATGATGGGTCTAGACCTGGCTGACTGATGAAATGCTCCCCTCATCAATGTGGTTCTCTGTGCCAAGGTGATCATGTCGTGTGGCTGAGGGTAAGAAGTCTCTAACAGAGAACTTCATAGAGCATCTTCAAAACCAAAAAGAAGCCTATGCACTCATATACCAGAAACGTCCAAAGGCCATTGGGAAAACTAAGGTTTCTGGCTGAGTGTCATTCATCGACTACACACAGCAGTGATAAGATCAAGTCTTGTGTGCTGCTCTATGGCATGGTGGAAAAGAGTAGTAGTAGTTACAAGGTAGGTGACCAACAGTTAAGGTCATCTGCACGATTAGGGATAAGTGGGTTACTTTTAGGGGTAGGATGCTCAGTGTAGTGACTGGTGTGAAACTCAGCACCAGAATTTGCCTACTCTTAACAAGGGTCTACATGTCCCATCTGATGGATATACTATATTCAACTTGACCATACCATACCCCACAAGAAGTGTTTTCCACGGAGCACAAGTAGGCATCAGGATACTACAGACAAATCCTACCATCTCTAGGATTCAAACCCAGACCCTTTGGATAGCAAGCCAGCACATACAAGCCACCAAGATTTGAACCCAGGCCTGGAAGGTGCAAAGCCAGTACATGACCCACCACACCATTCTGATTCCCTGGCTGAAAAGAGTTCAGGGAAAAGGTGCAACGAACTAACTTGAACACATACGCATAGAGGACAGCCTGTATAGGGATTACAGAGCCAATGAACATGAAAAAGCAGAATACCTCTGGTGTTAGTGCTGGAGACCCTCCTTGATTCGACTCTAACATACTTGGGAAACAGGTCAGAGGGCAGAAGTTATTCATCTTGAGTATACAGGTCAGTGCCATGACAAAGGAATAATTTCTGATCACTTTAAAGTTTTGACAGCATTCAGGAAGTCAAGCAAGTGAGATGGAATCATACAATACCATAACTTAAAACCCTCTTTCCATTATGAGAGCAAAGGAATAAGTGATGGGGAAATGAAACTCCAGATGTCAGTGGGGGATAATACATGTCAATTAATTGATAACCTTCATTTTGCATCTCTGATATCTGTGTAAGACAATGAAATGCTCATAAATTTTCTCAATATTGTGAAAACTTCTTGAACAAATCTATGTCACTCATAATTGCAGTAATCAACCTGAGAGTTGGTTTGATAGATGATTGTGGAGTTCACCTAATAATACATCCCAAGGTGTGCATAAATTCGATCATCAGGGTATGGGGGCCATTGTCCACCGATTTTCCAGTACTAACTGGCATCAAATAAATCAAACAGCTTGAGTGAAGCCAGGGATGTCAAGAGACAACTTAAATGCTTTGGTCAAAATTTGAACCACTAAGCTACCACACCACCATAGCATTAATTGGATGGCACAAGGTTTTACCGAAAGAATTTTGCCATGGCTAGAACCAAAAATTTTGGTCAACAGGCAATTAGATGTCATATTAACTTCCATTTTTTTCTTAAAAAATTTCTTTGAAATACTTGAAAACCATACGAGAGAAATCATTAATTTTGGTAGTGTGACTTTCAATTAATTTTAATATAAAAATTCCTTCAAAGACATGACTCGAGTGGAATCTATCAGCCAAAAATCAACACAAAGATATCTATGAAATGCATGTCAGTGCTGCTTTAAGTCATGTTCTTGTGAGAGCTAAGAGACAAAAAACTTCAAATTAATTTTGATATGTATATAAAGAGATATACCATTCAGAAAAAATTGGGCTCATTATTTGAAAGTTGATCAAAAATTATGTTAATAAATACAATTAAATGCATCTCAAACACTTAACATTGCAAATATATCTCAGATTACAAAAATAATACACATGTATATAAAAAGGTTATAGTCACAGGTAATTTGTTTCTATGAACATTTTATCTAAATTAGTTATGTAACAACATTTTCATGAAAACAACTACATAGGTGTAGATGAAGCTGATGGCTGCAAATGAAAAGTTCAGTATTATAGCAGTGCTAAACATACATGTACGGTGAATCTGGTTCATTCCTGTATCATTTGACTCAAGGTGAGTAATCAGATGGTAACAGTGTAAGCCCTTGTCAACATAAATCATACTGAAATTTAAAAATTTCATGTCAAGTTAAAGAGAAACTACAAGAATGTACTTATAGCACCAGGATAGGTATAAATTTTACTATAGCTGCTACAAATTTCTTAGTATTCATTAACAAGGCTTTACTTTCAGTACCATCATTTATTCGTGCATGTGCAAATGTGCATAAAAGATGTCACCATAGCAAATTTATAATCCATTCCACCATTTAAACTTTGAATTGAGCCATTAAACCATAAACTATCTGCATACCTCAAAATGAAAATGGAAAATATTTTACTCCACTATTAAGCTAACAAAAAGGCTGAATAATAATAGAGAAGTGAGTCAAGAGTTTGTAGGGTTGCAATATACTTCCAGATTTTTATAGATCACTCTCTCCTAAGATAAATTACTTCGGTATTACCCTCACCATTGGGAACCAAGACAATTTCTATTAAAACTTATTTGAGTTTATTATAATACCAATCCTTAAATCCAATCTCCTATTGTTTTCGCAGCTACATGTACCATACATTAATTTGTGAGGAAATGTCCATCCAAAGTTTAGTTTAGTAAATTAAGCGGATAAAATAATACTTTGTAATTCCACAGATTTATTTCACAAACACACGACCCGGGTTTCGACGTACAACGTCATCTTCATGTGCAGACATACAGGCGACCAACATATATATACCCTTAGACCAGAGGGAGGGGGGAGGAAAATTGGGGGGAAGGAAAGATAGAAAAAGGGGGGGGGCTGGGGAGGAGGATGGTGGGGGAGGGGGTTGGGCAAGTCGCGCTTGTGGGTGGAGAGCCAGATGACGTTGTACGTCGAAACCCGGGTCGTGTGTTTGTGAAATAAATCTGTGGAATTACAAAGTATTATTTTATCCGCTTAAGAATGAACCGATTCCATAAAATAACGCCTGAAACCATCGATTAGTAAATTAAAGTAATAGTTTACAAAATTAGGCCATAAAATCCATATATTTTTCATCTAATGAATCTCTAAAGATTATAGCAATTCTAAAAATGTTCTCTTAAAAATATCTAGAATATTATGCACTACTGGCAAAATAGTTCTGCAAAAATGGGTTAAGGAAATAAAAAGCCATTGTTTGTGTTTTAGAAACATTTATTAAGTCATTGAGAAATATATATCCATACAAATGATTAAATAACCAAAATAAATCAAATCTCCTCTAATCAAAAACTATTTTGGATTTTGATTGTAATACTATTGTTAAAGATCTCATTTCCCAGATGGTGATAATAATTAAATTTTTTTTATTTATGCAATCAAATAGAACATGTTATTAAGGAAATAAGCTTCACTGTCATAAATATCTAACAAATCATTGCTATATAAGAATGATTAAACTGTAAAATTATTAATAAAAAATTAAATCATATAATATTAAATGACATATTTTATAACAATAAACCAAAATAGTAACAACAACTTAAAGGAAAGACATTTCAATGAATGAGGTATAGCTGGGCCATTTTAAAATAGTACATAGGTAATCCAAATATATGGCTTAATAGCTCCCTTGATCAAAGTTATTTAGAAATAAAAGGGATATACAAAAATATGATTAAGTGTAATAAGGCATAAAATAATTAGTGCTACAAAAACTTTTTAGAACTCATTGAATTAATGAGGTTAAAATTTATGATACAATCATTTTATGAATGATATTTTTGGCATGTGTTGTGCTGTGATTAATTGAATGCATATGATAGTGAAAGTGATAGAGCATTAAAAAATAACTATTTCTTCGTTAGCTGTAGTGTACAGTAAGAATTTCCAAACTCTTGTGTCTTGTGCATATAGCCATTTTAAAGAGTGTTCAACAATGCATGTAAATCAAATAATTAAATTTGTGAATTAAGTATATGCAGTAAACCCCTGCTAGTAAGAACTTTTAGAACACAATTTTCAATAGAAAAAAATATTGCACCCAGTGAGCAATGTATCCATGGGTAAATACTATGGGTGTGACACAAATTTTGTCAAAGAAAAAGAATATTCGTGCCTCATTTAATTTTCAAACAAGGGTTTACTCCATATATACACAAGATCATTGCGTAAAAACCTTGCATTTATACAGTGCAACAATGGATTCACATCACACATAGACTGCCTTTTGTAAAGTTGATCTTAATCATACCATAAAGGTTTAGTAAATCAATGCATTCCTTTCATTAGAAATTATTTTAATTAATAAATATCTAAAAATACTTTGATTGCACAATTTAGAAAGTCAAAAATTTAATTAAATCTCTACAATGTTATTTCTACAGACTTACTTGCACTTATTCAATCTACTGTGTCAATAAAGTGTTAATAATCTAATTCCCAGGTGAGTATGGATTATTGTATATTAAATACAGCAAAATCTCATGCAATACCCATTATGCTGAACACATTGCTTTAGTAAAGCATTAATTATCCACTCAAATTCATGTTATGCAAACATTCCTGTCTTTAAAAGTAAGCACTAATCATTAATTTTGTTTATTTTCTGCAATAACTGTCATTTACTGATGGCCAAAGTGCACATTTAAAACAAAATAAATGTTAATAAATGTTTCCTTGTTATTTCAATCAGGTGGAAGGCAAAGCTACTGCATGAGAATATACTGTATATAAATGGAGTTATCAGAGTAATTATTATAAATATAGGTATTGTAATAGTCTTCTTAAAGTTGAAAATATTAAATTTAATTTTAATGCTGTAATTATTCTTGCAGTTGGGATTAATACATGATTAAGCAAAGCCAGGTGTGAAAACTACTTTATTATTTTATTGTTGAATGAGACTAATTAAAAACATAAAATTTTAGCAAAGACCATTTCATACGCAAAATTATGAAATAAAATACCAAAGATTTAATTCAATATATTATTTGGGCAAGTTTATGGCCCATTCCAGCACATTTTGCAGAAAGGACATAGATGAGAAGGCCAGGAAGAGACACTGGTTATGAAAGAACTTTAGAGCCAAGAATGAAATACAGTATTTTTTATATTGTTATTCACATAGGGAAAGCTATGAATATGGAGAAAATTAACAGAATAAATCTTTAGCGTTATGAAGGGATTTACTGTAATTTTTTTATATTTCCAGAGGATTTATTCATTATAGAATGTTTTTTTGCCTTCCCAGTGTTAGTTTGCTCCCAAATTTCTCACAACCTTTGCTGAGCACAAAACCAGGATATGTGATGATGTACCCAGCATAGGACACAACAACATCAGAGAATAAAATAATTTATAAACTGTTCCACAGAGAAGCTGAAAAAATTCTATAACATTAAATTACTCGTAATTAACCATAATTTTCTGGAGAGATGGTTGATTATTAATGTGGACATTTTAATCAATCATCACCTTAGTACTTGAAACTCATATAGGTTAATATTTCATGGTCATTTTAATTTTTGAACAAGTATATTTGTATTTAGTCATATTAAATATAAAAACTAACATTTAATAAATATTTTACCTGTGAAGTCAATTGCAAAAGTGCAATGCAATTGAGTACCACCTTTGATATATTCCATGAATGAGTTAATTTTTTGCATCTGAAAGAAGGTGACAAATATTTCACCTGAATCCATATAATTTCGGTTCTTTTCCTGAAATAGAATTTGATTTTATGCAATTTCATCATTCATGAAAATACAATTCAAAACAAATAAATAAAAAGAAATGTTTCCCAAATAAGCTAATACAAATCACTGTTGCGTAACAGAGGACAGGTTAATAAAGTTGAGATTAATCTCAATCATTAGGAAACATTTAATGAAATGACCACATGTAATCGAGAACTGTGTGTGTACTACCTATTTATGAGAATTCAATGACTTTATCCTATTTTAGCCTTTGCTGAACTAATTGAAGCCAAAATAAGTGACCCATTTTTTACAATTTGTTCAAAGAAATCTCAGAAACATTTTTGCAATGATGTTTTCACTGCATTTCATCTCATGCACTGTCCTTCATTACAGCAACTACTTTCAAATTCCATTTTCAAATAAATAACTTGCAACATATATTTTTTCCAACCTTAAATTAACCGAATGAATTGACAGAAGGCAGGCCTTGAACAAAAATGCAATAATTGATATTACCCTTTTCTCCTTGTTGATTAGTCGATAAACATTTTTAGTGCATGGGCCATCACTTAAGTCCCTGAGAGTTGTTTCAAATTCTCCAAGACGAATTGCATTCCCAGCCCTGTTCCATTCATAACATTCCACCTAGACCAGAGGAAAGATAACTCTTTCTTAAATAACATTTGAAACAACGGTCTCAAAAAATTTAAGTCTGACCAACAATTAACAGTAAGAACAAATTTAAATTACACCGCATGACTGAACAATAAGTGCATAAAGAAATATTCAAAATTATTTAGCCAATTTATTGAGTTCACCTTAATGGTCCTATCAAAATCTCCATTACATAAGTTTCTTACAGGAAGAGTGAATCTTTTCCATACTGGATTAAGGGTTGCTCTCTGAACTTCAGTTTTGTACACCACAATATATTCACCTGATTCGATGACCTGTGAGAAATAAAACACACTCAACTGGTAAAATGAACATCTGACATTCTAGTTTAATAAATTGGCCATTTCCTAAAGAATATGATTTTAAGTAGCATTCAACACCCATTATTAAGACAACTGTTGTTTCCTGAACTTAAGAGTAATACCCAGCATACATACTAATGTACGTGTATACTTATGATACTTCCTTGGCATATACAATTTTTAAAGCTGGACAAGAGAATTTATTTCAATTAAAAAATACTAATTTACATAGTATTCGCTAGAGGATAAGAATGTTTTCATTCTAATCAAATTGGAAAATACTGGATTTTTTTAATCATGAGTCCAGGATTATTACAACACTGGCTTTTTTGTTCATGTAGATGTTTAATTTAGGGAAGCCAAAGCTTGATGTTAAATTCAAGTGTAGTGTAGGTATTTAGTCATAAAAGTTCATAAAATGTTATTATTAAAATATGACGATAAAATGTAAAATTTTATAACAATTTTTGCAGTGGTAGGTAGGGAAATGACCACTGGATGATATGAGTACTGCAATTAAATTATGTGTTGAAAAATTTTGAAAAATAGATTTTATAAGCATGAGTTTGCTCCTCATGTGCAACAACCTATTCAATTTACCTGTATGCTAGTTGATTGGACCACTAATATAAAATTAGAAAAATATATGCCAAGCTTATTAAATTTAGAAACCCCATTCTTCCAAAAAAATATTTGATGGCAACAACAAAGGTCCTTACTCTTTACCATTCTTTTTCATTGGTGTTTGCAATCAAGCACTCGTAGGATTTACATATGGACTTGTATAACTAAAAATGGTTTGGCTACAGTGCAGTCATATTGACGAAAGTACATTTCAAATGCATAGATAATACATTATTTTTTGAGGAGATTACCCATGGTGACCAGGACATTTTGATGATAACTTGTTGAATGACAGGTTTGCCTGTCATGTTGCAAAATTTTACCTAAGTGACATGCCTGGTTCTTTTAGGACTTATACTTTTGGGGGACCAGATTTTCCCTATTATCTGCTTGTAAAGAGTTCATCATAAATCCTACTGTAAAACATCTTCAATTAAAGAATTTATGGTCAGAACTGAAAGATTCCTGGAAAGATATACTAAAGTGCATAAAAATTCTGTTGAACAAATGTAGCAAAATATATATGTACAGTAAAAATTTCAAGTCATCCCAATTGCATCTGCAAAGAATTTGAATAAAATTATCATTTTCCATCTTCAAAACCAACCTTTAATGCTGGATACTATTCCATGATTGTTGAACATCCCATGAATGATGAATATACAATACTTCACATAGAATAGATAATTTAAAGCCCCTTTACCTAAGTAAGTTTGTTATTTTACTTGAAAAACAGAAAAATGACAGGGAAAACAGTAAAACTTATGGTATTATATCACCAAGACCCTTTGGGGACAAGAGGTCTTCCAAGTAGTATAAGCAATGACAGAGTATAGGGTTAAAGCTGGCCTGAAAACACCATGCTGTAACAACCCTGATATCATGGCATCTGTAATCCGCAGCATGGTACAGACTCACCCTCCACCATTGGCCATATACACTGGCAACAATCATGCACGCAAGAGACGGTCTATGCATAAGCACTCAAACTGCCCACCACCACACAACTGGATATATAGTATGTTTCTCATATGGGTGTGAGCCAACTGAATTGATGTTAATGAACATAGTTTTAGGTTTGTGCAGAGTCACTCTTTATGCTATCATTTTTAAGTTAATATTATTTTGTATAAATGTATATAAAGAGTTGGGAGAAGGACTTTTGCAATTTAATGTTTTCTTTACAGAAATTCATCAACTTTTCTGTTAAGCTGAACTGTACAGCCTTAAAGGATGCATTGCATCTTAATAGATATATATACTTACCTTTGTCAAGACAAGAAAGGGACTACGTTTGGCGAAAAAGCATTTTTTCTCTAGCCGGCGCCCCTCAAACTGCAGGCGGACATTATCTCGGACTATTGCTAGCTCTTCAACACTCAGTATGATAGATCCATAGTTTCCCTCAACTTTATATTCAGTTTCACTTCCAGACAAAGGCATCTTAACTTTTCCCTTAGATATAAGCTGTAAATCAGAAAACAATTCCTCATTTGCAAACAAAAAATTGGACAATTTATTCATAGATACATATCTCCAGGTAAGTATTTCACTTAATGATTCTCAACATGGATTTCATTCATCTAAGATCTGATCTTTCATCCACTCTGTCTGACTGCTTTCACCAATTGAACAATATGTACATGTACTAGCTACACGAGTACGCCTTCTCACCAGTGAGATATTTAATGATTTGACAAAGGCTTACGACAGCATAAATCATACATTACACATTCAAAAACTTCTGTGCCTTTCAGTGTTGAATCCTTGAGACTCCTGCTGCTCATAACTTTTATGAATGATAGTATGGCTAAATGGTGTTCTTCTAATAATTTATTTCTACATAAAAAGAACATATCACACCCTCAATTTCACATGAAGAAATCTTCACCATTGTTAATAACCATAAATCCAAAAGGGCCCCAAAATATAGTGTCCATTGTTTACAATAAAATGCACGCTTTCACCTGAAAACCTACTTGATGAGGAAATGCCAATTACAGCCACCCTTCTATATTCCCCAATTGTTCCTCGATGGCTGAAGAAATATTTATCTTTAAAATTGTTATCAACAGCAGGTGTATATTATTATTTTTCATATTTGTACATAATATAATGATTGATAATAATCCACATTCCTAATTGACCAGAGGATTGAAATAAGTTGTTATTATTGTTATCCCCAAAGCAGGATTGTCCAGCTAAAAGGAAGTTTTCTGGTCAGTTTACTCAAATTACCATCACTGAGATTCTGTGACACTGCATTGTGGAAGGAAATATTCCCTAATAATGCTGTACAATGGAATTCCTTCTTGCCATACACCTCATTAAAAAAAGTGAGAATGGGGAGGAAATAAGTCTGATATTGGATATAAGGCAAACCCAATTGGCTCACTGAGCTATATACAGTGTGCCTGGCATGAGTTAACAAGTCACTCAACATCTCTTTACTCTAATGTAGTCTTTTGATTCATTATAAGCCAGTGCCCCTACGGTCCACATAATTATTTCCAACTGAATTTTGGGCTGGAAAAGGAGTTCAGCAAGTTTTATTTCCCATAAAAAGTACTCAAAACATACATAAAATATATAATATAATAACATTGAAAATAACTATTTTTTTGGCAGTAGAGCAAATGATGTACTTAGTTTTAAAAATCATACGAGATTTTATCATAAAATTTCTAGCTTTAACCTTCTCCAATAGTGTTTTGGAGGTCAGGCAAAAACAGCTCAGCTTTTCTTAATGCAGAAAAAGTGATTGACTAGGTGCTTGTGAGAAGGTGAATGAACTTCTGCTCTCTTGAAGAGAAGATGTAAAACTTTTAGCATATGATGAAAAATTCCTTTGGGTCAGGCCCAAGTCTGGGGCCTGGCCTAAGGGGTATGGTGTCATGTTAGGTAGGGCTCACACCCTGCATTAAAGCCAAATATTACTTCAAACAGTAGCCGAAAGTACTACTAAAATTTTATAAATTAAATTCAGGAATTAAAATAGAAATGTATTTAACAATCTTCTCAAGTAATATCACCTTTCATTTAAAAAATATATAATCAAAATTGATAGTAGTTCATACTTGGCCCAGTGTGCAAGCAGCCATCCCTAGAAAGTCATGCTTCGATAAGTCATCACTTTTGGCATCCAGGTCATATACTTTGAACATCATGGGCTGTTCTTCTTCAAAATGATATGGAATTATGACTTTTTTGGCAAAATCTGGATCATGGCAATTTTCAATTCCTTCTGTTCTACTCAATTCCAGCCATCTATTATCACCAAATATTTTGTGAAATGTTACAACCATTGGGTCAGATTTGGATAAAAGATCTTTCCTAAGCAACCCCCTGAAAAGGAAAAACGTGTAGTGATTATGATATCTGAAACTATTATGGCAATATTATATGCATAATAATTCAGAGATAAAATTAATTTTGAGAATGTTCATTCTACGTAATAGATCTATTGGGCTTACTGAAAACCCTCTCTTAGATATAATGAAAACTCTAATCCATGAATAAGAGTGACACATATCATAAAATATCTTTATATACGTAGAAAATTTTGAAAAGAATGGTTCATGGATACAGAACTATCAATGCTAACTTTGTCTTTTGGAAAGGATGACTAGGGTTCTGAAAAATGTTGCTGAAGTAACTTGATTACTTAATTAGTTGTATTATTCAGTAAATGATGTTAAAAGTGATTTCCATTGTTGGGATAGTTTAAATTTTTTGCCGGGAGTAGCCATTTGCAAAATATGAATTTCTTGTGGGAAAAGAATATTGTATAAAAAATACATTCCCTGCAAGCCACCATCAGGGAGTGTGGCAGGCGGTGAATAAACACCAGAATAATTTTACATTACCCCACCATGGTCGAACAATGTTATTATGATCCCTATCGTTATTGGAAAATTTTACATCTAAATCTATCTGTTCTACACTCAATCTCTCTAATTTTATTAGCATGAGGTCGCCTACCGTAGTACGAATAATAAAATTGTGGTTCATGGGATATAATAAATGTAGTTCTGGGTGGACGCAATCTATTCACACAGCCTCATCTGATTTCAAGTCCTTCATTATTTTCATGGGACAGTAAATTTATTATTTTAAAAACTAGATTCAAAATCAAGATCACTTGTAAGGTACGCATACCTGAATGTTTTAAGGACATTAGAAATTGACCTGTAACAGGTCGCAAGGTTGATATGAGAATGGTACGTAATTAAACTGAAAGTTTAAGGTTCACTGGCTTATATGGAACTCAATACATTCTAAAAATTATATCAGCTAAAGCATGTGATTTTACCTGCATGATATCGACAGCTCAACTTCACTCGCTGGTAGAGCTGCCGTCCCCGGTGTAAATGAGGAGATATCCCAGTCTTTCATTACATTTACTACGTTTGAGATAGCCACATTGAAGCCTTAAAGGACGACTTGATACAAATTTCCACGGCCGAAGCCTTAAGATTCAGTCAACTTTCCTGCTGAAGAAGGTCGCACAAGCATCAATATGGCAGACCATAGTAGATAAAGTGATTGCACGGTGATAAAAACGCAGAAAGTCGGCCAGGAGCAGACGGATCGAATTTTCGGACGCTATAAGTCACCAGCGGCACCACTCGTCAACAATCGGAAAGCAAAAAACAAAGAAACGAAATGCCCAACCTGAATTTGCTATGGTGAACCACGACGGCATCAATAAATTTGATAAATAGTGGAAAATAACATCTGATTTTACAACATTAAAACTACGTGATTCGCCGTATTCTGTTGTGAAGCTTTAATGAGAATGTTTTTAAGTGCTCTTGTCGAGTTTTGAGTCTATTACAATATATATTAATCTGGATAAGTAAGTTATCCGTTTCAGTAAACCCCAAACATGTTGCAAAATGAAGAAATCAACGGTTGCATTTCCGAATTTGTCATTCATGTCAAGCAGGGGTTTGTATTTATTTAATTTTGTGGTTGATAAATTGTCTCTTGTGATAATGCAAATTCAGTTGATATGGTCATTATATTATTAATAATCATATATTTTGCCTAATTGCAGAAGATATCCGGGTTCACTTCTCCTTGCCAGCAAAACGGTAGAATTATTGAAAAAAATAATGACCCTTCAGGATTGGAAAACCGCTAAGTTCGTAACATGAATTATTTTTACTTTGATTATATACAACATAAGGTAATTTCAGTAGTCTTATTTCACCAAGCAAACCTAATCTTCTTGTTAAATATTGGTAGGGAGCTGATCGACCTTATTACAACCAGTGGTAAGGTATTGATGACTTCGTTACCTTTTCAATCAACGGTTGGAAATATTGTCCGAAGAGTTCTCAAAATAGTTCGGGAGGAGTACGTCGCTGCATTGAAGGTAGTAATTACGATGATGTTAAATTTTTCATATCGATTTAGTACTATGTATGTATTTCAGTATTGCTTTGACTCTTCGTTGAACTCAAATTTCATTCTCCACTAAAATATTTTGTAATGGCATCGTATGTTTTTATTTACATCTCGAATCTTGCCCCTAACCTTTGTGTGTTGTTTCTCACAATATTTGACACAAGAATTGAGTGCTTACAATACGAGTGCTTAACACAATATATAGCTATTAACTGAATCGTTTCTATGAAACAAAAATTGCATCATAATTGGATTTTTAATGAATTGGCGTACGCAATGCATCGTATCGTATCGTCTTTAGCCATATCTCACGCCTCATGCCAAATACTTCTTTTACAGATGCAATACTATTCAAATTAAGTCATTGGAATCGACATTTCATAAAAATTATTTCAATTTCTATTTTATTCCTTCCCCATCAAAATATATAATGGCCTTCGTACATTTAGATTACTTTTATTTCTTTCGTTTTATAATAACACATCTTGTCCCATTAACGTGGAATTGATTATATTCATTACCAATTTAATTTTAAACCACTCTACATTATTGTACAGTGATAGGCAGTTGAAGAGTTATTGAATAAATAGTTCAGTAGAGAAGTATCTTGCCAGGAAATAGCAGGAGAGGAGGGAGTGAGAAAGAGAATAGGGAAGTGGCCAAGTACTGTAAAACAAATCTGTGTTGTTTTTTAATTCCTGCGGTAACTCCTACGCAAATGGCCTGCAATCAGACAATATCTTTTGGAACCCAGTAAAGACCTCTCTCACCTTTGCCCTTCTTCCCCAGGCTGTCTTGGAACGAAAAAATAACATAATGGATGAAGGAAAACTTTGTTTATTAAAATATAAAGTATTTGTTTCAAGGGCTGCATCTCAACTGCCAAGGGCAAGACCCCTAAAATCCTAGTTGTGCCATGCCATGCTCAGTCCTAGAGCTCTCAACGAAAGCATTGTGCCAAATATCTTCACCTTTATGTACTGCTTAATTTTTCATTGCTGGCTGAACTGCACGTATTCAGATTCACTAAAAATGACTTCCTAGTATTCTTTTTAAGGTTCTGGTATTTAGTATTTGTTAAGTGTCTTCAAATCCAACTCCAAGACCACATACTTACCCTAAGAGGTGAAACTTCCCTTGGAATTTGAACCATTTTAACCATTGTAATTGATCTGTCCTTTATTCCTAGATTATAATCTTAGTGGGGTGTGTATATTGTTACAGAATGAACAAGAAGAATTAGACCCTCAGGAATCACTTCACAAAATTGTAACATCAGAAGGATCTCTGGATGATAATTACACTGAAGATGTGCCATCACTCAAACCATCAATATTCGAGCACATTGGGGAGTTTGAAATGGAACTTGAAACTAGGTAATGCTAGTTTTAAAGTTTTCAACTGATATTAATTACAAAATGGTTGAAAAAACACTTTTCAGCCCATTTGGGCTTCAATGTTTTATTTTATTACTACAACCCCAGTTCTTTTTTGCGTGGAATTCTTTATTAGTGTACCTCTGAAAGAGTCAACACTGCAGTAGAGGAGTGCCAAGCTATTTATTAAGAATTTGGTGACCAATAGTTTAATAAAGACCAATAAAGTCAATGTGTAGTGTTTGGTTAAGAGAAGGTGTTTTTATAATATCAGTGGTCTCCCACTATTTGCATACTTTTCCGTGAATTGTGATCATTGGTTTTACCTTTTCTTGCATTTATGTAAAGATTTTGGAGTACATACTTTTTTATGAGTAATCTAGCAGTCCATTCCTACTGGGTTTGGGATTTGGGGCAGAACATAAATTATTAGCATGTTCACTTGTCTCATCAAGCCACACAAGTAAATTAACTGCAGTGGAACCTCACACAGTGAGTAATTTGCATGATGAGAAAAATCATTGGTTCTGAAAATGACTCTCTTAACAAGTGACTTTTCGCATAGCGAGTGATAAGGAGAGGGGAATTCCCCGATTCATTTTGTGCCTCCTTCTTTAGTTTGTGTTGAGCACTTGTTCCTTTAGCATCTAATTAATACCAGTGATTTTTTTCAGATATTTCTCCAAACTTGTGTTCAAGCATATTATTGGTGATATTTTTGTGCAAAGTTTAATAATATTTTTTTAAATTACTCAAAAGAACAATCGATAAGAAGAAAGTCATAGGAGAATAAAAATAACCATAGAATTGAAAGTAAAATCATTGAAAATTGGGAACAAGGTGGGAGCGTGGCTGATCTAGTGTGCACATCAACAATCAGTCTCCCTACGATGAATTTTCTTCAAGAACACAGAGAAGACTATAGAGATAGATGATGCAAAGAGAGTGCTAAGAATATCCATTCAGTGGTTGTTTTCTCCCATTGATGTTGAAAGGTTGCTTCCCATGTGGATTAATGAAAAGCAGTAGCAGTGCAACACCAATAACGAGAATATAACTTGAAAGAATGGGAAAGTGATTTTTGCTGACCTCATTAATAGGATGCCAGGGTCATTAATGCCTGAAGAAGTATTTATGGTGAGCCGTGCATGGGTTGAGAAGTAAACACAGCACTGTGAGGCATGGTGAAGCACTAAGCTCATAGTCAAAGGCAGCACAGAACTTCATCTGTTACTTTAAGAAGCTTGTAGATTCTGACAGGTTACCTGCCACAACAGGTTGAAATTGTGATTAGATGGGTCTCTTCTGGAAGAAGATGCCAAAGGAAACCTATATTTGTACATGTAACAGTAAAAGAGAATGCATTGCCAGTCTACAAGCCAATGAAAAGCTGTCTTGTGGTGCTATTTGGCACAAATGCAGGCCCTGAATCAACCCCCCCCCCCCCTACTTGTTTACCATTCAGAAACTCCAAGAGTCTTCAAGTGCCATTTTTCCTGATCCCAAAGACACTTTTTTTTACTCCATAATGTGCTCTAAAAATAGCTTGCGTCTTATGGGCTGATGGTATACAGATGTGACTTTGTCGCATACGTTGCAAGTGGATTCGCCATAAAACATACTTTCTGTTAAGTATTTTTCCCTAATCATGCTTAGAAAATGTTTCTCTTTGTTACAACTTTTGATAATAAAATTGGTTTGAGCCAGTATTAAGCCAAGGAGCTTTAATATTTCCTTGGCAAATTCCCAAATAAATCATAAAGGATAGAATGTAGGCCTTTTAGTTTCATCTCACATGTGGTGCTGATGCAAAACTTGTACACATTGCAGTAATGGAGATGTCGCCCAATGCTCAAACATTGTATCTCTCACGGTAAACTCTTTGAGTCTACTAGCACTCAACCATAAGTAATATGATAAGAGTAGTTCAATGTGTAATACAGTCCTTTCAATTTTATGTGCATATCTGCTTTTACACACAGAAATAAGAAGGTAAAACTAGATTGGCTGAATTGGATCAAAAGAGAGAATATTGTCATAAATTATCAAATCTAAACTTGAAGTGATGAATTGCACACAGAAACAGGACAGCTGAAAGACATTTTGACTCCCAATCTGACTGAGCATATGGCACAAGAATGGAAGAAGCAGAAAATTTATGATTTAATGAGTGCAGATAGGAGTAAAAAACTTTGTTCATGTGCTTCAAATGACCAAAGCTCAAGGAACATGTTAGCAACTGGATAAAACATGGGAAGGATGAGATTGTTTCAATGAAAAAGATTACAAATGAAGTCAGAAAATTTGGGATAGTTTATTGCTAATTTTTCTGGAACAACAATATGGCAATAAGGATTCACAAAAGGAAATGGTCCCCGTATGTGTATGAGATCTACAATAGCACAAAAACTGCAACTTGAATACGAAAGAAGATTATAGAATGCCACTGTGAAAATAAATGCATATGATTGTAGCAGCAGTGATGATGAATTCTGCAATGAATAAATGTTAAATAGTTGCTAATTTTATAATGTAACAGTTAAACTATTTTCTGTGTAACTATATTAACATCATAATACTTTTCAGTCTGGTTCAAGAATTTTTCATAAATTTTAACCTGAAAAATCATGGTGCACCTTGGATTTCCTGGCTCATAAGATATCTCTGTCTTATCGGCTGGGAAATACAGGACATATTTGCAAAGGAGGACTGAGAGATTTGCCAATAAGTGATGTCAAACAGCAAAACACCCAAAAAGTGGATAGACCTCCTTTGAATCGATGACAATAAGGATCACCTCTTTTCACTACTTGTAACCTGTGCTCTTTACACATTTGAAGATAATGCTTCCACTTTACCTCCAAGAGGTACTGACTTTTAATAATCAAAAAACTTTACTTTTCCACATAAAGTGGTTTGATTATTAAAAGTCATATAAAGTTACGCCAGAAACTGTTTTATTTACTCCAAGAGGTAAACAAAATACTGCCTCCGAAAAGCAAAAACTTGTCTTCCTTATCTACCTTCTCCATTGAATGTAAAGGATGGATCACCTAGACATCTTTTGAAAATCACACAGGAGTATTGCAGTGCTTTTAATTGCCATATATTTTTGTTGTCAGTGGAATTTGAGCATTATTTTGAGTTATTAACTGTATTTACCTAATTCTAAACAACAAATTTACTGAATGAGAATTTAAATAGTATACTCCACCCATTATTAGAATTTCCACTTATTTCATTCAATATCGTTTATGCATGAAAATATTCCATGACCCACTATTCAGGCAAGACGTTTGGGGCCTTAAATAGTTTCTCTGGATCATGTTGAACAAACTTTTGGGATAGGAGGTAGCATCGTGGCCCCATGTTATTTCAATTTTCCAGAAGTGTGGAAGACTTAAAGGAAGCAAGACATTTCTGGCAAATGTGTTGCAATTGAATGTCCAGCTTTCAGGGTTTATATTCATTAAATCCTTGAATCTTGTGCTTTAAGGAAGAGGTTACCATCCACAGGGTGATGTGATTTTGAGTAGATTTCCCAAACTCTTATTTCACTATTTCTCATTCAAGTCACTATGTGATAGCCAGTATAAATGTCTAAAGTGCTGATTGGACTTTGCATATTGCATGACTTTTTTGAAGAAGTCTGTTTAAAGGAACACATGTTATCTAAGAATGCAAACAAGATATATTTAGCTTGTTTTGAATGTGTAATGGTTTTTCTCAAAAATTGTATCAGTTGTTGAGTATAAATCAATGTTAAAAATAAGCATAGAAACATGGTGGAGAGGAGGAAATTAAAGGAATCGCTAACTATGATGACATCTAGACATTTCAATTATTTATTATAATTACTACTATATTTGTCGGATAAAAGAATGAATATAATTCGTTGTCTCGGGCGTGACTTCATGTTCATAAAGTTTCTCTTTTCATTATATTATAAAAGAATGAATGGGAAACATTCCTTTGATAATGTTTGCATTTCAGAATTAATGATTTTCTCAGTTACCAGCACCCATAATTAGCAATGGTCACCAATTTTAATATTGCTCGTTAATAGTTTCCATGTTGTGGGTGAAATAAATCAAATGATTGTATTAACAATACCAAGTTGCGCACTTATTTTTTCAAGTGCTGCATTTTTCAGTGTACCACTCTGACCATACAGTTGATTTAATTTTTTTCTTTAAATTTAATCTGAAATGATGTGTCAGCTTGGACTTGTTTATAATATCCTCAGCTTTATTGACAGGCTCAAAATTCAATGTAATTCATTGATCTGTTTTCACTTGCATGTATAAACATACAATTATGTTAAGTATGCCATTTTAAAAAGATGTGATTTTCTATTGATTTAGTGCAGACAATATTGCTCAGCAAGCATGTGAGCACATTCATCCCAATGAAATTGTTATGACTATTGGAATGTCTTCCGCTGTTGAAGCCTTTATGCTGAATGCATCCATGAAAAGGAAATTTGAAGTTATTGTAGCTGAATGTGCCCCATTTTTTCACGTAAGTCACTGTAAAAAATTTTGGTGTTTTTCTTGAATTCCTTTGACGTGACTCAAAACTCAAAGAAAGTATTTTTAAATATGCCTGAAGATATAGTTCAGAATTTCATGCTGAATATAAAATGCTAAAAAGTGGTCTTCTTTGGATTAAGAAGAATTTCGCTTCTGTGCAAACTCTGGTGATTATTTTAAATGCTTTTCATTGAAAGTCCCATGGTTTCTCACACTGAGTTACTTCATTTCTTGGGGTAGCTAATCCTAAAAATTTTGCATTAATGGTCAAGAAAATCTTGCAAAGTAAAAGGGAATGAAGAGTTAGTTATAATGATTATAAATTTGGTTGCGCTTTTCTGCAGGTTTTATGGCATACTCTTGTGTTTTGATTCATGAGTTTTAGGTATAAAATATAATTACTTTTTGAAATATAAAATTGATTTCTTCAAAAATACTTACTACAATGTATTACCATACATTAGTGGTATTTCCATATAGATATCCTTTTTTTCTTAAATTTTTTTTAAATATAAAACCAAGGGTGTGGGCCTTGCTGTGAGCTACAACCTTGATGTGGTGGAAGAAATGTTAATTGCTCCTGAAGACAAAGGGTAGGAGTAAGATGAAAGGTAGTCCTCATATTGTCTTCCACAATAAGGCATCTGTATAACCGTCTGACTGCAGTGAGTTCGTCATTGAGTGATGGTATCACTGTAGAAAAAGGTAATAGGAAACCTCCTCAATTATTTGTGTCACAAATGTATGATGGACAAAGTTATGATAAGCACTGTGAAATATTGGCCACACCCTACTGTGTCAAGTCATGCTCAGAAACTGGAAATGCAAGGATTCTGTAAAATCTATGCAAAGCAGAATCAGTGGATGCCACCACAAAGAAGAAATTAAAGAGGACCTAACCAGTAGAATAGGGACTCAAAAGGGACATTACGTTGGTCGTTGGTTGGTACGGGATGCTACATTGGTACTATTTGCATCATTGCATTGTTCAGACACTGTTCAAACTCTGACATTTGTATTGGTATTTCTGCCGATATTTTCAACAGTGTCTGTGAACAATATGATCCCTCTTATCGAAAAATAACTAATAAATAAGAGAGAAATCAGACTGTTGAGGCAAAGGATATTAGAAAATATAAAGCAGGGGATAGAATGTGGATATTTTAGGGCTGTGCAAGGTGTAATAGAATATTACCAGAGTGATAGTTATGGAGTAATATACAGTGGAGGGGAAGAAAGCTAGCATGGGATGACAGTGAAGAAGGTAGGAAGAAGTGTAGTTAACTGAGCAATTGAGTGATTGAATATTATTAATTGAAGTAAAAGCTAAACCAGCAAAATTTGTCATTATTCAGGTCTAAATGCCCACAAGAAACCATAGGGAAGAATAAACTTACAGGGTATATGACCAAATGGAGAAATGTTCCTGGAAGGAAACATTTGATAGTGGTAGGGAATTGGAATGTTGTGGTGGGCGAAGGGAGATATGGCAGTAAAGAAGACTATGATATAAGAACAAGGAATGATAGCAAAGAGAAATCAGTGCAGTTTCTACCAGAGAAATGGTTTTATCATAATGAACAATGGGTTTAAATGCCACAATGGACGTATGTATGGGTGGAAAATGCCTAGGGTTTAGGAGAGTAATTAGTTATGGTGTACTATGTTTGAGTAGAGATTTAGGAACAGTGTGATATATTTGCAGAGTTTCCCAGGAGATGATGTACATTCAGATCATAATTTAGTGTTGATGAAGTGTTTATTCCTCAGATTCAAGAGATTAAAACAAGGAAGAAGGATGAGAAAATGGAATATGGAAATAATGATCTGGATGAAAAGAAAAGTGTCCAGAGGCAGTGGAAAAATTGATGAGTGAGGGCAGAGATGAGCAATTAGAAGAAAGATGGGAAAATTCTCAAAAGAGAGATATTGAAAGCAGCCAATGAAACTTTACAAGAACAGTAAATAGTAAAATGGCCGAGAAACTATGGCTGAGATGATAAATGAGATAAGGAAATGGAAGGATGTAACACAGAATTAGGAATTACAAAATGTTAATAATAAATTGAGGTGAGGAACTAATTTGGGGAGTAATGGAAGGTAGTAGGCCTATCAGAAAATTTGCATAAGACAAAGAGGTTTTCACAATGAACAAGGAGTTTATAATGGGGATGATGAGTAAGGATATTAAGAAAAGATATCAAAGTGAAAACTTGAATATGAAGCGTGATTTATTACAGTGCAGGAACTTGATCATTGAAGCAAGATAATATGAATGGATTGTAGGCTTGTGATTGTAGGTTGTGGATAATTATGGAAAAAGTAAAATGGATGGAACATAAAACAAATGAAGAGGTATTATGCATGTTTGTGGAGGAGAGAGAATTGTTGGGAAAAATCCAAAGGAGGCAGGAAAGTGTGATGAATAGCATTTTGATGGGTGATGGAGTGTTCAGGACTTTGGTATATGAGAGAACATTAGGCAAGCAAAGGGAGGAAAGGGTTGTGAATGTTAAATGGAATGAAGAGAAGTAAGTAGGCTAGATGCAGAATTGAAGAGGGATGTATTATACTATGGGTCAAGTTGTGTCTTGAGTGAGGCTAAGAAATTTAAGGGTGTTAAGTTTGTGTTTATCCAAAATATACCTTCAATGGTAGACTACCAAATAATAATAGATTGAGAGTTTGTAAAATATACTGTTACTGTTCTCTAAAAAATGATTTTGATGAAAAAGAAAGTATTTTTTTAAGAAAGATTAAAAACCAATTTATATTATTCCATTCCATACGAAAAAGCCTGGGAAAAAATTATTGGCTAGTTTATTGGGTAGCACAAGTAAAATTGTTAAGAGTATAAATCTATCATTGGGATGAATGTCTTAAAGGGAATCTTTTGACCTTGGTAATTCATAGAAGTTATTGATTTCTAAGCTATGGTAGTTGTTCTACCAACTTATAATGAGAATATGTATATTTCTTATTCATTAAAACTATTCTACTCTATTTTTCATGTACTAGTATTTGAATTGTAGAGAAATGTTTCCAAATAAGCTTAAAAAGAAGGATTTTTATGTTTAATAAATTGATGTATGATTTTTTCCTTAAAATTGGATATTTCATCTTTTATACTCATCCTTACACATTGTTTACAGGGCCATAATTTAGCACGGAGTCTTGCAACTTGCAAAATTAAAACAACTGTTATTGCTGATTCTGCTATATTTGCTATGATGTCAAGAGTCAACAAAGTTATAATAGGAACTCATACAGTGATGGCAAATGGGGGATTGAGAGCTGTCTGTGGAAGCCACATAGTAGCACTTGCTGCGAAGCATTATTCAGTTCCAGTAAGCTGTTTTTTTTAGATACATATTATTAATTTATTTTCTAAATAAGTAACAAAATCTCTCACATGTGACCACCCATAAAAGATGCCCTTATTTCACTAGGTCAATTTTTGCATCCTGTGAATCCTAATTGCTCAGTTTGTGTCCAATATCACTCATCTCCTTCACTTTAAAAAAATGTCTAATTTTTTCTCTCGCCATTAAATTTGATGAAAAATGAAATTTAAATTTCTTGTTGCAATTTAAAACAGTCAAGCATTGGGTAAAAACTTGGTGATATAGTATCTACAAGTATGTGCACTGAGAAAATCAAAGGAAGTAATGTGTGGGATGTTTTCAGTTTTTGTTGGACTTACATACAATGTTCCTACAAGCAAACATACCCTTATGCCATTCCCAATTCAGGGTATATAAAATCAAAAAAAGAGCAGTTTTAGATTATTTCAAGAAACTTACTCCTTAAGGAAACTTGTTGGAATTTTAAGGAAATGGTATAATACTTTTGGCTAATTTGATTAAAATTAATGCATATTAGGGATGACTCTTCATTTTCTAGATTCATATTTCTGGTAAATGTTAGCAAACAGCTTGAAATCTCATCCGTTGTATAAGTTTAAGAATGATATTTCACGTGTATTTCAGGTTATTGTATTGGCTCCAATGCACAAACTCAGCCCACAGTATTTATGCTCTTCCGATCAAGACTTCAATTGTTATGTATCTCCGGAAAAGGTCCTGAGTCATAGTGACGGTTCAATTGTTTCCAAAGTGCACGTGTACAATCCAGTGTTCGATTATGTTCCTCCAGAGTTGGTCACACTTTTCATTTCTAACACGTGAGTAAACTAATTTATCATATAGTTATAATTTGAATTCTCTTTAATGAAAAAATTGTGTCATGCTTTATTGTAGTAGATGCTGCTGTCTCTTTACATGTAATCATAAGAACTGACAGTGGCTAACATCCTTTATGATGAAGCAATATCCTTTTTGCTATTTTTGCAATGTTTTGATTTTGAAGAGTGTATTCATATGTTGCTTACAGTTAAACTTACAATTTGAATGAGTCCATGAAACTGACATCTTATCTTTGGAAAGTTAATGTTCTCCCTCAGATGGCCTTTCTAATGTGACAAACTTATATTGATAGATAATAAATAATCAGGATATAGCTGTATTGAATTTTTTTTATCAAATTATCCAGTATTGGCTTGATTTTATACAGTTTTGGAGAGACACTCAATCAATTTATTATTAGGAACATGGAGGCATTTCAAAAGTTTAAAAAAAAAAATTTTTTTCAACATCTCATAAAAAAATTGGTGGGGATAAGGTCATGGATAACATGTAAATGAACATAAGTTTTTAATTTGATGAGTGGTTGGATTCTCCAAGGTTGTGGTTCTAATATCTTCAGCGTGGAGCTGTTCCCCCGTTGATTTCTTCCTGTGGCAGCTTTTATGAACAAAATCGTTATCAAATGAGTTGTAGCATGAATCATATAACTATTGTGATAGTCTCTAATTTTGTTGTTAATGTAAATCTTCTATTCTTTTCAGTGGTGGCCATGCACCATCTTATGTGTACAGACTATTAAGTGAGCTGTATCATCCTAATGATTATGAACTGTGATACACAATGAACTTATGAAAATTTTCTATACTCAACTTTAATGGTGAATTGTGTAATAAAATATATGAAAAATACCTATTAAGTTTGAATTATGTTTTTTTTTAGATTTTATTATCATTTATTTCTGTTGACAACTACGTGAAATAATTGTATATTTATTTTGGCCTTATTGATTTTGCACAGAATCAGTCAGTAGTGCACAATCATATTACAGCGTTTATGTTCCCCTTGTTTGAGTTCAGCGTACATACTTGATGATGGTTATTGGTGATCTTTGCAATTTTTTTAGGTTTTATTAAACCAAGTTTCAATCACCCTAGTGAGATATTTAAAATCTAAAGCTGAGGATTTAAAAGGTATTCATTGTTATTTTTCATCTAGTAATTCTGGAGAAGGTTATATGCATACTTTTTGGATATTTATCATTTGCATTTTTGTGGGTATCATCATCCCTTGATATCCAGTAAAATGTCCATGGAATAATGAAGCCATCCTGCTTGAGCATGAGGTGATAGACAACTGTTTTACCCCCAGTCCTGGAGGCGTCTTCAGGTCATAGTGATCTGCGTTGCAATTTGGCCGCTATATATAGGAGACGCTGACTGGCCGGGAGCTCTCTTATTGGCTCTTTCTTGGCGGTTAATGGGAATCACCCTTTTCCATGTGGAAGTAAGGCCCATGAACACAGTAATCAACCCAAAGGTCGGTTTAGTAGGTGATGGTAGAGCTCACCCACCATGTACCAAGCCCGATGGCATGTGAATATTCACACATCAGGGTAGGGGGGCCAGTTCCTTTCCCTGTGCCGGTTATGGTTTCCCAGGAAGATCTGGTACCCGAAAAATCAACTAGCTTGGGTGGAGCTGCAGGTGCCCTAAGTGCCTTGACCGGGAATCGAACCTGGGACCCTCCGGTCAGTAGTCCAACGCTCTACCCACTGGACCACCACGACCCATGTAAGGCCCATACTGACCAGTATTTGGATGCACTCATACCACCATCCTGCCCAGAAGAGTTCGCTGGTAAATACACTAGTTTACCGGGCCTACACCATCTCAGATGCCGAATCGCTCACATCAGAAAAGAGATACCTCATCTCAGCCCTGGGGAAAAACGGATGCCCTGAATATATGGTCCAAAAAAGAAATGGAGTTGATGGAAGATGGGATTCTGGCCAAGAAACAGAGTGAGGAGAAACCTGAAAAAGAAAAACCAATGGCATATGCTACCATTCCGTATGTTGCCGGAACAGCTGAAAAGGTAAGTAAGTTACTACGGAAGCATAATATAACCACTAGGTTCTCCATGGTAACATCATAATACCTAAGGCGAACGACCGAATCCCTCATCTCATGCATGAAGGTGTATATGAGATAAAGTGCACGTGTGGGAGGTCCTATATTGGCCAAACCAGATGGTCTGTCAGATTCAGGACCAAGGAGCACCAAAGGGCCACTGATTAAAAACAGTTGTGACTCTCGGCAATTGCCAGACATGCATGGTCAGAACCCAGACACATGATCAAGTTCGACCAAATTAAGAGTGCTGGCAAAGAGAAAGGCATTCTTTCCCGAGACTCGTAAGAGAATAGGTAGAAACAATGAAGAACCCAAACAATTACAGCCGTAAGGATGGCTACACCCTGACTTCTACATGGAAAAGAGTGATTCCCATTCGCTGCCAAGAAAGAGCCAATATGAGAGCTCCCGGCCAGTCAGCGTCTCCTATATTTAGTGGCCAAATTGCAACGCCGATCACTTTGACTTGAAGATGCCTCCAGGACTGGAGATGAAACAGCTGTCTATCAACTCACCTATGCGATGGTAATTCCCAGAAGCGGCATGGATTCATCAGATAGACATCGCGGAAGCCCAAGGATAATTTCATCCATGGAATAACATTAAAAATATACTTAGCTGATCTGATAAATATTCGACAGCAATGCCTAGCCATGATATAAATAAAATGGATAGATTAGGTCTTGAACATATAGCTTCTTTGATTTAACTTCATAAGCTTCAGATACCCTGTGTTTTAAAGGAAGTTGACTCTAAAAGTATTTTCATTTTCTGTTGAGAATTTTTGTCATATCCTGATGTGAATTGTCTTTTCAACGTTACTATTGGATTGGCATAATTCTGTAGTGAAAATTGGTTAACATTGAAATTGAAACTGTCTCGGCACTGAGGTAATTCAAGCATATCTTTAAATATAGAATAATGCTGTCTCTATCAGAATAAAGTATTAATCACTGCAAATTAGGTACAAAATGGCCTGCCAATGATGTGGTAGATGGAGTTCAAAGAATTTTTCAGTCATGATTTATGGATCATTCCCGGAATTAGAGAAATGCTGTCAGGGAACATTGAAGTGATAATTCCGAGCTGAGGGAGTATTTCTTGAGGAATGAAGAGGAGACATACGGGAAACTTTTTGACCACTGGAACAGATGATTACTTGCTGGAAAGGTGTGGATGTACTGAGTCAGCTGTAGTTACCTAAGAGGTCAGGCTTGGATATATTGAGAGCACATCTGCACCACATGCTCTATGTGTTTACATCAAGTGATTGTACGAAATGATGATGTTATTTTCATGGCCAAACACCCTTACCAACTAAGTGCTGTGCCATTAAGCTTATGAACTTTGTCAGTGAATGCTGGAGCTGAGTGTAGATGTGCAAGTGATTTATGCCCAAAAAGATATCATAGTGAATGTGTGATGCATATTCCATATTTATTTGTATTATGGCTTATGCAATGCTCAAATTGGATGTACAACATGTAACCTAAAATGTTTAATCTGAATATAACATTAGGTATGAATTTTTTTACAGGTGTACTATATATGTATGAGCCCTCTGACTGAATATTTTGTTGCAGATAGAAACACATTTGTTTCTTGTTGCTGATCCAATAGTATTAGCTACTTCCTACTAGCTCATATATAATTTTATGTTCAAGTATATAAGCTGTATCTATATGACCTGTGGGTAGAACTTTCTCTTGTAGAATTAATGTTTCCAGAATGCCTTTTTATTCCCATAATAGAATTCTTGGCATCTTTATTACATAATTTGAGTAACATACTCTTACTTAGTCCTTACTGGGCATGGACTATCAGCAATTCTATATAATAATGTTCACAAAGAGACAGTTCATATTTCCTGTGCAGATTTTCTTAAATGGATATGTAATAATGGTTTTCAGTTCTGTGGAAACCATAAGGTAAACATTAATTTGCTTAAGTTCTTTCAAAAAGTGAAATTTGATATCAGAGACTAGATGTTATTAAAAACTCTTCAAAGGAAAAGTTTGCGAGCTACAAATTATCTGCTCTCAGTCTAGATAAGGATATACTGAGTCCAAATCAATATTCTTGAATGCTAAATAAGACTTATTCTCTAATAATCATTTGTTTATCATGGTACTTAAGGAGAAGCTAAATACAGTTTGATAATTTTTAACAGGCAGGTTGTTTACAGCGCTAAAGATTTTTACATGGAGCAGAATATTAAATCAAGCTGATCTTTGTGATGTTTTAGTGTATTGCCTTCAATAATTTCTTGAAATGCACTCAGTAGCAATCAAACTCATGTCAATAATTTGCACAAATACTGTATCTCCAATTCCTGAGCATGTTTCCTATTCCAATGTGAAACATAAATATTTTCTTTGCTAGTAATAAGTGTTTAAACATAATCCAAACACACGGTCATTTATAGGGCACCTGCTTCTCAATTATGATGGTAAGGGAAGAAAAGCAGATACTTTCTATCCAATGTTTTTAAAAAAATCACTGCCTTAATTTTCTCGAATTACTGCTTATGAGGGCAACATAAAACTGTATACATTGCCAAATTTTTCCACCTTTATAATGCTTTGCAAGTATTCACATAAAATAGAATGTCCAAGATGCCTACTCAAAAATCTTTCCATCCTCAAATATTTTTTACTGGAAATTTTGCCTACTGGTTTTTGTGGCCAACCTGGTTTTGGAACATTCTTACTGGGTTCAGTAGAGTCACTGTACCCTTATCATAGTCAACTAGGTTTAGTAGAGCTGCACACCATACCATAATCAATTTGGTTGGGTAGAACTGCTGAACTCTGCTATAATCAACTGGATTCAGCAGAGCTACTGCTATCATTTGGATTCTGCAAGGCTACTGAGCTCTAACCAACTATAATCAGTAGGAATTCCTGTCAACCACTCATCCCATCTATATGCCAGTCAAACATTATGTTGGCCCTGAATTCTTTCGACTTACATAAGTGACTTAAGTTTACACATATTCTCCCAAAAATACAGAGGCTTGACCGGGTTCTTAACTCCTAGCTAGCTTCATTCAAGGATCATTCTCTTGCTTATAGGGTTTTTACCCTCCCTCTCCTTTTGTTACCTCTATTCCCTTTAGTCATGCAGGCTTCTGCACAACTGAAAATTGAGTGGAACTAGAATTTTTAGCTTATGCGATTAAGTTCAATATTAGTTCACTTGTTAGGCAGCAATATGTAATAAGTAAGGAACATTGCTCAATAAACAATTGTAATAATTTTCCATAGAATTTTTTAAGGATTACATTCCCAGAGAAATATAGAATAATATATTTCAGGGAGGGATTAGGCAATTTTCATCACAGATTCAAGTAACTATGCTCACAAAAAAGTCAGGATTGCAATTTGACGAATACCTAGAAGAAATTTTTCAAGAAGCCTCAAAGTCAACAAAATAGTGGTGAGTGTAAGTTGCTAATCATAGGCTTATAGTAGCACATACTTACTGCAAATTAAAATATGTCTGAAGGAAAATATCTATGTTTGAAGATGATTTGTGACAATATTTTAGGAATACATATCCGTATCTACTGATCATGTTGTAAAGTAGGATTGTGTTTGATGACTTCGGGTGATAGAATTGACATGCCCACTGACATAACTGCCCACACAAGTGGAAACTTTTCATCCTGAGCATGAATTTCCAAAATCACTGGATTTTGGTGGATCTTATAAAATTATTAGCTAATAAATATGCTTTGAAGGAACATTTCAAGCTAACTATCAATACACAGTGTTGTGCTTTTCTTTGGAAATTAAATTATAACATCTTTTTATGAAAAGTTCTTGATATGGATAAATTTATGGACTATTTGTGCTAACTATTATGTTTTAAAAAATATTTCAACCATAGAAAATCATTCAAGATGATAAAAAGTATGTTTTTTAAATTAAAAATAATTGAGATGATTTGATAGTCATATTACCAAATTAATATTTAGTTATTCTTCTTTGGGTGAAGAAATTGCAACACCTACGAGATTCAAATTTTTACATGTACCATTAAATGGTTTTAACTTAGCACATAATATCCACATCATTAGCAGAAAACTTCATATAAGATCATGGTAAAAAGGAAGACTGGAGATTGTTCTTTTCATGATAGGAAAACAAAGTCATAAAATCAAAGAAATTTTATTTAGAAAGATAAAATAATCTCTAAAAACACCCATGGTACTCTAAAGAATCTACAATGGCCAGCTTTGAATGCCCTAATAGTTTATATTATTGATTTAAATATTTGTTGAGGAAAAAAAACAGTGTCTACGGTGCCAACCACTTGAAAATTTGGGGAAAACAGACATATTTCTTAAGATACATTTTTGGCATATTTTTAAGATACTTTTTGGGCATATTTGAAAGATACACTTTGGACCCATGAACTAAGTCAACTCCAGTAAAACCTACTACCATGTACAATGCTGTACCACCCAAGATACATGTATTCCTTGGTGCCAAACACATGCAGCATGGTTGCCTAGCGGAAAATACATTCAGCCGCTGACTGAAGGGTCCCAGATTCATATTTTTGGCATTAGAATTTTTAGGTAGTACAGGGACCCAACTACTCCATCTACCCTGATGCATGAATGTTTCTTGACTTGAAGTGAAATCCATCCTCATACGACAAAAACTAACCTTAAGGTTTTTTTTTTGGGTCTAAAAGGTACATACCTTCCTCATGCGTTATATCTAATGTTTGCCGTACATGTAAGTTTGAACATGGTTATCCAGGGGGCAGAGCATTGGTCTACAGACTGGAGACCATGGCTTCAATTCTTGGGCATCACTTGGACACCCTCAGTTTCACTCAAACTGTGTAATATTTTGGGTACCTGATCTCTCTGGGAAACCATAAGGTGGAAGAGAGGAAGGATCTGGTCCACCTACCGTGTGAGACTTTAACATGCTGCTGAGCTTTGTACAAGGTGAGCTCTACCCTAATCTATCAAATCGACCTTCAGCTTGATGACTATGTTTGGTTGGCTGGCATATGGTTCATGAATTGTTTCCCAAAAGGCTATAACTAGTCAGTTCAGTGATATTTTTAAACTATAATAACCTGGATGTAAGTTTTCATATTTGATTTTTCAACACCACTGGCTTCTTCATTGTAATAAAGACAATGAGCATTTGAGATTAATATTTGACAAGAGAGAAACAGGAAAGCAAGGGATAAAAGCAAATTTCCCACAAAACCTAAACCAACTGCTGAAATGTAATGTATCTGAATTTATGATAAACCCATTGCCATTTTGCGACAGACTCCTGATTCAGACTGATTTCCTTGGTGTAAGTCTTGAAAGAAAAATGTATGTGCAAGTTTGTTCCAGCATCATGAAAATAAAATTACATAAAAATATTAAAATTCCATGAAGCACATCACCTGAAGCATATAAAAAGCAAAAATATACAAATTTCTTTCAGGAAGGTGCTTAGTTATGCTTGAGTATGTGGTATTATGCCATTTGTCCATAAATGCATTGTGAATCATTGTTGTTTGGCCAACTTCTCTGCCTTACCCTCACAAACTTTTGGAAAACTAATAGGCTTTTAATTTTGTTGATTAGTCCAGTGAAATAAGAACACTACTTCTACAAAATTATTTGTTGTTCATTTAATTTATTACTATCAGCTAAAAAAGAGTACACACACGAGATAAAATATGTGTATGCATAAAAATATGCATACATATACATGTGTATATGTACACATACACAACAAATAGGTGCATAAGTCACAAGATGTCTGTATAATATGTAATGCTGAAAAGAGTAACGAAGGCTATTACCCTTAGCATTATATGTAAATATATGCATATATATGATCAGCCTAAAACTATTTAAGTGAATTCTCTGCTCACCTCTTATTAGATTATTTTGCGGGCATTCATTCATTGCCTTTGAGGTCTTTTCATTAAAAAAGTAAGCCATGAGAGTTTAATGTGGAATATATCTTTACGTATATTCTTTCATGTACCCTGTTTGAAAATAGCTATCCTTGCCTTTTGTCCTGTAAATGCTGGTATTCTATAGTATTTGTTACATTAAATGGACTGACCCACTTAATGGACTAGTCCAATAGTCATCTTTATCACGTTTTATTAGAAAACTAATTCTAAAGTGCAAAGCATTTTATAGTGTAGGGGATCCGTGCTCAAGCAGACCAGGGGCATATTTCCATAAGAATATAGAAGCCTCTCTCAATCATCGATGATTCTACATCCTCATTATCTAGGAACTTGTATTTCTTGCTTACGGCAAAATTTCAACTCTATGGGATAGAATATTAAATCCTTTGTGAAGGTTATACTCCCATCTCTAATTGAAATTCCCGCACAAGGGCGGTGACTCTTTCCATCGACGCGCATATCGCGCATCTTGGGGTTAGTCATCCGCCTATTGGTAAAATCCGTGAACTAGATGGCGTAATGATTCAGAAGGGTGTGTTATATTAAGTGAACTGTGAATGAGATACCCAGGGATTTTTTTAGTTTGTTTTTTCCTAATGTTTTGATTTATTTATGTGAGTAAAAGTTATTTCCAAGACATTGAAGGTATCCTATGGGATATCTTTGAAAAATTTAACCTTCGGGACTTGATTTTAGGTTACTTTAAGCTTATGTTTGCATTTTTATCAATTTCACAATGTCAACTATATTATCACCTCCTTTTATGAATAGGCGTGGCCTAGCATACAATTTCTTTGCATGAAATATCAAGATATAACCTGAGAGATGGCTGATCATTTTGGACCGATCGCTTTAAAATGGGATCCCAAGAATTTGGAAATTCGTACAATGTCAGTGGAGAAGACGTTAGAGCCGCTTGTTCTTCAGGTAATTTTCATCGACTCTAATTTTCTCGTAGAGTAAATCTTATTAACCTTAGGCAACTATTTGCTTATTCCGGTTTGGATGAATTTTCTCGATTCTAGGTAACCACTTTAGTAAGCACAAAAGGTCCCTCGAAAAAGAAGAAAGGTCGCTCAAAGCGAGCTCACGTCTTAGTTGCCGCAGTCGAGAAGGCCACAGAAAATTTCATCGAGAAAGGTGAATTAATAGCATATGAAAATCCTGATATAAAACAGGAAATGCTCTCCGCTGTTGAAGAAGTACGCAAAACAGGTTAGTACATAGGTATTTGTGACTAGTGTTTTAAGAAGTTTCAAAGTTAAGGTTTACTCGTATGTTTTCTTGGATATGTCATGTTTTCCTTCATTAGTGTGATTTGCCATTTTTTGTTAAAAATTGTAATTCTTTGTTCTTAGAATGAAAATTTGGAGCAATATAAAAGTGCCATTTTCTTCTTGGTGCATTCACTGCAATCATAGATGTTATTTGTTTTAAGAACCCACTTAAATTCCATAACAAACGAACGGTCTTGAATATTATCTGTGATCAACAAATATATTATTTAGAAAATTATATTATCTATCATTATTAGCGGTTCAATTATAAAATATTGTCTAGTATGTATTACACTCTGTGAGTATGTTCTTATACATTTAGCTATTTTCTTTGTGTTGTATTTGATGGCTGAATGAAATTTGCAGGGGAAGCAATGAGTGTTGCTGCAAGAGAATTTGCTGATGACCCATGCTCATCATTGAAAAGAAGTAACATGGTGCGTGCTGCACGAAATCTTCTCTCTGCCGTTACAAGACTGCTAATTCTTGCAGATATGGTGGATGTTCATTTATTGCTCAAGTCTCTACGAGTGGTAAGTAATACTTGATAGCAATGTATAATTGCTAAATATAGCAAGATATTGTATGCCAATAATTATGGCCTGGGGTATATTTGTGTGTGGCAAATTATCCCATCCCAATGATTCCTTTCTATGTTGAATTAGTGTGCCTCACAGTTGAAATTTATACCTTCAAAAGTGTTTCAGATGATAAACAGTGGTGCAATAATCACTTTTTCCTTCATCCATATAAATAGTATTACGTTTTTTGTTTTACTTTAAATTTTCACTGTTCAGGTGGAGGATGACCTTGAAAAGGTGAAGAATGCCTCAAGCCAATCTGAGCTGCTGGACAGCATCAAGGCATTTGGGCGCAATGCTTCAGATCTTATGGCACAAGCAGCTAAACGACAACGTGAGCTTAAGGATCCACGCCTGCGGGATGATTTGGCTGCTGCAAGAGCTATCCTCAAAAAACACTCCACAATGCTTCTCACTGCTTCCAAGGTAAACATATAGGAGATATACTCCAATTCCAGAAAGTTATTTTTTTAAAAGTTAATGACTTTAGTGTGTGTTAGCAAAATTTTATGGTTTTGATGTCAGAAGTTGAGTCAATATGGTAGCCAACCATGTTGGGAATTATAGGTTTGGTTAAAACTTAATATATAATGGCTGTAGATTGTGTCTCTTAAGACAAAAAGGCATATTTATATTAGAGGTGTGGATGTTATATGCTTCAAAACTGAATATTCCTACAACATCAATATGGAAGTTTCAATTTTAACTGACATTTGGATACCAAAAAATTAAATATGGACCCAAAAATTGTGCAGAATTAGCACAAATGTATGTCTATGTGCTCAAATGGCAAATAAAACTGAAAGAGTATGTAGCCCTGGAGAAAAAAGGAGTTAGTAGATTGCATTTTGGCCAATTCAGGTGAAATAGACAAGAGAAGGGAATCTGAAGATGATCCATGTTGACTGAGGGGTGAAGATGCATAAAAAAATGTTATTTTCTGTGTTAGAAAAAAAGAAGGCAGTAGATATAAACCTGGGTCCTGTAGTAATTACAAAAAACAAATAATGTTTCAAAGAATTTTACCAATTGATACAAAGTTTACCATGCTTCAGCATCATCAGGTGATGATTGCATATCATATGATGGTTGCACATTGCACCAAGTAGGAAAATTCTTTGGAAAAGTACATTGTTGCTTCTGTTATTATGGGCATGTACAACTTCCAGGTTAATCCATAAAGTTTGTGGGTAGTTTTGGGTGAATCATCAGCAATGGTGGAAAAAGGATGAAGAAAGTACATAAATAAGTAGAAAAGCCTAGGCATGCATTTTCCAGAATTAAATGGCTACAAGCATAGGGAAAATGAAGTATTCCAACGCTTCATCAATACAAAGTACTGGAGCATTTTTATCCTTGTTAGTGAGGCATGGAAAATAGTAGGATCATAGAAGAGTAAACATGGGCATGCTGAAAACGTGGTGCTACAGGAAAATGGTGAAGATCCAGTGGATGACTTAAATAATAAATATTTAGATTCAATGAAGATTAGGAAAAGAAAGAAGTGTAATGAAGATCGTAGAGGCTGAAGAACCTTATTGGACACTTTTATTATTCTTCTCTTGCAAGTAAAGGGAGTATCTAATGTATTCATACTTAAAAAGAATTTGCTTTTAATTTATCAGAGCTGCAGAAGTGTTGCAAAAATGGTGGCCAATCAGATTTAGGATCCCAAGTCCAAAGGAAATTTGTGCTTATTTTTCCAGAATCTGAAAATTCCTTTTTTCAGGTATGTCTCTAGAAAATTTGTCTGAAAATGTATACTCCGTCATAGTCCAAATGTTTCTGTCATTTAGCTATTTCCATTGATTCCCATGCTAAGCATGGGAAAGAAGACTATTTTTTCCCAAAACCTTGATTTCGCTAGTGGTTAGATGTATGGAGCCTGTTATCACCATACCACTTGGTGGAGGTATGGAATTTATCACCTCCAACTCAATGTCAATACCACTTGTGGACATGCATCTTTATGTTCAAGTTTCAACAGATCACCGCACCAGATAATTTTTGTTCATAAACAAATGAACATATATATCTTACTATTTTAGGCCAGCTTTTAGCTTTTGATATACAGTCTTAGTGGTGATAATATGGTTTACTTTGTAATCAACGTTTCAATGGATGTATTTCTTAAAATATGGGTATCATGGTTTTCAGTTTTCTTTCAATATAGGAAGTTATGTAGTGATACAGGGTCTCAGCCCTTGTCTAAGAAAATGCCTGGAATTAGTTTTGCAGTTTATTCTGAAACTGAATCAAAAAGATTTTCTGAAATTAAAGGAAAATCAATTTATATTTATGTTTATGAAGTTATTCAGTGGGAGGTATGGATTCTTATAACCAGTTATTGATACCTTATGCATCATAGAGAACTTCAATTTTCACTATTTATGTGCTGAATTCTTGGCCCATGAAAAGCCACCTTGTCACTTGAATATAGGTAGTATTTAGATTTTTGGTGGCCTAAAAATGCAAGAAAATTTCAACTTGACATATATGAAGACCCTATATCATTAGGAAGAAAAATGATGGTTGGCAATGTTGCTGCAACCCATTCGTTTTCTGATCGTGAACCATTCGAAGGATGGTACCTCTAACTTTGACTGCCTGGTATCTTTTATGAGGGTTGATGCAGGTTTTTTCTCAATCACATATATGATTTTTATCATGCCTTTATTATCTACTTATCCCAGATTGTATCAATAGCTGTGGAAGTTGTGTACCTCCCATTACCGTGCCTGTGGTTGAAAGACTGTGTATTTTAATAGTTAACTTATATAGGTGTAAAGTTTGATAAAATTTACTGATTCTGTATTTGTACCTTCCACTTAAAGGTATATGTGCGTCATCCAGAACTAGCAGCTGCAAAGGCAAATCGCGACTATGTCTTTAAGCAGGTGTGTGAGGCTGTCAACACCATTTCAGATGTGGCTCAAGGGAAGGGTCCATCAGTAGCTCCTCATCACCCATATGATGGCCCAGGTGAACTGGCTGCAGCACTTGATGATTTTGATGTGAGTTTGTGATTTTAAAATGTCCAAAAGTGTGCATAATTAAAACCATAGTTTTCTGGTTACATTTTGTGGTAGGATTGGGGCTTCAGGTACCCAAGTTGATATTTGTTCTTCACAAATCTCCCTCAATATATGGTTCTGCTAGTGTTGTACTTAAACTGTCTTATTATAGACTTGCCATGTTTACTCAAGTCCATTGGAATACAATTGATTAGACTCATTCATTTTAGGTACCATGTCCATGTATAAAGTAGAAAAATGATGATTGAGTTGGCTGACCTTGCAATTGATCTGGTGTGATGGATAATGTACCTTTACACATTTATTTATGTATGGCTTTGTTGGACATGTGTATAGGTCCTGGTGATGTGGATATTTCATGGCATTTTGATCCATAATTATTAAACTTCAATTCACGGAGAATTCATGCCAAGTGGTTTTAAAAATGCTCCGCATAATGTTATACTTGTATGCCTTTTTTATTGCACCTGTATATGACATAGTTACATAATATTTCCCATGATGGTGAAATTATTTTCTGCCCTGGAAGGACACCAGTATTTCCTTCTCATTCTTAAATATGTGTTCTTCTTATATGTTTAATCTAAATTTATGGAAAGAGATTAAAAAGGTTTAAGTGACTAAAAGTGTTAGTGTGAATTTTATTGATGATTTCATTTTATTTTCTTTTCTTCAGGAACGAGTGGTAATGGATCCTCCAGCTTACAATGAGGTGCGCACACGGCCCTCTCTTGAAGAGCGTTTGGAAAGCATCATAAGTGGAGCAGCTCTTGTTGCAGATTCTTCTTGCACTCGAGATGAGAGAAGAGAACGCATTGTTGCAGAATGTAATGCTGTTCGTCAAGCTTTACAAGACCTCCTTTCTGAGTACATGTCAAATGTGAGTACTGCTGAATGCTCAAAAACCTTTATCATTGCTTATTTGTGAGTTAAACTTAATCACGGTTGATATTTTATTTGGTTTTAGCTATATACTTACTGGATGTTTACTGCTTCATATTTTACAATAAAAAATTAATTTCTTGATATAAGAAGTGGCCGGCCACATGTACTAGGACAGCATTGACATTAACGAGTGCAAGTCATTTGAAATATTTTTCCTTAAATTTGTCCTCTCTTTGATTCTCATGCAGATGGGTACTAAGGAGAGAGGAGATGGCCTAGATCGAGCTATGGAGCATATGTGTAGGAAGACTGGTGACCTTCGTCGGCAGTTGAGAAAAGCTGTGGTGGATCATGTGTCTGATAGGTAGGCTTGCATAATGTTTCTACACAGTGTACAGATACGAAGATATATTACTAAATCTATACACTTTTGGTGGATTATGGAATTTGTACAAGGTTTATATTGAATAAGTAAATGGGGTGTCATAAATATGTTTGTTGTCCTGGGACCAATATGATGCATGCCTACATTGTCTGTCATAAAGTTGTAATTTAAATTCTCACAGGAATTCATCTCTGGGTACCTGATTTGGGTGACCTTTCATTGATGGTACACATAGAATGGAAGTTTTCCATTGAAATAATTTCTTAATCCCTGAAAATCGGAGCCATCATTCTGCCATTTTCGTTATTTTCTCTTTAAATCAAGTCCATAGTAAATAATTGCATAAACAAAGTGAAATTTTTAAATTTTGACATGTTTTATAAGAAACAAATCTTTCAAAATATCTATGAAAAGTTTAAACTCAGGGTAATTTTTGTTGTTTGCCATAATGCATTTTACCTTTATTTTAAAAATTACTTCTTACAGTTTTCTGGAGACAAATGTGCCATTGTTGGTACTAGTTGAAGCAGCTAGAGCTGGCAATGAGAGACAAGTGGAGGAATATGCTCCTGTATTCACAGAACATGCTAATAAACTAGTTGAGGTAGGTTTTTTTATATACTCTGATGTATACTTTAAAGAACTGCTGAAAATTGAACCACATTAACTGTATCAATATAACACTATTCTACTTCTACTAAGTTAAATCAATACACAAAATGCAATAACCAAATTTGTCTGCTAGTCATATGAATAGGGTATGTGACTATAGGATTCTGGTTCAAGTTCTGGTAATGCCTGTTAAAAACACCAGCTATAACCACTCCCACCCTATCTTTTCACTTGAAGTGTTCTGGTTTATGTAAAATTGATTTATAGGTGCTTCAAAATTCACTGATCTTGAGTTATGAAATTTTACCTGGCAAATTCAGGAAATTATTATTTTGTCCCATTACAATTACTTATTGTACTCTAAGGCATGACACCAGAGGCACTTGTGGTTTTCGACTCTCAGTTAAGGGTTTTTGGAGTGATAATATAACTGGTAGAATTGTCTGTGATTTTTTCTCTTCTTATTAGGTTGCAAACTTGGCATGCAGTATGTCAGGCAATGAGGACGGAGTGAAAATGGTTAGACATGCTGCGTTGCAGATAGAGTCTTTGTGTCCTCAAGTAATAAATGCAGCTAGGATTCTGGCAGCTCGCCCAAGGTCAAAAGTGGCACAGGAGAATGTGGAGGTTTTCCGTGAAGCATGGGAGAGTAGAGTTAGGATCCTCACTGAGGCTGTTGATGATATCACCACAATTGATGATTTTCTTGCAGTCTCTGGTAAGGCTCAAAGATACTAATGGTGGTGATGGTTTTATTAAATTTTAATCCAACTAATCTTCATATATAATTTGATTGAAAACTCAAGTAATGGTTGTGTAAAATTTTATTGTCATATAACCATCTTAATTTTATTATGAATTCATTGAAACTCTAAGATTTTTCATTTAGCTTTATATTTAGTAGCACGCTTTTTTGTAAAAATTGTCTTACTTTTTGTCACGTATGCCTAAAGTTGCAAATTTGTAATAATCCAGGATAAATCATTGAACTTCATCAAACCTGTCTTGATTTTTTCGGTCTTTGGGGTAAAAAAATTGAATAAAAGAGTAGCATAAATGACGTTTTTGTAATAACTTTTATGGACCTGTGTGACTGATTTTTTTTGGACTGCATGAATATTCCCAGATAGATTTTTTTGCTATTAATGTTAATATCCCACAATGATGAGAAAGTTATGATGATGATCCCACAAGTTATGAGAAATAAATGCTCTTTCAGAGAATCACATTTTAGAAGATGTGAATAAGTGTGTCCTGGCTTTGCAAGAAGGAGATGGTGATACTTTAGATCGAACTGCTGGTGCCATACGTGGTCGTTCAGCAAGAGTCTGTAATGTTGTTGGTGCAGAAATGGATAATTATGAACCAGGGATATACACCGAAAGGGTCCTGGAGGCAGTGAAGGTGTTGCGAGATCAAGGTAATGTTAAGTAAAAATTACAATATTTAATATAAAAGCTCTTCTCATGTGTATTCAGTTGCATAATTACAATATTAAAATTTGTTGGCTCTCATTTAAGAAGAGTTTGGTACTAAAGGAGTTTATATCAAAGGCTGATCAGTGCATGCATAGGAAGTGACCTAGTTGTTAAATCATACTTCTTCAATGTACATATATTGTGTCTTAGTAATAAAATCTACTAAGTTTTGAGTCTGGGTGGTCTTGGGTAATCACAACTGATCCAATTTTATTATAATTTTTAATAGAGGTTAAGAAAACAGGTTAAAATTCAAACTTCAAAGAAAAATGAAGAACAAAAGGCAATTAAAGGAAACTGAGGAAGAATGACATTGCTGTGGGGAAGAAATGTAAAATAGTGGCATACTTAAGATTTATAAAAGAAAAATGGCTAGTTATGAAGAGTGCATTGAAGCCATAAAAGAAATTAGGTCAAGGCAAATATGAAGGCCTAGATAGCCAGGTAAATAATTGAATAGGGGATTATTAGAAGTCACCAAAGTAAGTAGGCCAAGGCTTGCTTACAGAAAGGAAGGCCTAGCTCCCAGACAAGAAATTTGCATAATGAACTGAATGAAGTACAAAAATGTAACAACTGAGAAGGGCAAGAGGTTATAAAAGGTTAAGGCATTATTATTCAAAAGAAAAATCAAGAGAAGAATTGACAAAAAAACAGTGTTGAAATTGCTGTGTTACGTCAGCCATGAATATTTTAATGCAGATTAGATAGCTGTGGGAAACCACTTGAATGCATGCAGGGAAAAGTTTAATGGTACCTGTATAATAATGATAAAATTCTTATTGAAGACAAAATGGTGATCGGGTGGATAAAGTTTTTGGGAAATGTTATGACAGGAATGAAAAGTATCCCAGGATACTGGTAGGATATTGTTGATGGTGATTAGAGAGAAGACTATATTCTTAGATCTACACATGCTCTTCAAAGACAATAATTGTCATGAAAACAAAAAAGAAATGTTTAGACAAATTTAAAAGCTTAGGCAATTAGTCTGAAAACCCATGGATATACGATTATGGCAAGAATAATCTGCCAAAGAATGAAAGTAGAATAATTACTTATTACGAGGATAAATTTGATTTCAAAGTAGAGAAACGAGAGAAGCTATTGTTGTTTTCGGAATCATCAAAGAGAAGAGAATGCAAAAGGACCATTTTATTTCATTCATGGATCTGATGAAAGTTTTAACAGGAGAACAATGTGGGATATTATTAGTATCCTGAAATAAATTGGCACAAGTTACAGATTGGCTTAAATGCACCAACACTATAATAAATTGATGTGTGTTCACTAAAAATAGGAAATAGGTAGTAGTGAGTAGATGTGGTGCAGCACAGGAGCAGCTAAAATAAACAAAGGAATAAGCTTACCTATAATCTACTGTGATATTAATATTCAAATTGAAAAGGTAATTATTAGCATCAGCGAATATGAATACATAATTTAAATATAAAGTGCAATTGTTTGCCAACAATATAGTCTTAATTTTAAAGGAGAAGAGAGCCTCGAAAAGATATTAGTTTTTATGGAGGAGGGAATAAGCAAGTTCAACCTTAAGATAAATGAAAATCAAGGTAATAGCCTGAAGTTAAAGGAAGGAAGTTCATCATCAAATTGGGAAAGAAATAGGAAAAATTCTGCTAATTAGACAGAAAAATCATGATTTAGTGATGGATGAAGTGGTTCGTAAATATTAAGCACAATAGAGACGATGAAGAAACTAAGGTTAATATTGTGATGAAATTATTTATTTAAACTTTATGTATTTTGAGTTTACTTCTGTCTACCTCTGAAATGTAAATGATATGAGTAGAATAGATTTAGATTACAGATTCAATGTATATACATTGATTAAATCAAAGACGTTCAAAGCAATAGAAATTAGGTGTTTTAGAAGAATGTTGATGGTAAAATTGTTTATTATGTGCCATTAAATGAAGTACTTCGAAGAGTGGGAGAAGAGTGAAGTCTATGGAAGACACCTAAAAGGAAGAAGGAAACCAATTGGACATATTGATAAGATGGAGAGCTACTTTGAAGTAATTCTTGGATTGGTGACCCATAAAGAATTCATTGAAGCTACTAAATTTTGTTTATTTCAACAAATGTAAAAAAAAATGAGTTTTGTGCAGTGATTAAACACCTCTATTGAAAGGGCTTAATACCAAAAGAAATAAAAACTGAGTTGGATGAAGATCATGGGATATCTGCTCCTGTGTTTGCGACTGTTTACAATTGTGTGAATAAGTTTAAATGCTGCCATAAATACTTAAATGATGAACATCATTCGGGATGTCCAGTTGAACTAACTTCCTCTGAATGACAAAATCAACAATATGGTTTTGAGTGATCGATAAATCAAACTTTGGGAAATATTTGAGTTCCCAGGAATATCACAAGGTATATACAGTGTTTTAAATTTTGCATGAAAAATTTGGCGAGAAAAAAAAATCTCGACAAAATGGGTGCTGAATTTGCTCTTGGGATTGTCTTTGCTCTTGTGCTGAATTTGCTACTCTGGAGATTTTCTGTCACAGTTCTGATGAGTTTCTGCATCAGTGGATAACTGGATGAAATATCGATACCTCACCACACTCCATAGACTAAGGAACAGTCAAAGTAGTGGGTTTTCTAAAGGTGGTTCTCCTCTGAAGAATGCAAAGATAATGAAATCTACCAACAAAGTGATAGTGATGGTTTTTTGGGATGCATGTGGAATCATCTACATCGTTTATTTACAAAATGGACAAATGAAATATGGAAAGTATTACACATTGTTATTGTGCCGGTTGAGTGAAGAAATCAAATAAAAAATGACATTTAGCAAAAAGATTTGCTTCCATTAAGACAATGGCTGGATGCACACCTGTACAGTTTTTATGGTGAAAATTATGGAATTAAAATTCGAACTACCACAAAATACACCATAATTACCAGAATTGGGCTCTAGTGACTTTTTTTTATTCCCATACTTGAAAATATGGCTCGACAGAAAACAATTCATGTTGAACGAGGAGGTCACTGCCAACATAGATGCCTTTTTAAGGGCATTCCAAAATCCTACTTTTTAGATGGCTTAAAAAAGTATGAGAAATAATGGGAAAAGTGTATCAAGCTAAAACAAGATTGTCAAAAAATAAAAAAATTCTACCAAAATAATCTCTTTTTCTATTTTTTCCTAAGGATTAGGTGAATGACCCTCATTGTATTATCTTTAGACATTCAGTATGTAAATAACCTTGAGAACAAGTTTGGGCTTTCAAAAAACGTCAAGATGCCACTTGGTCTCCACTGTTTTAGAATGTGGCATACTAAGTACTTGTTTAGTAAGGCTGCTGATAGGTTGGCGATTGTTACGGTACCCATTTGGCGATCCATGTCATTTGACTTACTTGATAATCTAATGATAATCTCATCTTTGCAGTGATGCCCAATTTCGCTCAGAGGGTTGAAGTTGCAGTGGATGCTCTTTCATCAAATCCATCTAAGGATGTGGATGAAAATGAATTCATAGATGCTTCCAGACTTGTTTATGATGGAGTCCGAGAAATCCGGAGGGCTGTTTTAATGAATAGGGTATGTAAAATGTAAACTATTTGTCATGATAGTCTTAGATTTCTGAGATTCTTAGGGTTACCATCAAGTAGAAACCTGGGAAAACTTGGGAAAGTCCATTAAATTGAACATAAACCAGGAAATTTTCCCTAGCATTCTATTCTTTAAAGCAGAGAGAGTGATCTAAATAAATTTCATTGTAAACCTCTCCTCTCCCAGGACTTCTTTACAACTATGATTAAGACAGGGTTGTAACACTGGATCCCTGATCCTCACTGAGCGACTTTATTACTCTATTACTTCACTGGTTGGATTTTCCCCTTGAAAATGCTATTCCATCTGGTTTGTAGTGGATGAAATATTAGCCCTTCAATGCTTTCTTGCTAACAGGGTAAAAGGAGCAAGAAAATGACCTGTCACCTTCATCAATAATGATGAAATTGATGCTATAGTTCATGAAATAACAATTTTTTCTTATTAATATGGTTGATATAGCTTCTTTTGCTTTTATTAGTGAATTGTATACTTTTTTCTAATTGAATGTTCTCATGCACTTTACATTTATGGAATTTCATGTTAAAATTTAAAGCACTCTTAATTCTCTCAAACTTGTTGACCAAAAGTAATCTCTCTGCCATTTTAATGGACGAAAAAATAGGTCTGTTTTCATACTGAACTTATTTGTGAGAGATACTGAACATAATTCCTCCCAGATGCAAGACTTAATGTTGCATTCATGGAAATTGAAAAATGAGTGTGAAGAACCCATGTCACAGTTTTGGATCTCCATTTCTCAGCAACTGGCCAAATGGAGAATGACTTGCTCACTTATCTTGTTTAATTACTCTATCTCTAGATATGTTAATTTTTTATTTACTTGAAATATGTAGTTTTCGTCAAATCCAGGAAACTTTCAGTTAAATCTAGGAAAAACTCTGGCATTTCTTTTCCCTTTCAGTGACCATCCTGGATTCTGCAATCATTTAATTTTTTTCTTCTAATTTTTAAGCATTTGTTCATGTATTCACATAATTTAAGGGCATCCATATTGTTGCGCTTGAGATAGTTATGTGCAATTTGTTAGCATAAACGTGCTTTTACATATGTCAAGTATTCATTCAATTTGGCATTCCTTTTTATTATTCAGACCGATGAAGAGCTGGATCCTGAAGATGTAGAATTTGATGAACATTACACAGTGGAGACAAGAAGTAAATGTAAGTAAATATGTTTTTTTGGTTCATTTATTCAGTGCCTTTAGTTTTTTCAATACTTAAATAGCAGGATATTGTACGGTACATGTTTTTATAAACAGACACTGGTGGTGATGCACACTCCCTTCAAAGATGCCGGGAAAACTCATGAAAGTTTTTACTGAGCTGTATTTCATAGTTGTTTTTACCAGCAGAGTATACACATATACAAAAGTAATCAACCCAAAGTTAGTTTTTTATTGGTGAGTTTGAAGCCACTTCACATTGACAAGAGAGGATCTATCACCATGTAGATAACAAGTTGCTATTTTAGGTGCATGGCTGATAATGGTAGGATTGCTAATAAAATTTCCAAACTAAGAAGATGCTCACTATGTAAATTTTAGAAAAAACTGTTTTAAAATATAGCCATAGCATTCTATATTAATGCTTGGAAACACCTTTGACTAGAGGCCTGAATTATAAAGTAGTTAAGGTGTAAGGTTATGGTTCCACATTCATGGTTTTTGGTAGGGGTTCAATTTGGGGCACACTGATGATCATTTCTCCCAGGAAGCTTTGTATTTAGAGATATTCTGGTATGACTGCATAGTTTGTTCAAACCATCTAGTCTGTTGTTACCAAACAATAATAATGTGGCAAGGTTAAAAAACTCAACTGCATATTCCAAAACTCTGACTCAATTTTCAGTGACCACAGTGCCTCTCGAAAATGAAATGCTGGCTTTTAAATGCATTTTATAACAATATTTTCCCTTTGGTCTTTTCTTTCTTTTTTTCTTTGCAGCAAGTGCACACACTGGGGAACATGGAGTGGATGAATACCCAGACATTAGTGGAATCACCACAGCAAGGGTAAGTATGTTAACCAGTGAACTAAATATGGTGGCTGCATACCATATGTGTGCGAAAATTATTTGTGAAACTTCTTCAAAACTTTGTGATTGTATGAAACTTAAAAAAAATAGTGAAGAATTAAAATTTATGAACAATGATGATAAATATATTGATTTTTTTCCCCGTAGGAAGCCATGAGAAAAATGACTGAGGAAGACAAACTTAAGATCGCCCAACAAGTGGAGGTGTTCCGTAATGAGAAGCTCAAATTTGACCGAGAAGTGGCTAAGTGGGATGACACAGGAAACGATATAATTGTGCTGGCCAAACATATGTGCATGATTATGATGGAAATGACTGACTTCACTCGGTGTGTATCAATGCTCTATGCTTGTAATTCCGGTCACTATTCTTTCAAGCATTACAAAATATGCCAGAAGGGTATGCTCTTGTTAAATCATGTTGAAAGGTTCTATATAAGTAGTCATAAAACTGAAATTATAGAAAACAAAAAAAATCCTGAGACCGTAAACTTATTTGGCAAGAAAAAAGAAAGGAAAAAAAATAAAAAACAAAAATACAAGTAAGGGGAGAATTAGGGAATACACTAGGTCACTTGGGTGTGTCTGAAGAACAGTGACCCACGTATACCTCAATCACACACAAAAGACAAAATAAATGTAAAAATAATAAATAATAAAACAAACTTACAACCACTCGATCACTAGGGTGTGTTAAGAAGTAACAGTCAAGTGAATCACATTCACACACACACTCAGGGTTTACAAGGATCCCTCCTATATCAGTGACCCGTCAATAGCACAAATAAATGAAAATCATAAAAGAATGTAGTGCAACAAAAACGACTTTCGTAAATACAGAGTCACTCAATCACTCGGGTGTGTTAGACCTTTGTGAATTTCACACACTCACTCAGTCAGGGTTTACAAGGATCCCTCCTATGCTATAGACCCGTCAATTACACAAATGAATATAAAATTATAACCTGGATGTACGCATGATCTCGCTCATTCACTCAATCACTCGGGTGTGCTCGAAATCAAGGACCTTTGCGACTCACAAATACTCACACGTTCAGGGTTTACTAGGATTCCTCCTTTGCCAGGGACCTGTCAATCACACAGAAATAACAAATGAATACGGTCTCAGGATTTTTTTGTTTACATTGATTCACGACCTTAGGCATGTTCCTTGTTTATTTAAACTGAAATTATAGATTTAGTTTTGTGGTGTATTGTTTCACATAGATCTCTAACAGAGAAATTTTAATGCACTTTATTCTAATTATAGATTTATTTGTCAGTATGTGAATTTAATGGAAACATTGCAATGGCTCTGAACTATTTTAATGTTAACCGATTATACTGCTCACTGAGAGTAAACAAAAATTCATAATAGGCCTTAGGAACGCAAATTTAAAATAATTCCTCCGTACTTGAAAATCTTGTAATTATTGCATGTTGGCTATAGGCTAAACTGACATAAGTAATGTTTTGGAGTTACTGAAGCTTTGTTACAGTAGATGGAGGACAGAAACATGATGCCTTTTGTAATGTATGCATGGAACTTTGCAATACTCACCTTTTAATGTCATGCGCTATTTCAGGGAAATTTTTGAAATGAACAATTTGCTTGTAGCACACAGGACAAAATCATAGCTTTCAATTTTGTTGTAGATTATTTCAGTTAATCTATGCTTTATGCACCATACTGTTAGGCAGGTCTTTTAAGTTCAAATAATATGATATTTTTGACAAAAAGGAATTGAAATAACTGGAATTTTCTGTATAATGAATTGGAGAAGATTCTGGAAAGTAGATAAAAAGTTAAGCCATTAAACTGAGAGCTTCATAAACTTAAGATTGCAGCTGAAAAGTCCACATAGCAAGTCTGTCTGTGCTTTGACTTCATTAGATGATATTTTGCATTTTCATAGTCTAAAATTTTGTTTATTTAGTATAAAAAAATGAGTTTTGTACAGTGATTAAACACCTCTATTAAAGGGCTTAACACTGAAAAAGATCAAAGCTGAGTTGGAAGAAGTTCATATTTGCTCCTGTGTTTGCCACTGTTTTTAATTGGGTAAATGAGTTAAATGTGGCTACATCCACAAATGATGAAAATTGTTTAGGACAGTTTTCGAGGTAGGCACTTCCACTGGAAGTGACTACCTCCAAAATGGTGGACAAAATCCATGATAATGTTTTGAGTGATCAGCAAATCAAAGTTCACAAAGTATTTGAGGGCTTAGGCATATTGCAAGGCACATACAGCTTTTTCAATTATGCCCCAATAGTCTTGGCAAAATCCTGTCGTGTTTCCGCTTTGACACAACTGAACTGAAGAACTGTGGACTAACATGGACACACTATTACAATCCAGAGAAAAAGGAACAGTGGATATGTAAAAGCAATCCAGTTCTGAATAAGGGGAAGGTGAGGAATCATTTGGAAAAGAAAAAAATTCTCTTCCATTGAGACAAAACTATGGAAATGAGTTTGAATTATTACAAAACCCACCATGTTCTCCAGATTTGGCCTCCGGTGACTTTTATATTTCCAAAATTGAAAAAATGGTTTTGTGGAAATTGATTCACATTGAAATGAGGTGGTCATCACCAATGCAGATGCCTATTTTGAGGACCTTCCAGAATCCTACTTTTTGGATGGTTGAAAACGGTAGAGAAATACTGGGAAAAGTGTAGCAATATGTAAGGAGATTGTTGAAAAATAACAATGAAATTTACTCTATTTTTTTTATTTTTTCCTAAGAACTTATTGAACGGCCCATGTCAATATTTCTACTATGCAGTATGCCATTTGATTTTTCAGGAATACCTTAATTTTTGATATTTTTTATTTTAAGACATTAAGAAAAGATATTATATTTTTAAGTTAAGGGTACAGTAAGTTTTGGCTCTACTCCATCCTAGTTTAAACAGATTTGATATTCTTACTGGCAAGTAGTGTAATTGTCTTTCTTATTTGCCAAATTTCTAATTCTGTTTCAACAGATGCTTTTTATCTAATTATTTGTTTGTCCTTTTTTTCTTAATTTATTTTCATATATATTCTCATTCTTTGAGTAACATAGGCAAATTGACTACCCTCAGAGAGGCTTTTTGTGAGATTTATTTGTTTATCTGTACTAGATTGAGATGTTCCTTTATATATGGAACTCTGTTGTCAAATACATTAATATTGCTTTTTGGTAAGCTTTATAATTTCAAATGGCAGTATTGAGGCCCAGAGAGAGGAGTGGTATGTGAGCCAACAAATCTCCAGGTTGCTCCTTTAACATTATAGTTACAGAAAAGAGCTAGGTCAAAACCAAAAGTAAACATTTGTTTAGTACTACTTAATGTATGTTAGAGAGAAAGAGAAACACTGCTACTAAGGATTACACAGGTGCCTAAATTAATATACATCTTGGAATAACTGGGACCCTGTAGATAAACAGATTAGATTAAAACTTTGCCAGTGTTAGTGATGATGCTATTTTAATTGCGACCCTCTCTACTGTTGCTTTGGTGACCAATATTAAATTTCTTTCCTCCTTAACAAACAATCAAGTCTGTATCCTCTTCTGAATAGTGTTTATTATTAGTATTTTATCCTTCCTGACCCTTCATAATACCAATTCATTTCTTATACATCTTTAATGAGGAATCTCAGTATCCTAAGGTTCATTTTTATTCATGCTTAACTATTTCAGGGTCCACATTAGCATATTTTAGGCTGTTGTAGAGTATCAATGACATGAAAATAGAGACATAATTGAAATTAAAGTATTTGGAAAATTGTAGATTATATTTTTACATTATTTATGAAATTGAAAACTTTAATCACTGTTGCCCGTTTCATTATTCTTGGATTTTTTGGTTTATTTTGAAATGCAGAAAAGTCTTGAAAAGTAAGCATTTCCCTTGAGTTATTGTGCATATTTGTTTTTAAGCTCAAGGGTAAATGATTCTTAAAGATAATCCATATTAGAATAAAGCAAAAAATCCTGAAAAATGTAGAAGAGTAACAAACATCCTACGAGGAAGCCCTAAGACCTGTGTTTTTATTTTATAGTGGCCGAGGTCCTTTAAAGACAACAATGGATGTCATCAATGCTGCCAAGAAGATTTCTGAGGCTGGTACCAAGCTGGACAAGTTAACTAGGCAAATTGCTGACCAGTGCCCCGAGTCCTCTACAAAGAAGGACTTGCTGGCTTACTTGCAGCGCATTGCTTTATATTGTCATCAACTTAACATAACATCAAAAGTTAAAGCTGATGTTCAAAATATAAGTGGTGAACTTATTGTATCTGGGGTAAGAGAGATTTCTGGTATTGCAATGCTGTAGTTTAAACATTATTGTAGAGAAGTAAGCATTTGAAATTAGAGTAATCAGCTGTATGTACAAAGTTTTGATTTGGAATTCAAAAGATTGCATGTCGGTTAAGTGTTTTATATTGTAGAACTTCATGCAATGAACATAGTTCTTTCTGGAATCTTTCTTGTAAAGTGCCACACTTGTTAAGTGACACATTTTCCCATGTACAGTGAAACCTTGCTTAAGGAGTACCTCATATTAATGAGTAATTCGCTTTAAGAGTTAAAATATTAAAAAAAAAATGACTCGCTTAGTAAGTGACTTTTCGTATTATGATTGACAAGGTGAGGAGAATTCCTGGAATTATTTCAGTCATAAAAAATCACTAATGCCTTATCACAATGTTCTCGTTAATAACATTTCTTTGTCATCACTTTTCGCTTATCCATCCGAGAAGCAATTAACATGATTGAGAATACATTACCATTGCATAGATATTCTTGTCTCTTCCTTTGGAGCATCCATCTGCCTAATGTTGTCCTTCCGAATATTGCAAGTTGTTAATGTTGACTGATTGTACATGCATACTAGATCAGCCACGCTAACATCTTTTTCTCACTTTTCAATGATTTTACTTTTATTTTTTCTGGCTGCCATCTTGCAGATTGTTCTTTGAGGACATTTTTGCCGTGGTAATTAAGCTTTGGAGAAAAAGTCACAAATAATGTGTTTGAACACAAGTTTAGAAAAATATGTGAATACTAGCAACATTAATGTGCTAGCGGATGGAATGGTAAACATAAACTGAAGCAGTATGAGTGCAATGTTTGTGAGACTCCTCCCCCTCTCCTCGTCACTTGCTATGCAAGGTGCTTATTAAGTGGGGTTCCAATGTACTTAAAATTAACAGCACCAGGTATAAATTTGTGAAAGTTTTTTATATTCACAATGAAATAATACTTGGCATTGCTTGACCATTTTATTAAACCATGCAGCAATGCATTTTAGTGCACGTTAGTATGTGTAAAGGCTAGGTAAGGGAGGGAAGGTCTGAGGGTGAAAAGTTAGTGAAGTGGACGTGTGAGAGAGAGGGTAAGGGGTTCGAATTTTTCTGTGGAATCTGACTGGTGCCCTGGATATTAATCTTATCAGCAGGCATATAAATGATTTTGCAACTGATTTGGGAGGGAATAGTTGTTTTTGGTATGCGTCAAAGAGAAGGAAAAAAGTAATGAAAGGAAATGAAAAAGATTTCTTTTGCTACTATGAGCATTGGGGTCTTAAGTAGGAATATTTTGGGGAATAATGAGGGGATAAGATTTCCAAACTTATATTCATTGCAGAAGATATTATTTGTCCACTTTTTTTCCATAACAATTCCTGATGTTTGAACTCATTCCTCTTCCAACCTTTTGTCCCTCTGTAGCACTTTTGAAATGAAATCACTATGATGGGTTGTTGTCCAGTAGAAATTTTGCAGTATGAAGTGTGATCATTGTATCTAAAATGCCATTCATGTTCCCTTGTTCTTTTTTCAGAGTAATTGCCCATTTGGATATTTTGTGAGTGATCTCAAGTATTGAAGTCCCATCCCTAATTAGTTGATGAAAAAATCCAAAAACCAGTATTTGGTATTTTGGAAGACAGCTGGGTATTTTGTCAGCTAAGATGATCAAAATAGGTAGGTAGGTATTTAGATTGGTGGGTGGGCTTCTGCAGTGATGGCCATTTCACACAGCTTCCAGCCTGTTAAAACTTTAGTAAAAAGTAGATACATTGTTAGTATCTATGTTGAAAGGAAAGGTATCCATAAAACATGGTAAAGATAATTATATTCAAATATTGTAGTAATTTAAATGCCAGTGTATTTTAAAAATATTAATCATTGTCCCCTAGAGTACGCCCACCTTACAGTTCAGTATTTCATGCATCAACTCATCCTTCACATCCTTCAGTGGATTGTGAACTATCTGGTATGCCCACTCACAAGCCGTAGACCCACACACTGCTATCCTGGTTCAACTTAGAGCTTGTATTGGAGCTTTCTCCCTGCACTTTTAGGTGCCTCTTTAACAAGCTGGGATACTGCAGGGTCATTTTCCATCCACAAAGTCCTATTCCCAGTGATAGCTAAAATAGATAAGTACGTCCAGCACAAAATGAAAACTTAAAAATGAACAAGTACAACAATGGAAACATAGGTACCCCTTTAGGTTATTTCTGATATAAACCTTCAAATTAAAAATAAGATTTTGGACAGCATAAATTTTATAATAAAGTAAAAATACACCATAGAACCCGAAAAGATAATAAGAATATCCATGCAGAAATTGTACAATCCTGATAGAAATAATTTATTTCTCTGTATTAATATTTTTGAGTCATTCCTTTGCAGTTTTTTCAAACAAAAGGTCTACATTTCGCTGAATAAAATACCAAGCTGTGTCCAAATGTTATTTGGATGTTTTCATCAAAAAATTTTTCATTCAGTAACTCAAGTAATTTTGACCCATCCTTAGTTTTAATATATTTCTAAGTCATATTGTCAAGTATTGCTCAATTATTGCTTCAGATGATAACTTATTTTGCTTGCTTCTATCCTGGATGCTGTAATCTCTTTTCAGTTGGACAGTGCCACTTCTTTAATTCAGGCAGCCAAAAACTTAATGAATGCGGTTGTGTTGACCGTCAAGGCATCATATGTAGCGTCAACTAAGTATCCTCGGCAGGGCACTGTAACTGTGAGTATTTTTTTTTATGGATTTAAGATAAACTTATTCAATTTTATAGTATCATTATTTAATGAGGTAAAAGAAGTTTGTGGATGATTGAAAAGTAGTAGAACTGCAGTTGTTACTGTGCTGATAGTGACATTAATATTTTGGAAATGCATTATGTAAGAGTTTAGGAAATCTAAAAAAGAAAATATGTAGCAAGATTGTGCAGTTGCCATACACTTTTTTCACTGATTTTGCAATGAATTGGGAGATGATTCTTTCAAGTGTACCAACTTATGGAGGCAAATACCATGGTAATTGTAGACATTTTTGTCTAAAAAGGAGAATTTATTAAAACGTATTGGATTATTTTTTTGGTTTAGGGAATTCTTTTATTTACTAAAATTTCAAAAGGTTTATTCTTACTCTAGCTACATTGAGTGCCATAATTAGTTGTACATAACTGTGTAATCTTTGCTGTAGCCATATTAAAAGTTTTCTTACAAAGGAAGTAAACTTCAGTGCTTGATGTACCACAGACAATGCCATCATCACCACTGCCATCTTAATCAACTCCTAATGGAGCTAAAGGTTTGTTGCCAGTACATCTGTCCCTTTGCAAGCCTTTACATGTGTATCCCTGTGCAGCCATATTGTTGTGGCCCTGAGCTAAATGGCTCCCGAGTCAAGGCTCTTTCTTGGGGAACTCACATCTCTCTCTCTTCCCTTTTTTTCACCTTATGTGCAGGAGGTATCCGGATCTGGTTTTGAGCGCAGTGATCCTCCCCCGCGTTTCTGTTTTCCGGTCACTCCGACCCATGCCATTCTTTACACCGTCAACCTGGTACAATTACAATTCTCGGCATGGAGTGTCCATATGACAACCTTACCCAGTCTCCTCCATCTTTGAATCCTAGACAGTTGTTCAGATTGAATATCAGTGACACTAGTATAGCTTTATTGTCGCAGGAAGATTTGTATTTGAGGTTCGGTTGTAGCAACATTCACTTGAGCCAGCAAAACTAATCAGTTCAGTTTTGATGGATGCATTTATTATTTTTTAAAGTGAAAAACATTAGAAAATAGCTCAATTGAGGAGTATTCATCTCCTAGTTCTCCTGCTAGAGATTGATCAACAAAATTTTAATTCACTGCCCTTGAGTATAATAATTTTTCATCGACAGTGCATGATGAAATATGTATTTTAGTGACTTATAGCTCATAGATAAAAATGAAACAATAATAAGAACCCTTCATAGTTATTTGTAAAAAAAATAGTTTATCCTTTGAGAAATAATATTTTCCAATAATATTTACATGACTATTCTTTTTCCTATGCCATTTTAATCTTGTGTTTTTGAGAAGAAAGGTCATAATAAGAGGAATAGTTTTCCAATTAAGTGTTTAGATAATGTTCAATTTACTGCAAGGATGCATCCCTAGAGGAAGAGGCATTTGGTATTGACACAAATGGAAACCATTACATGTTTATCCTCCTTACAAAATGAATTTAGTTAGCATGAAATTTTAAGTTAACATAAGTAACTATCTGGGAAATGGTTATATTTCCAGGGATAATACAATACAATGTGTAATTCTACGTACACTAAAATCCCTATATGTGTAAGTTTTCAATGCAAGGAATTAATGGGAATGATGGACTTAAGTGTGCTTTTCAATAAAATTATAAAGAAGAAAATCTATCTGATTGAGATGCTTGTAAGCACAAGTATCTCAAGCTGTTGCTATGTATCGATGATGCTACATTTTATGTGCGCCTTTCTGTTTCTCAAAGTTACAGGGTGAATTATAGGTCCTCTGAGAACAGTCTGAAATGTAATGAAAAACATATAAAATTTGCATACTGATGTCAATTACAAGTGTAACAGGATTTATTATCATTAGCAAGATACAAATGTTCAGATTACAAGTACTTTTAATTGGCTTGTACCTTCGAGATTTGGTCTTAATTGATGCATTTGCTCTCTGTTCCCATCCAGTCAAAGCATCATGCCCTTGGTATGCTTCTTGAAATGGTCTATCATTGCAATATTCACTAATTTTCTGATGCATCATAATTAACTAATACTAAACCAATAACAGTTTTTCTGATTATTTATCATCTATTGGTAGTCCTAATTTGATTGCTTGCTGAATAAAAATAGAATTTATGTTTTATTGAATTTTTATACTTAATTGCATACAGCGATCCCTTAGTTAACAATCTCAATTGTTTGAAATTATCAGTTTCCAGTATTTAATATTTAACTGTTAGTTTTATTAACTAAAAATTATAATATTTCTAATGCAATAAAATAATTATAATAGTGCTTCATGGTGAATCCTGAGCAAAAATTATTAGCAATCCTTGTTTATTGTGTTGGTGTAAAGTAAACCCTTACTTGGAATAAAAAATGTCTTTGGACCCAAAATACCAAAAATAAGTAAAATATCATGATTGGTATTTGTAATTTCTTTGTTGGCATATTATGTGTTGAAATTCATTGGTCAGGTTTAGAAAGTTCAGAGAATCAGACAGTCATTTAGTTTTAGAGAATCATTCTTGAGCTGTAGAAACTAACTAAAATGTTTTTGCCAAAAGGGAAAACAATTCTCAGGCAAAGTAAAAAATATTCTGATCGATTTTTTTAAAATGATACATATCATTTTATGTTTGTCGAACCTTGTACTAGGGTGGTCCCAGAAGTACCCGACCCAACCAAGAAAACACAAAAATTTTGGAAAAAATGTATTTATTTTTCAACATAATCTCCTTTCAGCTCTATACACTTTTCCCACCTATGTTCAATAAGTTTGATACCCTTTTTATGATAAGAACTGTCTTGCAATCTCAAAATAGCCATTGACTGCCGACATCACAATTTAAAAATATTTGACCACCGAGCCATAAATTCAAGTTTGCGAACAGAAAATAATCCGAGGAGGCTAAATCTGGTGAAAAGGGTGCATGAGGTGGCAATCCAAACTTCCATTCATGAATTTTGGCCATTGCAATAACGGATTTGTAAGTTCATTGTCTTGATGAAACAACACTTTCTTCTTGGCCAAATGTGGCCACTTTTGCTTGATTTATTTGATCAAACGTTGTGATATGTTCGCATAATACTCACCATTGATAGTTTTTTCCTTTGTCAAGAGAGGCAATGAATATTATCCCAAAAAACTGATGCCATGATCTTGCCTGCAGATTAAACAGTCTTCACCTTCTTTGGAACCTAGGTCAGGCTACCTCAAAATATCTACAAATTTTCTACAAATTTCCACAGATTCTTCTATCTGCTAATTTACCTTTAAGATATCAATTCAATTTTTTATGTTCTCCCTCAGAAGGAAACCTATTTAGCCGCAAGTATTTAGTAAAAAAAATATGAGTTGTGTGCTTAACCTATAAAATCAGTGCAACTAATGTTTTTGGGGTAAACACAAAGTCTTTTTCACTGTTTTCAACCCACCATTTAGACTTGTTCTATTATGCCCTTCTTGGATGCATCTCGTGCTTCTGTTGAAATGGACCAAGTTGTCATTCTACTTCTTAAATGGCATAAAGATCCTCTTTAATTATGACTCATAAGGAGGGGTTGGGGGATTGTCTCAAGTCAGCATTCTGTGTGCTAATGCTTTTATATTCCTTTTTAAGTTCTTCAAAACAATATATAAATCAAATTATTTTTATAATCTTATTATTATAGATCTTATTTTTGTCTAAACCATTCTTGATGCTTTTCAAAAAATAATAAAATTTTTAAGTTTGTGATTCATCACCTATCACCACCAACAAAATGAAACCAATAATTTGCTATAATTTAATTTTAACCAGTGGTAAGTTGATGGAAAGCAAATTTTTTTATCAAAATCATATTAATGTGCCGATTATATCCTTTCATTGCAAATCAAAATATATGTGTATTTCAGCAAAAACTCGATAATTGACTGGAATTCTACCATGCCCATTCAATTTTTTTTAATGACATGGCATGATAATTTATTATAAAAAGTCATTAAGTCAATATGTTAGGATGACATATTTCATGTCTTAGGCATTCTTTTTGGTGTATTGCAAGCAAACAATGATTGGGGTTGGAGAGACTTTCCTTGGGTTTGATTTAGGGTGCTATTCCATTCATGCCTATTTAATCCATTATCACAGTATTCCCATATTTTCATGAGAATTTTCTTTCATTATAATCAATACACTTGCTACAATGCTGAAAAATAGGATTGAAAGAAGTGACTTGGCTGTTCCACGTGAAATAGTTTTATTTACATGGTAAATTAAACTATTCGATGTAGAAAAGCCGTGTCTTCTTTCATCAGGATGGATTTCCACTATGTTACACCTGAAAGTGTGTTGTTTTTCAGGTAAATTAGATAAAGTCATTATTTAGGTCATTTCTGAATTTTTCCCTGAAATCTAATAAACCTTAATTTTGCTGACAATATCAAGAAGAAAATAAATTGAGACATATTTGCTGATCATTCATTGAACTCATCACGAGTTGTATGATGTTCACATTATTGTAATGGTAATATAAAGTAAATACTATGAATTTTTACATTGTTTTCTCAATTTCAATGTTACATATTTTGCCAAAACAATGTTAATACCAGCCGAAAACAAGGGTTTATTCTTGTAATACTCGGAGAACTTCAAGAATTTGCTATTCACACAGAACCAACTCGGTAGGATTGAATTTTAAACAATGGTGAAAATGCCTATGGAGAGAATTGATTTTCTTGCTTGTGCAAGCGTGTGAATTTTTGTCAATGCTGATGTTGTTGCCATATGTTCTTATAATCTGTAATGGGAACTTATGTAGATGTTGGGAGGGGAAAATGCATGTGCCGGAAAATGTGAGGGATACATAGGGGCCAACAGGAGTGGTGCACCAGTACCATCCCTATAGTGCAGTAGGCACCAGGGAATCTGTCAATAGAAAAAGCTATAGTCACCTAAGTTTATTGTATTTCACATTTTTTCAAGAAAACTTATACTTTCAGGCCATTAAAACACGTATGTGTTTGAAATAATTATTCAATTGGAATTATAATTTTTTTCTTTATTGATTCATTTACATTTCTGGTCAAACTGTCCTGAAGTTTAAAAATAAATTTTTGCATCTGGTTCTTGGTTTAGGCTAGAACAACTCATTGAGCATGGCTTCTGCTGCAACTAGTCTCTATCTATGTAAACAAAGAATTCTTACAAATAGCATATCATATACTTAAAAGTAATTTAGTATTACCCTCAAGGAAAATTGCAAATATGATAATTAGCCAAAATATTGAAATGAGGAGTGATTAATTTAAGAGAAGTATTTTAATAGTTCATATTTGATAAAAAATTTAACAATATAGAAATTAGGGTGTCCACCATTGGGGAAAAATGGAAGAAGGGACTTGGTGTAGATTTTGACATTCAGGAAGTGAACAAATGCGGCGATTATATAGTATGTAGATAGTATTTTCATTTTTATCCATCTGTTTAAATTTGACTGATTAAAAATCTTGTTTTACACCTATCTGTTGAGTTTACCTATCACATGTTGAATTCATCTGTCTGCATACCTATGCCAGTTGGCTTCACTGCTCAATGGACAGGTCATGAATAGTCTTTTGCATACGAAATGATATAATTTGAATTTAATGGTTTTTGACTGTGTGTGCATACATTGTATGGAAATTTGAACCATGAGAAATAGAATTTTACAGAATTTAGAAATTGAATGATTCCAAAATATCTGTGCATGACATAAGTGTGGTAATCATAGAACAAGGGGTGCTTGTTATATGACCAGTTGTGTTAATTGGCCTTGAAAACGTCAATTCTTGCATAACTTTGAGGGTATGCTTGAAGTTTTACCTCAAAAAGTTAAATTTTTTCCTATCTTATCTAAGGGAAAAATATTTTTGCTTGGAAAACTGGAACCAATGCATTTTTTATCCATTATTTGGTGGCCCTGAAAAATATATTCCTAAGGGTTCCATTATTAAGGGTGTTACTTGTTAACATGGTCATGTATGAAAAAATAGTGTAACTGGGGAGGAAGGAACTTTCTCTTAGGCTATGCTTGTTGCTCTACATGTGCAGGAATTATTGGTAAGAAAGGGGAGATACGAGCGTAAGCAGTAAATGAGTTTAAACTCACCTTTTTCTCCTTACACGAGCACCAGGCCCTGGTTTCTGAATATGATGGACAGGAAACTTTTAAATAAAAATTCAACTCAATGAGAAAGGCCATCAAATTGGTAGCTGAGAAACTGATTATTTATATATAATAATGTATTGCTAATGTATTTTAGGATCTCAATTCTGCAAATTTAGGGAAATAAATGCAAAACTTGATGTGGGAAAATAATTCAAAGTGATTTGGTAAACTGGCAAATAAATGTAGGGGGCGTAGTAATTTTGTTACATTTAACCATCCTGTTACAAATTATAAAGCGTGTCCAAATTCCGTTTTGTAGGTGTGACAATATTTCTGTTAGTGTGTGCCTAGTGATAGTTCAAATGAGTATCTTAGGAGTTTTAAGTGTGCTTGTATGTGAGTAGTGTACATTTGTATTATTTTAATTACTTGTGGCAGTGATAATGTTAAGCTCACTGAATATAACATCATTCACCGACCTTTTTATTTATTGTCTCAGTTTTATTATGCATTGCAAACACTTCATTTTAGTTTCTCTCTCTAAATTATACTTAACTACCATAGTTCCTACTTAACAACCTAGCAGAAAAGTGCCTCATTGCTTTTTATTTCACCCGTTATATTTGGGGTAATTTATTCTGGAAACTGTTATGATTTCCATTTGTTTAGGCAGCCCATGCATAACTAATAGCTTCTTCGAAAGTCCTTGCAAAGAGTTGATTTTAAAAAATCCTGAACAACTGTCCAGTTGCCTGATTGCTCATATCTCTTAAATACTGTCTTTCCCTGCTGGGGACCCAAGTTGTGGTCACTCCAGGGGTTGACTGCATATGGTATGAGCATAGGTGGAGGAGGGTGGTAGGGGGCTGTGCCTTGTGTGAGATGTGAGAGTTGCACGTGCGCTAATATGCATTCACAGTTCTGCATCTCTTGAGGTGGCATCTAAAAATGTTGGCATGCAGCATAGTGCATACCTAACAAGAACACCTTTTACTTAATCACCGTTTGCTAAATTGTCCATCCAGTTAACCATTTCCTTACTTAATGCCATTTTTATCTTCCCTGATGTAAGGGAAAATATTAAAAGATTTTTTTAACAATGAACAATGTTTTCATGTGAATAAATGACATAAATTTTTCCTCTGAGAAAAATTATAGTTGATGTGTTTGTTAAACTTATATTGCTTTTTTCCATTAAAATAGGACTTTTTTTAGAATAGCACCCGAATCTAGTGATGTTACATAACATAGGCTGATATTTAAATAATTTTAGCATTATTCTTGAGTAAATATAGCAATTTGAGTGAAATCAATAAAATTAATTGGGATATAACTGTTGCTTCCAATGTATAAACAGTAAAATATTTGGTTGCTGTACCAAGCCACAAGAATCGTTTTTAAAAATTCACAAATTAATGGGCTTTATTTTGTTATAATGTTGTGGAACTGTGAATGTGCATATGCTAGTGTGGCAATAGTGGTCCTAATGGGTATATATTAATTCAGTCTTCTAGATTATGTGTTGAGACATCCCCTTTTAGGAGACTGTTGAGTTTACAGGAAAATGTTAGATGTGCTTTATAGGCTTGTGAAATTTGGTATACATTTTCAATAATATTTCATATGCGGACTTGGATTTCTATGAATTTGATTACATTTTCAAAGGGCATTATGTTACTTATGAATTCAGTGTAGTGACTACACATGGCGAAAGGGTAATCAGTAATTTGGTGACATTACTTCTTGTGCATTTTATACCAAACAAGTTTCCTCCCTGGGCTGTACAAAGGCATTTGAGGAAAATTTGATTCTCAAGGCTGACTGAAGTGGAGGGCATGTTAGTTTTGTCATTGACATATCATCAATGATGGTGTGTTAATTTTGAGAAATTGCCTATTTTAGTGAATCTGTGGGTGGAAAAAGAGCATAGGACCAAATTAAATGAAGATTGTACGAAGATTAGATTGGATTAGTCAGTCAACAGAGCTCAAGAGTGAGCTTATTTTAGTATTAACCTGATATTCATTTTGACCCTAACTACCCTAAATTTATATGCCTTCTCCCTCAAGTGTTTGGTTGTTAGGTATTGTGGTTGCAGGTTGTAATGCTATTGAATTTGGAATCCTATGTTTGAGTTGTGACACTAGTATGAGTTTAGTATATTCATAATTTAAATTGCTGTTATTTTTCTTAAACTATGTCAGGGCTTCCAATATTTTTTTCTACAAGTCATCATGTAATGTTAGCAAGTACAATGACAAAGCATAGGATGTAACCTTCTGGGGAAATTAGAAAGAATGAAGGGTGTTGATCAAAGCTATTAAATATCTTTGTGTAGAGATTTAATCAAAGAAATTTTAGAAATGATGGGAAATGAAAATCTCATTCATGGATTGATAAAGAGAGAATAATCTGTGGGCTGTAACGTACGTAAAATTGACTTTGTGAACAAATGGTGAATTTTGGCTGTTTATGTTACATCAATTTTTTACATTTTAAGGATTCAATCAAATACTTTCATATCCATCTGAAAATTGACTGAGAAATGGTTTCAAAATGGATTTTTGATGCTAGTTTTAAGGTGGAAGTGGAAGATGTCTTAACAGTTCAGCATGCTATGTTGAGTTATTGTCACACAGTAGGGGCAAAAGTAAAAGGAAATAGTTCAGAGACAAATATTGAGACCAGAGTAACTTTTAATGAAAGTGTGATGCCAATTTTCATACAAGCCTATGGTATTAATTAATTATTGCTAACAGAACTTGCTTCAATGAATATCCCTTTTTTGATGGACCCAGGTTGGTTCTTTGTAGATATATCGGTGAACAAAATGCCCAAGGACTCCTTAGCCACTAATTAGAGTAGAACCAGGACTGCCTACCTGCTGTGGTTCCTCCAACAGAATAATTTTTCACTGTGTGAATGGATACCCTCTTGATAGAGGTGCACTTTGTGAGGACTCTTATATAGATTTTCTGCATTGCTGAGAGCTGCACTAATATAAAGTTTTTGATGCAAATAACTTCTTGCCTGTGTACTGTAGAAACTCCTTAAATAAAATATATTTTGATGTAGCTGTTATAGGTAGAAAATTCTCCTACAAATCATTGCAGTTATTTCATTGCATCATTTACATTTTGTTGAATAGTTTGACCATCTGTCTGTACCTTTTTCAACATTGAAAATCCATATGATCTGGTGAATTTATGAGGAAAATTATGTAAAATTTCTCTCAGAGGTTTGCCCCATGAGTAGTACTGAGAATTTGATTGAAATGAAGAATATTTGCCAGAAAATATAGGCAGATTATGAGCGAAAAAATTTATAATTGGCCTCAAGTTTCTATGGCAATATTTCTTGCCTGTACTTCGAATGGCAATATTTTATTAATAAGTTGGATATGAAAAATATCTCATTGTTTTATGTATGACATTCTAATCATTTTCATAGCATTGCGATTTTTAACATTCTCCTGAGTTAAGGTTGGTTTAGGATGGATTCTAGAGGCTAATAGATTTCCTTCAGGACTTCCTTTTCAGCGGCAAAACATTTTTGAAAAATAGAACAGTATTTGACCATGCTAAACCTTCTTGATATTCAAATATGTTGTTTATACCACATCATATACTACCTTAAATGCCTTAAATTCATATTTCATAATGACATTATGTACTTAATTCTTTAGCGACTGAAAAGTCCCATTATCTCTCAGTTCTCCTTCCATGCATCTTTTCTGCTTTCTTTGTATTATCTTTGCTAAATTCTTATATTTCTTAACTTATTTGATACTTCTTTACTTGCATTCCACTTTCCCAAATGAAGATCTGATCCAGTCCTATGACAGAATTTCAGAATTGTGAAAAAAATTCTCTCATTTTTTTTGTAAACCTTTAGTATATAATTTTGTGATTGGTCGGCTCTTGCTATGCTTTTGCTCTCATGAAATATGTTGCTTAAGCTCCAAGAAACATCCCCATATTTCTTTTTAATGTGCATGTCGTTCAGTGATGAGGGAAAATATGCTTTTATGATAGGTGATGATCACCATTAATGGAAAAGTGGTTCAATCAGAATACTTTTATTATCTGCATATTTTTATAAAACATTCATGTAAGCATCATTTTAGGTGTGTGAAAATTGGATAAGCACTATAATCCCACTGACTATACTAAACCGAATGTATACTAAACCGACCTTCGGATTGATTACTGTGTTTATGGTTATAATCCCAAGTGGTCCAATTGGCTATTGAACAGGTAAATTAAGCAGTCATTTCAATTTTTTGTTATATTTTATGTTATTCATACTTCTACAGTCAATAATTTTAAAGACCCATTTAAAATCGGTTTTGCATTGAAAAACAAGTAAATTTTGATTAAATATTGAGATAACATGATTTATAAGTATATAGTGGATTGGTGAAACCTGCGGCCTGTCTTTATTTTTAAAAGGAATCAACATTTCATGTTCATGAAAGACAGGGAGGTTGAAAGCATTTTCTCTAGTTTTTTTCAGCACACCCTTAGCTTGAGTGTAGGCTTACTTAAAACGAACATCAGATAATGGTTTATATATCATATTTATGGGTTGCGGTAGTCCAGGGGTAGGGCGTTGGACTACTGGGTTCGATTCCTGGGTATGTCTCTACGGGCACTCCCAGCTCCGCCCAAGCTATGTGATTTTTCAGGTGTCATATCTTCCTGGGAAAATATGACTGGCACAGGGAAAGGCACTGGCCCCCCTACCCTAATATGTAAATTTCACACGCTGTCGGGCTTAGTCTTGGGTGAACTCTTATCATCACCTACCAAACCAACCTCAGGTTTGATTACTGTATTTATGGTTTTTTGTATCATACATTTATGGTATGTCAATTTTTGCTTATGTTTTCATAACTATAGTATTTCCTTTTTTAGTATTCCTGATAAATTGTAATCAAGCTCTAATTGCAGATAACCATCTACAATATGAATCAATGGCAGTTAATGCTTTTTTTGGTTAGTCTGTGTTTATGATAAAATATACCTAATATTAATTATGGGTGGTGAAGTTATCCTGGACACCATGAATGTGAGAATCCTTGAAAAAAATTTGAATCGATCAGTGGTCATGGGAATAATTTATTGTTTTTTTACTGGCCAAATAGTGGAGTGTAGGATTAAGAACAAAAAAAAGACAAAATAATACCAGTATTTTGTTTCATTTAAATTTCCCAATGATTATTTGGCCTGTTGATTGTATTAAAGCTATACTTTCAATGCATTGGATAATGTAAGAAGTTCTCTAATTTCACATGACTGATTTGTGCTTCGGAAGAGTTATAATTGATATAATCAGGTCAATTGAGCTTCCCTTCATTTAATCACATAGATCTCAGCACCTGCATATTTATATTTAGTTCATCCATGGGGAGTTATATTAGCTTTCAGAGATATCAAGGCCTAAGAAAGTCATTGGGAGTTGTGAAATTTAGAAATCCCAAATTGAAAAATTACATACATACGTACTTTCAATCTTCTTTCTCCCCAATTCTTTATGTGAATCATTAGTTTTTATTGTATTGTAAAGTTTTTAAATCTGAGTTCAAAAGCACTCATGCTGTTCATAATGGGAACTCAGAACAACTCTCGGCCTTCAACATATCAGTAATTCTCCTTTGTAAATGCAGTGTACCAAATGCTTTCTTTTATTTGATTATTGGTCGTCATTGGTTTTTATTAGAAACCGACTGTAATTAAAGGCTCAAAAATTAAAACATGTATCACTTTTATGATGATTTCCCTCATGTTAAATTGTTCTACTCAAAATGGCAGCCACCTTAAGTGGGGCAAACCATTCTTACTTGATTTCATAAAAAACTTTTTTAAAAACTTAAGGTGGTCAATCCAACCTTGATACAGTGGCACCTTGGCGAAATACTGTGTAGTTGATTGGTGAATTTGTACCTGAGAAATAGTGAAAATATTTACTCAGTTATTATATACATATCATTTAAACATTACTCAAAGACTTTACCTTTCATCAGTATGAAAGTTAAGGGTTAATAGGTAAATTAATGGTGAATTCATTTTGTGTTAATTTGTCAATTCTCTCAAACTGGTTAATTAACTGAATTATTGTAGTATTTTTCATAATATACTATAATTAATAAATATATGAGGAATGACAATGCTTAAGTTAAGGTTAAATAGCTAAACATTCTGTGGACCGTTGACATATAAAATAAAATGTGTTAAATGACGAGTTAGTGAGCCGAAATCATATGGAGATATGATCACTCATAAGAAAACAATATCTTGTCTTGGCAGGTTTGCAGTAATGTTGATGAAATACTCTTTTTATTAAGATTATTCAATATTATTTAATATTATTCAATCATATTTAATATTATTCAATATTTATTAATTTGTTGAATAAGTTAATTCGATGAATTAATGGAGAATGAGCCTGACTTCAATGAATATACTTCTTAATTGAGTCTTAATAGATTAGTATTGATGCAGTTGAAGTAGAGTAAAAATTTACTATTTCACATTATCATGGTGTTACTCATTAAGTTATTCTTTAGTTTGTTAGTTAGATTTTGATTTGTTGAAGGAATAAAGGAACCAGAATTAAACTTTAATCAAGTAACATGAATAAAGAAGTATGCAGTGTGCTGCAATGCTAAAAGTCTGTGGTAAATTCTTGTATGCATATATTATTTGAATGAAGGTATTTTACCTATTAAAGGTAAGAATGGACTCTTAATGACTACTAACTTCTGTCTACAACAAGAATCTCTCCTTGTTTATGCTACATTATTTCCTTTCATAACTACTAAATGCTTTCATGTGCTCCTCAAAACCTAGTTCTTTCTTCTTCTGACTCCAACCCACTTACTCTACATTCTCCCTTAACAGCCATCAATGCCTTGCTTCCTTTCATTATTTATTTCATTGCCATTCCTGCTTTTCCTCTAGTAACTTTCTCTATTCACCCACCATGTTTAAAGCAGCAAAAATTGTCTCCCTCTCTTTCCAACTTAATGTCTCGTCTTCTCTCTACGCACATCTCCAAAGCCTCTAATCACTGCTTATCAACTTGTCTAAAAGACCAGGATTTGTCTACACAGTGCTATTCTCCATATTATTCTTTTAGGATATTTTTTTGTTAGTATTTGAGTGTACCCGTCATTATCCTGTATTTCCCTTCTTATTGCAAATGCTCCTTTCACCAAAGTCAAATTTGTCCACTATTATGCCCATTTTACTCTAAAATATTAACCATAACTATTTGCTCAAGTTTAAGTCCCCCCCCCCCTCATGAAATATAACCCTACTGTGATGAAAGGACTTCCACATCCATTGACCTCTAGAGCTGTACTGGCATGGTAACTGGATTGCTCCTATTATGGCCATTCATGCCAGATAGGGCCAAAGGCTAGGAGCCAGATGAAAGGTAGTCTAAACGGTGACCGTTCATCAGTGAGGTGGCTTGGATAAAGCTGAGGGTGCCCTGAGGTGTCACCCAGAATTGATCCTGGGCCCTGCTAGTAGATAGCACTCACATCCCTGCCGTTTGTTACTGTTTGATAAGTATAAATGTATATAGAAATCTGTTATTCATGGTATGCATAGGAAATTCATTGTGTAATTTAAGTTATGCACCTAAATGAAAAAGGGAATTGTATATACATTTCAACGTATTCCCTCCCAACTGTTGAATTTAGATTATCAAGTAATTGTCTTGAGAGTTCACAAGGTTGTGATAGAAGTTTTTACACTAATTATGCATTACTTGTATCTCGTATTTACCTCCTCATAATGCCTTTCCTATGTGATGTGGTGTGCTTTTGAGATATTTTTTGTGTTTTCTTACTCTTTTGAAATAACAATTGTTTTGAGCTGCGATTCATTGCTTAAAATGTTTATAATAATTTGATAGTATGTACATATTAGTATCGAAAGTGAATTGAATAAAAGTAATGTATTTCATTTGATAAGAGGATTGGAAAATATAAAGGTATTTTAACTCCCTTATTAATTATATCACTGGGGTATAATACATGAAAGTATTCAACTTGATAATATTTACATTCATTTAAGTAGCTTCAGCATTGTGCAGCGTATATTCTATAAGGCTTGAAAGTAGGAACTGTTCTTAGAATTTTCTCCATGCCAGCCCGTAGGTAATAAATTTACGAAGTTCTTTTTTTTTCAGCATTACTTTGCTGATGCTTTATCTGTTAAAAAGAATGATACAATATTTTGAGGTTATTCCCTTGTTTTAGTATGAATTTTTCCATTCATTCTTGACCAAAGGAAAACATTTTCTCAAATTTGCATGTTCATTTAATATTTTCACTATCATTTGATAGAATAAATGTAGACTAATCACAGATTGGCCACTTTTAGACATTATTGCTTGTGAACCCCAAAAGTTAGCAAGCTTCCCTGATTTTTAAGTTTTTAACTCCTCTATATATACCTTTCCTGTACATGGTTAGAAAGATAATGAAGTTTCCTCAACTACTCCCCCCATAATCAAAGTATGCATTTGATTTGTATGTCTCTCATTTTTCTTTTCCACCTCAGTCTCCCATTGTGGTGTGGAAGATGAAGGCACCCGAAAAGAAACCCTTGGTGCGTCCAGAAAAGCCTGAGGAAGTGCGCGCCAAGGTACGCAAGGGGTCTCAAAAGAAGGTGCAGAATCCAATCAAGGCTCTCAGTGAATTCCAAAGCCCAGCTGAATCAGTGTAAACCAAAGGATTGAATGTGTGGGATCAACTGGCTCACTTTCACCAAAGAGGGAATAGTTCCCCAAAATTGCTATCCTAGGCCAGATGTTCCACACTTGAAGTATTTTCTCTCCTGTTCATGTCCTCATTTTTGCTTTAATAATATATATTGTTAAAGAATATCTAAAGGGCTTCTTGACGGATGGTATTCTTCAACCATTGAAAATCATTTACAAGATCATTGCAGGACTTTCTGCCAATGAACATGTCTTTCTGCAATTTTCCAGACATTTGTCTTACATCAGTATTGGTCTTCACTTATTATATAATTGCTATGCTTATATTCTGTGGTGGCTGGCTGTAATGTTTTCCTATATATTTAAAGAAAATTTGTGTATGTACTCTGCTATTTTTGTATAAGTGGCAGTAATCTTATTGGTTACTCTAATGGGAGTAAATAGCTATCCTGAATTGCTTGTATCATTTTCAGATGCCTTTTATACCTGTATACCTTTGAACTACGATACGGGAAATTTTTCAAAAGATCAAAAATGGTGGTAGCTAATAATTGCTGTGCAATGTTGCACTTATGCAGTAGATAAATTAGTTATGTAATAAGTTCTTTTGTATGTTGAATTTACATTCTGAAGTTCATGATGTGATTGGTATGTTATCTATCTTCCAATTTATTGCAGCAATGTGTAATTAGGAAAATTTCCTTCCTGATCCATTGAGTGATGTTAATTGGAGGTTTAACCTTCTTTTTGCAAAAAGTTGCACTGATAGTTTTTTTTTATTATACGAGTGTATTCCACTCCTCCAATCAAGAACATGCCACCTTTCAATTCTACGTAGTGAAAAGGCAAATGTTTCTAAATCAAAAGTTGGGTGAATTTAAAGATAAAATTTTTTGCAAAAATATTTATGTGGGTGCCAAAGAATTGAAACTATTACTTAAAGCAGGGGAATTATGTAGTTCTTACTTTAAATCATATTGAATATGGGTTTGTCATGAAATTTCTGATTAAAAATGAAATGTACCATTTCATGTTGCTAATTGTAGTAGATGAAATTAGTCCTAATTATGTGCTGTATTATTTTATTTATCAGTTTTTATTATATATTTTTTATGGAAAGCAAATTTAATATGAATTGTAGGTACATTTTTAAATAAATTGATTTGGTATAAATATATTTCAATAATTTAATCAACTTCCCTGAAAACTTGCCATTAATTTGTAGCTAAGGCTTAATTTTTTTAAATTGCTTGTAGAATGGAAATAAATCTTTATCAGTTGTGCATAAAATATTAGGATCTCCAATTTTTCTTTTCCACCTCAGTCTCCCATTGTGGTGTGGAAGATGAAGAGTTTTTGATAATCAGATTGACTTTTCAATCCAGTTCAGTGTTACAGACCAATGTTCTGCACTTTGTTGCTATTCCAATTTTTCATCAGTCAATTTGACCATACATGAGAATCCTTGCATGATTTCTGAATTTCAGTTCAGGAAACAAATTCTCGGAAATATTTTTGTGGTAGTAATACTAATATATTCCTAACAATACTAGTATATTACTAACAATAATATGTGTTGGAAAATCATTTCATCATACTTAGTAAAAAAGGTTAAAAATTAAATTTCAATGAAAGTGTACATACCTTCTTCACAAAATAATACTCTATAAACATACTATAGTGTTATATATAATGAGAAGAAGTTTTGAATATAAAATTAAACTCAAATGAATGAGATGGTTAATGGTAGAGTGAGGTCTGTCCATGAACTGAGGCCATAAAAACTTCATTTTGCAAAATTTAGTCTACATTGATTTGTCCCCTTCTCAGTACTCCATTTGTTGCTATGCACTAATTCCTTCTTCTTTTCCACTGTATAAAGCACCCTTGGAAGTCCTTGGCAGTTACGCTTTTTAGTTTTCTCATCGTTTCTAGCTTTATTGTGTCCACATCTTCCCAGTGATGTAATGTCCCATCATCACATTTTAGTATTTTGGGAATAGGAAAAAGTCGCAGGACTGGCAAGATCTGGTGAAAAGGATGGTGATTGAATTTTTTGCCAGAAACTGATGAACAATCAATGCTGAATGTGCAGGTGCATTGTCGTGGTGAAGAAATTATCCATCATATTCGATTAAAATAGTGTACACTGTTGATTTTCCTAAATTCAGTTCATCGGCTGTCATTTGGACAGTTTTATGATGATCGGTAAGGACCGCACACGATCAATGTTGTCGTCAGCACAGGTGGATGAAGGTCGTCCCGTGCATCATACGAGGCATCTTGTCGGCCATCTTTACAATGCTTAATCCACTTGAAAATGGATGTTTTCTTCAGAGCATTATCACAATAAACAGCTGTCAACATTTCAGTAATTTCTCGATAAATTTAACACACTTAACCAAAAAATTGATGTTAATTTGTTGCTCTGTGATTTTGTCAATTTCCATCTTGACAAATAGTGAAAACAAGGACAACAGAAATGAACATAACTGGCATCATACACATAGCTCGATGATCCACCAAGCAAGACGGCTCATTGGGTCTCAGTCAACTTGCGCCACTAGTGGGCGGGGCTATAGAGCAAGTCATGGAAATGGTCACCAAATTTCACCAGCTCGCATTATGTATTGGACAGACCACATATTCCATAAGCTTATTCTTTTTAAGTAGATGTTAATTCAAATATCCATTCTAATGACAGCTTTGGAAACCTTCAGGATAACGGTAGCCAAAATATTTCAATTTTTCAACTTTCAGTGATAGCTATTATCCATATTTTTAGCCAACATAAGAAATTAAAGGGATTTATAAAGAACTTGTGTTGACTTAATTGTCATGGACAAAGATTTCTTTTACCTCCTTGGAAATAATTAGTTTCAAATAAATAAGGACAACATGCAATTGATATAACTATTTTATTAGCTACACATGAATCACATCAACTCCTCTGACATCCCACCAATTTCTTTTAACCAAACCAACTGTGAGTGAGTATTTTTACAATAAACATAGTTTTTCCCTTCACACTGGTAAGGCACTTGGTATCTAACATTAAATTGGAAAATTATTGTCTTCATCTTTGGCATTTTAGCTAATAGAGGCAAGGCAAATGACTGAGGCACATATTTCTTCATACCTAGTCATCTGAAATTTATAACTACTTGAATGTATTGCTTTTGAAGGGGGCTGTGCAATTTGCCTCATAAGCCCTTATAATCTCCACAATTATTGAGCAGCTGAAGGCTAGGGATACACAATTTACCATATTAAGTACATATGTACACCTGTTCGCTAGAAAATACTCTTACTGTGTCTGACAACCATTGGAATGTAGATTCAGAGCCCTTTGTTGAAATAAACATAACTTGGAATGTGCAATCCTAAGAGCTTGCACTTTTCTTCAATTTTTTGCCACTGTTCAGGCTCAACAAGAGACAGAGTGGTAGATGACAGGCTACAGCGCTGAGGAAATATTGCGCAAGCAACTGGTGTCATAAATAAGAGAAAGCATCCAGCACCCATCACCTGGAGTGGAGCATGCAATGGCTTTACTCGCTGCATCCAAGGTAAGGCCTAAAACATGTAATATATATGTCAATTACAAATGAGAAGATATTGCTTCCATTAAATCCACAAATCTTGAACACCTTACAAACTCATGTGATTACAGTTCAACCATGTCAAGATGTTTAAACAAGTAAAAATCTTTTTCAATTACAAACAAGAGTTTGTTATAATTTCGGAGTCTATTTTCACATAAGTACATCCTAAGATCCAAGTAAAAAACCATTGAATTTTACTAAATCTAACAATCTATGATTTAGACTCACTTCTATTTTTTCCATAATAATAGGCAAGATCGTCATTCCAGGGGCAGCCATTGCAATTCTAGATGTAACAACCTGAGTAATGCCCTTCATAGCAGCAAACTGTAAAACGAAATAATTTGAAATGTCATCATTACAATAAATTCTAAAGAAAAATACTATGAAAATGCAACCATATCAATGAGCAGATGTTGCCTCCAGCCATCCTATAAGATAGATTAGGATCGACAGTCATTTCTCTGGTGCAAATTTAATAACAAATCCAAGGTAATGACAATAGCATCGGAGTAAAATATGGTGATTAATAGACTATATTTTCAATGTCACAGCGGAAAAATATAATGAATATCACCCAGATGAAACACCTATCGGCATATTGGATAAGTATTCTCATGACTAACCTTTGATTGTCCTATGACATTGCCATTTTCATCGCAGACATCAATTCCATAATACAGTTCATTTTGCCGCATCAAGGGAATGTTAACACAATTAGCAGCTGCAACTGCAGCAAAAGGAACATACCTCTATGAAAGAAAAAAAAAAAGAATTATAATGCTACACTCATTATGCTAGCAAGACACTTTAAGTTTGTTTGCACATAGATGCTTATTCAGTCTGCATATAGAGCATGAAAGCCCCAACAGTGTCTGTAAGCAGATGGCAATATATTATAGTATTAAAAGTAAATAGACACCTGCATTAGAGTGCTGGCCCTTTTCTGTAAAAATTTTCTGAAACCAAGAGCGGTCACTAGAGCAGATGTAGTAGCAGAGACATATGCTACTCCAAGTTGTGTCGGTGTAGTAGGCGACTTGGCATTTCTATTAGTGTAATTCACCAGAGCATTGAAAGACTGGTTAACCCACTGCCAAAACACAACTGCTGGAACAGTTCTGAAAAATTGAATTAGAGCCAAAAAGTATCACAAATTTTCTAATTGATACAATAAATATTTATTCACAACTTGAAAATACCAACCGATAGAACTGAAGCATGCATCCTGTTATTGCCATACCTCCTGGTACTTGGAATGACATTCTGCCAAAAACATTTTGCCTCTCGCCCGAGTCAGGGTGAAAAGCAGATTCATATAGCTTTTTAGCATATATAATTTGATCTCTGGTTGTGCCCGGTGGCTCTTTGCCCAATCTAGGATATTTCGGAGATGAGATGAAATAAAGCAACCACGAAATCATATTAACAATGATTAAATTAGCTACAGAAATAATTACTGTCCGGGTTTACTGAAGAGTATAACTCCGGAGGAACATATAGATATATCAAATTGAAACTACTTAATGGTAAGATTGAACAATATTTGATTTTAAAAAATCTGTATGAGAGCTTAAAAGTTAATTTACGACAGCATTTATGTAAATGAAAATATGATGGTAATTTTACTCACTGCTAAATGTCTTTCAAGAGTTTAACTTCACAGTACAACACTGCCATATATTTGTTCGCAGATTTGATCAAAGGACATTCTGAGGTTTATTTCGATTTTTACAAATGTTAATTAAAACAAACTCCAGAATCATGAAGACTCGCCGTGTAAGGGAACTAAATTTTGAACGACAACATATTCTAAGTATTAGGTACTTTAACAGAGTTCTTTGATTCATAATAAATCCCTTTGAGACTTACCTATATTGCTCTATTAAATGCTTTGCTTCGTCGAGTTCTCCATTTGAGCAAATGACGGTTCGTGGATCCGTCACCCAAAAGAAGTGTTTTGCTCTGCCATAAAACGTATCTTGGTTCCATAATGGTTTATCGACATCTACTCTCGGGTGAGACTCCATTTATTATCACAAAATTAATATCACTTTTTCAGCTATGTAATTCGTGCCTAAAACATCAATGATTACCAAATTTTTAATCAGTACATGATTACTATTTCCAAGGATTGAATAAAATGGTTGCATTTCTACATAAATAAGACACTGGCCCACTACATCTCAAATCGTAACAGAACCTTACCTACCCACAGCTAAGTTCATTGATCGCTCATGAAGTAAAATAAATTACCGCAGTAACACAAGAACACATGAGTATGCCCTGATGTTTGACAAGGAATCAGTTGAGTGGCAGAGAATGCGGTCTTTAATGCATGAAAAAATCGACATTTTTCACTAAAAACAATAAACATGAATTTCCAAACTTTAAATGATCACAATGCTAATGGTTTTGATGTTTTCGTGTTTTTCATGTACTTTTGCGCATGTAGCCATGTTTTTGACTTGTGTATTACTGTACGGTGCCTAATATAAACACCTCTAAATAGGGACTCTCATTTTGCTGCGAATTTGTGCTATCCCAAAAAAGGTAATGAGCTTTATTTAAATGATTTAAGTTACGTACTATTTAGATTATTGAATTTCTCTTCCGAATATCCATGAATTTATAGCTAAGCCAAGAACTGACTGAGCTGAATGACCAGGAGATTTTGCAATACCTAGCCGTATATAGGTTTGTTCTGTATAGTAAAGTCGTATTACACAACTACTATCGCTAATTCAAAAATTGCTCAGCATTGCACAGCGTCAATATCCTGTAAAATATTCTCAGCCAAACCCCTAGCTTTAGATGACCTAATGTATTGTTACTCATTACTTCGCATTACGAATGAATATGCAATGCCATTGCCATGCGTTATAGTTGGAGTTAACCAAGCATATTAAAAAAGAACAAATTTATTTGCTGAAAAGCAATTATTTGTAAGACTATTGGTGTGGGGCTAACATGAATTACATTTAGTATGAGCAAATTCCTGTCACTACACACAAGAGAAGTTTCTAATTTTGAAGAAATATAACCACTCAATTCCGTATTTAGAATATAATGACAACATTGCTTTTGATTTAAGTCCTTTTTCAGGATGTTGATTCAATAGTAACACGCGAACATAACCTTGACGTTTGACAAACGAATCATTTGAATCAATAGTGGGAAAAATTCTGTTTTGATTCAATAAAAACTCGGAACTTCTCACTCGAAGTAATTAAAATGAATGTTCAAATTTATAATTATCAAACTGCTGGTAGTTTTGATGTTTGCATGTATATTTATATACTTTTGCGCATGTGGTCATGTTTCTGACTAGTGTATTAGTGTACTGGAGCCTAACATAAACGCCTGTAAACGAGGACTGTCATTTTGCTGGGAATTTAGGTACTACCTAATGCACTAGTTTTTGTTTAACTAATTTTTTATCCCTATTATTTCACCATTATTTCTGATGTATTAAACTAATCAGCCGAAAGCAAAACAATATCGTAAAATGTAGTCCAATATTTATCTTTTTCTTGTTGATTTTGCCGGGAATAGTTATTTATAATACTGCCATAATGGCCTAGTAATCATTAAGCTAATAATCTTAACATCCAGTTAGCTGGATGCAATGCAATGCTGGATAGAAATACAAAAAAGTCTTAGAAAGAAACTGTAGGTCACATCTTTACAATTATGCGTTAATACTTCGGTATTTCGGGAGATTTGAAAAATTTATTTTATATTACGATATTATTGAGCCACAATTAATTATGCTACGTGCAATTTTTTACAACTATTTCAGAAATAACCCAAAACTTATTTTATTGGCATTTCATTTAAAATGCTAAATAAAGCACACGGGATAAAATTGTCACCGAAAACTAGAAGTGATGATCTAAAGAATATCTAAAACCTGGAAGCAGCCTCTGCATATCCTTTAGTCATTAAAGTAGCTTATAGTCGGATGATGCAGTCTATTTAGTCGGGGAATATTCGACGAAACACGTCATACCGTAATGAGATTCTAAGAGGCTACAACATCTTTAGTTGGAAATGCTTTTGTAGGTTATTTTAGGTTTCTTTTCTCTAATGGTCCATCTCAGATTATCCATTTCCACTATCTCGCCTGCTTTCAAAATGTTATGATACGGCCTATTAGTATGCTTCCGTCGTTTTTTCACCTTGCCTCAGTTGTTTCCACCGCACAGTCGATGTTCAATGCCTATGTGCCTTGCGCGTGTAATGCACTGGAATATTTTGGGCTGACTTAAAAGCTGACTCGGTTGGTGAATGAGGGAGAGGAGCTCAAGAATAGCTCCTTGGAACCAGGAATCCAAGGCTCATGAGTCAGGAACTTGGGACACCCCCACAAACTAAGCAATCACCTCTCTACGTAAGTGTTGGTGTGCACTGTGAATATATCCGGAAGCTTACGGTCTTCTTGAAAGGAAACTGGTCGAACTAATCGAAATCGAATACATGCAATGTATTTTGATTTTCACCACGTCATTGTTTTGCTTTTTATCGGCGTCGTACGAGTAGGAATTCCTGCTACAGAAATTGGATATTTTAATTCGACTCTAAAAATGAATTTTTGTACATGCAGTTGATGTACCTTATTTTCTCTGTGAGGAGACTATTTTAATTTGATGTAGCGCTGAGATAAACCATGAAAGTTGAATCTGAAAAATCCAGATAACGAAAATAAGAAGCTCGGCCCTTCACCTGTGAAATCACTCGGGTTTAGTACTTAAAAATAGTGACTGAATATATATGAACTTTACCTATGCTGCGTACTGGAATAGGTCATGAAATTACAGCTGAACACAATCAGAAAAAGAGTTACAAAAGGGAATCATGGATTACTTTATTGATAAGTTTCACGGATCGCAAAATGCTACTGCTTCTTAAGATGCCGAGCTTTTATTATAGGAAAAAAGTTCCTAATTCCCTTTCTTTTAGACTTCCGTTTTCCTTGCGAGTACTGAAATAAAAAAAATATTCAAATTCCCGACGTAAGATTGTTTTTTACTATTGCAATAAATGGCCGACTTAAAAATATTTCCGTCAACCCGAGAAATGGGGAAGGGAGGTCATTTCACGTTTAGGGGCAATTAGAGATAGCCCTCTGACACGCACAGCAACGTAGATTGATATTTCAAAATATTTAAAAAAATAGATCCAATAGATCAAAGTTGAGAACTCAATAGGCATGGATACTGTTTTCACGCATCGGTCCAGAAAATTAACATCTGTTTACGTTGTTTGACGAACTTCACACCCTTTCGGTCTTCTATTTATATCATGGACTTTCGGTGTCGTCTTCAGCTTGGCGTTTAGCAATTTGGTCTAAAACATTGGAGCGTCTTCTCGTTAAAGGGGGGCCGCTGAAATGGCTCCAACGTGTGAAGTAAGGGCGATAATTGATCCATGCTGTCATAAGAATCTTAGTAGAGAAATGGGAAAGAAGTACAGCCTGTAGCATAGGCTTATCATTGAAATTGACATAAATTTCTCTCTAACTTTTTGAAAAGGCTGATTGCTTGAAGAATTTCTGGTAATCACGAAGGAACATTTCGATAACGTATGCAATAAAACTGCTATCTCCATAGGTTTTCTCATTTTGCTTAATAAGGATGACTTCCATTTGCATGGATTTACTCTTACACGCCTGCAAATTTCCAACAATTCGGAGGTAAACATGTTAAAATTAAAATTCACTCCTCAGACGTATTTGTGACGCCTGAAATGAATAGGATTTTCGCCAAAATTGTGAAATTATCAACCACTATGCTTTCTGGAAAGTGTTACATCGGATCTAATAACTTCCATTTTGTTGTAAATTACACTCATAAATAAGAGTTAGAGTAGAGGACAGGTAGACTAGCCTCCTTGCTCTAAGTGATCTTGAGACATTTTTATGAGAGGCGGTTAGAGTTTGAAAGGTGAAATAATATGGAGTGAATTTATTAGTATCATTAAAACTCACAGATGAGTAATCTAAAACTGGTCTTACCAGTACCCTAAATCCTTGGTTAAATATACACCTAAGTATTTACAGTTATCGCTTCTAGAAATGACATTTTCCGAGAATTTGTAGTCCGTATTGGTTCCATTTACCTTGGTACTAAAAGTGATGGATTTGCATTTGCTGACATTAATGTCATCCCATTATTTGTCACCCATTCCGCCATTTTGTTAACATCCCTTTGCAGTACATCGCGGTCGCTGAAATTCTCGACTTTCCTGTAGATAATGCAGTCGCCTGCAAAAAGTCTTGTCTGAGATATGATATTTTTCGGGAGATCATTTATATAGATTAAAAACAAGAGGGGACCAAGTAAGCTTCCTAGTGGGACTCCCGATGTTACCCTCGTTTTTCAGAGTACACTTCTCAGAATTTGACTCTTTGTGTTCGACCTTCCATGAAATTTTTGACCCACGAGATTACTCTTCCATCTGTGTGTAGTGGTAATTGGCCCATCTTAAGGATTAAGCGATCGTGGTCAACTTTGTTAAAGGCTTTTGACAGGTCGACTATTATAGCATCCACTTCTATTCCCGCATTTATAGTGTCGGACATTCCTTGAACCAACCCCAATAGCTGAGTTTCGCAGTGCCCTTTTCTGAAACCATATTGGCGACTGTACGATTTCTGCCTGCGCTGGTCGTTTTAATACTTTTAGTATTTAATATTTTTCTCCCCCTTGCCGACTCAGAGATGAATCTACATAATCCATTTTGTTTACCATCCCCTGTAATCAACTTGTATACCAATTGTTAAATGCATTAGCCTTTTTCTTATCGTCTACGAATAGTGTTTCATCCTCTTTTTTTTAAAGCTGTTTTGTTTTCGCTGTTGTCTTTCCTCCTCAGTAGGTACTTATAAAGTTTATTTCCATTATCTTTCGAGATTATGTTTTATAGGAAAGTTTCTTTGGCTATTTTCCTTCCTCTATTCCATTCACGAACTAATATTTTGTAATTTATGAGCCATTCCGAGCCCTCAATTCGTTTTCTATGAATAAACCTTAGTTTTTTCTTCAAGAATCTGATTTTGCGGTTGTAGAACTGTGGGTTAGTATTTCCTTTAAGAATGTTTTTCGGGGCAAAGTTATTCAATCCCTCTTCCATTATTTCCTTAAATGTCTTCCAAATTTCTTATACATTCTGCCCACCACTTATCCATTCCAAATACGTTTCCCTTAAAGAGGTCTAGCCCTATCGGCGCGTTTGTATTGCCATACTGTCTTTCTGTTTACTACTATACTGTCTTTTTGAATAATCAGCTTTATATCTATGATATTAGAATTAGGATAAATCTTATTGCGTTTTTTAAAAATACCAAGAGTAGTTTTATGCAAATATATAATTACAATTGGTCGTATGAAAATGAAATTTGAGCTCATCTTACAGAACGTTCGCCCACAGTTGACGTGCTCGCTTTCTTTGCTTAACTTTAATCAATGATAAGTATTGGGAAAAGTTGATACGCTTGTGAATTGGAGAGGTGTATCAGCAGACGCGGTATTTGTGTGACTCTTGGAAGGAATTTAGTATTCCCTCAAATTATGACCCTTTAATTATTACAATTAATACTAAGCCATTTTAAGGAAGGCGTCAAACGATACAATTAGTAAGAATGGCGCAAGATTTTCTGGGCATGAAATAGGCACCCAGTTAGGTGCTATTTTTTTCTGAAAGGAAACGATTGTGTAACTCTCACTTGATTAACGAGGATATCGAGTCATAGTTGTTCATTAAGTTAGGCAGTCATACCACATTTTGTGGTTTCGCCGGATTTCGATCCGTTTTCACGTAGGGTTATTGCGTCATGTAGTTTTTTGACTAACACAGGCCTTTCGAATAAATTCAGAAGAAAAAAATCGCTATTTTTATAAGTAAAGACAATAAGATAATAGACCATGAGCTAAGTCCTGTGGACTTGGTGTTAAAATTCCGCAGCACACCGTGTACAATCCTGTAGCTATAGACTGAAATCGGCGACGTCTTGTCTTTTCTAGTAGCAAATTAAATGGGTGTGTTCAAAATGTTGATTACGTTACGCGTGATAAAGGAGCCTACTTTTTCACTTGAAATCGTTCATTCTGGCGCACTTTACTGTTTTTTCGTTCTCTTTTTCGGAACTCTGGAACACGCTCTAATATTTCCTTTGAAAATCTTCGAAATGTTTTGTCAATTTTTATTCAAGAATATTTATTTTCGTTATAATTTTGAAAAGTTATGAAGATCTGTAGAGGATATGCTGTAATGAAGGCCTTAAAGTTTACCAAAAAGTAGTTGACTATATTATTAGAATTGGTCATAACTGAAGTGAGTGCCAAGAACTACGAAACACTGATTTGAGGTTCCTTTGTGTTCGCACATTTCTGAGTTTGTTCTATTACTATACTCTATTCGACAATTTATAGGTGTTCAAATTCCTGTCTTTCTGACGATAAAAGTATGTGAATAAGGATCATCAATAAAATTAGCGCGGTGGAATTTCCCATCATGCCTCAAAACGGCTTGAAGTTTTTCGGGAATAACATTTTCATTTCAACTAGTTTTGTGTTTATAGAATATGATGCAAAGCGGCACTGAAGTTTTCTTTGATTCTTGATTAGTTAACGAGAGAGAACACTTACCAATTATAAATATAAAAAAATCGAAAAACCTTTTTTCGGTTACGGAAGAATCTATCCTTCATGTTTTTTTTTACATATCAGGAACCAAATGAGAGGCTTAATCTTACATAATTTCTTCAAAATTTTTGCTATCCTCGTTGCAACAATAATTCTGATACAAACGCGGTCCTTCTCGTTCCTCTCTCACTCAAGCTCACTCCACTTCTGGAATCTGACTCCTTCCGATGGATCCCGTACATATATTGCCCGCATATCCTACATTCACTTTAAATCACTGCAGATGATTTCATAATTGGTTGCACCTTTTAAAGGTTTTCTGATGGTAAATGATAAATTATTGATTGACATGCCCAGCAGGCGTTGTTTTGAATTTCATACAAATGGCAGGGAGTGAACATTTACGAGTTGGGATTAAAACTAATCCCTCTATGGAAGTCAGGGTTATAGGTGGAATTTCGGTGAAACTAAGGTTCCACATCAGCATCTAGTCCACCATTTAGCGAGGACAGGGACCTGATCCCTTGAGTTTATCGAGAATTTCGAACTGAATTCTGGGAATGTATGACGTGGACTGAAGGTGGGGTGCCGAGAAGCGTGCCAAAGATGTCTACACCGTGATTTTAACTATGCTACTACTAGCTACGCGACGCCTGGGTGAACTGAATGGCTCGGAACGAATCGTTCGGCTGACCCTGAGTTTATTGTTAAATAAATAGCGATGGGAAAGGAATTCGTTTGAGTATGGAAGGTTTCGATGATCAGGGAATCGTTCTTCTTGTGGAAATTCCCATGTTTACTGTCTGTATTTCTATAGAAATTTTGCCCTGAGAAACCTCATGCGTTCGACTCTTGAATAAACAGTTCCGATAAGGCGAAGGGTCACCACCTCTTTGAATGCGGAACGCCGATAAAGAAGAGATGAGGGTGCCTGTGGCTGTCTTGAATCACACGAGTTGGCGGTATTGACCTTTCACACGACCAGGGAACATACCCATTATAAAAAATAAGGCGACTACTAGTAGTCACCTCGTTTCCCAGGAGTGAAAACATTGCAAAGAAATAAGAAAATGAAATTACTACTGACCGAGCGTGTACTCGTATCTCGCTCGATCTTCAAGTGTATCATTAACATGCGAAAGAGTCTGATGGTTAATTAGTTTTGATTTTTCAAAGGATTCAAGAATGGAGATAGAACATATCAACACGGTTTGAAGAAAAACTGACCCGTACCTCGAGATGCTGAGTTCTGTAAATGGTTCGTTGAGTCTGGACTGCTATATCTTTTTCCACTCCCCGGTTTTCTCCGTCGAGGCCTGCTTTATCCCTCCCATCCACGGGGCGTCGCTGCGCTATCCACATGCCTATTCTTGTCTTTGCCGTCTCACGCAAACTTCATAGATTTCTCATCTCGTATCAGTGTTTCCCTTCTGCCCCAATTTTTTAACTATGCTCTTCCATGCTTATAAAAACTCAGTTCCGTTTCCTCTAGTGCCTGCCTTACCGGACGAACACCAAAAATTGTCGGTGATGATTTGTTTCTTCCTCGGTTGGCTGTCTTCAATATCTAATATTTTTGTGACCTAAAATCTGATTACTTAAATCCAAATGGAGAATCATACCTCACAATCTTCAAATTAGCGCATGAAAAAAATCTTAAGAAGAAACTTAAGAAATTATTCGGCTTAAAGGAAATAAGATTTTCTACGTAACTGTGACCAAGTGTATTCATATCCGATCATTAACGATATCAACAAGTCTTAGGTACGAATCTAAATCATGGTTCAATGAACAACTGTAATGACTCTTGGTTTCGATTTCATTTCCTTCTGTTTTTACTAGCTCGAAATATAAGAAAACATGTTCATAAACCTGACAATTAAAAGACTGCTGTTTTGTGATGATACGGATATCTCATAAAATAATCATCTGAATATCAACCTTTGCTAAATCACAGGCGACTTCAAATACAGTCCGTTTTCTTCTTATTTTTTTTCATGGCAGTGACGTATTCTTAAACACTTCATGCTCTTGTAATTAATTTCTCGTAGTAATTAATTTCATTTCTCGTTGTAATTAATTAATAATCTTTTTCATTCCTTCGCTCAGTGCACTAATTTATTCCCTTGAAAAATACCGAGATATATGTAACTATATGTATATGTTACTATGGCTGCATTTTATAATTTTATGTATCAGAATGATATGTCGCACGTTCACCAGCTAGTCTCGTGGATAAAAATCATGCCACGGGTGTTTTGGGCAAACAATGATGTTTCCGTGTTCCGGGAAATCCGGCGGCAAGAAAAGATTTATTGAAATTCCAGGGGCACAGGGGCCAGACAAAGTGTTGGGAGGACAAACAGTATTTATTTACTGCAATTAACCTCTTCTCATTTATCTGTGGAACAGAGTTGGGTGGTATAAGAGAATATTGTTTCAATATCTCTCGCAAATAAAAATGTTTATCAACCTATCTACCAACTTTCTCCCTTTCTCCGCCGAAATGAGCATTCTTTTGATGTTGTTATGGTGTGCACCACGAACTTGTATCACTCTAAACGCAGTGGAGTACTCTAATTAGTATGCCTTCTAGCTCACTTGCTGTCTTGTTCATTGAAACTTCTGGTATATCTTTCTGTCACAGGAATTCCCCATACATGAGCTCTGTGAGTTGCTTGAAACCAGGATGGCTATTTTGGGAAAAGGAAAGCGACGATTTCAGCACTCCGAGGCATGGGATACAATACCCCTTTGTGTGTCTTGATAGACTGTTTCCGTCGGTAAGTTGAACAGATTTGGTTTTTATTGTTTTCTGATTCATTTGAATTACACCTTTTTAAGATGATGCACTACCTTAAAACAGATGCTTTTTCAAAATTACTTTATAATGCATCGTTGTACGATTGATTGATCGATTTAAAATATCGTGCTAAGAATGTCGTCGAAAGGTTCGTGCTATTATTGAAACTAGTCAAGAAGTATTGGCGAAATTACATGTATAATACTTGATCGTGTGGTATGGAATTTTGGCTCTAATGCTTCCATCTAGCGATGCTTAACCTTTATTATCAAACCAACCTTAGGTATGATTACCGTGGTAGCTTCTATTTAAGAAGTATACTAAGGAAAATTATTGAAAATAACATCAGACTGACAAAACTTCGATCGCTAAAAGTTTTCATGCCATTTAAGGCTTGTATAATGAAAATTGCAATCTTTAATCATTTAAACGACAATTTATTTTTCCAATGGGACTTACTATACTTCATAAATCCTCTTTTTGGGACTCATTTACCTTTGTTATTACGTATAAATTAATGAAAATATTTGTTGCGTGGCTCAATAATATCCAAAAAATAAACACATCCTAACTGAGAATCGTTATGGATATTTTTATGGACTTTGATTCGTTATAAATAATTACCACTTGACGCAGTTATGGTAGAAGACGTGCCACGTCAACTTAAGGTCCCAGGAAAGTAGGTGAAGAACTCATAACTTACCCATGGCCAAACGTTTGACAATATTTCTTGCTGCGTTCTTCTCCTTAGAATACGCTTCAGCCAATGTTCATCTTAATATCACTTTTGAAGAATGTCTCCGCTAGGACCATACATTCTAAAACAGCCAAATCTAACGAGCGATTACGGCAGAAAACGCGGAAAATTGACTGCCACTTTAGTATTTACTTCTTTTGAAGTCCTGGTCGCATGATTTTACTATAATTGGTGGTTATCCCTTGTGTATTTCTCTTGATTCCGATAAGTGGTTGCGAATTTATTTGCATGTCATAATTTTTTTTGTACTTATGCCTCATTCATGGTACGTGCCTTTATTCGTGTGCTGTGCATGCCTGGCGTGGGCATAACGCGTGCCACACATCATCTCGATGGCTGGCAGGCTATTATGTAGACGGAGTGAAATGCACACCCATATGGTTTCAATGGGTACGAAATGTACTCGTCCATCACAAACAAAACTAACCTTCGTGTTGATTTATCTTATTAAAAAAATAAAGAAAAAATAGCAAATCAATATAATAATTGAATTAGTACATGGATACAAAGATAACAGTTGTTTCATTTTTTTAGCAAATCATGACTGGAACTATAGATGTTAAAATTTCGCAATGTTATTGGTTCAACATCCCCTCCTTATTTAGAATTGATCCTCGCTTTGAATATGGCGCGCCGTTTTCAGCGGCATTGTGGTTAATATATCTACAGTAGAGATGGTGACACTAGCATCTTTTCATGGTGAATCTTTTGCTACGGATATTCTCGCATTCCGGGCAAAAAATAACTGCATTTGTTCGCTAATCATAATTAGCAGGAGCGATTGCCATTTCAAGAAAAGAATTAGAAAATTAAAGAATAAGCTAAATTAAAATTAAATAGTGCCATCATAAATCACTGCAGGATAACCCTGAAGTAACAGAAATAATCATCTCTCTGGTATAATAACACTGACTCTCCGAATGAGCCACGGACAATGACAGCGGGTTGGACCAATGTGGTGACAAATCCCCTTGGGAGGGAACAAGGGTGGAAGAAGGCTAGAATTTCCTTTTCGAAAAATCGTTGAACAAATTATTGAATCAAAATTTAAAAATTTCAGAGTGTACAAATAATTCGCCTTTATCCTGTTGCACATTTAGCGGATGACTCCGTTAAAAGTTACTCTCACGACATCTCCGGCAGTATCTTCGAAATTATTGAGCGGTTTTCCATGCTTCAGAAATGAATTTCTTTTCATAAAAATCTACCATCATCTTAGGAGGAATGAATGCTCCTACTGCTTTGTAATGACAATTTCTAAATTACGAATTCGATCCTAGTCCTGAAACGTCAACTCTTAATTGGCCAAGTTAAATTCTTTCACAAAGTAACACAAGGAAACAATGCCACAATAATTATAACTAATAAATGAAAAAAAGAATGATTTCTCTAGGATTAACAATATATGCTCATGCGTTTTCTTATACGAGTATATCATTTCCCTCTCAAGAATGTTTCCTGGGGTCTCCCCTGAGCCTACAAGGATCAGATAAAAGCCGCAAGTTCCCACATCGAAGAGCCATCTTGAAGTTGAAATTGAGATAAAGGCGCAGGTGGAGGGCCTTTTAAAGGCAATCCGATCTTTCTTCTTTGGCTGTCGTCTAAAGAATACTTCAATTTCGTTAATAATTTTCCGATAGGATGGAGCGATGAAATATTGGATCCTCTTGTGTCTTGGTCAGGCTAAAGATCCGCGCTAGTAATGCGATTCCCTTAAGCCCCTTTCCAGTTCTCATCACTTTTTCATTTTTACTTACAACCCCATGTTCTATATGCCATTGATATTTCTGAATAGTTTTATAAAACTGAAATTTATTCTGCTGCTGAACGTATCATTTTATACGTAACGTATTTGAGGAGGTTATTTGAAATAAGCTTATGATGAAAGGTTATTTATCAAAATGAAATGCCTCAAGATGTGACCTTGTGCTAAATTTATTTTGGAGGGTTTTAGGGTATACCTCTAGATGCCAACTGTAATTGACTTGGCCAGCTCATTGTGCTTCTACAAACTAGCTCATGTCTAGTTTAATCTAGCATAACCCTTAATGTCATACAAGATAATGACTTCAGGATATTATTTTTTATTTTACTACCCTGCAAGACACCGCTAGGGGTTATAACTCCAGATGCCTAACTACAATCTTGAATATCTCTTTATTCACAAAGTATTTGAAGATATAATTTGAAATATTATTTTGGAGGAAGGCAATTGAGGAAAATGGAATGCCCCAAGATCATATCTACATCTACATCTACTCAATACCTTGCAAGCCGCCGAAAGGGCGTGTGGCGGGGGGTGTTAGGGCACCACCCGTAAATTAGGAAAAAAACCGCATGCAGAAGCCACAAATTTATAGCCCACAAACCAAATATGGGAAACATTCATGCAAGATCACCTTCACCCCAACCCTTTCACGCACATGCAAACCCACAAACTACCAACAAACATACACATGCACAATCTTTGAATTTTAAATTTTGTTCTAACTTGTAACTTTAATGTTTTTAATATTTCTAAATGGACTTCGGATTCTTACTATTATGATTTCTGATTCCATTCTCCATTTTTCCATATGTGATATTCCATATCCTTGCGAGAGGATTAGGGTGTATCTTTAGATGACGATACCGTCGCCAACTTTATCTATTATGTCTTTCTTCCATTTCCCGAGATCCTAAACGTTACATACCTTTGAGGCTAGACAGGTATCTGTCTGGCCTCAAAGGTGCAAATCACTTCAGCAGACAGTCGAATCCCATGAAACCAAAACTACATTTGGGGCCTTAACGAAGATTTTAGAATCCGGTTTTATTTTAAAAGTCCACTCTCCATTTTATTTCTATCTAAATCGTCGTCAAGTTGTTTACAACCTGAAGGTTGGCAACAGCAACATTCTATTCTTTCCCACTCTACACTGCTACCCGAGACCCTGTGGGATCATTTGGCCCACATCCTTTAATTGTTCCATTTCTCTGCGCTTCTTTTCCTTCTTTTGCTTCCTCGTTTTCTGTTTTACCCTCCATGCATCCCTACAGTTTTCATTGTGTCCATTTGGTTGCGTTGCGTAATCCATCTCCTTTTTTGTTTCCCTGTGTACATACGATAGTCCCACTTCTATCCTGCGTATTTACTTAATGCTTGGTAGCCGCTCCATTGTATTTTTTCATCAGTTACATCTGGAAACATACTTTGTGAGCACTTTCACCAGTTTGTTGTTTGATTTTATAATTATTCCACTCTCAGTATTAGAGCTTATTAATAATTGGAATTGTTTTCTTGACTGAAGTTCAACTGTTGAAAAATTTACTCTGTGCCAATTCATTATCCATGCCTATGGTACAATTAAAACAACATCCTTCAACTTAGCGACCGAAGTAACTTAAAATGCTGGAGCCTGTGAAGCCATGTGAATAAAATGTACCATACCGAAGGAGTGTGGTACTGGGCTAACTTTAAGAAGAATTAACTAACTCAGTCCTGAAGTTAGTAAGACGAGCAAGTAGGGAGCTCGTATATGCCAGAACTGCTGGTTGAAAAATATATATGCCGATTATTAAATATTATTTTTCTTTCATGGAGTTTGTTTTAGTTTGCTCAGTAGCTCCATACACCCAAATTAACATTTACGACATTACGGATCATAATATCGATATACTGTATATAGGGGAATTTTTGACCATTTGAATTGTCCGATTTTTATTTCCTACTCGTTAGCTATATGAAGGTTATTATTCATTTCTGAAACTTTGAATGCAACATTCCCAACTTTGAATGGCTTTGAATAACTTGATTCGAGCACGCAATTAGGAGATGAGAATATTAAGGGTACCAGTGAAATGCCAGTGATCTTCAGTCTTCTGACTGAATGTTTCACAGTTGAATTTTGAATAATAGCCGTGAACATGCATATTAAATATATATAACGCTATATGGACTTGACTAATTTTAACGAAACGCAAGTAAATATCTTACATATATTTCCATTTATTTGTATCTGTTGTTACACATATAACATAAAATACCAAATGCAGTACTATACTTACATTAGCAAACAATTGATAGATATACCACAGCGTATTCGACGAAGAAAAATTGTCGAATTAATTCGTAGTGCATTACGAAACTTCTGCAGCTCATCGCTCGAATTAATTACCGGATTAATTCACGCGTAATCGTACGTAAGTCAATGATGTATAGCAACAGTATATCGATCAAGGAAGATATGTAATAGAACTAGATACTGCTGATTGGTACATTTTCCACCTTACTTAACAAACAGTCCTCTCTCGATCGTAGTTTCCAGAATCCATACCAGAATCTCCTCTCATATGTTCTGCCTATATTTTTCCTGCTTTTTCGTATTTATACCAACTCCTTCCTACCATGCTTAGCCCCAACTTCCTTTCTTCCTTCCGTCACCACCGCGCTTACAAAATATTCCTTTGTTTCACTTCTATTTTATTGTTCTCATTATTATCTAAATCCACATCTCGAAGGCCTCCAATCTACCCGTGTTCTCTTGCCTCAAAGAGCATGTTTTTACGGATCATTTCTTTAGTGCTTAACTACTTCACAGTACTTGTCATCAACTTCCTCCTCCTTGTAAAATTTTCTTTATCCGAGGCAGTTATTCTCTCTCTGTAGTTACTGGTTTGCAATTTTTGTCTAAAGTACTTCCAAACTAACCTGCTCTAATCCATTCCTCCTAATTTTAATTTTTAACTTCACTTTTATTTTTTCCTAATTTTTCAGCAGAATAATTGCGTTCGTTTTCCGATGCTATGTTGTCCCATCACATGTCTATCGCTGGTGATGTAATACGCTCAGCAATGATTAAAATTCCTTAGCTGACTGCATAATAAATGCTTTATTACCCTAACAGACTTCGTCAATCATCATTTATTATCCAACAGACTTCGTCAATCCTCGTAGTAGATATTGAGAACTTAGTTACGCAAGGTACTTTCTAGATTAAAAGGGGTTCTGAATCATGAACTATTTAAGTGTTAATTTGGATGCGCAATTTTATTATTAACCTAGTTGAAGACATTATATGCAATTGGAATATGCAATATTAAGTGCAGTTGATTATTCGAAAAAGAAGCTCATGGTTACGGTCTAAGACCTCCTCATTCGATCAAATGCGATAATTATAGAATAGTACCATTTGAAAAATGTATGAGTTGCAGCCGGCTCGTGCCCATCTGTGGGTAACTCGACCACAGGGTCGTGGGTTCGAATTCAGTCTCGGGTATGGATGCCATGTTGTCATTCCTAGAATATCTCACGAGATAGTATACTTTGGGATATGAATTTAGCCACAAGACGGCCCAAATTATTGTTACCTGTTACTATAGATAGATGGACGCAGAAAATAGAAACCCGAACTGGTGAAATTCCGTCTGTAAAAAAATAATCGGAATGTCGCTGAATGGATGTTTTCGTTGATTCATTCATTTGCGACCCGAAGACTGGCGGCATCAACTCTCTTCACAATTTTTATTTTTCCCATCCAGTGTCAATCCTCCTAAGTATTGTTCCGTTTCCAACAAACCCTTTTCAAAAATTACAATTCTCTTTGATTCAATAATCCAATCGCTCACGTTTATGATCTCTTTGAACATTTAAACAATCCATACTAAGTATTCGACGTGGTATTTTCGTTCTATTTAGACCTCGGGGATTCCAGTTAACTAGCGTTATCTTCATTATACACTCCTTCGCAGTGGCTATCCCGCAGTTGGGTGCCCGTTGTCCTGATCTCGTTCACGTTTCTTATTTCCGAGGCAAATGAAGGTCTTTGACATACTTTTCAGCAAACGGATTGACCTCAAATATGAAAGCTAAAATTTACAGAATGTTACCAGCTTCTTCTGCTCTTGGCTGTAACTTTTAGCGCATTACCAGCTTTGGGGACATGATTCAGTGTCACGTATCTATGACTGCCCATGATCATTTTTTTTATCATACCAAGTTTTGATATTGGTTAATCGGTCTAAGAGAGAGTTAATTTGGGAACAAACTTGCGAAGCTCCATTGAGACCGGGCAAAAGATTAGGAATTAGTCATTATTTTGTCGAGATCTCCATTCCAAACGTGAGCGAGCAAACGATTAATTTTGAAAACGGTTTGAATAAAGCTTTCTACGTCAGAGCAGATGAAAGGATTTTCTTTCCTCACCGCCACCTGTTAGCACTTTCTTCCCATTTCGTCCACCTGTTTGAGTCCTCCGCTCTTCACGAACACGTTTATTTTTTCTAGTTTTACGACCAGGATCAAGATCTCTCGGGCTTATTTACTTACCCTTTAAGGAAGTGATTCGAGTGGAATCACTATTATGGATTGGATTGATTACCGAAGCGCCCAGAAATGTATCGAGTGGTCGCTATCCTGGTGGTTTGTAGACACCTATTTTTATGAGTCTTGAGAAAATTCCGTCTCTTGACTCTCTGGTTTCATTCGTCTCTAGACGGCTGGTGACTTCCGCCGTTTGGCCCAGTGCTTCAAGAATGTTAACTCTGGCATTCCTCATTTTCGGGTCGGAAAGCAACTCTTATAATTCAACTGAGCAATTCCGCCAGGACTCTTGCGGAAAGTGACCCGTGAGGAGGCATTTGGAACCTTGTAAAATCTGGAGAAAGAGTGAAAACGGTGATGCCTAGTTCAGCATCATACAGGTCATTGGTTGACTGATGACTGGATCAAATAGGGTGATATATGAAAATAAATTTTAAAAGCGTTCTTGATTGATTCATAGTTATATCGAAAATAGGTTATTTCAGGAATTCATAGCAAAAGTATGTGCAGTTGGTGACTGGCATGACTGAATGGTGAGGTAAAGATAATTCAGTTTTAGTGACATTGGAGTAGATTCTTGGGGGTAGCCCCCAAAGTGAATCTTCCTTTGGCAGAATACTAAGAATCGGAAAAATTACGATCCCTTTCACCATAGTAGCCTCGATTATTATGACTCCCTTTCGATGGTCGCTAGGAGATTATTTGCCCCTTCCTGCCGAGGAAGTTGATTTTTCTTGAAAATGAAGCTATCAAAGACATTGATAATGATTTTGAAAGGAAGGGGGATTTTTTTTTCGTTTCATTGGGGCCTTTCTTTGTGAAAAATGCTCATTTTTTTGGAATTTATGCGATTTATTGATGAGTACTTGAGTAATGAGTCGTTTGAATGAAATCCCTTGGAGAAAGGGCTTTGCACATCTCCGAGGAATTTAGGGTTATTTAATTGTGCATATATGAATATTTTCACAATTTATTCTTTCCAATCGAGAAAAAAATCTTTGATTTACACGATGAACTTACTTTAAATGAAATTTAGTTCTTTGGAGACTCACAGTATGGGACGACTAATCCATGTCACTTGTTAAAATGCACGAAAACCAATTACGAGCACGTTATAATTCGTAATTATACCCAGTAGACGACAATGAAGAGCCGTGTGGTCGTTGAATATACAAACGCAGGAAAGCATCGAGACGTTAAAATTACTGATGAGGCCATGGAAATTATTATTTCTCCTCGTTTTCCATAGTTGAATAATGGCGTTTCAATTTTATTTTGTTTCCTCGTGAATTTAAAATCTATCTTTAGGAGGAATTAAGTTTATCTCGTAATAATAACTCAAATCAATTCTATTTACCATTATTTGTTCAAATGGAATTTTGGTCTGAAAATTCCTTTTCCGATCAAAAGAAATTGAGTTTTCTTTTTCAGCTTTCATTCAAGCGACTATCCACGATTATGGTGGTTATATTTTTTGGAGATCGTAATGGAGGCTTCCTCAATCTTGAGGTTAGGTAAGTTATATTATATGTTTATAAAAGCCCTTCGTCTTCTCTCCTATCTCTACTCTTGTCTAAATCAGTTCATGAGGTTACAATTTGCATTTGGCCTCACCAACACTGCGTAAGAGATTGAAGGAAACCGAATGATGAGTGTTTATAATTATGTCGCGCTATAGACGTTTATTTCAAGATGGTTGGCTAATATAAAGGAAGAGTGGGCACGTTGTCATTCGTTAAGCTTTAAATCTATTCATCGGGTGAGTTCATTTAAAATATAGCTCTTATTGTTATTGATAAGATAAAAATACGTACAATTGGTATCGAATTAACTTTTAAGGCATGTAGTTCATAATCAGGGCCAATGGTATGCCTCTTCAAGCGAATATCTTAATTAAAATTTAGCCCTGCGAAAAACCTGTACCGTCTTATATGCTTGCCCTCGACTAAAGCTTATCTTTGTCTAAATGCGTTTCCTTCAATAGAATAATGAGAGCAATTATGAAAACTGGTGCATACTACTTCTTAATCAAACTGTGTACAATTTTCCACATTTTTCCTCTGTAATAATCTTTTTTACTATCCTCATGGATATTTACCCGCATAGACTTACATTGTAGCTCCTTTTCATGAATTTATAATCCACAGTGAATGTGCTTTAAACATTTATCTCGCGGTTCGTCATTTTTCCTAAAATGTTAGAAAGCACAGCTAGACTACTGTAAAAACAATTCCAGACAGCGAACAACTAATTAATTCCAGCAGGAAATTTAAAGTACCACCATGGGCAAAACAGCATTTTTGAACATTTTGAATTTTATGGTTTTTTTTATAGTTCACGTTAACATATTATATTACTGGCCGTTAGAGGTAAAATATATTTAGTAGCCACCAGTTAAGAGAGATTGATGATTTAGTTATGAATGTCAGAAGGTCATTCGTTACTAGTTTTTTTCAAGTGTTTTTAATATTGGCACCCCGCGGCGGATTATTTTAGTTGCCTTTGTTTCAAAATTAAATATTTCTTTAACTGGTTCAAAAAAATGTTCAAAGCAGTTGATGAGAAAGTATGAGACGCATAAACTAATAGCTACTTTCATCTTTTTCATTCCCATTTTTCCAAAAGAGTTTTTTGATGAAAGAAAACTTCTTTAATGAAGCTCTTCTGTTATTTTGGACATTTTTTCCACTTTCTAGACCTGATGTTAATGCACACCTATGTGTGTTCACTTTACTTTGTAGACTTTTATCTCTATGTTGAGGGGGAAGTATACGTGATAGGGCAATGGAATTTATTTTTGCTAATATATTATTGCGCAGCTTTTTGAGATACATTTGGAGAGTTTCCTCATGGTACAAGTAAATAATACCTACTGTTGAGATCACTTGAAAGTGTCAGTTCTGTTATTAATGCCTCGGGACATAAAGATATCGCCAGAAGGACTTTATATTGATAGTTATTTTAGAACTAATTTCATTGGTATAAGCGAGGAATTAGAGGGGACTGATCACGCTTATTTGGAGAATGCCGGAGGCTACCTTATTATATTGGGAAATACTTCCGTCAATCGTTAGTTTTTGCTTGCCCCTAAAAAGAAATCAGGAACCCAATTTATTTTTTGCGTTAATACTGCGTGATCACAATAATCATATCGGTTTATCAGGTGCCTTGTTAACATTTTCTTCTGTTTCATACTAAAAAAGCAATAATATCTCTTCTGCATGTTATTCCCCCTTCCAAACTTTTAGGATGCCGGTAACGCATACACTAAATTGAGTCGTATAATATTATGTTTGGAGAAGAATTGCCATTGCGTAAAAAAGAAAAGTATTTAGAATGAGAAAAGAATCGATAGCGAAGGCTCCAAGTAAAAACGTGAAGAATCGCTGAGTAAAAAAACCTTGATATGGAATTTAGCGCATTTTATTTCATGAATCTTATCCTTGAGGGAGAATAGAGATTTGAACTAAGCTGGAAGCTTTAGGGACGTGAGTTTGGCGATAGATGGAGGAAAAAGCTAACAAATAGGAAGACAATTTTTTAGGCTTGGCTGGAAGAGAAAGTACTGGGTGAATAATGAAAACGTGGAGGATAACATCTACAGAGGTTGTGGGATGTAGGAGTCTGTGCTTGAAGCGGTGAAGAAAATGGAGCTAAATAGGAATTTTGGATGGCATGAAAAAATGTCAGAAAGGACGGAGAGAGAGCTGAAGAAGGGACAAGTGCAGGTTTAACCTACTCTTTGGTTTATGTTGTGCAGAAATACTTCAGATGCGTTGTAGTGTAAGGGACCATCTACCTGTAATTAGTAGGTTACTTACAATTATTATCTCCTCGAAGACCCATTATGTCTTTTTGGGGTGTAGGTCGAAGAGATCGCTGAAACCGCTTAAGGCTTGCGACCAGTTGGAAACAATAAATGAATTACGGAAAGAAAAATAAGGTGAAAGCATAAAAGATACAAGTCTAAACATTCTGTAAAATATAGAAATATTCATTTTCATTTCCTTTCAGACCGAATGTGTAAGGTAACTAGCACCTCGGCTCCTTCAGACAATTTGTCACTTAGCTCGAGCATAATGAATTTATAGTTCTTTAGCGAAAAAAAACCCTTGATGTGCAAGTTTTGAAGTAATAAGGCCCAGCAGGAAAACGTATTGAAGGATTCATTCACAGTACTATTTATAACTTATCTTTGCTACTTGTCCTGTCTCGCAATGCGCCGTTCCCTTCCTGCTACTTGTCAGGAAGCGGGAACCATTTACATTCGAAATCCCTGCTCTTCGACGAACCTTCCTTTTTTTGGAGAGTGAATTGTTTTTGTGGAATATCAATTTCCTAGGTCGATGCGCAAATTTATTGTCCTGAAATGGCCTGATTATCGAACCATACCCCACCTTAGTTTTACGGTGAACGCATAAAATGCAAACCACTGACTGGGGCCTTGTGCCTTATCCTATCAGGGGAATTTAATGTCGAGTTTGGTTCTCTCCATTTCGTGTCTCTCGTCCATCTCCCTTAGAAATGCATTATTTCAAAATGCTGAAATATCCACCAAATTCATCATGGTGTCGTACTTTTCTCGGTAGTCGTAACACTGACTTTGTATCTGATCGAATCCATAGCCAATACGGTCACGAGGTAACCTATTTATATGGGCTACGCACTCGCTAGCATTGGAATTAAGTTCATAGGTTCATTTCCTACCTGGGGCGTGTTTTTCAGATTGAACTTTGGCAATCTTTTGCTTTCGCTTGGAGAAAAACGAGTGACCGAGGCACTGAGCGAGTGACCGAAGTTGAACAATCATTTCAACCATTAAACTAATGCTCGTCCGCAATCGGTCTTGCGGATGTCGGGCAAGGTGATGTTTTTCGTCCCCGCCGAGGATGGCCATCAGGGAGATTTTTACGTCACAGTGAATTTCGCTAGCGCGTTCCTCTCTCGACTCGGGTGGGCGGGTCGCGATGGACGGGGTGGCAGCCGGAGTGACACGTACCCGCTCCCTCCAAAATGAAAACAACGCCGTAATACGCACTGCATAGCGCTGGGGATCTTCTCTGCCACCCCGACGTCCCTCACCCATTCCATTACGACCATCGCATTCTCAATGACCTTACCGCGCCACTTTTCCACTCCTGACTGCGGAGGAGGCGGGGTGAGGGGGGGGGAGCCGTGGTGAACTCAGGTCTGCCGCCCCTCCACGCAACATCCTAATGGCCTCCCATCATCCACCGAACAACCTCCTCCTCCCCTCACCCCCTGCCCTCCACCATGCCCCCCACTCCTCCACTGTCCTCCCCAAACCCCCTTTCTCCTTCTCTGCCATGCTATCTCTCCCCCTGCCCCCGCAACCCATCCCGCTTCCCTCTACACTCTGAAACATCTCACCCCCGCTATGTTTCTTCCCCTCATCCGTCCTCTCCGCCCCGCCATCCCTCCTCCTCTCTCCTCCCACAATGTATTCCCATCCCCCTGAACCTGGGACACCCCTTCCCACACGTCCCCTCGTCCCCCATCCTCCCACCCCCCCGAACCGGCACACGCAGCTGGCGAGACACGCCTCAAGCGCACTACTCTCTCCCTATCTTTTTCCCTCTCCAAGCCAGTCTCCCCTCGTGAGTTAAGGCGTTCGGAAGGACTCAAGAGGACGCGCAGAGTAGACCCGGGCTTCGAGAGAGCGAGAGCGTCCGTCAGTCGTGGAAACAATCTAAGCGCTAACAGCAGCGGGAGTTGTCCTTTTGAAATAAAGTGTCCGGGAGTGCTTTTTAGCCGGAGCGAGAGATATTTACACACGCGGCAGCCCACCCGTAAAGGTCTGCACGGAGAGAGCGAGCGCATCTGAACAGGCTCCCTAGTTCGAGTACGTGCGACGAACCATGTCCACCACGGACGTTGCAACGGAGAACGGAGGTCGGAGGACCAGCGTCGGAAGGAAGAGCAGTGTCGGGATGGAGGAAAAGGTTTGTTTTCATTTCCAATGTCTACCGAGGGGCAAGGCCACCGATAGTCTGTTGAATGGGATGAATCGGAAGGGAAGTTAAGGGAACCTAATCTTCCGGAAAGCTCGCGTGAAGATGCTCCTTCAGCTCATTAACCAGTCGAATAGACTGGCGTGATTTGGGGTTCGTAAAATAAGTTCATTCACCCCCGGGTTTTTGGTTGTTTTGTGGTGCCTCGTCCCTCGGCGAGCCATCCGTGACGAGCGATTCAGGGTCAAAATACGCATTTCTGCCCCCTGCCTACCAGCAAGCCTGTTGCAGTGGCAAATTGAAAAGCAGCTGGAACGGCAAGAATGAGCTCATTGTTTTAAATGCCTCCTCGGAACCCTTGAAAAATCAACTGCGTTAATTTTCTCCTTGACATCCTCTTCCTTCTATTTTGCTAGTCCGGAATCCCCAGAAGTTAGCAAATCATTTTCTATTGCCTGTGAAAGGTAAGCGAATGGGGTTTTTTTTGGAGTATATCAGGAGTTCGAAAGGGGAAACTTGGTGCTTGTATTTCGTGGAGGGACAAAAGGGGCGTTTTCACGGGGGCCATAGTGCGCATGGCCCTTTTGTTGTGTAGGCGGAGATTGGGAGTGAGTTTTGGCATTCTCTTCGGGCTCTGATGAGCGCTTTATCCGTAGTGCAACGAGCATTCCGAAAGGAACTTGTACGAGGAATTCTTTTGAAAAAAGAAATGTTGAAATATTTTCGGGAGTATCCGAGAGTTCGTCAAGCCTTTCAAAAAAAATTTCACTTCCCACAAAATTGTTTCTGGAAACACGCGTTTGAACAGAAACTTAAAAGCACGGTTACCATGTTTATCCATGGCATCCGTGGACTGGAAATTATATTTTTTCGTACTGCAACTACATCTGACTGGAATAAACATAAATGGTATCTTTCCACTTCATAAAAAAATATTTATTCCGACCTAGGTTTCAATTTGACTCATCACCATCTTCATCTCCTTAATTGCAGTCAGAAGACAATATTTCACATTGAAAATACAAGACGGAATAATTTTTAACCCAATCGAAAATCATTGCATTTTCTATCCATGCATTAAGCTCTGATTCTACCAAAGCATGACTGAAGCTTCCAATTTGGAAATTCAAGGTAAATGTAATAGTTATAATTATGCATAGGTTATTATGTAGAGACGAAACGATCACACCAGAGAGGAATTTGTGCCATAGGTAATAATATTGATCACCAAACATTCAAACATTTTGTGATGAATTCAATAATAATGGAGAGAAGTAGTTTTGGTTAAATTAATATCTATTATCAACAGTTTATTGCCTTGATTTCGTAACCCGATCGTCGGAGGGATGCTGAGTTTCGGTTTGTGTCAGCAGTCGTACGTGACGCAGAGTTGGTCTGCTATGAGATAGGGGTGCCTCAATCTCTCGCAGAGCAACAATGTCCCCTCTCTTTCTTTCCCCGCCACGACGTGATGTAATGATTTCTTAGCAAGTTATGAGATATTGAATCACCATAATTCTGGTGACAGCTCGATGCATGGTTTTGTTGGAACATATCTTGGCGTTTGTTGTAAGTTAACAGACATTCATGAATATTTTGGTACCCCCGTTCACTTAAAGGCGCCCAATCACTCTGATTTCGACGCTCGAGTGACCACTCCACCACTCAGATTTAATTTCCACAGTGGGTGGATATATTGCGAATTTCTTAATACCTTAAATGCACAACGGATATTGTGGATAAATAAGGTAACGATTGAAAATATAAGATAAATTCATATCCTTGTTCCTAATATCCGTCGTTCACGAACGAGATGCAGGACCATAGGAGCTTCACATTCATTTTCTAATGGGTCATATAGAAGAGAATGATGAATGAAAGTACTTCATCCACGAAGCGATTTTTTTCGCTCGACTGATGAGTTATTTATGATCGGAGTCAAAAGATATCGACTGAAGTAAACACACTTTCAATACACTACCAATGTCTTTTATTTACATATCCGCTAGAAAATTCATCACGACTGCAAATACACATCCCATTTCGCGCGAAAATGCTTGCCTTTGTGTCCAGGGGTATGATCACCCATTTATGGGAGGTAATGTTTCAACTAGGTGCAATTCCTGCTAACCCACATTTGAATGTCGATGGGAAGACTTCCAGAACTTGGCTGACCGTCTGTAACGGAAATAAGCAACAACAGTTGTCTCTTGTTTTTACATTCTCAGTGTCTTCTTCCGAAGTTTTAGTGCGGAAACTTATTGTAAAGGATTCAATAGCCAATGGTGATTTACCCTTCTGGCGCTATAAATGATTCCGTCACGCGCACTTCTTAAAATTATTACCACAGTTGCTGATTTATAAAGTATTCATAATCTCCAAGCTTTTGCAATTTTCTTTGCCTCTTTGTCATTGCCTTCTCCATTAATAAAAGTGTATCCCTCGCCAATTGGTTGCCGCGCTGTGAAACTTTTTCATTTTTGAATAAGACTCCGAACCTCTGATGTCATAAGACTTGAGAAATGGCCTATTAGGTCGGTGCCAAAACATATATAACTATGCATCATTTCATCGGAAGTTCCTTCGCGATGCGCATACATATCGCGCTTAAATGTACGGCGTAATAAACCTTTTTTTGTATTTTCATAATCGAGGAGATGACCTAGCACTAGAAGTGTTTTCACTGCGGACGATGATTACATAGTCATTGAATGATGCTCCCTCATACTACTTCAGTCTTTGCTTTGACGTGTTCATTTAGTCAGGAGGAGGGTAATTCGACTTTCAAATTCATTTGTGGAAATGCCAACTGGATCGGTTGTTCTTGACTAGCACGGTCATAGCATTGGGTTGATCAATCAATCCCGAGTCCTTTAATATAATAATGAATTGGCAAGTTAATTTAAGAATAAGATAGTTGCTTTCCAAAATATTTTTTCCCAGGCAAAGACGAGAGAAACAATAATCATTCATAGTGAGGAAGATTTGCGGAGATATGGATACAACTAGTCTGTCCTCGTGGTTGAATGCAAAAGTGGGATCCAGTGTTATCTGAATAAATTTCCGTGGAATTCCTTCCCTGGGTTAAATGTTGTCACTCATAATGACGAGAATGCCTGTACATATCATTTCCTTGTATCTGAATAGATTAAACGATTTATCGCAAGAGATTAAAACAGTAAGAAGAATGTTTCGACATTAGAGAATAATGAATCAGCATATGAGGCATTGCATTTAGCGTATGGTTAGAGTTTGGCTGTTACCTTTTTGAAATTCGTAAATTCCATAAATATTGAAACAAAGATATCGGTGAAATATTTACGCGAAAACATGCGAAATAAAAGTAAATAATGGGTCAATGTAGGAATGTGACCACGTTTCCGGTGGGGGTGTAGTAGAATGCCAAAAACTATGAATGCAATGCCAATTAAGGCCGTCATCTTCGTATTCAATTGCTCTGATCGTGAGAAGAGGGAGACACGAAAGTCGATTTGTCTAGTTTGTGACGCAAGATTGAGACTGCGAAGTAGTTTATACCGCTCATATCCATATCTGCTGTACCATCTATCCGGGTTGTGGGGTTACCGCGACCCGACGAGCACTCTACTCTGAACTCCAAAGGCGTCACCGAATGGTCCACCAAAGAAGAAATCCTTAAGCAAACCATTCGATGTATGTACTTCCCTCATTACGCACAACTCAATTTATGATGTGCTTGGGGCGAACATTTCCCATTTCCTGACGTAAACCCTCCAATGCTGAGCGGTCAGTGCAGTTTTGGTGTGGCTACTTAATCGTGCCGTTAGGGGAAAATAATACTTCGACGCGCATCCCGGTTACCCTCTTGATGGATCGCACTCTCTCGTCGTCAGAGCACCGTGCGGGCGCTCACGTGCCCTGCTCCGGGAATTGGGCGTGTGTGCAGGCGCTCTCGTACCGCCGTGGCCCGATTCGTGACTCGATCGTCACTCCCAAACGTGATTCCGAAACATCCGCCGTGGGGAGGGTGGTAGAGGGTGGGAGGCATGCTCGCGGGTCGTTCCCCTCCACCTCCTTCCCAGCCTCCAGACCGGCGGCAGAAGAAAGAAATGCATTCCCCCTCCCCCCTCAGGGGCTGAGGGCGCGGAAGGAGAAAGTGGCGATGCCGAGCGTCGTCGACCGGGCGATTCATATCGTGGGCCGGCTCACTCTTCGCCTTCCGTCGAGGGCGGCGAGAGGCGTGCTGGGAGGGGTAAACGGGGAGTGAGAGGGGGGAAACGTATGGGGTTCCCGTTATAAGGCCGGCGAGGGTGTCCGGAGTGTATGGTTTACACTTTGGGATTGAATCGTCTTCGGCTCTGACGACTGCACAAAAGGAGCCCTATTGGATAGCGTATCGAGGGAGATTGTCGCGAGACCTATGAGCTTTTAAGCGGAGGAAAATGCAGAGGGGTGTTTCGTGGCCGTCCCAAACCTACTATGTCCCCTTTGTCCTTCTGTATTCACAGCGGACCCCTTGACCTTACTAGTAAGGTTTTATTTCGGAATGAGTTTGGGGTAGTCTTTCATTTTCTCTTCTCTCATTAAGTACAAAGATTCGATTCCTGGGTGCATTGAGATATTTTTTTGACCAAATCTTACGGGATTTCTTCTTTCGCGTGGGTCCATTTTCTAAGACGACAGTTTCGCTGGTTTTGCAGTCGGCATCTCCACGTCACTGCTAGAGAACAGTGAATATTATCCGGAGACTCATTATGCATTATCTAGGCGCAATATGAACGCGAGACTTATGGGACTATGTGACCGATCACTTCTCGTACCGAACCTCGTCACAGATGGTTAAACATGCATGCAGAGCACCAAGGTTTTCAGCTTCCTTATACGAAGGCCCCGAGTAACCAGTCTTTGCTCTCCCTCTCTCCCCATGCTTCCTATTTTTCCCGCAGTCCCGGCTCCCTGTGCTTTCACCTCTCTCCCCCTCAAAAATCGCCGCCAGCTTAATATTTAAAAAGACCCACTCCGGCCTCTCGACACGCGCCCACGCTCTCCTCTAGGCGAGCGATATCACCAACCAGCAGAGCGTTCGGGTCGGTTCGGGAGCGGCGACCCTTCGTCTCCTTCCCTCTTCCTGGAGCCCTGGAAGGTGTTGTGGTCCTCCCCCTATCTCTTCCCCGCCCCCGCATTTCGGAAGGCGAGGGAGAGCTCTACAGCCCCCCCTCCCCACGAAGCGTAAGGGGGAAAGTCTCCCCATGTTGCCAACTCTGGCTCCGACCCCATCCAGAATCCCTCTCATATCATTCGGTTCGGTCCATGAAGAGTAATGCAAGGGAGCGGCGGCAGCAGCAGCGAATCGATCGAAATGGATCCGCCAGCGGTAGTCAGGTCGGTGTAATGCACCGGCCTGATGACCCAGGGGTCACGGTTACGAATCGCGCCCCGGGCTGGGATGCTGTGACTGGGCCGTGATGGACTGCTAAGGCTTTCCGAAATCATCGTAGTGATAAACTTGGCCAAACGACTTTGATCGGTGGTTGCAGGAGTCGCCTCTGGCCTAGCTCTGTGGCGTGTGAAATTTATGCCTTCAGGGTTGGGGGTTCTAATTTCAGTCACTGGGCTGCCCAAGTAAGTTCTGGTGCCCAGCAAACCTCTCTGCTTGGAATCGTAAATGAGATTTTCCAAATGCAGTACGGGGGATTTGGATCCAACCATTAGGCCATCGGTCTACCCACCAGGCTTGCTTATAATAAAGTTGATGGTAGGCGTGGTAACTTGGAGGAATTGAAATCTTAACGAATGAAAAGAACCGGACATCAGAAAAGCTTACGTCATTGTAACGTTAAATAATATTTTAGCATTCGGTCCGACGGGATTATTTAGTTAAACAATGTCGAACATCACAAAGTACTTTTCGTCTATTGCTCCTTTGTTGTTTTTCAGTTAAAATTTAGTTTGATGACGTGATTCTTGTGGTGCATATCTACAATCGAATTTGGAGGGGGCGATCTTCTTACCTCATGCTTCGACCCCCCCTTTTGAGCTGTGTGAAAGGAAGGGATTGAGGACCGGCGGAAATAAATTTTAAAGCCCTACTTCATTTAAAATAGTATGTGATTCTGTCTCTCTATTTTGGCCGACTACAAACCGCGTAAAATAACGAAATCCATTCATTTAATTTATTGTTTTGTCCATCCTATCTTAATTTCCAATACTTCTTCGTCATTCGCATTGTTTTTTCCTCCTATCTTCCTTTCAGATGTTAATTCATTTCTTCTATGTATTCTTTCCACTGGAAATCCTTGAGGTTTTGTGTCAATATACTAAACGTCGTTTCTTTCTGAAAAAATCTTTTGTTATTCCCGTATCTTACATATCCTTCCGCATTCAATTGGCCCACTGGCTATCATTCTTACTCTATTAGTATGATTGAAAATTTATTTTGTGAGCCTAATATTGCACATTCTCAGTATGGAGCCAAATAACATTCTTCTTTTTCCTAATCGTATCTAGCATCTTTTATGATTCCTACAGAGGTGTAAATGATTATTGCATATAATTTTTCCGTTGCATTTTAAAATGGATGCTGTGTAAAATTCAGGTGTGTTCCTGTCATGAACAATAACAATGGGGTCTTATTTTATGCTCTCTTTTGTTGTGGTTCTCGGTAGCCAAAGTCACCGACCGTTGGAGAGCAGTTCACATACTTAAGTGCGGATCCTCTTCGCATTAAAAAAATAGAAGGTTCCTTCGCTTGGCGGATGAGGGGAGGAGAGAAGCGACGGGGGAGGCGCGGGAGAGGAGGTGAAAGGGGACGAGAGGGTTTGCAATTTTCGGGGTCGTCGAAGGGAAAAAAAATGGACGCTCATGGAGAGTGGAGAATTTCCCTTTCTCCCCGAGGGCGGGCGATGCTGTTGGGCCGACGGCCATCCCCGGCTGCCACGACTGCCCAGCGGCGTGTAATTTTATTTTGAGATTTAGAGGAAGGGAAAAAAATTAGCCCAAATTCTCTCAGTTCTACCTATTTCCCAGCGGAGTCTCTCCCGCGGATTCCTCCTCCTTACCGGTGACTCCGGATGGTTGAATCATCCGGTCGCGTCTGTAATCACGCCGTGCCGTCCATGGCGCTGGAAATGGTCAATTACCTCGGACCAAAAGTGATGGAAGCGCCATGTGGGGACCTCGTTCTCTCTCTCTCTCACTTTCAACGCGACTTACCCACAATTCTTCTCCCCTCCACCATCCGGAGCACATTACCCTCGTCGGTCACCCCGTGGCCGTGACTTCTACACTCACGTGGAGTTCGGTAATCCTGGACTTCTTCCCGCATTCGAAATTATGAGGCGTAGAAATTAAAAGATACGTATCTGTATTAACGACCTTCTCATCTTCGAGAGCTGACTGTCACGGATTCTATTTTATTTTCGCTGGGTTGTTGAGTTTACAATCCTTTGAGATAATGGGACGTATGGGATAATCGGGAATGTTCAAGGTCTTGGACCAAGTTGCAAGAGAAACCGGTATCTAGAGTTACAAATATTGCCGAAGACCGAGCATCCGGCCGGCGTGAGCTTAAGGAGCTGTTTTTGTAGCGGTTATAGCCCAGCATGAATGCATGTACACTCGCTAGGAATATATTCGGTCTGATTATCTCTTGCCATTCTCTTTCGAATAAGGAAGTGAGGTTAATGCAGTCTGAAATAACTTTAACGTACTTTAATTCTGTAAATTACAATTAAAATTTTTGTATCTTTGTGTTCATTTTTGTCTCACAACTTCAATCAATTCTCGTGTACTTTTCGCTCAGGGCTGCCTAAGGATGATATTAAGGTTTCCTGTTTCCATCCGGTTTCGGCAAAATGCGAGTTTGTCCAGTTACTAAGTTACCTTAGATGAAGCTCTTCCTTTGAGTTCTGTGTAAAGAAAGGATGTAAAAATGAAAAAAATAATTTATGATATACATGCCATTTAACTGGTTAACTAGTGTACGGTTTTTAAACTGTGATATTCTCGCACTTATATACACACATATATATATATATATATATATATATATATATATATATATATATATATATATATATATATATATATATATATTTATCGATGATGCGGAAGCACTCACGAGATCAATATAACATTTGGACGGCACAATAGAACCCAAAATAAAATAGACAACACGTAAAAGAACACTCACATTGCGAATTGTTTAAGCTTTCGGCCTACTCCAAGGCCTTCTTCGGGTCAGATATTTGAAGGAATATATATATATATATATATATATGAGATGAAGAGGGACCTGATATAGATTAGTTTGCTAGGTGGGGAGTCACAAAATGTTTATTTGATAGTTGTGTCCATCCAAAAACCTACCTTAACCGGTAGATTACCTAAATAAAATATATATATATATAAATATATATATACATATATCTATATATAAATATATATTTATATATATAAATATATATTATTATTATTAGGTAATCTACCGGTTAAGGTAGGATTTTTGGATGGACACAACTATCAAATAAACATTTTTGTGACTCCCCACCTAGCAACTAATCTACATCAGGTCCCTCTTCATCTCGGTGTACCTCCTTCCTCCCTTCATCCCGTCCAACATCCCTATCCTGTTCCTACCCTTGCCACGCTTGCCCAACATTCTCCCCTCTATTACCCTCTTCAACATTCCACTACCGCTCAATACGCCTTTCATCCATTTTTCCTGCCTCCATAGGATTTCTCTCAACAAACCCCTCTCCTCCCCCACCATCTCTAGTACTTCCTCATTTGTTTTCCTTTCGGTCCATTTCACCTTCTCCATTCTTCTCCACACCCACATTTCAAAAGCCTCCAATCTACGTCTATCCTCCTGCTTCAGCGACCACGTTTCCGCGCCGTACATAGCTACGCTCCATATCAGAGTTTTTACGAGTCTTGTCTTGACGTCCCTACTCAACGTCCCCGTCATCAACTCCCTCCTCCTTGAGAAAGCCTCCTTGCCTAGCGCAATTCTTCTCCTTACGTCCCTACCACTTTGACCGTATTGGTCCAAAACACTTCCGAGATATGTAAACTGCTCTACCTGCTCTATTCTTTCCCCGCCTATTTTAATATTTAGCTTAGCCTTTTTCTTTCTGGAAAATCGCATAACCTTTGTTTTATTAATATTGATTCTCATCCCATATTTATCGCACTGAACCTCCAATTCACTCAGCAGTGCTTGCAACCCCTTGGCTGACTGAGCAACTAATGCTTGGTCATCAGCAAACCTAACCGATTTTACCAATTCCCCTCCGACTTTCATTCCTACCTCCAGTTCTTCCCATGCCTCTTTAATCATTTCCTCTACATATACGTTGAACAGTACCGGTGACAATGGGCAACCCTGCCTTACACCTCTTCCTAACACTGCCCATCCGGACTCTCCGTTCCCCACTCGCACCTGAGCAGTCTGAGACATGTACAGGTTGCGGATCAGTCTCCTGTCCCTCCAATCCATTCCTATTTTCTGCAATATACGCATTAATTTTTCTCAATTCACTCTATCAAACCCTTTTTCGAAATCTACAAAACAGGCAAAAACGTCCTGATTGTATTCTATATTCCTCTCGACTAGTGATCTCATTACTGCAATGGCATTACGCGTACCTCTTCCTTTCCTGAACCCAAACTGATCATCCCCTAAGTAATCATTTGCCTTACTCTCTATCCTTTTGTTGATGATCCTGAGAATAACTTTAGCTGCGTGGGATATCAAACTTATTGTTCTGTAATCCTCACATGACGAAGCCTTTGCCTTTTTTGGAATAGGAACTAACACCGATCTCACAAAATCTTCCGGCCAGATTCCTTCCTCATAGATACTACGAATCAGTCCATATACGGCCTTCTTCCCACCTTTCCCTAACCATTTCAACATTTCTACAGGAATATTGTCCACCCCCACAGCCTTATTTGCTTTCATCTCCTTTAATGCCCTTTCTATTTCATCGTCGAGTATGCCTGGACCTAAGCTATCTTCTTCTACGTCATGTTCCTTTTCTATGTCTAACTTTGTCGGCCTAAGTTCTTTACCATACAGTGTTTCTATATATTCCTTCCATCTCTCTTGGGTTTTTCCTGGTTCAACTATTATCTTACCCCATTTATCTTTAATTGTTAGCACAGATCTTGTCTTCTTACTTCCCGATAATAACTTAACCTTGCTGTATAGAGCACCAATTTCACCCTTCTTCTGTAAACTTTCCATATCCTCGCATTGCGTTTTCCACCATTCTTCTTTTGCTTTATTTGTGGCCCTTCTCAATTTATTGTTTAACTCTTTGTACTTCATTTTGCCTAACTCTGTGTTTACATTTTTCCATCTTCTTCTCTCATCCATCTTTGCAATCATCTCATCCGTTACCCATGGTTTCCTTATCCTTTTCCCGTTAACGGTTCCTATAGTGTCTTTAGCGGCTTCCAATATCCCTTTCTTGATACATTCCCATTTTTCTTCGATAGCACTCAGTTCTTTACCGTCATCCATCATTTTCTCTACAGCCTCCTGATACTCCTTCCTCGTTAATTCATTTACTGCTTCTAAATTCCATTTTTTAACCCGCCGCCCTTGCCTTATCTTCTTGAAACGAACATTACATTTCATAACAACTAAATTGTGGTCAGAGTCCGCATCCGCTCCTGGGAAACTGTGCGAATTTATCACACTGTTCCTAAACCTGTGCCTAACCATAATATAATCTAACTGATACCTTTCTGAGTCACCTGGCATTTTCCATGTATACCTACGCCTTTTGTGGTGTCTAAACCATGTGTTAGTGATGACTAACCCCTGTCTCCGGCAGAATTCAATTGCTTTCTCTCCGCGTTCATTCCTCGTGCCTAACCCATAGTCCCCCACCTCACCACCATCTCTTCCTTCGCCTACCGTCGCATTCCAATCCCCCATCACTATCAAATGTTTCCCTGCAGGAACACTCGCGATGATATCCTCTAACTCATCATACATCCTATCGACTTCTTCCTCCTTGTGGTTGCTCGGTGGCATGTATACCTGAATAATGACCAAGTTCGTCGGCTCTGCTTTAATCTCTACGAGTAAAATTCTATCTGTCGCTTGCTCTATGTTGACTACGCTTCTTCCTACCCCTTTATTTAAAATTACGGCAACCCCTCGTTGGCTCTCGTCCCCGCCGCTGTATATTACTCTATAATTGTCACTCCAGTAATCCCCGCTATCCTTCCATCTCACCTCGCAGAGGCCTAAAACATCTATGTTACCTCTTCCCATCTCTCGCTTAATATTTTCTAATTTGCCTCTCCTCAACATTGTCCTGACGTTCCAGGTTCCTATTCTTACTACTTTCGCCTTCTTCTGAGTCTTCTGTCCTGCTGAAGTTATTTCTTCCCTGCAAGGGTTTCGTGGGATGACGACCGCGGAAGCCTTGCCTCTCCCGCTGCCGGGCACGACACACGGCCTCTTGGGCCGAGTCCCGTAGTTGCCAGGACTCATATTATCTATAGTGCCCATCATAATATTCTTGGGAATCATAATTGAGGTGGTTTCCCGTTGCCTTCCTCATAAATATATATATACATATATATATATATATATATATATATATATTTAAGGAAAATCTAACGGATATGAATAATAATTTAAACGGAGACTCATCTGCCTTCGGTTCATGGTCATTATCATTGTTTAGAAAATTTGCGGACACTTTTTTAGTTAGCTAATTGGAAGCGAAAGGACATGGTTTACCCTTGTATCATGGGCGAAAAATTACATTAGCATCTCGAATTATTAGGCTTTGAATTTCTTAAGCCATTATTTTAGTTCCCCATCCCTATATATATAGTAGATCTCGAATGTTTGGAAATATATCATATTGTGAGGATAGTGGAGTTTTATTTTTTAAATTAGCAATTTATCCCTATCCATTCGAAATGGGCGATTCATCCTATTTTTTTATTTATCTTAGTATTACTTCGTTCATACTCGATTTATCATTTTTTCACCACTATTTCTCTCTATCTTGTCCCAATTTATTAAGTTTTACCCAGTACTGGAACTCCCAAGGATGCTATCAAAATTTCGAAAAAAAACTGCTCCTATGGTGGCCAACATTTGCGATTCAATGAAGTCATACTGTAGTTATAGTAATTAAATGTTTAGTATGTTCTGGCGACTGAGGTGATAACCGTCAGTTCAACACCTCGGTCTCTTGCATAGCGGTATGGAATCCATGACCTAGGTGGCAGCCGAGTATACTTGTGTCTGGTTATTGGGTTTTCCAGTGATCTCGTAAATAACATTTATAATCAGGTCTGTAAGTGAATGAGTTTATCTTTTATGCATAGGCTAAGTTACAGATGTAAATGCTTTGAAAGAGACTGAATTTATTTGGCCATCTTGTAAAAATAATTATTGGAACGAATAATCATAATTCTTCACAAATACGCTGTAATGAATGCTATTCATCATAAATTTATCACTAAGGGACTTTGCTCTCACTCGAAAAGTGCTCAGAGCAACAAATTAAAACGAAGATTAACGACTAGTTGTCTTGAAACGTAACTAGATACGGTAATTTATATTTGTCAAAAATGTAGAATTTCCTACACCATTGGCAATTTTCTTCATTCATATTTGCGAAATTGGCAGACCAACAATACTTGTGCTTCTTTTCTGTGTTGTAAATGAACATATACGAATAGATTGGTTGAGCGAAGCACATAGATTGGATAAAGAAATGTCGGGAAGTTATATGGGGATCGGTGGATGGTGTTTTTGTGTTGAAATGCATCAATGAATTTTGTTAAAGGGTGGAGTATCCGGATATGATAAAACTCAGAAGAAAGGGGGAACATATTACCGCGTGGTATAATTGAGGAGGTAGTACGGACTCGTACTCTTAAGAATATTTTTCTCCTTATAACTTATCAAAAAATAACGAAGAAACTCGACGAGAAAAATGAATCAGTATATAACCAGTTTAATTACGACGATTTAAGGTTAAGTATGAGGTATATGCATTTTTTACTGTGGAATTATTTAGAAAAAAACTATTTAATAAATTGACTTATGATTTGGGGTCGCTCCTGGAAACACTCGAAGAAAGGGACGATTAATTCGCATGGGTGATAAAATTAAACGTATGACTTAATCATTTTATTATAATGGTCGTCCTTCAACTTTCTTGCAACAAATGATTGAGAAATCCTTATCATAGCGAGACAAGTATCACATTAGTCTTAAATCGCGGTCATTTTATTTCCCTTGCATTGTTGGTAGTGAAAAGGACCACTTAGCAGAAATTAATATTTCAGTCTGTTAAGCTATTATTACAACTTTTGGGCTTAGAATTTTATTCTTAAACGGAATGTGATTGCCAATTAGGGAATTAGGAGTCAGAGAAGGACTCTATACAAGTTTTTGATTGATTAGTGTAATTTACTGCGGGTAAGTGCTAAAAATTTGAATTCCAAGATTTTTCTTCGTTTATACGAGTATAATCGGATTCCTAGAGCCAGTTATTAGATGTATGTGCTTTGATAATGATGGAATTTGGTTGATTTTTCAGCAATAAATATCTAACTGTTAAAATAAAACGGCTACTTTGAATCGTAATGTCGGCTCAAATGTAGTGGATCTCCAATATAACTTTCCAATCGTCTAGGCATGGGGTCGGTAACCTATACTGTGTGGTGTGCTAATTTTCCAATTTGGTATGTCCTCGAAATGCTTACGAGTGGCTCAAGGCCTTAATTTGTAGTAACATTGCGCCATAACTTTGTGAAGATTGAAACTATATGCGCAGAGATTTTGTCCTTCAAGAGTTTGTCACGTTTACCTTTGTCGTGTGTAAATGTTTAGGATTTTATTCTGCACTTACCTTAACCGATGCTTGTTTCTTTAATACGATCTATGTATGGCTTGTGGATGCTGTCATTTTCATTTCCGATCCTCCCCGAGTAATTATTCTTGTGTGTTTATATATATTTATCATATCAAGATACATTAGTCATTATCAATAAATTTCTCCTAATGATGGCATGATGACATATATTTTATTGCCCAGGCTTTCAATTTCTTAAACTGTCTTCGGGAAGTTGATTGCTAATCACGCAATTCAATTAACATTCTAAGTGTGTCTCGGTCGTTTTTACGTCGTAAATGATTTTCACCATTCAAAAGAGTTCAGAAAACATTTTTTTTCAGAATTAGTTGAAAATTAAGGATCCATGGCGATCTACAAAAAAGTTAACGATCTTCATTGCCTCTCGGTTATTGATCATACTTTATACTTTGGACGATGAATTGTACTTCTTCAATTGAAATGTTTATTTATTTTGCATTAATCCGAAAACAGCACTTCGACCTGTACATCGGACTTTGAACATTGATATAACAATCTGATAATAACATACACCCGAGCTCTAGGTGGAGGAAAAACCACCTAGGCGGGAATCGAATCCGCGACCTCTGGGTTGGCAGACGAGAACGTTACCCCACTGCCGCCGGGACCTGCAAAATATATCTGGTTTGATGATTTCATTGCTTCGTATTATATTTCAAGTAACGTAAAAAATTCGAGGCCAAGTACGCCAAGTATTATGCTTTCAATGCGTCCAAAATTCGCTATGCAAGTTTTGAATGTAGTTGTGTGCAAAATCTTGTGGTTGTTCCTGTTATGCGGGAAGACTACACGGAAGATAGAAACCAAATTTGCGACGGAATATACGCAATTATTTTCCGGTTATTTGTTCTTAGAATTGCACACAACCATTTCTGCTGGAGGTGTATTCACTGTTGAGGGTACGGAAATCTACTGCGGGAGATCCAAGTTCTCAGTCTTATATAACGTTCCCTTTAGAGCTTAATTTCTGTGTAGGATCATTTAAGTTCATACACCGCAGTGGAGTGTTGGTGTACCGTTTACGAAAGCCTGATAATATGGAAAGTAGCGTGCACTCCGAGGTGTAACGATCCGTTTCGCGAGAGCATTGAGGGACGGGGTAGAGCTCTCCGCTAGCTGACTCCGATCCGTCAGTTGTAAGTGTATTTTGCGTACCTCTAGGGGCGTGCCACAAAAAGCCAACTCGAGGAATTTTTCGCTCCGTTAGTTTCATCATTTCGAACAAACTTGGTTTCCTTTAGCCATTAAATGTATTTTCTACTTGGAACGCTTAAAACGTATCACTTGCGTCAGCTTTACTCTTTGTGATTACTTCTATAGTAATAACTGCATAGTTTAGGTGCATAAATAAGTTAAATTCAATGTGTTCTATATCATGTTTGCTTGTGTTGGTACATTTAATATTTATGCGCAGTTGAAATGATCGCTATTGGTAAATAATGAATATCATTAATTATTATTATTAATAGTCTACCGATTAAGATAGGTTTTGATGTGCCCAGAAGTATGTACAATATCCTAATTAGGTGCCATTAATGTTCTCCGCAGTGTATCATAACCGCTTTTTCACATTCACGAGGTAATTCCGCTTTTAAAAAACTAAATAAAGAATTTATGTTGGTTAGGGAATCAATGTCGTAAAATGTTTATGTATTCGTATTCATGATATTCCTCCTGTTAGATTAAGTAGGTGGATGGTGCGGTAGATAACGTTGGCTTCCCACCAAGAGGGCCCGGGTTTGAATTCTGGAGATGTCAGATGTTTTTCGATGGTATCACGATCCCTACTTGAGGAAATTTGTGGAGAGGGCTTTGAGTGAATACTCCGTCCGTCGTCAAACTGCGGATCATTCGTTAAGAGTAGGCTAATGCCGACGCCGGGTTTCTCTCCACCCTTCCCATCCAACCATAATGGCGCAAATGACCCTAGCTGTCGGTCGCCTACCTAACTACGACTGATGAGTTAGTGGAATATTTCTATTCAATAATTCCCGTGAGCGTGAATCATTTAATAAATTGGTATGAATATCAACTGCGGAAGCTTTGACTGCGACCATTGGCGTGAATACTGAAGCAACTAAGCTTACTTACACCAAGAAATGTAGCGAGGCGGACCTAATAGCATGGAGTACAGAACACCGTAAAGTGCATATCGGCTAATGACTCGTAACGGCTTCACCCATTCCTTTTTCATCCTCGAAAATGGCATGTATTCGATTAAGTTAAGAAGGTGATTTTTCTCAAAGTAAAAGAAAACTGTCTATCATTACCGGGATGAAATAAGGTAGTAATATTTCGACAAACTCAATTTATACCTCCTTGATTTTCCTTGATAAACTAGGTGACCTCGTATATACTGCAGATATGATGAATTAGTAATTAATATCGTAATTTAAGTGGAGTGTTAGCCTTGGAAGTAGAACGTTCGGGTACTAATCATAGAGCTCTGGTTCAATTACCGGCGACTTTGAACCAAATCAGCTATACGCAAGGCTAATGGGTGCCAGGGCTTCCTGGAAAACTGTGGACGGCGCAGGGAAAGGAGCTTGGCCCCTACCCTAATGGGTTTGACTCGCTGTAGGTCATATTATTTATACGAAGTGAGTTCTTATACGCCCTTGTGATCTCTCATATAATAAACCAAGCTACGGGTTGATTATTATGTTTTTTAATTGTTATCCAGCTGTGAATTGATTAAGTGAACTTGATTGAATTTTCACTGTTTCCAATATTGGTCTTTATCTTAAATCTTCAATCAGTCGTTGTGTAAATAGGAAATGGCAGAAATAATTATAGCCTTCACTCCTGTGACTCTCAATTTTCGTTTGCTTAGGGAGATAATGTAATTATTAGTTACACTTGCGGCGAAAGAAGACAGTGAAAACGGATCGCCCTAATTTGGAAAACATCTTGAGGTAAACCCTATTAAGGATGCGAATTTCTCTGCATTTTAATTACCGTCGTGATAGAAAAACATTCTTAAAATAAGTGGAAGTGCTATTTTGCCCAACTTCATCCGTAATTGAGGAATCGCTGTGTAGAGCATTTTTCTCTGTATGGCTATGGATAACCTCTTAAGGAACACACTAGTGATATTTTAAATGCTAGTTGTATTTCAAGCAGACGCCATCTCCCAGCTCGTCAATACCAAAGTAATCTCTGTAAATTTCTATATTGCTGATTGAAACTAAATATATGTCTGGTTGATGATAATTGTACTCCTCACACTTAATTTAAAATGGAGAATGGTGCGACGAGCTGAGCACGTTTCTCGAACAAACTCGTCTTACGCTTATAATAGTTGTTAGTTACAAATCCTGATGTCCCGTCATGCCACTCCTGCGTCGGAATTCCTTGCCACCATATACCAAGAGCGGTGACCACTATAACTCACGCAGTTCGTTCCTGCATTTCTATGTTTGCAGCTTACCCTCTTTGATGAGATGAACGACGCGCAAGTGCCGAGAATAATCGCCGCGCTTCTCGCATAAGGCGTGAGACTCTCAATTCCATCCTAGGCGCCGTCTCTCTGGATGCCCAGCGTTGTGTTCGAGATTTAGGCCTGAAGCCTGGAAACCTTATAAGTGGTCCTTAGTTTCAATCTACTGCTTCCTTCAAACACGTCCTTGCTTTTAAATTTTCGTAAGGTTGCCACAAGGGGAACATCATTGACTGAATCGAAAGTGTGGGCCATTTTGTTGCGTATAGAGTTTTGAGCTAGTACATTATCTTTTATTTGGCTGCATTATATTTTCCAATTACAATTGATACAGTCGATTTGTAGTGAATTGCAAAGATAAACAATTTTTCGAATCTTTAAATTAGCCCGTTTTCCCCATAACATGCTTTGGAAAAGGAAGGAAAAACTAAGGGAGAAATATGACGCGGAGGTATATTAAAGGAAATTTTTCTTTAAGTACGGACAGATTTGATATCACAAAGGAGGAAAGATAAGTTGATCATCGGAATAAGAGGGCAGGGATTAGAAAAAGCGGGATAATTTACGTAAGTGGGAAATATTTTGCGCTTCAAATGGCATAGCCATAAAGCATTATGAAAAGAATCATGTTGGCACGAGAAGAATTAGAATGTGGAGAGACTGAGCGAATGGGAAGAATAAATACGAAAAAGGTAGTATGGTGAAGACGATTAGAATGGGAATTTTTGTTTTAAATGATTCAGAGGTGAGAGGATGTGTGTGAATCGCAGAATTTTGAGCGGTCTCAAAGAAGAAGGATGGAAAAAAAAAAGAATTAGAAAATTAATTCTATTACTCATGGGACGAAGGAAGTTTTTGGGGGAAATTTGATGGAAGAAGAAAAATGTTTGTAGAGGGATATTTAAAGACTATAATACGTGAACAATTTTCCGAAAACTCTCTGTGGTAGAAATGACCATAGTCAAATTACAACCAACATTATGTAACATATAATATTTATTTGCGAAGGTTTCAGCTCAAGTCTTGGTTTGTCCTCGTAGGTAGCCCGTAGTATTTCCTGAAGATATTTCCTGGAATTTCAGATGTTGTTTGCTGCACCACTAGTAGTCGAAGGAGTATATCACAAATGGAAGAAAATTTTGACAAGAAGAGGTTTCTCCATGTGTGGTATCATGGAAATTCGTTCTTAAAAACTGCAACATGTTTAGCTCGCATACGAACGGTAACGTTATTTTGCTTCGTTCTTTCTCTTTCACTTACATACAGACGCGGGAAACCTTTATCTCTATCGTTATCCACTTTAAGCCTGCCAAAGAAAAGTAGATTGTTTTCGAAACTCTCAGTTGAATTGTGAGGAAGCCTTGAAGCTTGCACGCAATTACGTTGAAGTTCTTGTTCAATGCGATGTTTCACACTAAGCATGACATTAGATTTCCTCGTAAGAGGACATTATAGACTGAAAGAAAGAGTGAGGGAAAACCAGGAGAAGATAGTCTGAACAGAATGAAAGGAAATGGAAAATATGAAAGAAAGGAGAGTTGTGGAGAAGGGCGGGAACTGAAGAAGGAAGCAGTCAAGGGCCAAAGGTACTCTTGTCTTTCTCATGTCATAAGAAAGTTTATGACGGTGAGAAATATTTTCCTAAACGATATCGCCCATTGTCTAATTCAGAACAGTTAACTACCTGAAGTACTCGACAATAAAATTTAAACTCGACAATAAAATCATTTCATCTGTGATCCAGGAAACCATGGATCACAGATGAAATGATTACAAAAATGGATGAGAGTAGAAAATGAAAGAATGCAAACAGAGTTAGGCATAATGAAGTACAAAGGGTTAAACAATAAATTGAGACGATATATATACAGATATAAACAAATTGGGTCGCGGTGATCCAGTGGGTAAAGCGTTGGACTACTGACCGGAGGGTCCCGGGTTCGATTCCCGGGCAAGGCACTCTGGGCATCTGCAGCTCCACCCAAGCTAGTTGATTTTTCGGGTACCAGTTTCCTTCCTGGGAAACCATAGCCCCCCTACCCTGATGTGTGAATATTCACACGCCGTCGGGCTTAGTACATGGATGAGTTCTACCATCACCTACTAAACCGACCTTCGGGTTGATTACTGTGTTTATGGTTTATGGTTATATAGTATATAAACACACACACATATATACAGCTTTACACACACGCAAACACAATCCACATGTTCAATCCAAATCGTATACGTATTTGTGTGTTCGTGTAACTTTTTCCTGCGGATGCAATTACTTACTTTTACTTGCAGTTAATTACTTTACTTACTCAAATTCCCCTTTTTAGCTCTTGGTATTATCAAAGTTGGTAATTAACATTGTCACAGCTTTGTCCACGTTACAACATTGATGGGACCTAACATGACGACTACTAAGTACTTGTTGGAATTGAAGCGTAAACACGCGCGGATCGAAAGCTCCAGTGTTTTGTGCCAGCACAAAAATCTTCTCTCTTCGGCTTCAAAAATCTTCTTCAAAAGTCTTAAGGATAGTTGAATCTTGTAAAAGGGTTTAACTGAGACTTAGCTTCAAGTTCGCAACAAATATTGAACATCTGGATTACAGTACTGATATCAGTAATTGAAGTAAGAATTGCGTAAATCGGCGTCAATAATTCCCATATCTGCCCGTTAAAACCTTGATGCGTAAACATCTGTAGCACCTTAAATTTCGCCGCACATCACAGCAACCTTCACCCTCCGATTTTTTTCATCTCTTTTCATATTAATTCTTCCGCTCCCAAGGTCTCGCCCACCCTTCCAACCATCATCATTTTGTCACATCCCCCGTTGCCAAAATCACCACCTCATTTCCACCGTGGGCGCAGGATTATTTTCTCGTTCGCATTTCCGCCCAATCTCTCGCCTTCCCAGGATCGATTCCGTTCTTTCCGCTCAAAGCAGTTACGTTCTCTCACCGCCTACCTGTAGAGAAGGAGGCTGGTTTTCTGCAGGATGTCCCGAAGAGATCGCAGTAGACGGGTTTTTAAAAATTATTATTTTCCAGAGCGATCGAAATCGACCAAAGCGTCCTGAGGTGTATTTCCGGCATTTGCCGTTTACAAGAGACGGTAGCGATGGTGTCTTACTTTTCGCCCTCTCCTATAGAAGAACAAATCGATTGAACTTCCAATCGGACGGTAGTTCCGTTTCTATTTCGTCTCTCTTTAATCTGGAAATGAATAGTTGAAGAATTAATTATCCACCAGAGGCTGTACATTTCTATGACTAATTAAAATATCATGGGTGATAAAATTATTCCATATCCACATTTTTATCTACCGAGGGTGCGATCTCGGATCCTCATTAAGCCCGTGGGTTATAGTTTTCAACGGAATGGTCAATCGAGTAGGAGATCGTCAATTTCCGTTTTATAATTACGGTACCTAATGTATTGCGATCCATGATCTCTGAGCGCGCTTCAGTAAAGAATGGCGTCATGGATAGCGATATAATATTGCGCAGTATACATGTATGATTCCGTTCTGTTGACCATCATCTCGGAGCGAAAACAAATGGAGGTGATTTGACACGGATTGTGGTCAATGTTCAGAGACACTGTACGTAGTCAGGTAAGTAGATATTTATCTTGGAAAGAGAAGACTTTGTTGAGGAAATGAGTGGAGTGAGGAGGATATTAGTGGTGAGAACTGAGGTTGGTGACAAGGAGCAAATGAGAAAATGTTCGTTGGATTTCTTAAATGAATTCGTGTTACCTTTAAATATTGAAACTGAAATACGTATTTCACTGTTTATCATACCAGGATCGTTTTCAATGATTGTGTTTAGGTTCATTTTTATAGGTTTCCACTAGAATCAAATTTTGTAGCTCTCTGTGGATTTCTGTAATTCACGTCTTTTGGACTGAAAGAAGAAATAATTTTTAAAAATGCGCTCAAAATGCGAATTACAACGACGTGAAAGTGTTAATATTATGGACAATGCTGACATCAGCATTTTGGATTAGAAAAATGAATTTTAAGACTTAAAGAAAGGCTTATGAATATCATCAAGGTGTTGTGATATGAGATAGATCAAGGTCACATTTTATGAATTTGACAGCTTAATGCTCCCGAAGATTGCATTTATATACTCACCTTTCGTCATTGGTTTGAAGTTCGAGTGGTGAAGGGAATATAGGGCGTTTGTCACTACGCGGATGCACCTCTGTTGCTCAAAAACGATGCTGTAAGTTGCCCAACGTCGAGATTTCGACGGACGTTTATTTATGCTGAGTAGACGACTCTCGTCGGTTCTTGATCTTCTCTGTGTGTTGCGAATTCTAAATCGGAGTTTGATGAAACCAGAACTTTCTTCATCCAACCCTTTAATAGCTGAAGCTTTTTATAAGAGAGACATTGCATTCAGAGAAAATTTTTCAATCTTGTCCTTTTTGTACTCTAACGCTGACCTACGTTGTATTTTTTACATGCCATCGGTTTACAAAGACACTGCTTTGGCACTTTTTCCGAGAGAGCGGACCTTGTAGATACGTTTGAGGTGCTAAAAATTCTCTTTGAAAGTGTACACAATATCAAATTAGGCATCAATAATGCACTCTAAGAATATTAGCTGGTCATCATGATTTGTAGCCATTAATTCTGGAGTTGATTTGACGAACTTCTCTCTTAGACTTCCCTAATCCCTACCCCAATATAAGTGATGACGTATTGCCTAATAGCTGGTGTTACCTTACTTCCTATGCGCTCATATATCGAACCTCTGAGTATGGCGTAGTGGTACACCTATTTACTGACTGCTTCACATTTTCTTCACTTCCCTATCTACTAAATATTTTAGGTGTTTCATCTGGATTAATTCTCTGTGAAGGTTAATTGTAAGTAGCTTGCCGTTGTGCTACAGAATGTAGAGGACGAATTTATCCTGTTTTATTTTTACTGTTTTAAAAATTGGAATATTTATTAGTCTTAGTAATACGCGACTGAAATTTTTCAGAAATACTTCTGTTAGTCTGCAAACATGTTCGAGTCACCAGGTATCTCACCTCTCTTTGTATTATTTTTGTATTCTACCGATTAAGGTAGGTTTTCGGTGGACACAGCCTATCTAATTGTACGTATACTTACTAGATAAAAACCCTTAAGGTAGCAGTTACTAATTTTTGAAGTTTTCCATCCTTGACGGTGTCAAACGGTGGTAATTTTCCTTCTACAGGTTTGTATGTAGAAAGAATGCTAAATATCGGAATACACATATCTACTTTACCTAAAAGTGAAAGCGAACGGGGAATCCCATGCGTTGTCAAAGTTTAGTACCTTTCTACCGAATTGTATGCGTTCTCCTCCCCTGATGACATTGCGAAACCGGATAATAACATGATTTACGTGTATGCTTTCCGCCATTTGAGATGGTGGCGTTTCTGGAATGTGTAATTGTATTTTCTAATCAGTTTTAAAAATTACCAGGAGATATTTCTTTAAATATTTTCGTTTTCGCCGAATGAAATTATGGAAATTAATTATTTTCAACTGTTTCCCGTAAAGAAAATAGTGATCCTTTCCTCCGAGAATGAATTTTTTAATAATTATGTTGGGCTTAAAAAATCGATCAGCATTTTTTAAACGGATTTATTGTTCCCTGAAGGATGTATGTGTGTGAATTGATACCGTACGAGTTAGTTCCATAGAGTACTTAATCATAAAAACTCTGGGTGAATGAAATAATGACATAAATAATAAAATGGTAATTATTTATTGGCTATCAAGTTTCTTTTTTAATATAAACTAATTTTTAGATTAATTTTCAATTTTACGAGACAGTTTTATTCTCCAAGGCCATAAACTCGCACAAAAAACTCGTCAACCTTAAAATTTCCCGTCGAACTAATATTTCTATTCCCCTCTCCTACCAGCCAATTACTTATAAAATCTTTTTGCGAAAGGATTTAAATGTAATGCGGATTATTATAATCTGGGAGAAGGTCACTCAAAAAATATATTTGGGAACCTTCGCTTTCAAAGCAGCTGATTTTTTACGGAATTAAAATTTGCTCCCAGGGTGGTGTTACCTGACCGCTCACTCCCGTGGTGAATTTTTCGGGGGAAGGCCACTCTTGAACGGAGTGGTCAAGTTCCATTCCTCTATGCACAATCCTATTACCTAATGCAAAGGTACACACATGAGGTAATTATGATTTAATATCAATGTAATTCCACTGCATGAATTAATTTATTTTCCGTTATTTTTATAGCTATTTATTTTGTAAAACACACATTATTAAGTTTAAAAAATTAGGGAAAAGTAATTATTAATATATAAAAAGTTCTAGGAACATAAATACCTATCTATATTTAGCTACCGAGGCACGCTATCTAGCGTCTAGTATGCTTCTGCCGGTCTGAAGGATACCATTTATCAAAAAGATCTGGCAATGAATAAATATCCACATATTTTTTTAAGTGCATTTTCCTACACCAATTTCAAACATTGTTTTTTTTTCGCTCAAATATATATTTATACTCTTATATGGTTCGTCAAAGAAGAAACTAGAGGAATCGGAAAAATAGCTGTATTTTGTTTTTTAAACAACTTATTTTAATATGAAAATTATAATGTATCGACGTTTAATGACTGAAATCAAAAATATATTAATTGTAGACATTTCGTTTCGACACATTATTTGTAACATAAATAATTTCACATTGAAAGAATTTAGGTTTAAGTCCGTGATCCCGCATCAGGTTTCGCTGTGGAATGACAACCGGAGTTTCCATAATCTCTCTCATGAGGTAACTCCACTTAATTTCATTGTCCATAAAATAGATTGCGGAAACTGGTATTTAAAGTTTAGCATTTTGTTGTTATTTTACACATTTTTGGAGAACATTTAGCTGTGCTACTTCCTCCACCACACGTTAAAGTTGGCTATGGAAATGTTTTTTTTCCACTTAGGAAATGTGATAATCTCACTATTTCTTAACTCTTGTAAATCACCAGAAGTAAATGCCATATTCCTGGCAATTAAATTGATCCCGAAAATATATATTTTAAAAATTTGCGTCAATTATAAGTTGTGTAGTCTCCGTCTTTCACGAAAGTAGTTTGAAAATGTAGTGTACATTGATTTCATATTTTTATACACAAAAAGAATTAAAATTGACGGCGGTTTAAAAGAAAATATGATCCGAAGCGCCATGCTTCCGTGCGCAACGTGACTGAGATAATCGGGTGTCGTCGAACGGATTGAGGAGTCGAAGCAATCCTCCGTTGCTGACAGTAGGAGGAGGGACGGCGCCCGCCGCCGTAACAGAAGGTACGTGCTCGGGACTCGACTGCGAAAAGAGCGCCGCGTACCCACCCGTCGTGCGCGAGAGTGCTGTCGGGGGAGGGTTAGGGCGTTTGGAAGGGAAGAGTTTGGGGGAGTTGTCTCGATTCGGTGACTCTTCCGGAAGTAGGAGAGGGGGAAAGGTTAGGAGAAGAGGTGGACGAAAGAACCCGGAGGATGAGGTGGGTGGTGGGAGGACGAAAGAATACGGGAGGAAAGAAGCCTTACCTCTTACTTGGCTTCCGAGGGGACGGGGAGGGATGTGTGTGGGTGGGGCTGCCCGAGCGAAGACCACCCTCCCCTATATATGGGGACGACGCCGCGCGACACCTTCTGCATGAAGGCAATCTCATTTGTGTGACGGCCGAGGAATTCCTAGCAAGCGTGAGGGGGGTATGGGGTTCGGTGGAGTTGCGAGGGAGGAGGAGGAGGTGGTTGGGCACTATTCGTCGCGTGGGGTTATGGAGCCGGGATGGCGGTGGGGGACTCGGGAGGGGTAGAGGAAAGGAGGGAGGCAGAAAGGCGACCGCGCAAAAATAGCGTCGCGGAGTAAAACGGAGGAAAGAATAGGTGGGGTGTTGGAGGGATCTCCACGCGATCGTAGTAACTTAAGCGAGAGGTTTCGTGGAGGGGGAGCGAAGGCGCGTTGACCCAGCCGTTTTTTCTGATGTTATAATAATAAACAACCCGAAATCCGTTCATCAAAACATGGGAAAAATAAAGCTGAGAAGAAAAAAAATTATAAATCTACTGAGGTTGTTTTTATATTAATACGGCACCAATAATACACAGGTTTCTTGGACAGAATGGTTAAATAAAATGTATTGGTAGTGCTTAGTTGAATTTAAGGTAGCTCCGCTGTAATACGGAGATAAGGAGAATGATATATTGCCTTAGATTGTTTTTCGTGATTAATAATGAATATCTGCCATTTCACCTGAAAATATTTTTCTTTGAATTAGTAGTGATACAGTAATTCTTTTGAACAATGGTGAAATATGCAGTTAAAGAGTACGTCATTTTGCGAAATATTCCTCGCGTATATGTTAGGGACCGTAATCGACTTGCATGTTAGGGAGGTCAGGGACCGTCCATATCCAATCCTTTGGGATTCAATGGCGTTAATATTGGGATTACAACTTCTGAAAGATAGGTGATACGGAAAAGACGAACAGTTCAGAAAAGTTACTGGTTAGGTAATATCTATCATCGGTGACCGACGTAGGCGAGAGCGACGGCATGGACTAAACCCAGAAGAGTCCCAACATTTTTCATTCATACGTTCGTCGTGGGCTTTCAGCCCTGCTGTTCTGCACTTTTCATGTTTCACAAATGAGATCAGCATTAAGGAGGCTCTGCCGCGCACTATTTGTTTCGGCAACCGTAAAAATACCCTCATATTTGATTTATGAATACGCAGTTTAAGAAGTTATCCTCCACTGTGTCGGAGGAAACATTTTTATCGAAATTGTAAAAGCTTTGTCGATTTTTCTCATTATAATGCTCCAAGACTTTTTAAACGTAATAGTAAGATGCAATAAGAGTTACTGATTTGTTGGTTTACGGAGTGCTCTTAAGTGAAATAGTACTTTCTGAAACATATTTCATTTGCACGTAACTAAAATAAGCTATACTCAATCTGCTATTATTTTTAATAGAAAAAGAAATTAGTCGGAGAAATGTCATCAATGTACAATGACTTGCTTTTCACTTTTACGTATGATATTCCTTTGTGATAACTTAGCGATTTGGCTGGTTTTGTGATACTTAAATCGTTAAGAACTCATCCGCTATCTTTAAAATCTTTGCTCGCTGCTTCATTTCATTGTATCGTATTATAAATTCACACGCATGCGATATAAATGTTATTCATTTCTATTATTGGTGTCTACATCTTAACTTCTCACCTCTTAAAATAATTGTTGGAAATTTATTGTTTTTATGGGACTTTAAATGAAATGATAATATATAGAGCTAATACAGCGCTGCTAATCAATGGAAAAGGAAATCTGACAAATTAATACGGACGCAACATACTTTTTATTCATTATTATAAAGAGATCTTTATTCTGGGATAAGGTTTCGCGTTAACTCTTAAAAAAAAACTGCCACTTACTTTAAATTTTTTCTTGTTTTTGATCCCGTTATGCTTTTCATGAGTAAATCATCTCCCCCCGAGCCATTTCCCCCGCATCCACCGCTTTAGCGGTCGCCAAATGCGCAATACCGAAGAGCGGCGTTGTGCAATTCGTGATCGGAGGGATGATCAGAGGCCATGATTCAGTTGTGGAGGAATCCCACGCACTCTTCTCCCACCTCCAACCCCCATCAACCTTTTTAGCTTCCTGCTCACCCCCCAACCCTCCGGACGGGCGGGAAGGCATTATGTCGTTCCCCGGGATCACTCCACCCGATCCGGGGATCGAGTCGGTTAGAGGATGCGCCCAATTGACTTAGGTACCGAGAGTCGTGAGACCGCGTTGACCGGCAAAGAGCGCTGCGGTTTGTCAAGTGCGTTTACGGATGCCTTCACCTAACCATAAGCTCATTTTCCGGCTCTTTTTTTTAACAGCGCTACTGTAGTTAGATTTCCGGACTAATTCCGTGAGGATTTAAATGCCTCCGACCCTATACTTTAAACACTACGAAACTACATCACTAAAATACACACAAACGTTCGCAAATACCCCTATTTCTATTCTTCTCCAAGTTCTAAGGGGTTTCTTTGTTCAAAATTTCCCAAGCTTGTTGACGTAGGAGACTCCTCAGTAACTCCCAGAACTGGGAGAGTACAGATGATAGAATGTAAAGGATACCCCATATATTCTACCAGAGCTGGGAGATGGCTATAAATATGTGCCTAAAAAGACACTCGTGCAGAAAAGACGCCAGCAGGTTATGTGGCCAATGAAATCGGGATATCTTGGCGTTCAAATGTTGCATGGAGAATTCTCTACTCGTCGGTGACAATGAAATGGGAGATAAAAAAAAACATTCTGTCAGATACTATCTCCATAATTATTATAATAGCGACTTTGTTTTTATTTGTAACCCAATAGCAGAACGACTCTATTTTTACTCTGATGATATAATATTATAATGATCTCACACCCCTATAAATTAGGTATGATTCGTGACACTTAGCATCTTAGTGAACAAAGCCATCAGTCACTGACTGATACGACACGGACGCGGTAATGGTTTTGGACAGTCACAACGTGATGTGATTATCTGATCAAAGATTGTGTGGGGAACCGGAGGCGGCAGAGAGAAAGGATGTCTCTCTATGGGTGAATGCGTGAGTTGCAACCGGGACGATATGGTAGTCGGGGAAGTCTTGTGGGTAGAGAGTTTGGGTGTCAAAAATATGGAATAAAATATGGAGATGCCACTGGATACATTCAATTACAATCCGTGTGATTGCGTGGGCACCAGAATTATGTAGGAAACCGCAGGAGGCTCATGAAGAGGGACTCCCGCACTCTTATAAGATTTTCACATGCTATTACAGCTTAATGTGAGAAGAACTCAACCATTGGGAAAATTGTTGATCACATTATGTGGTGGTTGATGGAATTACGACCCGCAGAGTCCGACTCTGACCATAAATTGGAGAGGAAATCCGAAAAACGATTTATTTTTTAAAACTAATGTGTGTAATCAGTGTTTGCTGAATCGGCAGTGGGGTGTTTGACTCAGTTCTGAATATCTTTCTAAGGGAAGTGGTCTGAATAATCAGACTAAGTCAGTTAAGGGGGATATTGGAGTGAGTTTAAAGAGTGGCCTCAAAATTTGAATTTCTTTTCTGGATGATATCACCTTGGCAAACAACACCCCATGCCAAATCCCTCGTAAGGCTGTTTGTTGGATAGAACTCAAATTTGGTTGGAGAAAGACTGTCACAAGTGGTCAAGTGGACCTCAGGCGTAGTTAAATGTCTTGTGTTCAAATATTAATTATGGAAATCGAGTGAGATCCTATAGCAATAGAGCTTCGGACGTAAAGGGCAATCTTACCAATAAAATAGATGATTGGCCCAGATACTCAAAAGACCATTAGTTACCTGGTAATACAAATTTCGTCGATGCCTACGATTGATGTTACCCACTGAAATAAAACTAGAAATATGATTGATTGATGCTGCATTGTATATTTTAAAATTAAATAAAAATAATTACAATTTTGTATAACAGATAAAATAATTGATTAACTTTTTAATCGTTTTTGTGATGAAATGCCACAAAATTTACATTTAGAGATGTTTTGAGAATGAGATTGAATACACGTTTGAAAATTTCTCCTGGGCGTAGAAATAGCCGGTTAGAGCGCTAGATGTAGGAGTGCACTTAATCGTCGCTGTCACCTCCCCGGTCTATAATTAGCTAGGATGTCACGTATTCCGCGGAATTCTTTCGAGACGTCGTGATTTCATTAGAGGAGAGCGAGAAAGTGAAATGAATTATGAAGGAAAGTGATGCCTAGTACTATATGGGAGCAAAAGAATGAACTCCACTTCTTGTTCGTTTTGAAAAACTCGCATGAATATATTCCATATGAGGTACATCCGTCAATAATTCGGCTCACGTTATGCACTGCCAATTCTCAAAGGAAACCACATTTGCGGAGCATTAAAACTTGAGAAATTCCCATCTCAGAACTTCTTCTCTGTTAGCTGTACCGATACTTGAAAATTTCCTTGCAATGTTTATTCTCGAATGTAGATTCTCTAAGCAGGGCGTCTCCCTTTTCTCTGTGCTGGCAAGGAATTCAAGTTCACAGTTGTTTTTACGTCCGGAACTTAAAGTTGTGTGAGCATGAGAATATTACCATCCTCTGGGATCTCAGTTGGCAAAGAAGAGGGCCAGGTATGCCTAAAAATAGGCACTCCTTAAACGCCCATCGGGCTATCTTATGCTCATTTTCTTAATGGCTTTTGTGGAAGACTGTGGGATTGGATGAATTTTTCAATCGGCTTTGACGAGAATAAGGTTTTCTGTTGTAATTCTATTATTAGGTATGTTGCAACATGCTGGGCAATATCACAAACTGAGTAAAAGTTTTAAATTGAGACGAGATGTATTTTCCCTCTCGCACGCCTTCAAGAAGGTGGATCTACAAGGGTGCTACTTCGAAGAATTTTCAGTGAATGTGTCAATTCAGCCAATAAAGCCAATTCAGTCAACGTGTCAATTCAGCCATAACAACGTTTTACAAATCTAGCTCCTCTATGCTGCACGCGATCCAATTTAGCAATCAGTCTATCTTCGTGAGGATTCCATATACTAGCAGTATATTCTTTCCAAAAATTTATCACTACGCACTTTTTTAAGTTTAATTCAAAAAGCCTATATGCTTAATTCTAAATACTCTACGGTAGAGTCTTCTGTTTAGTGGGTGAGGTCCTATGCGTACTTGGGTGCTGTTATTAGGCTTAATAGAAGGGGAAGTTTGGGTATTGAGATGACATAATATGCCGTTTTAAAATAATAGGTGGGAGAGTCAGGTTTTGTCCGGAGAAGTCAAATTAATCTCCTTCTATTGAGACATTCCGAAATGATGAAATTGATAGCCATTTCGCGGAAACAAAATTTTCTTTTCTTCCCTAAAAGGATGCACAGCATAATATTCGAAAACTTTTAACCTTTTAGGTTACATTATTTACGCCTGCTCCTAATTATCAACCTGTTCTGACCCAAGTTCTCTTCATTACGTTGTGACATACCACTTTCAGTTTTTGTCGTTAAATGGATAAAGATGACAAACGTTCCAGCAAATTAAGCATTTCCTTCCCATCCCTATCCTTTGACTGGCGCATTGAATTGACATTGGATACAGTTTTCATTTATGATTTCCCCATTCGCATCTATGCATCATGACCAAAGTAGACCGTTTCTGCTTTAATGACTTCTGCTGTGAGCTTAGGGTTATTGCCGAAAAAGTTTTATTTAAAAAACACAGTCATTCCTACGCCCACTCGCTCTGCTATGCGTGTGTCGTGAGGGCAAATGGCGCTTGTCGGAGGGAGATATAGGGGATAAACTTAAAATTCTTCGGCTGGACCACAGTGACGGGAACCATGTTTCCCCTCCTGTTAAAATAAGTCTCGAGGGACGGAGGCGAAAAGACGTGCTCCCTCGGGAGATAAATAACTCGGTATGACGACAAGGTGACGGTATTCGCGTCCCGGAGACGTGCAGGGAAAATGGAGAATTGTGTCTGGGGTCATCTTGACTATCAACAAAGTGAGCGTTGAATTGCATAACCGACGAGTCATATCGCTCGCACCGAGAATTAAAGGCAATCAAGATACTTAAGCGACGTAATTTTCTCTCCCTTTTCGCTCGTCCACCTCTCCTATACTATCTCAAGACATCCATCTTTCGGCTTCTCTCTCTCGTATTTCTACTCATACGATTCGAAAACTGCCGAGTGAAATACTGCCAGTGGGGGAAGCGCTTGGTTGTATGTAAATGGAGTTGCCAAACGCGTCGCTTTTACCCAGAATCGCGGGGTTGGTCACCTTTATCCGGGACGAGACCTTCGGACGGATTTTTCCGTTGCCGGGAGCTTTTTTTTACAATGGATCCAACGAGCGTTGAGATGTTTACGACCTAGTTATGTTGAATCAAATGACCAGAAAGGAAATGCTGAGCTATATCGAAGAAAAGGGAGAGAAGGGGAAACAAGCCATTTAGTTATCATGATCGGAGAGGTGAAAAGTTGTTGGGAGACATTCGAAGAAGGAAGGGTAAGAGGGCATATTGTGTGACAACAGATGTATGGTGGAGGTGATAGAAGTAGATAAAAAATTTGTAGAGGAAAAAATTGTTGTAATATATTGCTTTGCAATGCATAATATCTTGTTCGGCAGGCCTTAGGAGTGCAGAAGTGCTTAGTCCCTGGGTTCATGAAAAGACTACCCCTACCGGTGAAATACTGTTTTTAAGGGCAATATCTAATGAAAGCGCCACTTGAACTCTGTGTGTATATTTTTAAGTTCAAGAAACTTAGGCCTCTAGAAATTCAAATCACTTTTATGAATGCGTTTGAAGTCACATTCTGCTGTTTTACTTGCTCACCCCTATTCATCAAGTCAGGGCCGATATTTGGATTTCGATGAACTCAATTCTCTCTTAAGAACTTTGTACGCATGTTAAGAGCCTCAGAAAAAAATTACACTATGGTTAAATTTTTAATATGAAGCGAATCCCTCCTCCGCTTAAATTCTCGGAGCTCGGAGGCCATCACATTGTATGCTTGCCAACACTCCTACGAATTTGTGTTTTTTTTGCTTGTATTTTTAGGTGTCTAAATCAACCCCGTCGGCTTCCATTTGCCCGTTTTACTAGCGATTCATCCTTGTCTGACGTTGGCCCTTCGAGCTTGTAAAAAATACTCCTTCTCAGTCCCTACGGAAATAATATTTGTGATTCCTGCCAATCATTCGGCACTTCGGCATTTCTGTGAATGAAGGGCACAGGTTACCAGTATCGAAGGATATAATAGAAAAGCCGTTAAAACCATTAAGTAATCGCTACGGCATTAGGAAATGAATTATCTATTTGTAGCAGTTATAAAGATATACATAAGCTTACAAGCATATATAAACTCCAACATGATCGTTAACACCTAACATCGTTTTAGTGAGTATGTTTTCGATTTACATGTTTGTAATTGTTTCGAAAATTTAACAGAACAATTTACAATACCAGAAGGGTTAGCTGTTATTTTAAAGAAATGCTGAGAAAATATAGCTAAAGTGTATATTATTAAAATTATGTTAACACTCCATTGGTTTCTTCTTTATGTTAGTATACTGATACATATTTCATTGTGGTCCGTAACTTATTCCATCTTATTTGCTTGAAGTCGCATACATCTATCTACATGGCACCATGCAAGCCACCGTTGGGGTGTGTGGCAGGGGGTGATTACACTCCAAGAATGCAACATCAAAAATTAAGGTTGTCTTAATTTTGTTGCAATATATTTCCGTAAAATATGTAATTCAAATGTGGAAGATCATAGTTTGTTCACTACATCTATATGCTCTATGATATCTAAGTGAATTACACCTCTCTACGCATACGAGAAGAGTTGTAGGTGATAACAAGGAACTATCTACAACATATAGGTTATTGTTTATTCCTTATGTCACATCTTGATAATTTGAATTGTTTTATACTCTTCTTTGTAGTTTTTCGATTCCTTAAAGAAATATGTGAATACTAGAAGTGGATCGGATGAAGGTCGCTAGCATGCAAAGATGCTGTATCAAAGAGAAGGCGGTACGTATGTCTTTTTTTCCTGGATGGAAGCTTGTTTTCAGAATGACTAATGAAAGCACCCAACCGGGGATGGGGAATATCAGAAAAGTTAACCTATGTCTTATGCGCTATCACCCAGGTAACCTAAGCTCTCTTACGGGTGAAAGCGGGAATCGCTTAAGCAGTACCGCGGATCGAGGAGACCGGTGCGGATCGCCCCGCGGGCCGGGAGAGCGATGGCCCGTGTGATGCGACCTTCACATTCCTATCTACCCTCGCGACGGTGATTGAATATCCCTCTGCGTGATCCCCGGAGCCCGCCCTCGATCCCTATCCCCCGCACCAATTCGACCCCAAACCACGCTAAACACCTCCACCCCCTCGTCTTTGTTTGGCATTTTCGCGTGGGTGATGTAACTGACCTACCACAAAGAAATGCTCGGTGCTGCTGCTTGTCTGTCGCACACAGTGACTCCCTTTCGCCCCCCTTCGCAATTTCCGTCTTTTTCCTCCTACTCACCGCCGAGCTGCTCTCCGCACCGGAACTTTCACCCCCCCAGAACTCCACGCCCACGTGGGCTTCTTTCGTTTGCGGATTTCGGGTGGTAATGGGTCAAATTTTTCCTACGATTTTGGCCTTGTCACGCCGTGATCTCATAGGCAGAATGTCCTATACTTGACTACCCAGCACAGACGATAGTTCTCTAGCGTTTCCGACGTGATAAAATCGCTAACTTCGCTTAACGTTTACAGAAAATTGACTTCATAAGGGCTCCAATTGCGTCTTTTTATGGGTCACGAAAGTTTGAAATGTGACGTATTGAATCTTTTCGCGTTCACGAACCAAAACTAAAGGGATTTTACAATTGGAAGTGACCACCCAAGCCAACTCACATTAGAATGAAATTATAATAATGAAAGGTTGGCGATTTTCAATTGGAAACATAAATTTCTCTAATCCTGAAGAGATATTTAGCCAAGTGGGCCTCTATTCACCTTATTATCATCGGATGAGCTCGCATTCCTCGTATTCCATCTTTCGCGATGGAAGGAGAACCGGCGATTGGCGCCGGATGAGATTTTTGGCTGTAGTACATGGAATTATCATTCCGCACATTGATAGTCGCTCTTATTTGCGAAGATTGTTCGACGGATTCTGTTTTCATGTACGGTAACCCCTTCAACTCTTCGTGCGTACGCAGGGTTTCATGCATTTCCTCGATGAATATGAAGCTTATATTCACGAAGGAAAGTATGGCGTAGCGCTCGGCAAAATAATCTCAAAGTGAGCTCGGGGACAGTAAAATTAGTGATTTTCGTCCATCTATTCTGGACTCATTAGCTGATTGTCGCTCCCAATCAAGTCACTCCCAAAGGAATATTTAAATGCCCATGACAGTTTCGACGACCATTTTCCCAACGTAAATTTTACACGCCGACATCCCCAATTTAACGGCACTGATTAACTCCCTTCATAGCGACGACGCCAATGCTGCCACCCCCGCGTTGCGCGCCTTCACCGCAAGATCGTTGGGATCTCAGAGAGCCCGGGGAGGATCTTCTTATCGTGCCAATCTTTTGAAAGCTCGCATTAGTGAAGGTCGTGGACTTCAAAGAGGACGGATGAAGAGCCACATGGATCATACACCGCTTTTATTTTTGAATAAAAAAAACTCGTTTCCGGTGAATACTAAAAGTTATATTTGGGTGGCCCTTGACGGCTGAGTTCGCTTTCTGCTAAGAGGGGAGGGATGGGGCTATATTACGCATGATATCACATTTTAGCCCGTAAATTGCTAGCCTAAAATTTTAGTTTGACATACTTAAATCATTGGTTGGGCCGATTTCATAGCGAAAGTATTCCTAAGCGTATGTATTTTGAAGTTTTTAAAAACAATCCTGGTGCGTCGAGTTCCGGGGGAGAAAATGCGTAGTCTGAGAGTACGTACAATGGAGTGAACTTTTACCAGTCTAGTAGTACTATGGACTTTTGTGTTCCATGATTAATCCGTTTTCTTGTAGATTCTAAATTTTAAAACATATAAATCGCCGTATGTCACTCACAGTTTTAATTTGGAATATTGCGCTTATTTGCAGAAAATATTTACGTCATTCAATGAATCTGTCATACCTAATCTAACGTTAATCAAATTTTCTCTATTGCCAGAGGAATCCTTTGTAAGAAAAGGTATCAGCGAGTTGACCTAGTACATGATCAAACATTTTCATTTTCGAGACCTTCAGGTCAATAATCCAACGCTCCATTTGTTAGGGTTCTTGGCCCCGGGAATATTTTTTTATCCACTGGTTATGCCTGGGGGCGTAGGTATTGTAGCAAGGGGGCCTGAATCATTGTAATTGATGGTATTACATCTCCCCCTTTAAGCGTCTGCTTATTGAAAACATGATGAATGTAGGGAGTATTACAGCCGGTGGGACGCTATTTTTTGTACCCTTAGACACCTGGCTGCCTTTGAACCGTCAAACGTCAACACACTAATTACCGGTCCCCACGGAATGGTGCGACTTAAACGTCGACCTAAACGATTGTCAGTCTGCCATAATAGCCAATGGACACATTCCATCCCTGTAATGCCCAATTTGTCTCCTAACGCTCCCATTGGAACCTGCAGGCGATGAGTCTTGGATGATGAGATTGAGAAAATTGGGAGACAAAGCTTCGGCGTCTGAATTTTAAGGGAGGTCGTGTGCTACTTACTATGGTCGAGAACGTGTGTTGGGCAAAGGGTCTTGATGTTACACGCTTGAATTTGTAGGTGAGGGTGGTGCAGAAGTCTGCTGGGGGGACAACAGGACTATAGGGAGGTGGGACAGCGTTGACACCTGGTGCTTGGCCAGGAACTCGCGGACTCGTAGCGCGTTGTGGTAAACACCTTGGGCACGAGCTTGGCGCACACTTTCCTTATCTCTTAATCTTCTGTGATAATGGGAAACACAAAAGTAGACGACAAGCTCAGTTCATTGGCAACCATCTTGATACTCAATCGACGGGCAGGGTCCAACAATTGTCGAGCACGAGCCACATTGTTGTTGGTTTTGCTGGTTGACGGCCGCGTAGGGCGTTGTTCGTTGTGAACCTCTTCCCGACCCTCCGTGAAGGCTTTTAACTACCTCACAACTTGCCTGGATGTAAATAGTAATACAATGCAAAACTTGTAGGTTACTGTTCTACAAGTAATATGACATTTCTGCAAATATGACAATTTTGCACCCAACCAACTCTTGATACATTGTCATAAACGTTAGTTCAAGGCTAGTTGTGCATGGTGATATTTAGTTTAATTGGATAAAGGTTTATCAGCTGCAAAACAAGACCATCATTTTTCCACAGAAAAATTCAACGAAGTACACGTCGGTCTATCCTATCCTCATTGTAAACCAGTCAACAAAGGATATTGATTCTAGTCTGGAGATTTCTCTGGTAAGATTGATGTTCTAAACTTTGGAAGATTTTTCTGATAGTTTCAGTTTAGTTGAATAATGCTTAGCCCATAAATGGCTTGTGCGTGCGGAAAAATGTTTCTACGCCTTAAAAATTGAGGAAGTGAAATTATATTGGCTGTAAGGTTGCTTTAAAACCATTTTGGGTCAATGAGCCAACTACGCATATGACCTGTAATGGTTTCAATCGCTTATTTTTGTGTGACGATGTTTAAGTCAAATTTATGACCTCCCCGCACCGGTCTTCCGAATGAACCCGCCGAGCTCGGCCCCATTTCCTCCCCCCGAGAACCTTTTCCTCACCGCCGCTGCCCGATGGTGGTCTCCGAAACGCCCTACGTGGGCGCAAGTAGTCCGTCCTGCCGGTGGCAGTGCGGTGACTCCGCGAGAGGAGCCTAAGCCTGTTGCACAACGGTCTCCGATCAACGCCCATCACTTGCCATTACCCGGTCCGGGCATCCTTCGAATTGCCGACACCGTCAATCCGCCGGCGGGCAGGCTCCCTTCCTCATTGGCCGATTGATTTATGTCCCGACAGGACCCCGTGTGCGTGGATCCTGGTGGCAAGAATTGTACGATGGTGAGAAGGACCGTGGGCCGTCCTGTGGCGCTGGCTGCCTGCATGATTTCGGTGCATTGAATTGTAGCCAACCACGATATGTTTTTTTTATGTCTTTAGACCAAAGTTGTTTGCCCCGGGGATGGTCCCATTGGAGGTATGGGTTTCGTTAAAATAATATTGTGTTCGTGATACCTATTTATTGTGTATTGACTCTAATGATGATTGTATAAATATTTTATGCGTTGTTTACATTATTGTATTCCTGTAATTTAAATATGAGAATTGTTGAGGAAGTACGGTAAAGATTTTTGACCTTCTGTTGCTCGTTTCTTCCAGATCATTAATTTTTTCCACAGATTTAACGTTTTTTTAACGTGAATTGGAAAATGAAAGTTTGGAAGTCCTAATGAAATTTATTAAAAACGACCGGTTTCGTCGGACAGTCGGCATCAATGATATAGACTGTTCGACGAAACCGGTCGGTTTTTACTAAAATCCAGTAGAGCTTACTAATTTATTTTTTTCCAATTTGATCATGAAGTTCTATAAAGTTGAACCGAGTGCCATAGAATTATTATTTACTAATTCATATTAACACATTTTGTATTGTACTCTGATATAACTGTTATCTCCAACTTTTTAAAGATCCTCTTGGATCGAATTTCAACACAATATAGGAAATTACGCGGGTCGCGGTGGTCTAGTGGGTAGAGCGTTGGACTACTGACCAGAGGGTCCCGGGTTCGATTCCCGGGCAAGGCACTTTGGGCACCTGCAGCTCCACCCAAGCTAGTTGATTTTTCGGGTACCAGATCTTCCTGGGAAACCGTAACCGGCACAGGGAAAGGAACTGGCCCCCCTACCCTGATGTGTGAATACTCACACGCCGTCGGGCCTAGTTCATCTCTAGTGAGCTCTACCATCACCTACTAAACCGACCTTCGGGTTGATTACTGTGTTTATTTTTATTTTACTGGGTTTATAGGAAATTACATACCCCCCATACTATAAAAGTACGAGATGGACAACAAATCAAAGCCTTCATTTTCAATTACATAAAACATTTGCGAATAAATATCAGAGTAAATCGACTTAAATCAATATTGAAACAATCGGTGGATTTTGGATAAAAAAAAATTAATTGAATATGGAATTTTTAATTTTAGATTCTCTTCTTTCTCGTCTGTTGGATATGATTCCCTGTTTCATGGTATTTATTTGAACCCAGTGAACCAAACTATTAAAACATTAACTTTTTACGCCAAAACATATGGGGATCGGGATGGTGCGGCGGTTAAGGTACAGTCTTCCCACTGAAAGAATACAAATCCTTGAGACAACAAATATTTTTCAGTGGTATCCCGATCCCTACTTGAGGTGCTTTGTGGAGAGTACTTTGAGTGAGTACGACGTCCGTCGGATGGGACGTTAAACTGCCTTTCTACTGCCTTAAACCTTTCGACAAGAGTAGGCTAATGTCGACGCCGGGTTTCTCTCTACCCTTCCTTTCCCGTCTATCCCTAATGGCGCATATGACCTTAGCTATCGGTCGCCTCTCACAAAACTACCGCTACTAAAACATATTCAACCGAATTTGAGTTTCCAATTCATTTCGATTAAATTGGAACAAATGGAGTGGGGCTCTATTTTGATTTGCTTTGATTGCGAGACATTGAGCTAACGAGTTCGTCGACCTCACTTATCTTGGCTCGTTAGCTGACTTTTGGGAGTTGCATCCCTGGCAGAGTGTGTGCCTGTAATCTGGTGTTCGATCAACTTGGCATCCCCTCTCAGCGTAGCGTACTCCATTCGTTCATTCATGATTCTTTTTTGTGCGACCTTGATTGTATTTCATTCACCGTTTTCTCCTGGAGCGGCAAGTGGATGACGTTTTTGCCATCTGGCATGTAGGACAAAGGAGGCCTGTCGGTTACAGTTTCCTTGGAGTGGTGTCGGAGCGTAGGAGAGAGGAATGGGAGTTAGACGAGGAGGAGATTCTTGGAAAACAACCAGTTGTGGGTTAACGAGAATTGCAGGATTATTCTTGAACGACTCTGTGGTTCATGTTGAGGAGAAGAAAGAAAGTTAAAGTAACTGAGTGCGTGTCTCTTTAAGTTATTCATGTTTATAATTTTCTCTGAAGTTGATTTGTCGAAATGTCGTTTTAATAATTAATCTACATCTACACAATATCCCGCAAGCCGCCACAAGGGCGTGTGGCGGGGGGTGTTAGGTCACCACCCAAAAAAGGAAAAAAGAAATACCGCATTCAAAACCAACACACACATGCAAGCCTCAATCCACAGCAGTGTATACATTCATGGAAACATCCCATCATTCCACGCGCATGTAAACACACATCCACCTACCTTCACTCCACAAGCATGCAAGTAAATACGCTTAACTACAACAAACAATTGTACCCCTGGATGCAGCAAGAAATTTATCAGGAACGTGCAAACTAGATTTTAGTAAGTAGCTAGGCGAAAGACCACCACCACAAGAACGTGCTACGTAAAACGCTGAAAAAAAATGGAGTCCTTTCGGGATTATGGGATTATACGCAACTAAATTGATTTTGAATCGTGCGAACGAGTAGATTTGTCTTTTTTGAACCCGCTGGAATTCACTTGAGCTTTGAATTACCCCGAGATGTCATTGCCTAGTACGCTCCATTTTTGTCACCAAGGCAGAATATGCGAATGTGAAGATTTTTTGTGACCTTGAACGATCGAAAGGACGGAAGAGACTGCAAAACGAGTTTTCGCCGTTTCCCCAAGAGCTTTGTTTCCCGCGTAGCTTCAATACATTCACCTCAAAATTCCAAGGCTGAACTTGGCTCGATCGAAGCGGAGAGAGAGAGAGAAAAAAACCGGAGTCAAAATTACCGGTTCCTAGTTACATTATTAATACGTGTGTCATTTTTTTTTATCCCTTTCGTTCTCTGCGTCGAATTTTCTGGTGGTTCCTTCCCTCTTGGTCCGCGTGTACTACATTCCATCACGCTCTGACCAGCTCGAGTTTGGGTATCGGTAACCACCCGTGTTCTATCATGGGTCTGATGATAGCCGTCGCTGATGAAAAAAAGATTTTCATGAGCGGACGGAGAGCTAAGTGAGCGAAAAAATGTCTCGGCTCTCTCTCTCTCCCTCTCTCTTATCCTATTCGGATGTGTACTGCGCCACAAATCGCAATCGTCTCCTGTGGGACAGTGTCGACTTTAGTGCCTTGAAGATAAACACGGACCACTAGATGCCGTGTTTCGGGAATTGAATTTTCTAAAAAGTCTACTGAAGACGTTCCTTAGCATATGGGAATTTAATAATAACTATTGGAGGTAACTTCGAGGAGTAACGACATGCAGTAAATGTTAAAGACACCATTTAAACATGAAAACAAATAAAAGGACATGGACATGTAGATATTTTACGTGGTCATGCCTTCGTCGAAAGAAGAAGAATCTCTCTTCTCAGATTCTTCTTCATTAGACGAAGGTGGTATGCTCGCTGACACGTAAATACATGTATGTATCCATCTTTTAATGGTGTGTTCTATTTGTACTCTGTATGTGCGTGTATGTATACACATACATAGTGTGTATGTATACACACACACGCACACATATGTATACATATGTATATATATATATATATATATATATATATATATATATATATATTCAAACTTGAAAATCCCGCCATACGGCGCACAAATATTCATTCAAACAGAAATAGGTATAAGGAAAGGGGATAGGAAAACACATATAGTAAAAGGCGAACATAGGACATGTGGGGAAGGCGGTTTTTGAGCAGATCACGAAAGTAAAAATATTTCCTTATCCCGGATAAGGAAATATTTTTACTTTCGTGATCTGCTCAAAAACCGCCTTCCCCATATGTCCTGTGTTCGCCTTTTTTGTGTTTTCCTATCCCCTTTCCTTATACCTATTTCTGTTTGAATGAATATATATATATATACTATATATATATATATACACCGAAAGGAAAACAAATGAGGAAGCACTAAGGATGGTGGGTGAGGAGAGGGGTTTGTTGAGAGAAATCCTATGGAGGCAGGAAATATGGATGAAAGGCGTATTGAGCGGCAGTGAGATGATGAAGAAGGTAATAGAGGGGAGAATATTAGGCAAACGAGGAAAGTGCAGGAACAGGATATGGATGTTGGATGGGATGAAGGGAGGAAAGAAGTACCCAGAGATGAAGAGAGACCTGATGTAGAGTAGGTTGCTGGATTGGGTTTTGTTTGGAGTTACAAAATATTTATATTGATAGTTGTGTCCATCCAAAAACCTACCTTAACCGGTAGATTACCTAATAATAATAATGATGATATATATATATATATATATATATATATATGTATATATGAAGTTTTTCTTAATTTTTATGAATGAACTAGAGCTGTTTCTCCTTAATTTAACCCCAATTGATTTGGGCTCCTTATCTCCCAGTTTTATCCATATCAACAATACCAGCGTTCCAGGTAAACAGAAAAGTTCGAGAGGGTGTTTCAGGAACATTTCTATCACTCACCGGTCGGGCATCGTGTTCAACTAGCGAGTGATACAATATATCCTTTCATGTGATCGTCGAGGTTGTAGTGTTTAAGTTGAAGGGTGGAGATATGGCAGATCCCTGATCGATTAAGGTTCAACCAGTACAAAAACGTTGAAAGTGAACTTGCAGGAATCGCACGAGTAAATGTGGAGAATTCTACCGTGCTAATACTTCATCATCCCACCCGCGATGTTTCTTTTATCTTACATCTATGTGTCTTTGGTGTAAGAGATTTTCGAGGCCTATGATAATGCTTCATAGAAAAGTGCGTTATCAGCATTAAAAAGCTCGGGATCAAAAGGAGAGGCGTGATTTATTGGTTCGTTATGTAAAAAAGGTATTCATTTCTTTATTTTCACGCTACAAAATCACATCTAAACCGATTACAGCTATTGCCAACCTTTATTTTTATAAAAACTCCGTCGCCACTTTATTTCCCTCTTCTTCAGATCACAAGCAGAGCGCGCCCTTTTCATTTCCCTTTTATGATTTTCTTATACAGAATTCTCATAATCATTATATTGATTTGATTGTCAGAGGGCTTCTTAATTCGTCAGTCAAACTTAATGTCACATCTTCATTTTGTGACTCAGAATAGGTTTTTGTATGAATGAACGGCTTTTCCGAGAGGACCACACCGACTTATTTCGAGTGAATAAAAAACATTTTCTTGGAAGAGACAGGCGATATAAATTAATTAGTAATATAATTTTCATAACATTTCATTGGGGAACGAACCCTGTTTGCACATTAATGGTAGCGTGACTGTCCTACTGGGTACATAATATATAATAGACATAATAATCAGTACCTAATCACTGCGTATTGGGTTTGTGTTTACATGCATTACCGATACACAGGGTGATCCAAAGTTATAAGGGTCAATCGAATACGATTTTAGGATCTCAAAACCTATAAGAAAATCGCAGGAGTTTGACGACCTCCGGCCCGAAGAGGGAGTTGTAGTTCCAGTTCAGGGAACTTAGCGAAGGCTATTTGACATGTTTAATAAACTGCGTATAGATTATCGATGCTCATAAAAGTTAAAAATATTGGGTAAGCTCGTCCCGAGATGCTTTCTCTAGATGGGACATCTCGACATTAAAAGTGATTAATCAGCATACAGTGGGTTTCAAATAATTTTATCCTTGTTTTGCAAATCAAATGTCATTAAAAGGTCCTTGGACCTTTCTGCAAACAAAACTTAACACAAAACTATGCTTTCATTAATGCCGATCAGTTTCTATTGTGCTTTTTATTGTAGAATGACTGAAATCATTACTTGAGGTATTCGAATAGCAAATTTCCAATATGGTATTTTTAACGCGGCATGGTAGTCCAATAGAAAGAGCGCTGGGCTACTGGGCCTGGAGGGTTCGATTCCATTTGACGATTCTGGGCATCCTCACATTAACTCAAGCTGTATGAAATTTGGGGTACCAGAACTCCCGGGAATCCGCGAGTAGCTCAGGGAACAAAAATACGCGTTCGGATATTTACCGGTTGACCTGGGTTCAAATACGACTGATGAATTAGTTAACCATCATCCTCATTAAATTCGTGATTCACCCGGGTTCCTTAGGAAATCCCAAGCGGATTAGGGGAATTAACTGGCATTACGGTCCTTACGGTGTCTGCGTGAATTAAAATCACCGCGCGATATGTGAATATGAGGTCTCTACCCTCCTAGATTATCACACCAACGTTCTGTTTGATTTTTGTGATGTTTATCCTTGAATAATATTAGCTTTTGCATAAACTAGAGAAGATTGTGGCATGTATGAAGTAGGCACAGTGTGGGGAAGCTATTAAAGTCATTGTCACCTGCCGTAATGCCCGTACTTCATCATGAATGAGTATGAAAATACGCCTTTCACTATCGTTTTCACATATATCACGTTTCTTCGATGCGTTTTCTTAGTCTGCACTTGAAGGGAATTTGACATGGGTTGCATAACACGAGGCGGATGTCTGCGTATGCCTGCGCCTCTGCTTCTCACCGTTAAGGCCCCCCTTAAACATGGCCCTCCGCCCGTCCATTTCGTCTCTTTCATTTTTTTTTCTTTTCCCTGAGTTAATCGATCCAAATTTCCATTATCCCTTCCCCGGTGGGATCCTCCTCCGCTGTAACATCCCTCTCTCTCCCTCCCTCCCCTCCTCCTTCGCAGATTATTCGGAACGTTATGATCCTTTTACGAAACGCCCCTCCGCCATAACTATTCTCCTTTTAACGGTTTCCTGCTTACGCTTCATTCCACGATGCAGCCGGCGGCGGCGAACTCCCTCGGCCCGTTTGGTGTAATTTGGAACGGCGAAGGAAGAAGAAGAGGGAGGTTAAGGAGGACGAGTTGGCGCGCAAGAAGTATTTTTTGATTGTGTGTTTTCCAGAGTTAATTGGAGAGGACGTTGAGAGTGGAGTGGAAGTTGGACGGCTGTGAGTATTTGATGTAATGTATGGGATGCTGCATAATTTTTCCCGCCGTGTGTTAATTAATCTCGTGTCGTAAAAAGTTCTCGTGTTTTCCAAAATGGAGAAAAGTTGTTTTTTATCAACCTCTGTATTTTTTTTCGGGAATATGATTGAACATTATTAAAGCGCTGGTATTTTGTATCGTATATCCAATCCAAACACTTCATTAAAAATTTATTAGGATAAAATGCATCATTAGAGAGCCTTATCTTCTTGAGTAAATTCCCGCTTAAGCATACGAACGAAGCTATATTGTTGGGAAAATATCACATAAATTTATACGTAAGAGATATATTTCTAAGGGCTATGGCGTTTTAATTAGTTAATTAAGTGTGTTGAGAGCTTGGTATAGGTCTTCTGCTGGCATTTCTTAGGTCTAAGGTAAATTAGCTGGTTAATTGTTCGTTGTTCCAAAGTTCCTGTAAAAACCTTTTCCCAATTTTTGTAAGGATATTAAAACTACGTCATTAGTGTTCGTACAACTTTTGGGAAAACCTTTGAAGGGGATGATGTTAGAACGAAAGCAAAAAAAAGACTTTTAAATATCTGTCCCTGGACGCATTTACGAGTTAAAGCAGAATTATTTTTTATTTTATGGAGGACAAGGTGGCACCTTTGGCTACGAATTATCTTACAACTGACATATGCGATTATATGAGTATTTATACGTTGAGAACTTCCTAATACTACAGTGCTTAATTTATAACTACTTCTCTTAATGCTCCGCTCCGCTACTTCGCTTCGCTTTGCTTTTACCACTTTCATATTCAGCATATGAAAGTACTTAAAAATTCTTCTTGGTTTCCTTTGAGAGTTCGATTTTCTTTTCTGGTCCCAACTCATCCCTTTCCTTTCATCTTTGCCAGCAACATACTATCTGTAGGTGCCTTTCGGTCTGGAGTATGATCAATATAAGTAAATTTTACTGTACAAAGCGAAAGTCCAGGGAGCTCACAAAGATCTTTGTGTTCGTTGTTGGATTTACACTCTCGAAATATTGTCGTGATTTTCGGAAACGTCTGTACGCATTGGGTTTAGGCGCATCGATTTCCGGTGTTTATCTTATCCAATCGGGGTGGTCGAAAAGGAGAAGAATGCTGGCGGAGAGGGTGGGTGAGGTGAGGAGGGTTTGAAGGGGCGAGGAGTCTTCTTGGGTGTGAGTCATGTGGCAGGCGTGAGGAGGGAGAGTGGATAGAAGCAGAGGGGATGGGTGGATAAGGGAACATCCTAAAGTGCGAGGGGGTAAAAAAAAATCGCGAGGCCAGAGAAGGTGAGGTTGAGGGGTGTGTGGGAAAGGAGGAATGGTGGGCCTATGATTCAAGGAAAGGTAAGAAAGTGAAATGGTGTGAGGGAAATACGGCGATGGGAGGAGCAAGGCGGAAGACCATTTGGGGCTTGGTCGGTCAGTGGAGCTTTCCCTTTTTATCCTTTGGATCCAGCGAGGCTGGAGTAGACCGGTGGGGGGAGAGGGGATGCCAGGAGGGGTGCGGGGGCGTTGTCGAATCATTCCGAATCCATTATTAAAGGTCTCGTGTACGTAGTGTTACTGGATGACTCTATACCCGTCCAGACATTGATTTTCGCTCGGAGAGGAACGAGACCGTCGTCGTGTCTTGGATATGCATTAATATTTCAATTGGTGTGAATGATTGATTTAGAAGCGTTGTTACTCTCTATCGACGACGAATCCAGCGTAGGACTGAGGGACGAGATGTGATGGAATGTGAATATTGTCTTTAGTCTTAATTTTCGTCTCCATTCAGGAACCAGCTGCTTTCTGAAACCCTTTCTAAAGTTTTTGATAATGTTTTTCCCCTTTTTATCACTTGCCTTATTTCATAGCTCAGTGGAACTTGACAATATTTCTTTGACTTATGATATTCTCCGATTACATATCATTTAAAGAAAGATGAAATTGATATGTGTCTTATCTCAATCGTACGTCATTACGTTTGCTCTTCACGGAGAGAAACTTGTGTTAGCATTTTACAAGTTAGGCTTTTTTCATGGTTGCAAGATTGAATGCGTGCCATTTTCAATACACTTAAGTACTTGAAGAAAAATGCGAATGAAATTTTAGGTGAGTGATGTGGAAATTTGAATTCTTACGATGATTTTGTATTGTCTGAATATTGTGAATATTGATTCAGCTCTCTTGTACTTTGTAATTTTACTTCTACTTTCCGTTGCAAAAAATTCCCAAATGCTAATGAGCAATATTTTGGAAGTGTCACTCTTGACACGGACAGCATGATTGATCATCATCCAATGTGCTTATTTGGGTCACTGCGTACCTATCCATGTAAATGTGATAATGTGTTAAGTTTTCTCAAAACGGTCTACATATGGAGTAGGTGCGCCGCCTTGGTCTGAGGCCATGTACATGTAGTACATGAAAGAACGAGTTTGCTCAGGTGGAATCTACTTTTGAAGCTAACCTGTTTTTTTTTACTACACCACTTGTTTCCTCTTTGGGAATCATCTTGAAATTATCGAAAAACGTCTAACCTCATTCCGAAACAATCTTTGTCGGGTGACATTACTTTTTAATTGAATATAAAATATTTTAATATGACGTGAGTTTTTTTTTCTTCCGATTGACAGAATACAGAAGTATATTCAAATCTAGAAGTTAAATTGTCACCTCACCTGTTTGACACCTTTTACCTGTCTGACATAACCTGTTGTGTTCACTTTGAAGCCTAGTCGAGAGTTGGGAATCGCTATAAGTCGCGTATTCAAATACCCTCAGGTGTCACAGTGAGTGAGTGAATTTTCTCGCGCGGCACATTTCCGGATTTCCCCGGCACCCAGGGCGAAAGCGGAGCTATTGCCATTTCCGACCTCCACAAACGTCATTACTGTAAGTGCTGAAGCATGTTTTCTCTCTCCAGCAATCACGACCCCATCGAAGAGGCCTTGGCCTAAACCTGACATTCATGAAGGTTGCTTGGGTTTTACTGTTATGTTTTCTGTTGTGCCTATACGTGTTATTCCAAAACTCTTTATTTATTTTGCACCGGTACTTTTGTTGAACAACTGAACATTTTTAAATGAAACACAAATTGAAGCGGAGTGATTTGATGATTGTGTGCAATATTCTATTATTATCCTAGTACATTAGATTTTAAATAAACAATATTGAGAAGATGGTGATGCACTAGGCATCAGAAGATGGATGCATTATACTCATTGGTATTGAACAGTCGTTAAAAGGTAACAAATTTTATCCATTACTTCTTTCAGCAAACCAAAGCAGGTGACCAAAAGCACCAAAAAGGTCACCAAAAGCAGGTGACCAAAACGAGCATCAATGGGTGGGAAGCAATATTTTTGCTTGAAATTAATATTCCGAATCGAAAATATCGGATACAGATAATTTGGAGAATATCACCAGTAGATATTTATTGGTTCTGGATTTTTTCATGACACCGTAGGAGCCAAGCAAAATCTTTCTACCCGTCGGAGCTAGCCCACAGGCCTCTAGTTTGTCGGGCTTCTTTTCTATACGTGCCTCAATTTTGAAAATGAACTGAGATATGGATTTTTTAAAACCTGATTTACTTCTCTTCATTTATCTGTTGATTGGGGAATAAAATGGAGGTCGGGAATCAACATCGATATCTCAAATCGACAAAGTCAAATGCTATTCCAAGTGAAAAACGCGGATCTGAAATGCTTTTCAAATTATCTTTGTTTATTAAGTGTATACAAATGATATGAATGAAAAATTGGAAGGAGAATGCAAATATTAACAAGAATTTCGGTTTTCATGTACCCATCGAATGAAGCTTCTACGAATGTTTTGGTATTGTTGACCTTTAGCTCCACTTTTGTTCCAATGGAAAATAAAAAAGAGACGTTTCAGGCGTGATATGGTGGAATATCATGGTTAATTAAACATTTGTAATTTCCCAGGTGACACGACCTGATGATGATGTAGCTAATGAAAAGAGAAACTTTATAATTCCACATAGATTATCTATCTATGTGGAATTATAAAGTTTCTCTTTTAATTATGTTAAGTCGATTCCATGAAGTCACGCCCGAGACAACGAATTATATGATGTAGCTACATTGAAACTGATTGTATTAAATTTTATTTTGTGGGAAATTGCAAATTTGTAATTAACCAATGGAAAATATACTGAAACATGTGTAGGATCTACGCATTTCCTTTTAGAACTGATCAAAACACATAGTACGGATAAAATCATGGGAATTAGATTGGAGCGGTATTAGAATGAATGGGAAACGTCTTTCAGGCGTCTATCTGCTTGTCTACTCTTGAGCCTGCCTGCGGACCGTATTTAAACGTTCAAAAAATCTTCTTTAAAGGCTCCCCCATCTGCTTAACATCCTTCTGGCTGAGTGTGCAATATTTCTTTGAAATGAATATATTTAGCACGACAAAATATGACCATAGAGTCCTCTGAGCTATTTAAAAAGAGCCAGAACTCGCCTCAAAACCTCAAACACGATAGGAACTTCCTTGCTGCAGCATTATGCGTTTTAAAACTCAAAATTTCACTCTATTATGACAATGAATTCACACTTTCCAGTCTGGATAAGGATAAAAATCGATTCTATGATACTACTCCTAATAAATGCATTCGGATAGGTAAGTTTTTTGTTGTTAACATTTGATAGACCTACTTATCACAAGAGGGTATGGTCCACGTATCCAGGATAAGATTGGGGTGTCTCAGCGACTCATGCGAGAATGATTATAGGTTTTCTTTGATAGAATGATTATAGCAGTGGATTTGTGGCGGGATAATTGATTAATTGGTCGGTGGACAAGAGTTTATTGCCCGGACACCTAAACTATTTCCAACTGGAAGGATGTCATTCAAAGCGTCTGAAGTAAGAATTTAAGACGACGGGAAAACATAATAAGATATTTTTTTGCCATTCCATGATTTAATTGGTCAAATAGTGGATTCAATGGATTATATTCCGATGGTATCATTTGCCAAGAAAAACCTGCCTGATCCACATATAGTATACTATATGGGTGCATCCAAATTAACTGTAAAGGAAGATAACATGGCAGACGAAACGTTGAGCGCCCAAACATAAAAATGGGAAAATACTACCCAGCATGTTCTTTTCTGTGATTTGAAATTGTGTATTACAATTGTGTAAAAATATGTGCTATCAAAGTCAAAAGTCTGGGGGTAATTACCAATGCGCGGAAACTCGGGGAAGGCTGAAAAAGCTCCTTTTATTGACATTAAGTGGTTGACAGGCTACGATAAATACGTGCGTCACTCTGAGCGACCTTTGTGCCTGCTAGACAATTGATGTTACCATAGCATATCCACCTTTCCCTAATTCTTTGCATCCCAGTGTGTAACTACAGAATTTAGGAAATTATAGCTAAAGTATCTCAGTTGAATCAAACTTAAAGCAATCGCAGGGATTGGGATGAGATGTATGGGAGAAATTCGTATGCGTTGACGTGCCAAGTTTTTGGGATATCATTTAAAATGCTATCCTCTGTATGACCAGATCCTATTTCCCCCCTTGTTGTTCAAAGACGACTTCATCGGTGGGCCTTATCCTGTTTCCGAGTTCCAGTTTCTTCTTTAAGTTTCTTTCGACGGAGCTTGTAAACAAACAGTGCCGACTTCAACGAGATGAATACCTCATAAGCGACGACTTCGGCATTTGTCGCGGAAGCATGGCGTTGTTGGATTGGAACGTTGGTGATTCACTTGGGGAGGGGGATGTGAGAGGGGAGAGCACAAGGGAGGGACAGGGTAGGCTGGTTTGTCACGGGACCCCTCCTACCGAAGGAGGAATGAGATGCCCTGGCAACAGTGCCGATGGAGCCTTGCCGTGGAGGAAGACGTGGGCGGTGTTGATAAAAGAGGGAGGGAGGCGATGTTCGCTCTGCCGTTAGTAAAGAGGATCATCCCATTCACAAGCGACTCTTCGTCTCTGTTTGTATTCTTTGTGTGCAATACCTACTCACTGGATCCCCACTGTTGCCTAGCGTAGAACTTCATTTCGAATCACATTTGGGACTAGGGCATCAACAGGTGGAAGGACGGAGGGTGTCCGTGGCATTTGGAGGCATTAAGCTCACGCGTAAAGCGGATCTTTAGGAGCTTGTTGTAATTGCTTCATTGAGTTTGGAAGGAGTGGTTATGCACGTTGTTGACAATATTGTTACCACATCGAAACATTTGACAACTGGAAATTTAATCATGCAAATTATGCTGAGAGGTTTAATATAGCATATTAGTCGCTTAAGTAAAAGAAAGAATCTTTGAAATGCTGCGATCAAAATGGAACTGAACTAATGCGATTAAATACTTTTTGACTGGTGAGATGAATGTTTTTCAGATTTGAAATAATAGGCAGTACATCAATGCCCTGGAATAAGCAGTCTAATTATTAGATTTTTTTGTTACGTGAACGAAAAGTTTATGCGGGACTTTTTTTAAATCGCAAATGTAGTATTTGACTGTTGAGACTGAGCATAATCAGAGTCAATATCGATTGAATATTGAGGGTAATAGAATGAACTTTCAGAAACAGATATCGTGATAGTCTAGCAATCGTCGCTATGGTTGCAGTCTTTTATTCCAGAAACAGTTTAAATCCCCGATGCATAAAAAAAGACAGTGGTTTTGATTGATTTTTATATTTATTATGGTATAAAATTATTTCTTTTTCATTTAATAAATTCATCTTAGTCAGCACGAGGGTTGAAAAATGGGGGAAATGTTTGAGGGCTGCTGAGATTCCTACATTTTCCTTCCTTTGGATCTCCATTTTGTATTCTGCTCTTGTCTGAAGCCTTCTCTATATTTACCACAGCGCGATCTCACCCAACCAAAGTCGATACACGAGTGAATCCAAGGTTGCTATTGTTTATAATCTGATCGTCATCTGATTTACAGGCGAGTAACGTTGTTTGGAAACACATAGATAAGCGTAAACTATCCCCATGTCTGTAGGAAATTGTATTTTAATGGATTGGGTAAAATATTTGGTGTGCCTAATTAATTTCAGTGTATTCAGCTCAATCGCTTGCCAAAAGCGTATGAGTGTTTTATGGATATTTATCCCAGTGTGCTTTCAGAGACAGAGAATTAAATGATTAGCCAACTTCTTTGTGGATTAAGATTGTATTAATACAGTTTTGAAATTTCATCTACGACTAGGTTCATTCGTGGATATCGAAAGATGAGGTGAATCAAAGATGGAAATACCGTACGTGTGAAAGGTATCTCCACCCCTGATTAAAAAAGGGCCGGCAATACTTTATATTTGCCTAGACAATGGACTTGGTTGCGATTTAGCAATCGAAGGTTTTTATTTGAATCGTGTAGATGATGACCGTACTTCGTTCTACGAGTATGTTTGCTTTGAATACATGCAGATGCGTTTTAGAAGAAAACTTGAACAAATAAGACATAGAAAATTTTGATAAAAACTTGCGTTTTATCAAAAGAAGAGAGACATCGGTTTAAGTCCGTTTCCTTCCTTTGAGCCCGCTTCTGGTGGGAAAATACATTTCCCGAGTTCAATATCGAAACTAAACTGTCATTCGATATTTCATAATTCACGATAAGATTTCTCTCCTTGGGGCACCGCCTATTTTCTAGAAGCTGCCCGTTTCCTTCTAATTTTCTTCGATGATTATTAAATTGTTGAGCAATTTTGCGTTATAATCTGTCTTTTTTTTACACCCATTCACCTCAGACCAGCGTTGTTTAGATTCGTGAGACATTTTTAACGATCCACGGGGATATGGGCAGTTGAAAATACCCTTCCATTTTAATCATCAATTATGAGCATAAATGTCATGTGATGAATGATAATTTATTTTAAACAGAAGTCTTTAAATTTCTTCTATTTAATATATCGCCCTCATTGGTGTTGTTTCATTATGGATTACGAAACCTCAATATTGGGAGTGGATGACAGGGACGCTGAATGAGGTCGTTAAGAAAAGATCAGAAAAAACTTGGATAGGGAGCGTGGTTTTGTGCGGCGGGGAAATTCGGTCTTTGAAACAAGTTTATAGGGGTAGATTGATTGTCTTTTGATGTGTGGAGATGGATGGAATAAGTAAAGTGGACAGAGGGAAAACAAATGGAGAAGTACTAGACGTGGTGGCCAATCAAATTAGAAATGTATCCTTTACGAAAGAGTGTACTATTAAAACTGTGTAATGAAGCACTTAGCCTCGCTTTACCATTAAATTTGAACTTTGAAAGCCATGGCCTATGGTATCATATTTTATTAAATATATTTAATGAATAGTGTGGAAAAAATGGACATTTAACTGTCGTAGTATAGAAGTTTCACACCTTGGTTGTAGAATTCACAAGATCTAAATCTAATTTCACACACTGATCAGGGCAGATTGGCACTTTCCTCTGAAACACTTGTAGAAATAATTACCTCCCATCGTCTCACATCTTCTTATCCGTGTAATTTCGAGTCAGAATGTCTCGGGATCGTGTATTAAGAAATCATTCGACCATTTGAAATGATTGAGCTCGTGGCAGCACTGAATTAGACGATTGCCGTTGTCACACACTGAATTCGAGTTTGAGAAAACACCTGAAGATAAAAGGAACGGAAGAATTGGAAATAGAAAAAGTTGGACGCTGCCATTCCGGGAGAGTAATGACGTTTTGTTTTTGTTTGAGTTGGAACGGTCGGATAATGGAGGAGAGGGAGTGAGAGACGTGGGGTGAAGGATGGGGATTGGAGAAGAGGGAATGAGATAGCACGAAGGAAAGAATAGAAGGCTATATGTTAGCGGAAATGGTGGGATGTTCATAAAATATGGAATTCTGGAAGTTTTCTCTTGGTAAAGAAAATGTTTCGATTAGAAAATGTTTTCTGCCTTCTATAAAGCTTATAAAAAATTGTGAATATTGATAAAGCGCAAATTTAAATTTCGTCATATAGAGAAAAGTACAAAATGTTCAGTTATTTTTAGGCTCAATCTTGTGAACTCGCATCTTGAGGAATTAGAAAAAAATTTGCAGATTTTAGCAATCTTTATTGCGGAAAGACCGATTTCATCATATATGTGTCATATTCAAGTACCGAGATCACATGTTTGATATATTTAAGTGCCTAAAGATGCCCCAAGGATGAAGAGGATGAACTTAAAATTTTTTGAAATGTGATTTTATAGAGAAGAAGGAAAAAATAAGTTAGAGGGGAAAACTAAAGATGAAGTTTTAAATATGATATGAGAAAGAGAAGTTGCTAGAGGATATTTGAAAAAAGGCATCAAAAGAGAATGGAGGAAATATTGAAAGCTATTGGGATGAGAAAGGACATGGCAGAAAGGGGAATGAAAGGTAAGTGGTTTGGGGAAGGAGGCCGATGGGTTTTCGAATAACGCTAGAAACTGTAAAGACCTGGAAAAGGAAATACAAAATATAGTAGAAAGATGAGTCTCCGCGATGAGTATTGCAAAATTATAAGCAGTGCAAATAGCCCGTCTAATATGACCTGTCAAAAACCAACCTTTAATAGATAGATACACGTACTAGATATGGTTGATGGGCTGATAACCTCGATGAAGATATTTTAAGCTAAGATATATTATGAATCCTTGGGCACCGAGTGATAACTGATTGAGTTCGTCGTGAATATGCCTATTCCACGGCAAAGGTCCTTGAGGATACCATCTTCCCTATAATAATCATTCTTTTCGGTAAATACAATGTAACCAACGCAAATATGTGAATGTTATGGTACCACCTGCCGGTAAGACCTGTACAACGCATACTTTAAATAGACGATGCATGGCATGTTTAATGTATATCTAATGAATTCGATCGGTGTTTTACATGTTGATAGATTCTGTAGAAATTACCTTATGTCTAAAAATTGGATTTCCTGCTGTTGCCGTGACTGATATAAAATTAATGAGATGTTATGAGTAATGACTTGCTGATTAGATGAAATAGTTATTTTAATTAACTTTATGAGCGAAAATAATCAGTAATTGTCATTGTAGAGATAGATTATAGTGGTGGAATTACAATAATTAACTTAGATATTCACAATGGCTTAGCGTGAAGTAGCCAATCTGTACAATTTTCCCATCTGCCCATTTGTATTTCCTCCGAAAGAGCCACCATTAGATGAAGACGGCTGATTCGGGTGTTGACCGGTGGAAGGTCGGCATATGAACCAAATTTTGCATTCAAGTAAACCAAATTAGCATTTAAAAGTTTCCACAAAAGCTATTCGACCGGTTGACCGATTCAACGTTATTTGTTCAACAATGTTGTAACAAATCCGTTGTTGTAACTGAAGATGGCATAACATGTGAAACCAATAGTAAGATAAATGTCGGTTTGTGGGTATTTCAAAACGAGTGTCGTCCCTGGATGTTAGATAAACTTAAAAGAGTATAAGCGCACTTTTCTCAATTACGCCTACTATTGTGGGCGTAATTGAGACGGGAGGTGATGAGGGGGGGGGGAAGAGATGGAAATAAGGGAGGAGGAGGAGGATACAAGAGAGGAAGAGGAAGTTAATTCGGGGGATGGGGGATTCGGGGGAGGGAAGAGGGAAGGAAATGGGGAAGTAGGAAGGAATGAGCAAGGAGTTGGGGGGACGGCAGAGGGGAAATATGAGGGGGATAGAGTAGAGGGGGGGCTCTGGGGTTGAATACGGGATGAAATTAGGAGCGGGAGACAAAAGGGGGGGTGTTTGCGGGCGGTAGGAGATGTGAGGCGGGTGGTGGGTCTGGGAGGAAGGCGAAGGGGCGGGGGATGGGAGCGAGAGGAGGAGGAGGAGGAACGGGATACGTAGCAGAGTTGCCAAGCGTATTTCCTTCGCGATTCTTGCCCAAGTTTTTGTTGTTAGCGGCGGCTAAACAGAAAGTTTCCCAGGAACACTTTGTTGCTTCGTAGGAACCGACGACTTAAAATTTGCAAACTAATTATATCCTGTAATTTTGTCCACTGAACGCGCAAATTCCTATCAGTGTCTTCCAATATTTGTCTTTGCAGAAATTAAGTTGTTGGAAAGAATTTTATTCGTTCGTTCCGCGGTCTCAATTTTTGAATGGACAATAAAAATGATTGCTTTTAGTTATTAATATTAGAATTCACACCACAGTTACGGCTGAAAGAAGTTGAAATTTTGGAAGAAACTACATAATATTTGACATTAACTCTTAGAATAACTAAAAACCTCAGTATATCTCCAAGAGACTATATATGTCTCAAAATTCGGTAGATAATTTGAGTATGTGAACAACTGTGAGCAATTTATTTTCTGAGGAAACGAAATGTGGCGTCAAAGCTTAGGAAAGTTATGAATAGATAGCAGGGAGGGAAGATCAATTTTAATACTGGTGACTATCCCGTAAGGTACAGGTGTGGCTATAATTTATCAATAAATTGCAAAGCTGTCCGGGCGAACTCTTTTAATTGTTAATGAATTCAATGGAACATCGACCCTGCTAATAAGGTCAAGTGTGTAAGATACTCGTAATGCAATGGATGTGTGGGCTCATTCATTTTTTTGCGTGAGAATTTGCCTGATGCGCTAAGGTGTGATTTCGGCTGCGATTTTGGACTGGCGAAGTTATTTTTTGACAAAAAATTCAATTGGCAACGCTGTTGTATGAAGAGAAGATGCAGGGAGGGGATGGGATGGCGATGAAGGGGAGGAACCGAGGAGCATTAAAACAAAAATAAGGGACAATGAGGGGTGTTAAAACGGACAAGGTGGTGGGGGGGAAATTTTGAGGAAGCTAAGCGGGAGTGGGGTGGAAAGGGGAAGGGTGAGGAGGTTAATAAGAAGGCGAGCAGGAAGGGGTAGGGTCGCGGGAAAGTTGGGAGCGGGGAATGGGAGAAGGGAAGGTGGATGAGTGAAAGCGAAAGGGGAATGATCAAGGGAAAGGGATGAAAAGTAAGGGGTTGGAGAAAGACGTCAGGAAACAGAATCTGGAAAAGTAAGGAACGGGACAGATAGAACGATACATGCGTTCCTGGACGAAAGACCTTTTAGATTATTCGTCCATGTTCTAATTTGCAGCACGTGGGCTCCAAGACATATCAACGCTTACCTCGTAACTGGGAAATTTGTTGAAGACCTGTGAAAGCGTTATATGCCATACCTCTCATAGATTTGATTATTTATTCTACATTCATATATGGTCGACGTATTTCACGTTTACTTATTTACTTATTCCACTTGCCACACGCATACAGTTCAACATATCCTGGTAGTTTTGTCGAATGGTCATGTATTTTGATTGTTTTTTTTGGGGAACATTTCCTTGTTATACGAGATAAATATTTAAATATTTTAAGAGGTCCAAAATATTTATCCGCTGAATTGTTTAATTACAATTTTCTCCAACCGATCATGGGAATGCTGTATCGCGTTTAATCTTTCCACCGCCGAGAGGAATCTAATATTCAGCATCTCGGCTACGGCATGCATGTCGAAATAGCGATTTCATCACAGAAATTTGTTGTTCTCGCAATGCTTTAACGATGCCAGTTTATGCTCACGCGATCTCAAGAGTCCGGGTCGAACGCTATAGTTCGTCTTGGTGAAAACTTCCCGGCTTCGGGTTGCGTTCAAACCGCAGAGCAATCGAGTTCCGAGATGAGAGGGGTGCGGGGGAAGGGAGGGTCGGAGGGAACGGAGTTGGAAGGTTAGATCAAGAGATCGGGAATCGACTCACTTGACGCTAGAATGGGAGGTTGCCATCCTCGGCTCCCAATCTCAACGACGATGAAGACGACTCTCAGAGCGTCCCTTCAGTTTTTTTCTCGGGTGCCAGATTTTTTGGGAAACCTGCATGTGGAATACTGCATGACGCCCACCCCATCCCTATTCCTCCGAAAGTTGGAAATCTACTATTTTCTGTAGATTTTGAGTTTCCACTCGTATATCTTTCTTCCTCCTACATGCGCGTAAATTACATTAATGCTCCTGAACGTAAGTTAACGCAGGTGTATAATTTTTAAGAAAAAATCTATAAATCACGGGAAGGGGGATCAGTTAGTCAACCCGTTTGCCAAATGAAAAACCCGTTCATCTGAGGGGGTTTTATTTATTATCTTGCTAGAGGGAGGTTATGAGAACACCATGAAAATATGTTTCTCGTCTGCTAATAAAAGTCGGGGGTTGTTGTGGGGACTGAAGTAGTATTCGGCTAGTGACCTTAGGATCCTGGAATCAAAACCGGATGATACACCTTCTGGTCTTCCTATGGGTAGAAAACCTTTCAGAAAAGCATTAAGCTGTACTCGGAAAGCAACTGCTCCCCTCCCTCTCTTTTCTGGCGTGTAAACTCACATCTCAGGGGATAGAACAAGGTGAGATACCTACAACTTTAACCAAAATTTTGACTATTTAATGGTTTTTTCACAACCATTAGTTTATTTAAAAATAAAATTTATGTATGAAAAGTGACCAAAATTACATAAGTTCAATCAAATGACCAATGTTATCTGCTATATTGACGATATGTTCTCGTAAACTTTCACGTAACCCATGAAAGGACAAGTCGGGTGTCAGAAACAAAATAGCTCATGTGATTACAAAAGATGAGATTGGTGGTAAGATTTCAGATATGTTTTCATGAATAAAATATAGTATTCATTTTGACTTCCAAGTGGTGCGGTAGTCTCTCTATATGTTTTTCGATTCTGTGTTTGCCTGAAAGTACTGCGAGTAATTTATAAGTTGAAATAGAAGTATAAAAATAAAAAAATGTATGCATTCGCACTAATAGCACAGGGAGAGGTGTTATTAACAAACGTAAAGGCATCGAGATATATCAATATAAATGAGTGTAATTACATTCCCAAAAAAGGGAAGAATCAATTCGGAACGGCAAATATTACACTCACATATTTTGAGGTGGAATTAATTAATGAAAAAAGTCGTATGAATGATGATATCATCAATGAAAATGATTAACGACATTAAATATTATTTATCCTCGCTGTTGACGGTAATGTAAACTATTAAAGCTGGGATGAATAAAATCGGTAATACACGCCATAAATAGAAGAATCGGGTTTATGGAATGTTATGTTATGTTACTGGTTCACCAGGACCATGATTTAGAAGCATTTTCTGTGGAAGGGGTATTGTGGTGTAATTTTGGGCTTTGCCGTCATAAAATATTTATTTCATAAGCTCGCAAAAAGTATTGCTTGAGGCCGAAGGAAAAAAGAGAACTAAGCTCATCACACCGAAATCTTTTAGTCGTCATCTTAGCGTCGGTGTATGTATCCATATCTGAAAAAAATCATATGATGAAGTAGAGCATTTGATGTAACTATGACGATGATTTCTTTACAATCCGAATAGGGATTTTTTTATATCGTTCTACTATGTTAGATATTTACAAGTTTTATCATTAGAAGTAAAATAACGTGATGACATTATCGAAGGGCGACGACACCCCTCAGGCAAATTGAGAATGGTACTGCTTAATGTTAAGATATAAACTCCTTGAAATGTCTCTGTATAGTAGATTCAGTAAGCTTTATTGCCTACCATTGACATTACGGGTAGTGACTAGAAGGTTGCATGCGAACGAAACATTTTCCGCTTGATGTTGTCTGTACTGATTGAAAGAGGAAAAATTAAGATAAATTATCCTTTCCTGTCTTCCACGACACCCGTGGAGAAAATAGTTATGAAGATAAGAATTTCAGCTCGGGAAATACGATGCTAGACATCTATATACTTTTCCGCTTTATAAGATTAAAATAATCTCCCGAAATGAGGTTCCTTCTATAATTCTCGCGCAGTGGACATCGTGCAGGATTAATGCAAAAGTCTGTGATATGCAATTAGGATCCTTAAGTTGTTTTATGAAGGTTTCCACGGGGCTTATCATGGGATTTGTTCCAACTTAGGCAAATGAGAAGTATTGATAGCTTGATCATGCATATGGGATGGGCAGTAAATGACCAAAAAGGTTAGTTTGAATAAATATAATTTTTATGCTTTTACTTTTTCATCCTGGTTTACGAGAGAAAGAAAATTATATTACCGTGTTTTCAAATAGTATTGCCTTTAGATTACAATCAATGGTTCATCTGCAAAAGCAGTAAGTGGTTAAAATTAATATCACCACTTCACTTTTCAACTCGTAATTTGATATTTGTTTGATGATTGTTTATTTTTTTAGTTTTACCAGCAGTATTTTAGTGGTTTTCATGAAATATTTTTCATTAATCGTGTAAAGATTCTGCTCATTCATAGATGCTCTTAACTAGCAGTACCGGGTACGCTGGAGGAATAAATGTGTTTTTCGATACCTTGGGACGAATCAAAGGGCAAAACTAAGGATAACTGGCGTAAAATCTGAGGAAGGCAAGGCAGTGAGACAGGGTTTTTCGTTACTAACAGCCCTTTTTATTTGACATGCTAAGCAAATGTTAAGGAAAAGACGGGTATGGATTGAAGGAGAGTGGGAAGCCGATTAACTCGGTTGGGTTTTGATATGATCAAGAAGTGCTTAGTCAGTCAGCCATGGTGTTGGGATGACAGTTATTGTTGAGTGTATTAAAATATTAATGCCTTAATGATTAATCCGGAAAAAAAACGAAAGAAATTATCTTCTCAATATGTATTAATGCTAAGTTGAACATTAAATTAGGGACAACAAAAGTAGAGCGATGAAATTATTCATATCTTTAGACAGTGTTTTGGAAGAAAATGGGCATGGTCGTAGTGACATAGCAATGGAAGCTAGCAGCAACATTCACGTAATAGCCACATTAACGTAGAAGATTTATTTTTCAAAGAAACTGCGGGAGATGCCGCAACAGTAACTTTAACGGAGTCATCCGCTACGTGTGCATTACAATGCAACAATTTCAGAGAGTAAAAATTTCAGAGTGTAAGAGGACGTCTCGGTAGCTTAACTGGCTAAAGCACTCGGCCGGATATCGAGGGATCCGGGTTCGAATCCCGGCCAAGGCGAATGATTTTTACTTTCTGAAATTGTTGCATTGTAGAAGATTTACATTAGTGAAAGGAGCATTACAAAGGAATGAACAAAGAGGAAGGAATTAATGAAAGATATTATTACATTAATTATGGAGAATAGCGCTGAATAGGCTGGAAATATGTCTTCAAGGCAATTGGAGTAAATTTCAAATACATGTAGATGCGGTTATGGAGAAAAATGGAGGAAATAATTTGAATAGAGTAGGAAAACTACGAAGTTTAAGATGCAGTGTGAGAAGAGAAAAATTTGCGAGGTAAAATTTGCATTAGGCAGAAAAGTTTCTGGGTATATGTTGACGTTGAAGCTTGTGATAAAACGGAATTGAGTCAGTGGGGAAGAGTGAAGAACAGAATAGGCTTTTTATGCGGCAAATTATTATATAAAACGCGAATGACTGATCTGCAGGAGAAACTCTATAAGCTACCCCAGTAAAGTAGTTGGTGGTTTTCTCTGTGTTATGCTCGTTATGACCGTGATACGATTTTAATCATTGTTCATGGCATTTGTAAGCTAATGGAATGGTGATGCACGATTACTTCTATAACGTTTTCATGGGTATACTTAATCCTATTATTAAACCAAGGTAATGAAACAAGTTTCTTCGATCCAATTCCGTTTATATTTTTTCCTCAGGTTAGATCTGAGTTGTAGTGATATTGTGTATTAGTCGTTTGAGCGTGAAGTGATTTATCATATGCCCTTTAGAGTTTGATTATATCACATAATTAACTCCTTTTCAATTTTCTAAAAAAGTTCATTTTTTAGGGCTCATCATTCTTATTGCTCATTGGAAAACCGCGGACGTCGGACTATTGGGTGAGCGAAACTGAAATTGAATAGGCTAGACAAATCGTCATACTATTTGATAATTTTCGCGAGTTTTTTCATAATTGGGTTATTATGTCACACCAATGTATTTTCGAGTGAATCAGCAAATTCAGAATTTCTCTGTTGCATATGATAGATATCCAACTTTTTTTGCCGATTCTGTAAACTTGGCTCTCTATTTTTTTGACAGCCAAATAACAGGAAAAATCGATCGAATTCTTTGTAACTTTTCCAGAAACTCCATTTTTTTATTCCAAGATCACTGGATGTCGAATACGTCTGTTTCGTGGGGGTAGTAGTTTTCATAAACGAGCAAAATTAATTTTACAATCTGTCTCCCGATAAAGACAAATTTTGTAAAATTATAAACTAGTGATACCAAAATTAGAAACCGCAAAGCACCTTTCAGTGGATAATTTTGTGTAAGGACAGCCGGTATTCAATGTCATAACTGTTTACCAAGAAGGGAGTATGATCCCATTCCAATCTTCTTGGATTCACCCCTGACCAAGAGCTGATGCGTAAACACACTATCCCTTACTCCTCATTATTCTTGAAGATCAACACTTAAGCTTCAGAAACACTTACTGCTGATAAAACCTGATCAAGCGAGGAGAGTGGATGTGGTTGAGGTGGGGTAAGGTGACGGGAGATTTCCTTCCTTCCTTTAGTCACTACTCATTGGCCTCCACGACGCTTGCACAGATGTTCCCAAAATGTTGGCTCGCTCCTACCTTGATAAGTTTTTCCCTCCCCGGCTGAATATCCTGTAAGGTGGAGCGCAAGATTAAGAATAAATCACACCTCCTCTGGCAAGTCACAGCACCGTTATCCCTGAAGGAACGCTCCACACACTTCGGGGACCTCTTTCCTGAAACAATCAACCCTATTTACATAGCCGCACCACACTTTTTGGAGACCATTTGTCTCAACTATGAAGTTACGTCAATATCGATGGTCAATCAATTCACAAGTGATGAGGAACCATAACTTTGAGAAATTGGCTCGTGTTTACATTTGAAAATATCTTTTACGTAAACGAGTAAATAATGGTTCTCCGTTATTACCCGCCTCGCCCTCTTTTGAAGGGCTTTAATCCACCTGAACAGTGTGGACTACGAAACATTTCCTCTGTGGGGATCCCTCCCGGAGAGATCGGGTGAGTTCGCCATCCGGTGGATGGTGGAAGGGCAAAAAACTCTTCACCACAAGTTGTGCTGAAGGGGAAGTATTGGGGAAGGGGAACGCTGGGAGGAGGATATGGAATGGGAGTTTGGCGAGTGTATGTTTGGAAAGAGGAGGGAGTGAATAGATTGTGACAAGACGGGGAGGGGGATTGAGAGAAGGCGGGTTGACTCTGGGGAGAGAGAGGGTGGAGGAAGTCGGGGAGAAGGCGGCAAGTGAGGGGGGAACGGCGGGTGGAGGGGGGGAGGCGTATGTGTGGACTGGGTGAGGGGCGTGACTCTTGGGTTGTGTCTTGCTCGGGTCGCCCCAGAGGTCTATTTCCGACTCTTGGCTTCGGCGCGGTTTCTCCATCAGCCTCGCCCCCCTCATCTCGCCATCTCATTCCCTCCTCCTCTCCTGTATCCATCCCCTCTCTTTCGTCACATTCTTTCTTCTTCTTCCATCTGAAATTCCATCTCTTTTCCACTGCCCGAGTTTTAGGCTTCTCTTCTTTTCCTTCGATGAAAAAAGTTTTAGTGTGATTTTCGAGGAATGTGGATCGTGATGTGATTATGAGTCATCGATTGTAAGCTCTTTGGTGTGTGGGTGGATTAAAACGATGTTCATATCACTTATCTCATGGCGAAGGATCCACTTAAAACAGCTGTTCCGTGCTGCAATGTGGCTTCATTATCTTCTGGCAGTGTATCTGATTTCCATGGCTATTGTATATACTTTTCAACCATATACTAATTAGAAATGATAGTAGTAATGATATGTAAAGCTGTTAATTTTTGCCTCGTTATTATTCCAGGAGGTTAGTCTTTTAGCAGTGCTATGGGATTGAAGTTTGTACATGGAGAAAGTACGCAGGTATATGCATCATCTTTATTAGTTTACTCTCACGGAAACAGGAATTGGCAAAGAACATAGAACGGGTGATTGATTCAAGTCTGATTCCAGGATGGATATTTTTTTTATTATGACGCGATAACTTTTCTGCGTATGAAACTATTCCACCGTTCTGCTTCGTTGTGCATTAGTTCAAGGCCACATTGTTGAGTAAAAAATGGCAAATCGTGTTAAAAATATAAACAGAAGGCTGGTAAGTTAGCGCCTGTGACCGCTGTGACTCTCAACGGTAGCTTCTTCAGCGAGGCTTTAGTTGGACAAAATTCTCCTTTGCGATTTTTCATAACCCATAGAGATTTGCCTAATATAATGGGCAGTTTTGAAAAAAGCGTGGTATTTTTATGATGAACGCTTAAGCATAACAGTCTCGGGGTTTACTTGGTGGAGTCCCTTCATGATGAGGGTAGAGAAAAAAACACACGAAATAGCGTGAAATAAATATTTTACGTAGAATAGCAAAGTATTTTTATTCCTAACCTCATGAGAATTTAGAGTGACTAATAGCAGTCGCTACTTCAGATAAAAATCCATTTTTTTATTTGCTCGATTATTTAAATACAAGCTGCATTAAATGTAGACTTGACTATAATAGAAAAGCAGTGTTGATGTTGTTAATATAAATAATTAGAACATGGCTTATTGTCTGCCTTCCAGTCATTCATTTGAGTGGTTTGTTAAAACGAAAGATGTCAGTGCTCTTCATGTACCGATACTTATTTTATCTGTATCTTCGTTAGAAATAATTTTAAATACATGCCGGTGGTATCAGAGTAACATAAAAATAATGTTTGGTATTACCTTTTGCGGATGGCTTTCTTAGACATCGATCCGTTGCTTCTATTCGTTTGAAAGTGATTTTTATTCGGATGACTGTGAAGATGTCCCTCTCCGTCATTGGTTAAGTCACCGTATTATTCTAATCACTCTTCATGGTGATCGGCCTCAGTGGCCATCCGTCTGGCTGGAAATGCTTTGAGGGTGCTGTGTGTGAAGGATACCAACCGCGGTAATCAACCCGAAATTGGTTTGATTGGTGAGGTTAATGCTCGTCTCATACTAACCCAGGTACAACATGTGAAGCTCATCAGGGTGGGAGGGAGGGGGGGTCAATTCCTTTCCTTGTGCCACCTGTGGTTTTCCAGAAAGATCTGGAAACCGAATAATAACACACCTTGAGTGAAGCTGGGGATCCCCAGTGGTGCCACGCAGAATCAAAGCCGAAACCTGCGGTCAGTAGCCCAGCACTCTACACACTGTATTTTTACGTCCAAGTATCCGGGATGTAGGCTTTAATTTTTTATTTTATTATATGTGATTCTCAGTATAATATACGAGTAGAATCCCTTATGGTGTCTCAAACCAGTTGAATCTTCATGCCCACCAAGTTTTTGCTGGTATGAAATTCTTTTTGATGCCGGGTTATCGCAGGTATGTTTTTTTTTATTTTTGAAGATCAGAGGGTTAATCAGATGTACGGGTTAATGGGTGTATGCGCACTAGAGGCTAATACTGTGCCTCAAATTCCGCCCTGATGGGTCATATGCGGATTTGACGAGTCGTGATATTCCAGTCTATCCACTTTGACCTCGAAAACGATCGTTATCTTCTGTTGGCATACCTCTGGGTTATAAAAATGCTTCCGTTGTAATGGCCGTAATTTAGTCTGTCATCGGCGGGGTGGGTTGTCAAACCCCTCGGAAAATATTCCCTTCGCGTCATTGGATCAAGTGCGGGCACATGTGGATTTTAAGTTAACGGCGTCTCGGGACAATACAATGCACAAATAACGGCACGATTACTCTCCTCTCTCCCTCCCTCTCATTTCGTCGGATTGGCTTCAATGCCTTGTTCATCTTTATTGCTCTCCCTCTCCCCGAGGTCACTTCCATCCAGCAATTTGCCCGCCCTCCACACCCTATCCCGTCAAATAAATTCACCCTCTCTCCAGTCCTCTTCTTCCCGGGGGTAGTGACCACGCTCACGTACGGACCAGCCTCTGGTAGGTAGTTGTATACCGTCTGTAACCAAATTGTTGTAAAAGGGTGAATGTGGCATTTTTAAAAAATAGGATTAGAATAGTTTCTTGATCTCACGCGATCGATCTTTACTTGGATTTTGTTGCATCAATCGTAATGTGAATTTTTGCTTCGAGAGCTATTGAGAGATGGTATTGTCGTCACACTCTACAAAAATACATTAGTCCATGGAATCGCAATATCGTTTTCATTCAGAATGTTGCCGTTAGTGAACCTAAAACATAACCCCACCAAACTAAATATCCCCATACGAAAATGCCGCAAAATCTCGAAAACACTAACTTTTATCTGTATACGGTGGCTATATTTTGCTATCATTTTAAAATTCATAATTTGAATTTTCCGGTCGGCTTTGTAATAAGTTGTTCGTGGTTACTCATTACAGCTTTTTAGACTTCAATGATGATACACAATACCTCGAATATCTCTAATGACGAAAACATTATGACATTTTATTGTAGTGTATTGCAACCACTGGAGGTGTACTAGCTAGCTGTTAATGTATTTTTCTTCTGTGGCTCCCGAGTTCAAATCGAAGTGATGCCTCTTGGAACTCTCGTACATCTTGGCGTGGTAGATTTCGATGGCGAAAAGAATTATTTACTATTTCGTGATAAGAAGCTTTGTGTTTACGGTGAATTGATTACGAGAGATAACCTAAAGAACGTAAACTTCGTGGAGTAGTCGTCGTGCCCAATCGTCAGCCATTCCCAGTTATTTTTTCAGTTACTCCGGAGATAAGTGTGATGAGAACAAATACTGGCGTCAGATCTGTGGATTCGATTGTCCCCCGAAATTTTAAACTGATGTTTTAACGGCAATTGGAAATGTTTTATAAGCTGAATGAGGAAGTTTGTAGTTTAACGTCGTCCATCTTGTTTACTGTGGTACACAGGATAATTTTGGTTTTAGAATGGTTATTATTGTATTTATTTTCCTTGTGAAAACATTTAGGGCAAAAGTAATGATTTTAAAATTTCAAACTGGACGGCGTTCTTGTATAAACCTTGAGGTGCGGTCGCTAAAAGAGAATAGAGTTCACTAAATATGTATTTATTGATATGCAGTTAAAATATAAGAGAACGGTTTTCGACGGTCGTTTAAAATACGGTTGAATGACCTGAAAATAGTTGAAAATGAAAAAAATAGTAAATTAGTGATCCCATGAAAATTTATTACGATACGACTCGAGTTTCGACGTTCAACGTCATCTTCAGGTGAAAATAGTTTTGAAAAGGATTTCATTTCCGCTACTCATGTATTCTCCATTTATGCTGTCCGGTATGGCTATTATTTTTTCCTCATTTATCAATCGACTTAAATTCTCTTTCTTGTACCTTTCTGCATTCCCCACTTTTTAACAACAGGCTGTTATACTTCGAATTCCCCAAGATATCTTCCTGTCTTCCTGAACCTTAACACCATCACTTGCTTTGTTTATTTTCCTCTCGGTACAGCTTTAATCAAGAACTGAGTTAATAGTTGTTGTTTAGTTCATATCGTATATTAAATAATTCGTAAGTTTTCAGGAATAATTAATGCAATGTGAACATTCTTGATTTTAGTTTATTCCTGGTGAGTAAATTGTTTTATGACAATTTTTTTCCTTTCTTTCCAGGTGTGTACAAATGTTTCGACGCTCGATAATCTGATGATTTACAGAACACAAACTTTCCGGACAGTCCTGATCCTTGTGTCGTGACGTAGGAAGTGGGAGCCCACGAAGGTAAAATCTTAATAGAATATAAGCCTCCGAGGAAACTCAATTCATATAAATGCTGAGCTATTTTCTCGTTTAGGACGAATAATTTTCTCGGCATTGGGTGTTATTGCATCTGAATTACGTTTAACAGCCTATTGCATCTATCGTTACTCCTAACTTTAATGAATTTAATCGGATGGAGTAATTGCCCTTCGTTAATGACTCCTGAAAGTTTAGTGAAAAGGTTCGCAATGATTTTTCTTAACAGCTCAGTTCCATCCCTTCCGGAAGTTCACAAAGTAACCGAGCACGCGGATGGGGAATGAAAGCGGGGAGCGGTGGAGGTTGTCATTTGCGTTAATGAAGTCACGTATGCCTACCTAAACCTGCCAGTTCTGGGCGTCGCATCCAAGGTTTCATCACGCTGGTGCGTTGACTCGTAGTTACGAGCGACAAGTAGAGAGAGAGCGGGAGAGACTTTGGCTGCGGAGCTGTATCGATTGACGCCTCTTAAGCGAGAGTAAGATGATAATATTTTTTCCCAACCTAATTCAGACGAAGATGATAACATGGCCTAAAATTAGGTCCAAAATAGAAGACGCTTGCCGAAACGGTGGGCCTCATTCTCCTTGAGCCGGGGCTCGTGTGGTTAGCGCGTGACGGGGTGATGTTTATCGGGCATCTTTTAAGCGAGACCTTCCCACCTCGAGTTCTAACTCTACTCCTAATCTTCATTTTCGTTCAATTATCATCCTGCACCCCCTCGACTCTCATCACGGCACGCCCTCCCCTCGCACCCTCCCTTCGCCGGCACACGGGACGGAAGGGTAGTGCGGGGAGAAGGGTGAGGGTTACTGGAGACGGAATTAAGGGGACCAAAATGGGAGAAGCATGTAAGGAGAATATTGAGGGCAGCTCCATCGGCGACGATGGGAACCTGCGCACGAACTTGAAGACGTAGGTCTTAAGAAATTAACTGGCAACGAGGCAAGCGAGGGAATTTTTCCAGGTAAAATGTGTGAGGGTGCGATTAAGTAAAAAATACACGTATGCATGGAAACGGCAGTAATGGGATTGAGGTTTTTTTTGACGTTTTAAAAAAAAGCCGTTGGCCCACACATGGGTCAGCTGTTGGTCAGATTTAAAACTTGAGGTGAGAATGACATCCCGTATATTTGAATTTTGGAGAAAATCCAGAAGGCGTGGGATAATGCCTCCATTACCTTGGGCATCTATGGCTCACGGTATTTCTTCATTTTCATTTTAACCCCGAAGATACTGCCCAGGTGAGCAGTAGCAATTTAAGCTCCAATAGGATTTTTGCCATTGTTTTTTTTTAAGGATATTATCATCAATTCAGTGTGACTAATTCCACCTTAGCATTAAGTGATATTACCATTACTTAGTGTATCTAAACTTAGCAGCCACAAATGCTCGAGAGACATTTAAGAATCTCACATAATCTAAGCGTCACACATTTATGGGGCGGTAAGAGTAAATGCAATACCCCCTTGTCATCCAGTGTAACTTTTATTGGATTTTAAGTCAAATGCGAAACATTCGAAATGTGGAGGGATTCAAAATCTTTGCTAATTCGAAGGACGTGGGATGCTGTGCGTATATTGATGCATTTTTCAACAGTTCAGGGATATAAGAGAACCAATGCGAAAGTGGATCAACTGTCGACATAGGAATTCAACATCACTAGAATGAACTAAGCTGGTCAAACAGCTTCTGGAATGGTTTGAGACAGCAGTGTAAAAATACTTTGTTGACGTCCTGGATATGCTAAATTCTGATGCTTACATTTACGTTTTCATACGTTTGAAAATGAAATAGTAGAGAACGTGAATCTATTTGTAACTCATAACATCCCTGTGCATTATAGTGTGATGAATTGAAGTGGTTAATACAAATAAATGTAAATATGTAAATATACGAGTATATACTCTATATACTACACACTTTACTCTCTCTCTCTCTCTCTCTCTCTATATATATATATATATATATATATATATATATATATATATATAAAACTTAGACAGTAACACACAGCAGGATAACACATAAAAAGAACACTCACAATAATATCTTGATAATTTCGACGGACTCGAGCTCCGTCTTCTTCGGAAGATAAGACATGACATGAGTCATGTCTTATCTTCCGAAGAAGCTCGAGTCCGTCGAAATTATCAAGATATTATTGTGAGTGTTCTTTTTATGTGTTCTCGTGCTGTGTGTTACTGTCTAAGTTTTTTATTCAACACTTCCGTGTTACTTCGAAGAAATCATCTATATATATATATATATATATATATATATATATATATATATATATATATATAAATATATATATATATATATATATATATTTAATTTAGTTAATACTTAGGTTATCCACAGTTTCATATTATATAATATTATTAAATTAAAATTAAATTATTAATACAATAAATATTTAATTTAGTTGATACTTAAGTTATCCACTGTTTCATATTATATAATATATATAATATGAAACAGTGGATAACTTAAGTATCAACTAAATTAAATATTTATTGTTTTATATATCCTCTTACACGTACATATTATATTTAATATAATGTGTATTAAATATAATACGTCTAGTTTTTTATTTCAACTCCTCAAGTTTGAGGGACGAGTTCCTGTTTTGAAATGTATTAACGGGGCTCGTCGCCCACTTTTCACACTATTAAATCTACTAATACAAGGAATCCACCCACGACGAAAAGATAACTTGGGGATAATACTTTTAATGTCCCATTCCGAAAGAAAACTGCTTCGCCTTACTTTTCCTCTGTTCAGTGCTCTGGCGATAGATGGATTGAATATCTCGCCGTGTCGCCTCGGGGTGGGGTGCCTATTATATTTTTTTAAATATGGGTTACTATTCTTGTTTTTTTTCGCTAACGTTTTACTTTCCAACCCGGTTTACGAATGGCAATTGGTCATGGTTTATTTTAGCAATGACTTAATTAGCTCGGCTCAGTAAATACTATTTTTAAGAAGAATAAAAATGTGCTAATGCTAAACATTATCAATTTACTCGTGTATAGGTAATCAGTACGTCATGATATGACGACTTGACAAGTGAGTAGTCGCTACAGCTGTAAGGTTGGAAATAGAATCTGAGAATATTTTCAGATAATAATGAATTCAATTACCAACATTAGAGTAAAAAATCTCTACTCATAAATACCGATGTTCCCTGTTCAGAACAAGGGTGTGCATGAACGGCGGACATACACGAGTTGTTAACCTAAAAACGCCAGAATTTACTCTAATGTTTAATGCAAATTGAAACCCGATTAACTACATGGGTAACGTCTTGCCTAAGGCCGCTTGATTGGACCTCTCTTCGGGCATGGATGTTGTGTGACGGAGTTTTCAGGGACAAAGTTTCTCGAGAAATAAAAAAACAGATTTCTGAGTAACTTGAAGAAAAACCTAATTACCGCTACTCCTATTAATTGCAAATATCTGCGAATTCTTTGAGTTGAATTGGGAATTGATATGGACTGAATACGCGTCTTGGTTTATACATTGAATTGTTTTGAAGATTTGGACTCTTCAGAGGATTGTTAAATGGACGTACAAGGTGATGTGTAGATAGTTAAAAACTCGTTGTTACTAATAAGATGCAGATTTATTAGGAGCTTGTAATTCCTTTACCATTAAAAATTTTATGGATCAAGAAATTTGTAAAAATCTGATTCTGCGAGCAGTATAGTCACATAGGTATTTATGTGTTTTGATCCAATAGTGAATAAAAAAGTGGAAGAATTGGTATTATTTACTAAACTGATGCGACTTGAAATATTTTATAAGGCACAAGGCAAGCTGAAGAGAAGGAAAAGTTTGAATACGGCTCTTAAGACAGAGGGGAGACCGACTTCGTAAAACTGTTATGTGTTTAAAAATTTAATTTCGCTTTTTAATGACTTCCTAAATAATTAATTTCAACACATAAGCTTCAACTTTGAGCAGGATAAAACTCCCAAGGGCTTACAGTTTTCATGCCGGGCATCCAATTTTCGTAAGGTTTACTGCCCCTGTGTCTTATCATCTCTCCCGTAATATTATCTCTCCACCATCACCATGTCCACCATATTTTTTTCCCTATCCCACGCCTTGCGTAATTCTTTGTAATTTCTTCTATTCATACTATTACAACCGTCTCGAAATGTGACAAGACTCAAATCTCCGCCTCCTCTTATCACATCGTATAACATGAAATACATTTTTCATATTTCGCATAACCTCTTTTTAAGGATTCGAAGGCCACCTACGGTAATTAATGCTTAATTTGGTGAAATTGTTTCGCGCGAATACCTAATATTTTTCAATCATGGAAAAAGAATGAACCACTAGGCGAATGGAGTGCTAGACGGATTAACCTTGCTTGTCTATTTTAGTGTTTGTTGTGAGAAAGAAAAAAATCGATTACTAGATAATAAGGAGTATTGTATTAATGATAAAATGTAACTTTAAAACTTATATTGAACAATTTTTATATATTTAGTTATCAAGTATGGGATATTTCTGAAATTGTAAGAATATTTCTGGATAAAAGTCAAATTGTCATTGACGTACAATAATTTGCAAAATATTGTCTGAGAAAAAGTTTTGAGAATTCATAATTAGTATTAGTATTATAATAAAACCATAAACACAGTAATCAACCCGAAGGTCGGTTTGGTAGGTGATGGTAGAGTTCACCCAGTACTAAGCCCAACGGCGAGTGAAATTCACACATCAGGTTAGGGGGCCAGATCCTTTCTCTGTGCCGGTTATAGTTTCCCAAGAATATCTGGTACCCGAAAAATCACATAGCTTTGGTGGAGCTTCTGGTGCCCAGAGAGGCTTGCCCGGGAATCGAAGCCGGCCCCCTCCAGTAGTCTAACGCTCCAACCCTTGACTACCGCGACCCACAATAATATAATAATACGATTCAATTTATTTTCTAAAAAACTAAAATGTCACCCTAGGGCTATTTGATAAAAAGTTTGTTGAATGAAAATATAATTATAATGAAGTATTTAGTATTAGTTTTATTTTAAAAATTAATTCTAAAGTAACACATTAATGTTGTATCTAACATTTTTGGTTATTGTTTGTTGGCAAAACTTCAAGTACACTCTGCGAATATAGGTTCAAATAGTAAGTTTACCTTTTGTAATTCTCAATAAGTGTGTCAATTCTGTTCCCAGTTATTAAATTTCTTATTTCATTAATAAACATTCTACATGAAAATACATGTTGCTCGGATTATTAGTATTTTCTGTTATTTTTCTCGCAAAGTTCTAGTCACGTACCTAAATACACTCATTATCGGAAAATGGTCTCATGGTGTTTAAGTATGAAGTGTATTTCAGTTGAAATCCAAATTTCGCTTTCATTATTCGATACTAAAGTTGATGCTGTACATATTTCACTTTGAGAAAGTAAAATATCTCCCGAAGTGGTCTTATCATTCCCTCCCCTGTTTTCTTCCATTGTTTGCATGAGGCGATTGCGAATCTAGTCGTCGATTATCATTGTTATCATATTAAAGACCTGACTAGTACGCACTCGTGTATTTTATGTAATCCTTTGAAGATTCGATCGTGTTGCTATCCTTTCATTTCAATTAGTATTATGTTCTCACCTTGGAAGTGTATGTCATGACGTGATAACTTACGTCACAATTTTATATCGTAGAGGGATAAGAGATCATTTTAGTTGGCAATGATTACATTACGCCTCTTAAACTATTCTGATATGAAGTTGTACGGTACAAAAATTCAAGTTAATTAAGAATCTCACTGGGACTTCAGTGTATTTAATAGTGCTTTCGTTATTTGATAAATAAAAATATTGTGTATTTAATGGTTAACATTCTTTAATAAGATTTTTATTGATTAGTTATTCTCTTGTAATTTTGAATGTTTGTAGTGGTAAAAGTGGTAGCCTGGTTGAGAGTACGTTTGGTTATTTATCGGAGGTTATCAGGTTTAAATCCGGGGTAATGAATTTTACAACCCCATCTAATATCCAAATGCAGTAATATAATAGATATCATAAGGTCGCGGGGAATAGCAGGCGGCAGGGGGAACAATCTAGCCATATCATGGGAATTTCACATGCCACAGGGTTTAATAAGGACCTTTAACCTATCAATCCTTTGGTTTGATCACTGTATTACTGTGGTAAATCTGAAGCGAGAAATCTAACGATAGCACCCATTTGCGGGAACTTTCGCACTAATTTTTTAAAGAAGCTGGCAGTATTGCAATGAGGGTTAGCCCAAATTATACCAGAAACTCATGTCATAGAAAAGACACGCATTGAATTAGAGTCCTTAAAGATAAATTGGAGCGGGAAGGCTAATGAATCCATAATCATTGGGAAGAAATGCACAAGTATATATCATCTTCAGGCGAAAGACGAAAAGGTTGTTCAATATTCCCGATCAATTTGAAACTGCATCGCTCCCGATCCGAGATCTAAAACGCGATTATTTTTTGCACATCGGAATTCATTCAGAGAAGTCAAACGAGAAATGATTGGCATGTCACTCGAGGAATTCATCATCTTCGCGAGCAGTCATTTGTTAGCGGGATCGGCTTCTTGGGATTCAAAAGGCTCTAGTCTTCGAGACGCAACACAGGCAGGTACTTTCTCCTCCCATTGTGACTCATCCTTCATTCTGTTCCCTCTAGGCCACCTCCGGAAGGGGGAGCAGAGGAACGCTTGCTCGCAGCGAAATAAATGTACGCCCGGCCTTCCTTCCCCGAGTGTTTGGCTTCCGGTTGCCAACGGGGATGCTTCAGTGAAATCGAACCCCGCCCTGCGATGCCAACGATCACCTCTCCCTTTCACTTTTCTCTCCTCGCGAGCCAGCAAACGTCGACTCATTGGTGTCGGATCGTGCCCAGACATCATCGCCCTCGGTTTATAATGTCGGGAGATCCCGGTAGGAAGATTGTTTCATGTTCCTTATTTATTTTGCCCTCAGCTGTGTTAACATTGACTATCACGTGAATGGATCGTGGCAAAATTTCTGTTGTGCATCGTAGTGACGTTTCGAGTGTATTCTTTTGAATGCTCTCATGAATTACTTAACGTTATACAATTTTACGCTATCACCATCATTACTAATTGAATCATTGAACATTATGTGAGTGCATGCTAGACGAGATTTGGGTGTTTACAGTTGACCCATAGGAAATAAAAGCCGCGTAATTTACTACCAAGTAAGTTTTATATCTTCAAGATAAAATTGTAATTAAAATATCGTTTATGTTGTAGTAATGTCAGCTAAAAATTTCTTCCAACACTCGAATTTTGTTTGTACACGTCCGTTTATGTGAATAAAACTTATGATATTCACCGCCAGTGTTGTACATACAAAGGAAGTCATTATACTCTGTAAAAAAAGAGTGCACCAGTGATCCATAACTGCCCACGATTTAAAAGTGCTCAAAAATTTCGTTAATTATACTTAAAAATTTCATGTGGAATCCACCAAGTTTTTGAGCTCTATTAAATCATTAAGGAGTTCCGAGAAGTTTCGCCTGAAACAATTTGTTCTAATTTTTCACTATTAGGCCGTGTTCAAAATATTTAAACAAGCACCTGAAGAAATAAAATATACATTTGGGACCTAAAATAGACCTCATACCTTTAATACGGATCATCAATTTGACCAATTTTTTAGGTTTTGAAACTTTGATGACATGTTGACTAGTATTTCGAGCTAAATATCGAAACTTTCCCGCTGAGATCCATTTTGATAAGTTCTTTTACGGAAATGACGTAGGTTTTCATTCGTCTATGGAATGAGTGTATAAAATAGTCAATGAAATTATTATTTGGATTCATGAGTTTTTTTTTCCTGATCAAATCTTAGAGAAGGTGAACTGATGTAACTATTTTTCAAACCTTGGATCATTAATTTCTTCATTCACTGCTATTTATCACGTAGATAAGAATTATCTAGGCTTTTTATAAGCTTTAAGCGTAACTTACGGACTTGACTGCCCAATTTGTATTCACTATTAGTGAAACCACCGTAAACTCTTCCACAATCACTGTAAATTATGTTCTTTGTCATATTTCGGTGAAAGCAGTTAAAAAGGCAAGGGGTTCGATCTCGTTGAAAGCATTTATCGCGGAGCGGCCTGACAGCATCTAACACGTTCAGAAGTGGACCCCAAGTCTTCAGAGTATTTCCCATCAATCGGCTTTCCAAATATATATATAATGCATTTGGTGCTCTATAATTTTATTTCATGACTACATCATAACGAGAAAAGACGAAGCTGGAGGGCATTTAATGAGCAAAACCGTTAGAGCATTATTTGATGATAAATGTATTTTCGCATTTCTCGCCCAGAACCGCCGTTTTTTTTCTGCCTAATGGATGTGAAGGCTCAAATTCATCCACATGTACTCAATAGGGTGTTTTGAGTCAAGAGTAGTCTGGTGTGTAATCACCTCCTCCCACACACCCTAGTGGTGGTTCGCTGGGTACTAAATAAACTAATACTCCGCTGGCCGCCGTAAAGATTTGTGTCGAGGGTTTTAAGGTTCTTTACTTCCTTTCAAGCGCACATCTGTTTACATCATGCAATAATTAGTGTATTTAGCCTAATCATTAAATGTACGGTTTTAAATAAAAATATTCGGGATCTTTGATTCCGTTATTTGATCCCGTGTCGTGCGAGGGAAGAACGAGTACTTGCATGTGTCAGTGATGGTATCTCTTTTATTTTATCCCCGTGGTCGAATATCCATATATACGAGGGTAGGATGGAAATTAATGCACATATAATTGTAGAGCGCGAACAAAAACAAATAGAAAAATCTGGAAAAATGGTAAATTAAAGTAATATTTTTAAGTTTCAAAAGCATGTATTTATTTTTCCACATAGTCACCGTTAAGGCCAACACATTTCTCCCAACCCGTCATTGAAAAACCTCTTCCGGCTTCTCTCAAATCCAGGACTTGACAGCTACATGTTCCTTGGATATTCCAATAGGGTTTGAGATACGCTTTTGAGTGATTTGCCGGTCAATTTGAATCAATCTTCGACGAGTTTGCGATGTTTATCGTCTGTGGCAGTGATCGGACGCCCGCTGCGTGTTTCATCGACAATTGTGGCTTTTCCAGGTTCTTAACCACGTAATTTTACAACAAATCGACTTACAGTAGACCTATCAACAGCATCGTCACCATAAACAGCCTTTAAACGACGATGAATCTCAGTAGGAGTCACTTTTTCAGCAGTTAAAAATTCGTACCACAGCACGCTGTTCAACTCGCGTTGATGTAGCACTAGAGCACGTCTCCATACTTCCGCTTCTCGAAATACACTGGATGAACGCAATGACCTCAAACGTGCACATGCGCATTGAGGGAGAATGTTACTTCCACGTGCCACCTGGCGCACTCCTGAAGGTCATTTCGTTCGCGGTCTACAAGTATGTGCGCATTACTTTTCAGCCTACTCTCGTAATTCGGAACAGGAATGATTGTTCTTAGTGTCGGACTCGGAGAAGCAGACTCGGAGTCTGTTCTGTACTTTTCTAAAAGTTTTTCTTGCCAGCTCTCTCCATGATGTAAAAGATTACCAACTTAATTTACAACCTACCTGTTATGCTAAGTCTCTTTTTATAGCAATTTTTTTACAAATCTACCGGATGTTTTCTAAATATATTCACTTTAGCAGTACGTTGCACGCATGTTTTTTGAACCTTTAAATGGTAAGGTAGAGAACAAAAGTGGACCTGAACTTAGGTTTTCTTGATTACATCTACACAATTATCCGTAAGCCGCCGCAAGGGAGTGTGGCGGTGGGTGTTTAGACACCACCCGTTAAACAGAATGGAACCAAATACAAACAAACAAATGAATGCCAATTCACACCCACAGAGTCGTATGTATAACAGCATGAACAGTCATTTTAACTAACGCACATGCATGACGATCAAACCGCTGTATTGTGTTCATACAAATCAACATCCCTGTGAGTGCCATCCATCAGAATGAAACGCAGGTTAGCGCAGCGGGAAACGAGTTCACTCCTCTTGGTCGTGAAGCTATGGATGATTTGGAGTTGAGTTCAATGCAATCTCGGTTGGAAAAAAATCATTAAATATTATTTATCATTATTACAGTGATGACTGGCAAAACGTATTGCAATTTTCTCTGGTTGAATTGAAAACACAACACGTTTCCAGATCTTACCATCATCTTCCCACTGCTTGCACCTGAGTTGCATACGCGTCGTATATTAAATCTTTAAGTGGAAATTTACAGACGAATATTTTTATTAAACTTGCTATCAGATATTATTACTGTTTTGCGTAGAATATAACTGCAGTAATCAACCCAAGGGCTGAAAGGTTAGAACAGGGCTCACCTCTAAGTAAGTCTTATGGCATGCGAACAGGTCAAGGTACGGTGGAAAATTCCTTTACCTGGGCGACTCGTGGTTTCCCAAGAAGTTCTGGTGCCCAGAAAAATTTCACCGCATGGATTTTCGATGGGATTGTACAAAGGAATCGCTTAGTGTATGGATACAGGATTTTCCGATGGGTAACTGAATGCGCTATTACGCCCATGATAATATCAGACGCGTATGTTTATTCATGGATCTTTCAATCCGAAGATTGGATGTCTCGTTTCTTCTAACACTTTCTTATACCTGTAAGCCCCTATGAAAACCTATGGCCTCCACTGTCTTGAATTATAACAGCCCTCCATTCAGAGTACACATTCATTTCATGATCTTTCTTGACATATTTTCTTATATTTTACCGCTGGCAAGTCTATTGGTTCATGAGATGCGTTCGATCCATTTGGCTGCTTTTATGTAAAGCGCTCCACATTTGTTTTTACTCTTCTACTATTGTGTTTATCTCCTCATTTTTGCTTGTTATACATGTCATTTATACATTTTTACTAATATTTACAGCGTATGTCTTATTTTATTTATTTAAACACCCTGCAAGCCACCGCTAGGGTGTGTGGCAGGGGGTGAATACGCACCATATTAATTTTGATTCGAGTATGACCCTGCCGCGGTCAGACAATGTTATTCTTATCCCCTATCATTTTTCATTCTATTTGCCTATTTGATATTTGACATTTGTCTCCACGAGTAAATGTCCAAAGTTTCTGAGATAATATAACCGATGTCTAAAGTATCACAAACCTCACGGACGTTTTCATGCAGCCTTTCCTTATTTGTAAAAGTATCTTTTAGGCACGATATTTGCCTCTCCATGATGACTGTCTTCTTAGCTTGAGGTTCACGATGGGTGAAAGTGTTCCGCGAAACTCGTCTCGGACTCGTAATGCGTGTCATTCGTCTACTCGCCTGAGGCAACAGGCTGGTGTTTCCCAGTCATGGAAATGTTCAACACTTGTGCGGATGGAGAATGAATCAGCATCTTCAGATGTACTGGGGCATCTAATCGGAGAAGCTACTACTTTTTATAGATAATTATGTGTCTTTATTTAGCTCGTTAGGTCCCAGTGACGATGTAATATGTAATACACGAATCCTGGTTTCAGAGAAGCTTCTGAGAAATATCCTATTTTTGTATTATTTATCTATTCGCTTCTAATCGTTTTAGTTACGTCGTCGTCTTTCAATCGAATTCATAAAACTCAAATACATAATTTCTTAGCAAACTTAGGAATCAATATATAATATACTTGACAGTCGCGTCTTCAATAAAAGTAATAGAAATCATGAGTAAAGTTGGAACGAGTTTTGATTCTTTAAAATATCATGTAATGTGACTGGTTAAGCTCAATCTCCTTTGATCAATTTACTGAACGAGTGAACGATTATATTTCGTCCTCGATGAAGTTGCCTCTTATGTATCACTAGTGCACTCTTTTAAATTGCATCAATATGTGCACATATATATAAATATATATAATATTTCTACATACATATATATATATATATATATATATATATATATATATATATATATATATATATATATATATATATATATATATATATATATATATATATATATAAGGGTAACTGAACTGATATATACATACACATAAGGTAGACGATTACGCTATTAAATTTTAAAATTTTAAGTGGTCTCTAATATCAATATGTATGACGTAACGTTCCAAAATATAAGTGGGCCAAATGTATCAGAGAAAAACATTTCTTTAGCAAAGAGAATATATGCTACATTTTATTTATTTTATGGCGGCACACTGTTGATCAGCTCAGGGCACCAGTTGACAAATATTGTTAGACAAGGTCGCTTACACCGTGTTGCTATTTGGAAGCCACACTGAATGCACTTTGGGTTTATTTACGGTTCTTTGATATAAGAAACGCACATTGAAACTTTTTGACCCGTCGCTTTTTGGAATATTTACGCCGTACAGACAAACTGAAAACACTGCAATGCCACAAATTAATTTTTATATTCCACTTTCCGCGACCATAGTTTCACGAGTGTGTGGCATTATCATGTACTACTTGATGATGCTACACAGTTGTGAAATTATAGAGCTCTGTGTAGTTGGGAAGGCGAGGAGGGTCTTCAGAGAAGAGTTGGGGAAGGGAGGTGCGTGAGGATCGCGGTGATGACTACATCGCGTTTCCAAGTTGGCACGGGCGTTTAAACGGGCAGGATGGTTTGTGAGTAGGATTGTGAGGAGATGTAGAGGGGGGTGAGGTTAGGAAGAACGGGAGGAAACCCTAATTGGATGGAGCATTCCCTCTTGCCTCATCGCGACCGCTACTGTACTGGAAGGGCCTCGAGGGAGTGTGAGGGAGGGAGGTGAGGAGTGAGAGAGGAATGGGAAGGGATGGATGGTTGCTGGGGTTACGGGGTTGGGACCACGACGGCAGGAGACTGGTGGGAGGTGGTCGTCGGACGTAGCCGGGGTGGAAGCGGATTCTTGCTGCGTATAAAGGCGTCTCTTTAAAAAGGAAGTGTTCCGTTTGCGAGGAGAGACGCTGATGCACTAAGGGATGAGGGCGACCGTCGCATATCGGAATGAGGGAAGGTAGATTTTTGGTCGATCTACAGTGGTTTCCTCCTCATATTTTCGCCCTCTTTTTATGGGAAAAACGTCGCACTCCCTTCCACTTGTCCTTTCCCTTCCCGAGCATGAACAGACAGGGGAGGAAGGAGGAGAATGGGTCAAAGACGACCTGGAAACAATTCCCGTATCCCCCTCCCTTGGGACACGCGAAGAATGAAGCGACATTTCCCGTGGACACTTTCCAAGTGGCGGCATTAGGGAACGCACTCACGTTGGGTCTAAATACTTGGTACTTAAATGTGCCTCGTGAGATTATACGTGGGAATCCTGCTTGTCGGTGCAGATGGATAATAATAATATGAGCGTAGATGTGCCGAAAGAAATTTTTAAGTGGTTGCGACACCAACGCGGAGAGGGTGATAAGGGCCGGCGTCAAACAATATGTCTTTAATATCTAAAAAAATTGCAAACCTCTCCTCTCCTAAAGTACTCATTCATGGGTTGATATATATTTTTCTGAAAATGGACATTGCCTGTTGCAAATAAGGAATTTAAGATTGTAAATATGCTATAGCAAAGATTTTAACTGCCTTTCAAAGTGGTTTGAAAAAGGTGCAAATGAAAATGCTCGAAATGATTTTTTTTAAATAAATGCTTTGACAGCAGTTACAGAAATTTCATCGCCTCAATTTCTGGTATGTTGCACGGAGATTTCAATTGGGTGAACAGAAGAGTTTAGGCAATTGATTATAAATATTTATTTTCAAGGAAGATTCTGTGTTTTTTATGTTCCTGACTCTGACAGGCAAGGAAAATGAGAAAACTATTCTCCTCCATTTTCGTCTCGGATAAAAATTATCGTTATGTTTTACGTCCTTACGACGATGTTATATTTGTCGATTCATAAAACACCATAGGTGTTTTACTGCATGTGCAGAAAATTGATGTTTTATCTAATTCTATTTCAATATAACAATTGCAGATATGCTTTCATGTAGGCCCAAACATATGTGTAAGCACTCTGTAAATCTTTACTACATGGGACCGAATATTTTATATTAGAGGTGTTGAAATGAGGCTAGATTCGTAATTTTTAAAATGAATTTGAGCCCTAAGGGCGCAACTTAATTACTATTTATACTGTGGCTAATTTCAGTTGTGTATTAGCTGTAATGGTTGAAATTTATTAATGTTTTGATTGATCTTCGGTTATTTTGTTTCGTTGGTAAAAGTCATCGAAATTCTCGCACCGTCTTTTGATCAGAGCCGTCTTGTCGGCCTTGGATAATTATCGCGAAGCCGTCAACACCCACGGATTTCCAGTCGTGATCCATCAAGGATTTGACGTCGTATTGAGCCAGTGTGATTTGTGACCTTGTGTGTCCATTTTCAGCCGCTTTAACAGCATGAGCTCGCTGATAAATTTAACGGCAAGATGTAAATTGAGTAGAATGCTCGTGTTATTGGACGAATGAATTCCTAGATGAAGTCGTAACGTTTGACAGTGAAAGCAGCAGTTAACGTGAAGTAACTGTAAATAGTGTGTATTACTAAGAACGCCATGATTAAGTAACATCCACAGGAAGGTGCTTATTTATGCACAGGATCCTGGGCAAAGGCCAGTGACCCGGAAGCAAGCTGTTCTTCAATTAGCTGCTGTTTTCTATTTACGTCCGAAGTGCCAGCTTTAAAAACAATTGGGGTGAATAAAATCCAATTTATTAGTGTGTATGCCAATTAATGTTATGTACAAATTCGAGCAGCTATTTCACTTCACCTTATGCATTCCAAAATAATTACGTTGATAATTTTAATTTAAGCGTTTTTTAGGCTTTTTTTTGATAGAATTTCGGCACTTGAGATAATATTTAATAATGTTCATACTATTGTACCATCGAATTTGTATGATGCCGCCAAGAAGTTCAAAATAAAATTAAAATATTATATGAACTAGAATCAATGGCCTCCCTTTTTGTGTGAATGCTGGTTGAATTTCATTAGTTGTTTCAAAATTTTCATTTAATTTTCCATATTATAGGTAGATAAACAAATAAATGAATATTTACACATGCCTAGCGCGAGAAATGCGTCACAAGCAATTTTTTCTTACGAATTAGTATAATTCGCAATATTGAGACGTTGCGCATGTTGGAATCTCCACGAAATTAATGGAAGCCATACTGAAATGGTTGGAAGTGCCCGTCCAACAATTTGACGCAGTATTGTGACCAAGAAAATGTTTATTCAATCATGACAACTGGGCCGAGCTTGCAGGGTGCATCTATATTCCACCAGGCCGAGTTCGCGTATCGCCTCGGGCGTGGCCATTATGCAAATTTTGGCGGTTCGGTCTCCGATATACCTGACGGCCTTGAGAGCTTATTCGAATCCCAGAGGCATATGGATTTGCCATATCCTTCCGTGAAGAAAATGTCTTTTTTACCTATTTATTCAGCAAGAATTTTTTTCAGAATAATTATAATGTTTAGTAAATTTTAATGTATGGGATTTGATGTTTGCCTGATAGAAGATTCAAATGAAATCTTCGGGGGTTTTCTATTGAGTCAAGATTTTGGGTACCGACGTTTCTATGGTTAACTCTGCTATAGTCCTAAGGGCGTTGGTGAGACATCAGTGCCTTGAGGTCGAGGGCGAAGTTAGTCGTATAAACGTCGGCAGCTTAAATCCTGGCCCGACAGTAAAGAACATCCGAAGTGAGTAGAACACTGCACGTATTCGGAGGATACCAGTTTCAAACACCGAGGGTATCCCAATGTAAAATCAAACTGGTGAGATTTTATGGATTCGACAATTGTGCGGGAGAATTCAAGTAACCCAGACAAATGCACTAGCTCTCTCTTCTGTAGATGACGCGTATTTCACAAGACATAGGGCCAATTTTGGGGTAGGTTCTACCCTTATCTACCAGAACTTAGCATCCTTCCATCATATCCTGAGCCCTGCCAATCTCTTCAGTTTGAATGGTTTCCTGCACTTATGTCTTCCGTTGCTTATTTTTCGTAATTAATTTCTAATGTCCCTTGAAGTTCAGTTATTGGTCAGTAGAGTGGCTTTTGTTTGAAGAATATTATCTGTTCTGAACTAATATTACCAGCAAAATTTATTTAATTTTCCATTTCATGAAATCGCAGACACAGGGGCATTACATAAGCATTCCTGTTGTGCAACAAGGTAATTACATTTAGTATGTGCACATTTTTAATCTCAGTTCCAGTGACACAACGTAACCGTCGCGGTCGGATCCTTCTTTTGTCGTGTAAATCGTTTCTGTCTAACGATCAAACTTGAGACTAGCGTAATAACACTTGTTTTCGTGATAGAACGCGCATGTACTTTCATTTCAGCACGCCATTCTGTCGCCTTTCTTCTCATTTCGCTATGTTGACGTTCCCCGAGTTGCGTGGTGTCGTATTTCAACGCTAACGCTCGATAAGAAATAATCGTGTTAGGTAGCCATTCGTCACGGGCATTAGAAGTTTGACAAGATGTGGAGGGGTGACGGCGAAGAAATGGATCGGGTTCATTGGGTCACGTCAACTGCGAGGCGTGTCCTTCACGAGGAGCCTGGGGGACGGGACGTAGTAATACGAACTTCTCGCTTCCCTCCGACCGGACTCGAACCACCCCCTTCTCCCACCGCCTACCGGAGGCGCTGCTTACAGAATCCAAATGATCGTAATTATCCCCTCTCCTCTCCTCCCGGCCGTCCCAGCCCTACGCCCTCCTCACGCACACCCCCTCGATAACAAATTCATCCTTTGTCTCCAGGCAACCAGCACACCACCTCTAAAAAGCCCCGATCTTTGCCAAGGACACAGTCTCCTTCCGCCGGGCGCCGAGGGTGGAATAGGGCGTAGGGGGGGAGGGATGGAGAGAGAAGGAGGCGGTAGGGGGGGGGGACACTCGGTCAATTAGCATAACCTCTTCTCCTTGTTACTGTCCTTCCCCTCCCTCTCATCTCTGTACTTTTATGTAAACCACTGCGCGCCCCTCCTCCTCCTTCGTCTAGCCCACGAGAAGTACATATCCTCGTTGTTCTGGTTCAAGAGTTGGTTCACGTACTGCATAAAAGGCGTTTCCGGCCGTGGAGTTGAAGGAGGCGCGAATGCCCAGGATTGCCAACGTGGAAAATGGAGATTTTCCGTCTCTGTTTGGAGATCAGCCAATCGTCTTTTTGACGTGGCGGGAAGTCGGTTTTCATACTCATATATACAGAGTAGTTTTCATTTTGTTATAAGTGTTTTTCTAGTTGATTTTGAACTTTTAAACGATTTCTTTGAATTTGATTATGACTACGAGATTATTTTCTCAATATAAACTTTTGGGCATGGCCTCTTTTGTGCGAATATAGTTGCTAGCTGGTTTCCAAAATTCGTGAATTTTTCTTTGCGGAACAACGGTAAAATTAATACTGGAAAGAGAATTATTGCCTTAGCGAGGAGACGTTGAGTTCTGTATGGGATTTTCCGCAGTAGACTTTCACGAGTATTGCAGACGGAGTTACAAAATATTTGTTGACGCGCTGTCTAGGGGAATCGTCAAGGTTGAGCAATAAGTGAATTTTTGCAAAATATTAAGGAGAGCTTTAAAATTAATGATTCTAGTTTTACGAGTAAGAAGTTAAAAACAAAGTTGTGTCTCATTTTCGGAATAGTTAAGGATCTCTGGTTTACCAAAACACATTCTGTGAGCAGGAAAAATTTGAATGTCGTTTCGTAATCAGTTCTGCTGTTGGGTGTTCGCGTTTGATTTTCGAACTATTCTGCTCAAAAAGCATTCGCGAGCTCTAGGGCAGGCGCGCGACGCTTTGCTGCCCTAGGCATATGGAACGATGACTCCATTCTTAAACGCTGTCGTAACAATGAGAGAGCTTTCAGTCGAACTCGTCATCTCGTCCTTATGATTTTATGGACTGGTGACAACCTCACCGGCATTTTGCATTGGCCTATCACCTTCCCCTCTTCATCCATTGATCTCGCTTCCAGTGAATAATTCATCCGTCTTTGAGTTATTTTAATCGGCAATGCATTGAGGGTACTCAATATATTGCTTATTAAAATAAGTCAAAGACGGATGAATTATTCACTGCAGTCTGGATTTCTCATCATGATAAATGGCGGAGAATTTCAGGCGTCGAGACCAATTGCGCAGCCTGCGTTGTCACGTCTAGATCATAAGACGAAAATAACGCTCGAAGGCTGAAGTCACTAAAGTTTTCGAATAATTGTGGAATGCGGTGTAACTCATCGCGAAACATAGATAAGGAAGTTTTACTCCGATCTTACCGAAAGGGATAACTAATTAAGGGTCGTACGTATCACCCCGTTGATGTCACTGTTATACTTAAGCTATCAGATAAATGATCAGACCAGGCTTAGTCATGAGTAATGCATTATGACTCTCTTATAAGATATTATTTATGGTCAAATACTCGGTATATTTAGTGGAAAGGTGAAGACTTAGGAAACGAAACTAACTCTTCTGTTCTATCTGGTGGAATTTAGTCTTGGGTAATCTTCTAACAAGTTTGGCAAGTAGTACAGTGATTTCACGCATAAAATATTGTCACTCGACCGTATTTGCAATGCAGGAAATCAAGTTATTTGGACACTGGAATGAATTTATTAAAATTTCATGGATAAGTCTTCCCCTAAGAGTCACATTCTCCCCCTCCAAATATCCCTTTCCTGCCTTCAGAATCACTGCGTATGATGTGGCGGGAGAGAGTGAAATGGTGCACCGTCGGTGTTGACGCCTCCTTTTCCAAGAAATTTTGGACTCTTGAGCTTTGGTTTAGTTTTTCGCTCTATAGTGTGTGAAGTTCAGTATAGTTCCCTTCAAGGCAGCGGAGGGAAAGAATTATGATATCTCTGAATTTTCAAATAATATTCCCTCTCGTGACTCAGTGGCCATACGTTTTTTGCACCACTTCGCATTCTGATTTTGCTGCTGAAATACCCCCCTCCCGCATTTCCATCCATTAATTTCCGTAATTTTCGTGCACAAATTTTTTTCAACTCATCTACATCTAGACAATACCCCGCAAGCCGTCACAAGCACGTCTGGCAGGGGGTGGTAGGTCACAAGCAATTCTACATACATTCACTCTATTTCCTCATACACCTGGCACCCCGCGAACCACAAAAAACCGTGTGAAAAGGGGACGACCGAACACCAGTCATGCAACATGCCTACATATATTACGGGTACTACATGGTTAGCAACTATTCCGATACCTAAACAAAGAGGACAAGAAAATACGTCTAAAGAGGGCAGGCAAACGTGCAATTCAGACACTTATCCCAGGTTTTACGCATTCGGACGGAAAATTAAAAAAATACAATACGAGGTAGGTTTTATATACACATACGAGTATAACCTCATTCACGCCATTCATTTTCCTCCAGCTCTCGCACCTATATATACGAAATAACGAGTAGAAGAAGCTGTTAAACAACTAGACTAAAAGAAAAATCATTAAATCCACTAAGTTCTCACGAGAATTAGGTTGGTGTGTGACTAGTGTAGTGGATTCCCACTTCGAGGGCCTGGGTTACAATTCACGTGAGACTAGGATTGTTGAGAGGTATCCCGGTCCCTTGGTACCATTTGAGAGCACTTTAAGTGGAGCACGTTGGCAATCGAATGGGACGTCAAAATGAGGAATGTTTACTATCTTTTTTCAAATATAGACTGATGCAGATGCTGGGTTTATCTCTATCCTTCCTCCCGTGTCCACACAGTCTTACCCTTACCAAATTACCCACCTATCCGTAAGGGCTGACCTCAGGTACCTAAGGTAAATGACCTCAGCTGACGTTCGTCTCTCACAAAAGTAGCCGAAAAATTTTCAAGTTAATTGACCATTTGCAAAAGGAAATTTTCGACGAATTTTATCAATGCAGGTTCACGTGGGTCTGGTGTTTTCATGACCTCTCTTTCCGGAGGAGACTCTACCCTAAGTGTCCTTTAAATTGATTCTTTACGGGTCCATTCCATTGGAGGATGATGTGCCACGGGCCCGAATATTGAACTACGAAATCGTATTTTCAATTCAACATCGAATTTACATCACGTTTACGTCGGAACTGTGCGGTTTGACGCATCCATTACGTAATGGCAATTTTCACTGCAAATCAAAGGCGGATCCAAAAGTGGAGGAGTATGCGATTCTTTTCATCCTTACCCCTTGGAAAATATTTTTTTATTAAAAAGAAAATATAAATATTTATTACTCTCCCAAAAACTTTTTTGAATACTTGCTGCTGCCCGAGAATAAAATAGTCTACTGTCGGTTGTGTTGTGGTCTCTAATGCGATTATATGTATTTCCAGTTTTAATATGATTTTTAATTCTTCCTAGAAAAAACAATATAAAAATTATTTTCGCTCATACATGGAAATTGCTTTTCTCTCCCAATAGAGGTTTTCTAGATTCGTCACTGCTGCCGAACAGATAACTGTCATATCACGGCATGTACGGACGGTCAATGTTGCCCCGTATTGAGTGATAAAAAAATCAATATCCTCGTCTAACGGATACTTAAAATAGAGCATCGCGCATCACAAAATTTGCATCCTGTTTTATTCGTGATGCGATGGATTAATTTTTGCCTTACTGATTGTACATCGCAGCTGTGTGAGCACTCACAGTGACATCGATCAACTTATCTAAAGATGTATTAAATTGATTGGAATCGTTGTGGGACTCATTTAACTATCTTGTTGCATCTTGATTTATCTACATGCATACATCCGTGCTTAAGTGCATAAAAAATAAACCGGACGTTTGGCGATTGATTTGAATTTGAGGAGTGAACTTGCATGTTCTAAAAATTTTCAGTAATTTAAATTCGGCATTGACACTCCTCTCCATTAATGATAGCCTTTCCTGAGGAGGCAGCGTCGACGTGACATATCTCCATAGTAACGATTTGAACCGAATCGGGTCTCCCTTTAGTATGGGGCATCTGTCATCCACGTGTGAGATGCCTTTCGCACTGCTTCGCCGTCGCTGGGAGTCCCGAGGAATGTGTGCAGGGGAGGGGGACGTGGCGTCGTTTCCTCCCACTCACTCACCCCCCTCCCACGCCTCCCCCCAATCGCGCTTGCCTACGGAGGAGGACGCGGCCGGGAGGCCGGCGCCCAGCTCTAATTGCCGGCAGTTGGTGCGACAATTGCCGCCAGTTGATGCGATCGTGTGTGTGTAAGTGTGGGGTGGGGGGAGGGAGGGGTGGCGGACGTAATTCTCTTCGCTCTCCCCCTTAACAAGCACTTAAAACTTTCACTGACCATTGTTTTTTTTCACCTCCCGTTCGATATTGCGTCTTGAATTTTTCATGAAGTGTTAGAATGGTCTTGAAGTGCTCCTCGACGACTCTCCTTATCACCTTTTTCCGGTGGGATCGTTTCTGGTGCCTGGTGCGTGCTTGCCATCTCTACTACTTCCTTCCTTTTGAGGGCAGAATGCACTTCAATTGCATAGATGGTGGTTGTCTTTGAAAAGGAAATAAATTCAAGGTTTCACGTAAAGAATCTCTTTGAGTCGATAAAATCTCAGGTGATTCAGGGTGGCAAGTGTTAGTCGGGTGTCTAAAACAGTATCCCGTTATCGGCAATGCATTTTCACTGATGAAGAAATTTTTATGGAGCCATTGTATGGAATGAAGATATGAATGAATGTGGGAAGTGCGTTAGGTCACTCAAATGGATATTCGGAATGATCTGCCTTGGGTTAGTTATGCATCCAAGTGTATGCAATTATTTTGAAGTACATGCGTTAAGCTTGGCCTGAATACTATTAGTATTTGGCACAAGAAAACCAAATTAATTCACACATTTGGAAAAAAAATAGTGTACTACGAGTAGTAAGGCCATCAGGAGGAAAAATGCGTTAGCGAAAGAAGCATGCAGTTATTAAGGAGGAGGAAAATGACGGTGAGTGCTCTAAGTAAAAACATAGAGAAAAGTTTCCAATGTGTACTGTTTGGATTCGAAATTTTCCTTCGGGGAAAGAAGAAGAGTGTAGATAGAAGTGTATAGTTTTTTCCCCGGTGAAATATTGAGAAAATGTTCAATGGAAAGGGAGGTGACCAGTTAGAAATTTTCATACCGTGGGCAAAGAGAAGCAGTTCTTCGGCGAAGTTCAAAGTAGTAAGAAAAAGTAGAAGGGAAGAGAGATTGAAAGGTAGTGGAATGTTGAAGGATTTGTTTGAAGAGAGAGTGTTGTTTGTGCCGTGGAAGAAAGAAGAGTATAAGCCTCTCGAACAGCATGATGATGGGTTTAACTGAATGGGAGTAGGAAGTACGTGTGAGTAACCGAAGGGAAATGCCAATAATCAAATTTCAGGCTGAGACAAAGTGCTAGGCAGTCCAAGACAAATATATTATGACTGTAAATTGTTAATGATGATGGCATAGTTAGGACTTAAACGGTTGGTCAGCGACCCTGTCCTCTAGTGGTGCGGTGAACTTTGTATAGTAGATGGTGCATTTGGGGTTCTCGAGATTGAACTAGGGATTTTGACTGGACCCTCCTCCTGCCCCTCTGGAACGCTTCACCATTATTATCAATGGTCATCACTCCACCGATTGGCTTGAAGCACCTCCCAGCATAGTTCTCCGGTGCGGCTAAACCCTTCCTGTCGTCATATTCCTTCGCAGTCACGTCTGCCATTATGTGTTTTACGTATTTATCCGGGTCTAGTCCTCATTAGTTCTTTCCGTTCACTTTTCCTTTCGTATTTTCCATTCACACCGCAAGCGTCAGATTAAGTTTAGTACTTCTACGTGCACTCATTCGTATTTTTTTCTCGATTTCTTTCTTATTTCTCTCTCTTCGTATAACGTTGGCTGTGTATTAGACGGGTCAACCTCTCCTGCGGTCATTATCCATGACTTACATCCGCAGTGAAGAGGGAATGTTTAGCCCCATGGCATGAAATAATGAAATAAATGTAGTTTTTCCATCTTATACATATATTTTCCTTCCCAATGTCCAGGAGGTACTCTCACACCCTAGACGCCTGTAGGACTGCATGGATAAAATCCATTATCTGTATGAAATATTACGTATAGGAGAAAATTGTTTACCCACGAAAAGGCCGAACATTCTCTGCTATCCTGTAAACCGTAATAGCCTACTGAATTCAATGCAAGTATTTTCCATGTGGGAATACGGATATTCAGGTGATGAAGAGTTAAAAGATCGCGGTCACGTTGAAGGAGCGGACGAGAAGACAAAAAAACACGGCTAGGTTGCATCTATCGTGTTTCAGCGATTTGAATAATCCGGTTCTTTGGTTCAACGCATCCCCTGGCGGCGAATGGAGGAAGTCCGTTGTGAGGTCCGACTGTTGGCGCCGCTCCTCGGCCTGGCGTACGAAACTGGCGGAGGCGAGAGGGTGGCACATCTCCTTCCCTCCAGAAGGCTCCCTGGCTTATTACATTACGGCGCGGCAAACGAACTGGGGACGTGAAGACGTTCCCTACGTGACGTCTCGTTGTAGAGAACGGGGACGTTGCGTAAGTTTACGGTTCTCCCCAAGAGGGGAAAGTAGTCGAATGAGGCGGAAGAGTTAACCGGTGAACGGCTCCACGATTTGACATTCACGTAACGCGTTTCTGCAAACTAGCATCGGTAAAGGAGATTACAGTTGATCGGGGGATTTCAAGAGCTTTGAGGTAATACACATGGCAGCACGTATGGCTGCTCGTAGTTACTTTGTGCGTTCCGAAAGTAAAGCAATTATTTTTGTTTAATGTAATTTATTGAGAAGATTTGCACAAACACTTAAAATTCTTCAAAGCACTGTTCTTGGGCCTCTACAATTTTTTTCTAGCGACTCTGCCATGATCGGTACGCGCCCTGGAAGGCGTCTTCGGGGACCTCTCGCAAGGTCTTCGTCACGGCTGATTGGATCTCTTCTTTTGACAAAAACGGATTCCTTTCAGGGCTGCCTTCATCCGAGGGAACAAAAAGAGGTCTGCTGGGGCGACGTCAGGACTATAGGGGGGGTGGGGTAGGGTTAGTACCTGGTGTTTGGCAAGGAACCTCCGGACTCGTTGCGCGTTGTGGCAAGGCGCGTTGTCGTAATGAATTTGCTAGGTAGCAGAGATGTCTTTTCTCGTCCTGCTGACCCTTTTTCGAAGTCTTTCCAGCACATCCACGTAGTAGACAGCGTTAAATGACTGTCCTTTAGGAACAAACTCCTTTTGGACCACTCCTTCACTGTCGAAAAAGTCGATGCGTATTGTTTTCACTTTTGATTTGTTCATTCTTCCATTTTTGAGCTTGGGGGACTGGTTGGTGTGCCACTTAGATCTTTGGTGTTTTGTTTCTGGGCCTTATTCAAAAACCCAGATTTCATCTTCAGTGATGACGTCCAAATAATCAGATTAATTTTCAATCCGTCGAAAAAGTTCACTTAAAATTGTCGCTCGGTTGGTCTTTTGGTCACATGAAAACACCGTATTGTGAAAGAAAGGAAGATCATAGAGAAATTCCCTCAATATTAGGAATAACATGTGGAAATGTTGAAATTATAAAAATAAATCTGAAGTTGTCGTGACGTCATTAAACCCTAGTCTTGAGCAGTAAAATATCTGTGGAAAGCAAAGTTGCTCAATATAGTGTTTTGACACTTCGCTCAGACAATTACATCCACAGCATCGTTTCTTACCATGGGAATTGTTCCTGGGTGTATCCCTGCATAGCTGAAACATGGATGTTCCTCAGAAGGTCATTCCACAAACTTGAACCTTTCTTTCGAGACAAAATTGCCGGTGTTCATCCCTTTCTAATCCTGGTTCTCCCGTCCCCTCTCGCTTCGAACAGCTCCGTCTCTTCACCCTCCATCCACATCCACCCTCTCAATCTCCTGCCAGGAGAGGAGTCCTTCCGATCTGACCTCCCCGACTATTCCATCGGTCCAATCCCCATCCCCTTCTCCCACCACTCCATTTCCTTTATTATCTCTGCCGTTTAGTTCCATTTGGATGAAATAAGACACGTTGTCAATGTCACTTGCAACGCTTCCATTTGATGTGCAGTTATGTGCTAAGGTTAAAGTCATTAAGTCCGCATTAAAGAAAATATTATGTGGTATTAGCTGAACTTTAAAGTTTAGACTGGGTTGAGCAGAATAAAAAGTCCTAGACATAATTTATTTTCTCTTCCAAGGTAAATGGAATGGAAGTTGTAGTTTTTAAGGTGATATATTTTTTATCAAGCACAGAATTTGTGAGTGACTAGTTTTTGCGTCACGTCTTTTCCTGCACTCAAGGGTGCAGGTAGAACCAACCGTGAGGACCCCTATACCATGCCAAAAACGAGGTCGTGGAAAATGCTCAGTTGAAAAAAGTGCCTTTCGGAATATTAGGTGTTTTGATTAAAAATTTAATCCAAATGTCAACTTCACATAATATCTCCATTAAAACCTGAATTATTGCGCTGTTAAGTTTTGCGAAAACAAGTAATAAGAGTAGTTACTAATAATAATGAGAAATAAATTATTAATTTAATTTCAAACAGTTTAAGCTTGACACAGTAGCATGAGGAATAATTTCCTTGAACTCACCTGAGTTAGAAGAATTAATATTATTTTATCAACAGTTGAAAATTATATGAAAAAGAATTGCTTGTTCAGTTAAAACGACAGAGTACAGTATTTCCTGATGTGTAATGATACAAAAGTAATTACTTCTACTCATAAAAAAATATTTACTCTTAATGTTTTGTAATGCAATACACCAGTCACCTTTATGTTTTAACTTGGCAATTTTTAATGACTCGCCCTCTCCTGATTTCAATGTATGGTTTGTGCAATTTTGACGAAGCCGATAATGCATTAATACTTTTGGATGCATATAGGAATACTCGTATTGACCTACTTTGTCGACCGTATGTTTTCTCCAGGGACATATGAATTCTTAGGATGAAGAATCTACTGCGCCATATTTGCTAAAAATTTGGTTACAAATTTGCTAAGCTTTGTGATCTACACTAACGTGTTGTTAAGTCACGTAATTTTGTTGTTTTTGATAAAGAGATACTTATAGAGGCTTTGGGATTGTAAAGGAGTCCATATAAATAACGAAGCTGGGTTATATTCGCTTAGATATTCCACCGGCTTAGCCGCTACAGATCTGTTTCTCCCATCGGTGAGCAATAAACGTCGTTTTTGTGAAAAAGTTTTGCTGAGGTGTTTGCTTCCTTGATTGTCCAGTGGGAATATAATTTTTATTCATCTTGATCAGAACATTAATGCGCGTCGTACTCCCGATCGAAGTGATGTCACTTCTGGCATTTCTTCACGCGCCGATGCGGAGATACTTTGAATGTAACTGAAGAGCTGTACCCCGGGGAGGCTTGCTGAAGTGATTTATGTGAGATCCTCATTTTTATTTATTTCTTGTTCTTTTATAGGATTCAGGTTCCCCAATTCGTGCAGTCCCAACCCCTCCTCTCCACTTCAATCCCCGTACCCTTTCTCCTCCTTCCAAAATCTGCCTATTCCTAGGTTCTTCTCGCCGGAGCTTTATCTTTATTGCTATTCACAATCTCCGTTCAAGTCCCTGCTCCCTCGCACTGTTTTCATTGCCTTCGTCTCCTATTCCACTCGTCCTACGAGGCTCACTTTCGTCTATCTTTCCTCCAACACGCACAATCTCCGTCTCTTTCTCGTTAACTACCTTCGCGTCTCTTTCTTTAACCCTTCATATCTTCTGAACCCCCTCATCCTTTTATCGAGGATGTTACGCGTGTTACTGTGGGTAAAATACTGATAAAGTAAGTTTCTATGCTCTTCCAACTCACCGCATTAATGAAACCAAGGATTTTTTCTTTTTTTTCCCCGAGGATAAAATTACATAAATGTGTTTCTTTCCGTAAATATGGGTTCGAAAATATCACTAATTATTGATCAATAGTTGGGTGATGTGTGTCCATCTCATTACATTAGGGTAGCTTCGGTAACTGAAATGTGATAATTGCGGAAATTATGTAAAATTCTTGCATTTACGTGCATGTGGCTCCTTCAATGTTACTGCAAAGGGGTTGCCCGCAATTTGTTTTAAATAAATGTGACAAAGTAAATCTTTATTACTACATGTATCTTAATTTTTCTAAATTAACGATCCAATTTCTTATTATGGCCATGTATTCAGCCAATTAACAGTTATATTGTATGCTCTATTACCAAGTTTATTTATAAATTTCATAATTAAAAATATTCCAAAGGTAAACCGGAAACTATTGATTTTGCATTGGTCAAGTATTTTTCCTGGACTTTTAAATCAATTTTTATAAATATTAAATTTTATCCCTTCATTGCTCAACTCTACTCTGACCAAGGGGCTGGGTGGTTTAAGAGAAGTCGTAGTGTCTAACTCATTAACGACATTTATCTCTATTTTTTAGGAGTCATCTCCCGAAAAGTCTCATTTTTCTTGGTTGCTCCATCGTAACTCCCCTCGATCTTCTACCGAACCCCACCCAACAGGGCATCTTTCCCGTCCCATCATCTTAATTCTCTTTTTTTTCCCCTTTCTTTTATTCTCGGGACCTGCCCGTACTTTCCCCTTATCTTTCTCTAACCCTCCCACCACCCACGCCGCGCCCCCGGTATCCCCGAAACCCCTTCACCAGCCAACTCCTTAACTCCACCTACACTTTCACCTGACTCCCCCAGTCTCGGGGAAAAAATCCCCTCCAATCCCTCTTGGTCCTCGGACCCCAATTTTGAAACTAAAGGGAATCCACCCGGGTCCGCTCTCTCTAGTTTCATTGTCGCGGGGTAATGACGTGAAGCACGGGAACGAATTCATTCCTGGGTGTCCCCGACAAAGGATGACTTGCATCGGAGGTATATATACGTGTGTGTACAGGGAGAGTGAGAGAGAGGGGAAGCAAGACATTGGGTCATTAAAAATAATTCCCTCCATCATTTTGTCTTCGGAAAGAGGTATTCGCCTGTAATGGAGTCGTTACAGTTTCGAGGTTATTTGGTGCTTTAATTTGTGAATAAGCCTTCAATTTCTTTGTACCGCCAATCCCTTTGTACCGTCAATCCCTTTGTTCGCAGTGCGGTCCTGGAGGTGGGTTTTAACTAATGGGGGGGTTGTCCCAGGTGAGCATTAAGGATGCCTCGGAGACAGGGAGGACCTTTGTGAAGGAGCAAAAATAAAGGAATTGTTGAAGAAACCGACGGGTTTTCCTACATAGAAATATATCTGAGGATTCTCAAAAGGAGTATTTCCCAGTGGATAAATTTACAGTGGTTTAATTCTACTATCAACAATTTTTCCAGCTTTTCTTGACGTACACGTTAAGACGTCCTTGCGAATGATCAGTAATTGGAAAGAGTATGCGCTTCATGAGCAAACAAACGGAACATTTTGACTTACGATGTGGTCCTCAATAAATGATTTCATTTTTACGGGCATTCAATTTGTGCTTCGAATCACACGTGTGTCACTCTGGGGTTATTTTTTTCTATTAATAATCAATTTTATTGGTAGCATAAGGGAATAGACACTATTTGGTTTTAATTCAAATCAGTATATTTTGGATTAATTGCTAGTATACATTTTTATTTCATTTATTATATGTTTCAAGTAATTTTAATTAAAACGAAATAATATTTATGGGAGAATCATGAAGAATGCGAGAACGAGGAAAGGAATGTGCTGACAAATAAATTGAGAAAATTCGAAGATATCTCGGTTAATATATTTTGGCGTATATTTTGGATTCCTTGTTACGTGTACATTCTGTTGGCAAAGCCACAAGCTGATTCTTCAACATAGAAATCTTTAAGTTCATACTTCCCAGTAATAAGAACGTTCACGTCAGGTTTGAAATGATATTTTAGAACTTCCATTCGTTAAGTGGGTTACCCACATATTCAGGAGTAAAAGTTTTCTTTCCATCTTTGTTATATTCAAATGCATGATTAATGATTTAGTGGAAAATCATACTAGAAATACTATGTAGAATGTTTTCCTTCCGAATCTCACAGACTCCTTTTTTTGCAGAGGCGCTTGTTTGAAGATTAGCGGAATATTATGCTTTTAGAAATTTATGACCAAAACAGGTTTATACCAAAATCTTTCTCCTCCGTTGATAGGCAGGAAATGTAATTCTCCCCCGAATATGTAATGAAAATAGAATTGCAATACTTACGGATTTTATTTCATGCTTGTAACATAAGCGAATATCCTAATGTTGACAATGGAGTGTTTTCCTGCATGTACATTATGCTTACTAGTGCCTAATTTGGTGAGCTGGGGGTTATCTTTTCCCGCATATAATAAGTGTTTACTATCTCAATGGAAGTAATAAAGAAAGCCATAACCTCTGGACCCGTAAAATCATTATTCAGGGTCTAATGAAATGGGCCATTATAGGTTTACTAGTCATTGAAGCCGGAAGGTTCACTTCGTTCCTGACCCTGGTTGGTTCGTAAAGATGAAGGTTACGATAAAACACCTTGATTTTGTGAGGGCTAGTTTGCTTTAATATAATGAAATAGTTTAAAAGAAATATTTTGTTTTATTTGCCGAAGTTTTTCTGAAATTTTATCTTAAATTTATTAGGAAAAAAATATCTTTCGGGTTTAATTAATTACAATAGAATTGTAACAAAAATTATAAAAATTTCTGGAAGGACTCTGTAATGTGATGCGTCATGTATTTTAAGGCCACAAAATTAAAAATTTTTTAATTTAGGCTGTGTAAATTATGTAATTAGGAAGACGATAATCAATGTCGGTTAGGTCCGATTTTAATTAATACGCACACTTAAATTTTCACCTACACCTGAAACTTATAGACACTGTGTAGTAGCGAATCCAGGTTTTTTCCTAATTTAACCACATTCCTATGATTTTTATAGCTCTCTCATCTCCCTAAGTGCTATGCGTCATGAACTGACTATGTACCCGAACACAAATTCAAAGTCCACCCATCATTTGTAATATGCGTTATATCTAACCCATCACCATAATAATCAACGCTAAGGTTGGTTTGATAGGTGAGTTTCAAGCTCACCCAGTACTAAGGTCTCCTGTTTGTGCAGTGCATGCATTCGGAGTCGGAGGAGGCGATGTTTTTTGCCTCTTTCCTACGTTGAGTGGTCAGAAAATCATATTGTGTAGGTAAAGCATGAAGGTGTGCAGAGACATAACATTATTTGATCTGAGGAACCACTGCCCAAACCTAACCAAATGCCTAACGTTCTGGGGATAACGTTACCTCGATAATGAGGAAGGAATATTAATGCTCATCATTATTATATATGTATAATAAAGTATAATAAGGAATACAAATTCTCGTATATAGGCGTAAAAGTAAGGAATTGGTCAATCAAAGAAACCTAGATTTTAAATGGATTGAAACTCGAAACTTCAGAGAACTTAATATGTACCAAATAAACGGATGGTCGTAGTAATTTTCCTGCCTGCTGTAATGTTTTAAAATGCTTTCTTCAACTTAGATAAATGAAAAAAATAGGCAACAGAAGATGTAAATATTAAGAGGAATGGAATGTGAAATAGACTAGGCGTCACACTACAAAGCGTATCCTAAATAACCCGTACTGAACGCCCGAAACTACGGAATTTTTACAATCGATACGGTCATTGCAACAAGTGGGTCGTGCTTCACTTGACCAATAAGGGACGGGAGCAGCTATTTGAGAACGTATCCGAATTTTTTCCTCCCATTCTCTCACTCTGTATATTGAGGAACCCTTGATGAGGGAGACTTAATGGTTAGTGTTTGAAAAAAATTCATTTCAAGTCTCCGTGCCTTTCTTTCCTCCTTCCACTTACGCACCTACAACATCTGCTTCTTTCTTCTCCCTACCACTCCGCTTGTTTTTTTCTTCTCTTCGGAGCGAGAGGGCTCTTCTTGTTGCTTTCTACACCTCTTGCATACGCCAACGAGTTACGACCGCAACACACTTTCCTTATCCTTTGCTTTACCTATGGTCCCGTAAAGCGTCAGATTCTGACTGGTAAATGCGTGAACATGCTTTAAAAGTGATGACGGGAAGGTAGTGTAGGAAATTCGCCTTAATTCGTTCATTATTCATTGATTTGTGTGGATTGAGAAATGCCACATTCCTGCACCCGTGGGGAAGGAGTGGAGAAATAATAATTGCATGATGAAATAGTCTACTTTTCTCCTTTTTTATTAACCTTTTTTCTTGAAATGTTTTGTATTATTTTTTGGGTCGTTATAACAAAAGTGGGGATTAGAATATAAGTGTTTATAATTGCCGTTCCAATTCAGCGTCCACCTCTGGACGAGTGCAAAGTTTACGTATTATTTATTCATCATTTGGACGGAATAATAACTTTGATCGTGGTAATAGTTTTACGAAGTAAAAATAAATCTTTAGAAATTTATTCTTGTACATGACAGAGTAAATGCAATTGATTAGACCATCACTATTAAGAAGATTCATCTTGTCCGCGAAGTTTTTAATTAGGTCTCCTGTATGGAATGCTATCAAATAAAGGTTAATAGTTCTATTTTGGTATGGTTCACTTGACCTAGCTAAAAGGAAAACACGAACACACTTTTTCTTTTGCAAAACAGAAGTTAAAGCTTCGGAAATATCCGGATTTTGAAAGATGTAGTGGTGGGAAAAATGAAGGATAAGTATTAGGAAAGGGAGGAAAATGGTATTCATCATGTACGACTTGAATTGTGGTCGAAACAATGAGCTGGGGAGAGCAAAGTTTAGGATCAAGGGTGTTAAAAAAGTTAATTAAAAGTTTCAATAGTTTTTTAGTTTAGTTAATTAAAAGTTTAAGTTAATTTAGTTTTAAGGGATCACCTAAACTCACAGTTTTTCGTTATGCAATAAAATCCACAGCAGTGAGTCCGAAGGTTCGTTTCAGTATACACAGTTCGTTCTATACACACTTGATGCAAAGAGAATTAGTGAAAGGTTTGTCACCATTCATGTCGCTCCTGTACGTGTTTCGAACGTGCTTCGGTTCTATTGTTCTTCCTGATAGTATCTGTGAGGAAAGAAGGGCTGGTGGTAAACCGCTTAGCGAGCGGGAATAATCTGTCATCGGCCCTCTGCCCGCAAAAAAGTCCAGCGACTTGACGAGAGGCCGAAAGAGTCAGATCGATATTTAAGCAAGATTTACGAGCGAGTGCAATGTGACCAACGCTTCGAGTTCGAGCGTCGCTCACGTTTTCAACGGAACCGTACGAATGCGAAAGTCTACTTCGGAGCAGAATATATTTCACCGAGAGCTGCGAAAAAATTCAAGTTACCTTCAAAGACTCCCACGCTCGCCACGGGTCACGCCTTCCTCCGCGAACCGATCTCGTCTTACCCTCTCCGAGAAAGATCACATGGCGCCACCTCTCCCGGGGGAATGGCAAGACGCAAGTGCGCCTCCCTGGGGGGCAGATAGGGTGTTAAGTAGGCAGAAAGAGAGTGTCATGGAAGGATAGGTGGGTAAAGATGTAGAGGTCAAAGTCTTCGATAGGGCTGGAAAATGTGGCAGGTTTGTACCAGTCCTCGTTGGCGCGTGTTTAGATCTTGAGCTGGCCACACCAGGGGGACATTAAGGGGGACAGAAATTAAATGAGTCATTAAATCAAGTTACAATGAGAAAGGAGTGAGGTGAGTGAAGGGAAAATGGTGAATAGTATAAGAGGCAAGAATAGGTCCCGAATATGATACTGTAGGCGTTTTAATACCAATTAGTTCTTGGTCAGGCAAAAGGTTTTCACCAACCGCCAATCACTAAGTCAGCAAATGATGATGCGCGGAAGGCAGGGGTTATTCGGAGGAAGGAGTGCGGGACGTGGGCAGATGAGGAGGAAGGCTTGCGGGTATTTCCGCGTGGGAGAGAGAGGTTGAAGTGGAAGGTATAAGGTATGAACGATCCTCTATTTGGGGTCCACCATCGTTAAAAGGATATTGATATATTAATGGGAAATTAATGAGGCCTAAGCCGTGAATTAATCTGAGTATTGGGGTGGGGAATACATGATGAAGGCATTTCGTAGCATATGGGGTACTGCCGGAAAGAATTTGATGAACGCATGATTGGCAAACGAAAGTGAACGATGAAAAGTGAAGGAAAAATGCCAATTCTCGTGAGTAAGACCCCACGTCGAATATACTGCAAACATTTTTGACTTGCCCAAGGAAACAATGATACGAAAAATATATAAAATACCGAGAAAAGCTGCCCAATACATGAAAAAATACCATGAGATCTCAAAAATGTCTGACGAATATTTCTTATCCCTGGATGGGAACCATTGGCAGCATTAAAAATAGTTAAAATTAGTTTCTTTCTTTTGGGTCTATTGGTTAAAAGACTACTAATTATTCCCAAAACGTTTGCTTTATAGAGACTTTTGAGAGGGACTCGGCATAAATTCCCTCTAAGTCGCACGGTGTGCAAGTTAACTTGAAGATTTCAGGATGGCCATTTAAGGGGTTGCTTAATAGTAATGTTTATTATCTCTCTTCATATTAAAAGAACTTTGGGATATTTAAGAGTGATCAGGTTCTCATTTTAATTTTACCACAATATTTATAAATTAAAAATAAAATTGATATTGTTTATTGTCAATATTATTTCACTAATCTTTAATTTGAATATTGCAGGCCTAGTGTTACCCCCTGAGTCACAGTTAGTTACACTTAATGTAACTTGCAGCGTGCCTCATAAGTGTAGGTGAATGCAACAATTTTATCTATAACATCGATACACAATTAGGCCGGCAGTTTGGATATAAATGAAAAAAATAGAGAGATCATCTTTCGAACAGATATTTTAGACATATTCAAGAATCCTCCCCTCGCAAAATATGCGCCATCGCAATAAAAAGATTGATAAACTACTAAAGACCACTTTAATTAACGGTTTCTGTGATTGCACCACGTGCCATACGTTCTTGCGGTGGCACGTATGTATTTGTATATAAAACACAGTAATCAACCCGAAGGTCGGTTTAGTAGGTGATGGTAGAGCTCACCCATGTACTAAGCCCGACAGCGTGAATATTCACACATCAGGGTAGGGGGGCCAGTTCCTTTCCCTGTGCCGGCTATGGTTTCCCAGGAAGATCTGGTACCCGAAAAATCAACTAGCTTGGGTGGAGCTGCATATACCCAGAGTGCCTTGCCCGGGAATCGAACCCGGGACCCTCCGGTCAGTAGTCCAACGCTCTACCCGCTAGACCACTGCGACCCGCTATATATGTATATATATATATATATATATATATATATATATAAACTTAGACAGTAACACACAGCACGAGAACACATAAAAAGAACACTCACAATATTATCTTGATAATTTCGACGGACTTGAGCTCCGTCTTCTTCGGAAGATAAGATATGACTAAGGAAAAGGGTACGCGGTGCAGAGAGAGTATGGGACGAGGGAGAGGGGAAAAAACAGGTAGTGGGGGAGGGGTGAAGGAGGAGGTTATGGAGGGGGAAAGGGAGGCCCGAGGGGAGCGGAGATAGAATAAGGAGGATGCGGAAATAGTAACAAGCGACACAGAAAACTAACAATTCATCCACAGATCCCACAACACCCATGACCAAGGCATCAACTCACCAAGTCATCATAAGGGCTTGACAAGTCAAAACACAGATATATATATATATATATATATATATATATATATATATATATATATATATATACACACATATATACGCACACACACATAAAAGTGTATATATATATACACACACACATACACAAACACATGTACGCGTACATGCATTCAAGGAGACACTATTTGAAATGAACATACCGTAACGATCATCCCCCGCAAGGCTCTTCATTTGCTCTAATTGCCTTCGGTGAGATTGCGTGAAAATGATGGATTGTTGGCTATCCGTAGTTGATGAGGTGGATGTTGAGAATCGGATGGTGAACGTGACGTCTTAAACGAGCTGCGGCAGGAATTTTTGGGGACGCGATAATGGGGGAGTGAGAAATTTAGCTTTTCCGAGACATATTTACTAATCTCACTTCGCAGACAGGGAATCTTAAAGAAGAACTGTAGATGCGTCATCCTGACCCTCCAGAGACGGTAAATCTTTCCTTGAAAATTAATTTTTTTCCCTCAAAATTTTTACTTTTGAAAGGATAAATAAAACAATTCGTCGCAGTGATTTATTCATGTATGCTACGAGGCAGTTTTAGCTGATGAACGGAATAAATACACTCTTAAAAGGGCAGCTTTGTTTTTATGCATTTTTTCTGTTAAATTCATATTTAAGGTTTGTTACCTACTTCGGGAAGGTATAAAATCATCCTAATTCAAGTGAAATAATGATTCAAGTTAAAACAATATTTGAGTAAAATAAATCATGGCTAAACTTGAAAACCTCGCTGTGGTCGGAAAATAACAAAACGTCTCTTTCTGAGGAGGAACGCAGTCTTTCACTAGAGACTTATTTGCTTTCGTCGTGATTTTCCAGTCTAGTGATTTTCTTGCTGCTCTAATCGGAGCTGAAGGCTTATTTTGACGCCATATTCAGTAACTAAAGCAGTCAAAAGAGTTTATCCCAGTTATTATCCGCCTCATAAGCGTGGCTAGTCACCCTTCCAAAAGTGCTCTCATCCTTTTCATCATCTATCATCCCCATTATCTTTCGCCGTTCACTTCATCTTCCTTGACACTTCTTCATCTCCCTCATTCCCATTGCGCTTATCCTTCTCCGGAGGTGGTCCGATAGTACTTTTTCCGACGTCTCCAGATCTCGTTAATTAAGTCTTTCGGCTCCATTTTTGCGGGTTCCACCTTCTCCATTCAACCAGTGAAGGTTCGGTGATTATTTTTCCTCGACAATATTGGTAATTTTCCGACGTTAACATCTCGTCACCAGCATGGAATTGCGTTGGATCTTGGCGAATGTATTTCTCTCTCTCTCTCTTACATGCCCAGTCACGCGTGCGCCATCGTCGGCAAGTGGGGAGTTTATCCGCGAGGGGCGGGGAGAGGGAGAAGCGACAGCAATCAGCGGATGCGCTAAATCAGCGACTCGCTTCCTTTAGCCTGTACTCGGGGGAGGGATTAAAATGCATGACCGGTCGCGGGAACGCGTCGGTGTGTGGTGCGATGCATCGCGTGTACTCGCCTCACATAAATTCGCCACTTCGCGTTGGAGCGCTTCAGGAAGAGTGCATTTCTCTTAAGGAGGTTGCATTGAGATATCATCATGCCCTGTGTGTGATCTCGATCACATTTTCTTCATTGGAATACTGATGATAATGGAATATATGACGGTTGACTTTGTGAAGTAATAATTTGACCTTCCTCTTGCATTTCAGAAGAACCAATCTAGTTTAAATATGCTAATCTATGTGTGATACTGCTAATTAATTCGCCAGTGAGCACAAATATATAAGTTTAGGTGCTATTTATGTGCCACAGGTACTACACTAACGCCATGTAGTACCCGTGGCGTCTCTACTTCGAGAGAGCAGCAATTACGTGGCGTTTTCTCGCAATGCATTACGGCTGCTTGGATATAATCTGGAGCTCTGAAGAATCTTGACTTCTTGTACCACCTTTGTTTGTACCGTTTAGTTATTGTGTAATTCCAGAGAATTTATAATGAATGTGTACCAAAACGCAGTTTAACTGACAATGCATATTTGTGTATTAGTCAATTCATGATTAACTCTATTTAGAGTGAATACCTCCATAGCTACGTTAGGATTATTATTAACAGCAATAGTCTACCGGGTTGGGTTTGGTTTTTGATGTACCCTGGCTTTTTTCACTACTCTTAAACCGTAATTCACATGAAACAAAAATTCTTAATCTCCGTGCTACATATTTCATACGCGTATGAAATATGTGGTATGACTATTACCCCCTCAAAATGACTATTATTTTGCTCCCTCTACCTCGCTTTCCCCGAGTTCTTCCCTCTATTGCAGTCTTCAGATTCCCATTACTTCCTAGTGTCTCCTGAATTCACTAGTTATGTCTTCTTTGAATTTCTCCCAACTATCTTCTCCCTTTACCTATGATGCCCAAAACTCCAACTTGTGTTTTCCTTTTCCAATTTTATTTTCCTTCTCAATTTTATATTTTTCCGTGCTTCTCCACACCCACATCTGAAAGGCCTCCATCCACGCTCATCCTCCAAACTCAACGACCAAGTTATCGGAAAATACAACATTTAAGTGCCATATTGATAAATAAAACAGTTTCTGGCGTAACTTGGTGGAAAATCTTCATATTGACGTTTTTTTTAAATAAAACCACTTTGCTTTTCCACATAAACTTTTTATTCTCACGACCCAGGTTTCGTTATAGCATAACATCATCAGCCTGATGATGTTATGCTATAACGAAACCTGGGTCGTGAAAATATAAAGTTTATGTGTAAAAACAAAGTGGTTTTATTTAAAAAAAATGCCATATTGATGTTTACATTAGTATTTTTCTTTATATATTTATATAAATGTCCGCCATCAACTGCGACTTGTTTGTAAACGCTTCGTTACCTAACACATTTCTTATTTTGAGGATTTCTTCATTCAACGTCACCATCACTCTGCCTGCCCCTACACAAAACTCTTCCACTATAGATTAACTCTTTTAGCTGTTTCAATGCATGTCCCCCAAATGCAATAATGTTTATCATGACCTTCCTATTTCTTAAGAATGTTATTAACGTTGTTTTATTTTGATTAACTCTCATCTCATACCTGTTACACAAATTCTGCAATACGCGAAATAATGATTATATTCCTTTGGCGGACTGGCTAAGTGACGCTTGTTCATCCGCAAATGCAGCTGATTTAAAAAGTTTCCCACTTACTTTCTTCCTACTTTAGCTGCTCATAAAAAAATCTCTTAAAATTCCTTTAGCATACAAGGAAAGCGTAACTCAATGCCGGGAAAGTACTCTTTCCGTTCATATTAATTCCATTAGATATCTATCTTCTAATGGAACTTTGCTTTGAAGTTTTGTTTTTGTCGAACGCCGGCATTAATTGATTCAAATGCCTCGATGTTTGATGTTGACATCAGTGTTTCATTGTACTTCGAAGGAGTAGATTAACTCGTGTACGGAAACACAGGGAGGAAGATACAGGGGAAGCGGCTGGGAGAAAGTGATGAAGGAGAGAAGAGGAGAAAGCGAGATATTATTTTGGGGAAGAGAAAATTCAGGGCGCAGGAGAGGATGTGGAGCGAGATTAAGCGTCTGATTAAGGAAACGTTCAGAAAAGGAAGCCGAGGACCTTCGGACGCTGCGCTAAAAACCTGCTATCCCGCAGTTGAATATTTTGAAGGTTGGTACGCGAAAAAAGCTCTTGAAAATCTCGTCTCGGGTTCACCGTAGTGTTTAAAGAACTCGAGTGTCGCTGACGTAATACTAAGTTGTCGTTGGATATTCCGGTGAAGTCGTAATGGCACTGATATATGTGAACTGACATTCAGCCTTATCTCAAGGTTTTGAAGGCCTGGGTTACGGTTTACATTGAAGGCACTTGCCTATTCTTTTATTTTGATTTCGCGTGATTTTACAAGACTTCTAATGGGACTGAATCAGCGAAAAAATCTCAGTGTTTAAATCTGAAATGTATGAAAAGTTTTGAAACACAATTCGTCATGTTACATTTTGTTTTCAATCATATAATAGGCTGGGAATGAACATGAGTGATATAGAGGTACCATGCATATATAAATAAAATAATAAATAAAAATTTCCCAAATAAATATAGATATTCCCCAATAAAAAATAGAAATAATAAATTTCCCAAAGGGTTGAATTACTATTCTTTCATTGATGTTATTTTTACAATTCGTATTAACATTTCCATCTTAACCGTCATAATTGTACTTCAACTTTCTTAATTTTTTTCAGATATGGTATTTCCGAGTATCATTTTCTATTCATATTTATCAATATTTTACCAATTCCTAAATTACCTTGAAAATTCTTTCCTTTCTTAGAGTAAGCCGTAAACATATGACAGCTGTGAGGCTGTTCAATCGAATACATTAGTTTTTTTTCTTCCTAAATAGCCGTTTTCGCAACTCCTCACGAATTATATTGACCTCGGTAATATCACGACGAAAAGTTCTTTTCTATCCTGGTCAATGTGGAATTTTATATGGAAATAAATGTGCCAGAATCGTAATAAAGAAAAATTCAAGACCAAAGCCAATTCTCTCGGCTCCATAACGTAATACCGAGATGACTCATGTGTAATCAATATTTGTTCCATCTAATAAATTTGATTAAAGAATTTTTTTCACGGTCTGGTGATTTCTTTGCGAAGGGAAGTCTATGGATGGGGCGCACTCGCGCAAAAGAGCGCCACTTGGCAGGGAGCATGGTACGGCGCCTTTCCTCCTCCCTGCTGGGGAGATGGATTAAGAGGCGGTGTATGGGGGCGAGGGTGGGGCGAGCAGCAGTGTGCACAGGTGGTCTAGCCGTGAGTGGAATAATGGGATGGAGAGCATCCCAGTGGCTGTCGACACTAGTTGAATACATCTTCGTTATGCAATGTCTTCATCCTTGCGAATATCTTCATATTCAATGGTACTCGTTGATTCCAAAGAACCTTGCGGCTCCGACGATTGTTTCCATTCACGAAAAGAAAATTTGTTCTATAATACTTTTGAACAACCATCATCGTTCTAATCATTTTGCTTGTTGTGGCTGTCTCTTTTCGTACAGTTTTGTTTTTTACTTCACAAGTGTCATAATTTTGCTGTATCAATTTCTAAGCTGTGGACTCTTGAGTGCATTTTGAAGTCAGGGATTTTTGATCGCTTTAATTTCTGGTTGCCGACGATAATCCTAAAATTATTTCTCGACACCAGGGACGCTCTTGACACCTGGGTCCATAAAAGTCCTTGCATATATTAACCGAAACTTTTGTTTTGCATTCTGCGGAAATTTAAGGAGGATGTTTTAATTTCACAAAAATGGTGAAGTCTTTTTTGGAGCATATGGGCAAAAAAAAGGACCGAAGTCTGCTGGAATAATTCTCAAAAGAAATGAAATGCGTGTGGCGTCTTACAGAGTCGGTGGGAATTTTACGCCGTCCACTATTATCATTATCTCCCGTTTATATATAAATTCTCAATATAGTTAATTAGACAAATGGTATTGGCTTTAGCCTCAATTCTACCATCACATTTCTCACACCAAGGGTTGTTATTGATAGGCGAACGTGAAGATCCAATCGAACTAAGCCTCCTGTTTTAATTATTTAGCTCAAATCCGAAAACATCCTAATTTTGGCCTTTTGTATCGGTTTATTAGCGTGAAATAACTACAAGGACAATTATAAACACCCAAGCCCAACTCATAACACACAAACCACCACCCACCAGTGGTGGGATAACGGAGGAATGGAGTATGCATTTCAGCTTGGCATTCAAATGCATACAGTCTGGATGGGGCAGCCAGTTCTTTATCCTGTGCCACCTGGGGTTTCTCGCGGAGCTGTGGCGTCCAGGAAATAACACCGTTTGGATTTTAAATCGCGCTGCCCAAAGATAAAACCCAGGATTTGAACCCGGGTCAATAGTCGAACACCATACCAAAAAGGCCTAACCATGCCACCCTCCTATTGCCCTAGAGAACTGCGGAAAGAAATTTTTGAAATATTTATAAAGAGCAAGGTATTTTTACAAAAACACGTCGGTCTCACCGAACTCCCACGACGATTACACTTCGAGTTAAATTATTGAGTAGATTCATTGGGCGTATCATTGGATAATGACACCGTTTGGCCCGAGGGAAGACATCTCTAGGGGCGACCCGCGAGCACGCGAAAGACTGAACGGCGAGACGGCGGGAAGAGGAGGCGGCGTTCGTTAATGGGGATGTGGGGCGGAGATGGAGGGTGGGTGGGAAGGAAGCCCGGGAGAAGGAGAAGGGATTCTCGGCGGCGTCTTCTTCGTCTCGTCCGCCTCCCGAGGACGCGGAGGAACGCGGGAATGCAGGGAGACCGGGCAGCCCATTCCAGGCGTACACGCGCGCGAGTGGAAGAAGGGAAATGTGGGGCGGGCAGAGGACAGACCTACGCTTCGTCCAAAGAGGGTGGTGGTGGAAGAAACGGGGGCGCGAAGGAGGGTGGGGTGGGAGGGAACTGTAGGAAGAGCGGAGGGGCGATGTTGCGGAGGGATGAGGGAATGGAGGGGCGGGAGAGGAGGAGGGAGTTGCACCGGGAGGGCATTGTCCTCAGAAAGGATCGGGATGGGAAGGGTTCGGAGGGCGGCGGCGAAAACAGACACGTGGCAGTATTTACAACTCGCGAGAGTACATGTTTTGTTGTAAAGGTCTTACGTGATGGATCACGAGCAGTTTTTTCCTCACCAGCTACCTAGATCCAATAATTAACCAATCTCCGAGAGGTTGGTTCGAGTTTCGAGGGTGAAATGCTGTGCAAAAGACGTGCGTTGTTGGATTAAAGGAGCCACCCTCCATTATTTACGGTTACAATTTAATGAAAATACTTTCACTCAGGGTGAAACAGGATTGATTGGTCTACAGGCTCCTGTATACCCGTATAATTATTCATTTAAGATATTGGTTCAATTTACAAAATAGCATTGCAACCTGTGGAAAATGATTTTGTTCATTCTTCTTCTCCTTGAAAAACTGTCTGAAGACGGATATCAACTATTTATTCAACCATCTCTGTCCTGTGCATCCCTTATTATATGTATACGTATAAACCCTTCTTCCAAATTAGTAAGCAAACATACTGATGGTTCTCCTTCCTCTTCCTAATCTATTTTTCCTTTAGTGATTCGTCTTTGTCCTTGCCATACTATGTATTTCTTATTCCTTTTGGCTGTTCTTTCTTTCATGCAATCGTGGATGCATAATGCATTATAATGCCCTTACACAAGTTTCGGTCGTAACTTTCACTTTTATTTTTGCATGGCGTTTTATTCCTATGAGTGCATGCGACGGAAGAAGAGATAGCAGTGGGAAGTCTCTCTAAATTTTAATGAATTCTTCGATTATCTAAACAATGGAAGATTAAAAAATTTAAGCCTTACAGGCACTCGATTTATTTTAATTTAGACAAGGTCGCAAGGCTGCTCGAAAGAATGGGTGAGTGCGATTCAAAATGGCCGTAGTTGGTGAGGCACCAGAAACGGCAGGTGCTACTGCTTGGGGGCAGTAATAACTTTTTCACGACTTTTCCTAAGCCAATTACCTCGTGCAAATACGTAAAGAAGCCGTAAATATGTAGAGACTCCATTTTTGGAATCTTAGGTTAAAAATTCATCGGTGCCGTTCTGCGAGCGAAACCCATTGGTGGGTTTTCTCCTCGGCTTGAAATATTAATTCATGCCGTTGTGTGAGTTTCTGTTCGTCTACATGAGGTGCACCACAGCCATTGGGGTATCGAAGGAAGGCGTGTAGTGGTGCAAGCGTACGAATGCATTCCCGTTTCTTATGTTTTAAACTCTCTAAAGCGCTGACCGTATTGAAATATACGCTGTGAAACTCGATATCTCTTTGAAACTTTTTAGTTTCTGAAGAAAATAACTTAGCTTAGGATTTGGAGGTGTCCCGTAGTTTTTCGGAAAGAGGGATAATTGGGAATACAGGAAGGTATATAAATAACCGCATCTCAAGATTGATCCCTGGCTAAGACAGATTTCTCGATCTCCTTAATCTGAATCGGTGCACACTTAACTTTTGGCACGGAGAAGATCAAAGGACAGAGAAAATAGGACGGGCCCTCGACTGCAAAGCACCCTGAAGGCACTCACTCCTTTAACCATTATGTAAACACAGGTGCACACAAATTGGGCGCCACAGATAGGGGTGTAGTTTCCCGATACCGCTCACAGGTGGCGCGCGCATTGCCCCACCGTTCTCCGTTCCCGCGGCAACGATCGCCGAGCAGCTGCTATTGCTGCAAGTTATAGCGCCGATATTTCTTATGGCCGAGGGGTGGACGCAAACAACGCAAATGGGTTTCCCTCGCGCGTGGCTTTTGTCGGTGAAGCTGGTGAAACCCGTAGATAAAAGAGCTGAAAGCCCTCGAGGTATGACTTTGACATACGCGTTCGCGGGGTTGGCGGCATCGCGATAAATACCCTAGAATAACTTCTCTTTTCACCTTTTTCTCACCATTTTGCTTTTGTTAAATGCGGAAGTAACCTCATATTTTCCACAACTCTATTATTGGAAGGGCATTTGATCACGGGTGGGAAAACCGAAAGAACGCAATGGCTAATAAGGTCAGTTGTTCGCTGTATTGCTACTGTTTTTTCTTTGAGATTGGAAATGTTAAAACTTATCAGAAAGTTACAAGGAAGGAGTGATGTGTGCTCTGACAGTCGGAGAGTGCTTTGGTAAAATTTGTCTGGTTAATCTATTAAAACTTTCGTGGTCCATTTATGAAGACGCGCGTTGAAAATACATCGCCTCGACCCAGTGAAACATTTTTTTCTCATTTTCCCCGGAAACTTCGTTTGTGTTTAATATTATCAAAAATTATACCCTGTAAAAATCTCCGGCAGAAGAGAAGAAGCGTCAGTGTTTAATATGGAAAACGCGGGCAATTCCCAAAAGCACTAGAAACTCACAAACAAGAACTAACTGCATATTTAATGCAACAACTTCTGATCGGATATTGTTCTCCTTGTATGTGTCTGGTCGATACACACGGGTTTTGTGCACAAATGGAATTGCAAAGGATAGATTAAGGCTTAATTAAGTGTAAACATTCCATTGCGTACAATTAAGTACTGTTAGGATTTTCCATGCTTAAACGTTATTGATAACCATAACTTGTCATTCGTTCAACACTCATTGGGGAGATGTGTTGTCTTAAATTCTTCCCAATTCTCACACCTCTTCTAAGGCTGTACCAATATGCATAAATTATTTATATAAGTACTTCTTCCCTGTGCAACGAATTTCGACGCGACAGGACCAGTACAGTATGTATCTCAAGGTGACGCATTATCTTCGAAACGCGTTGTAAGTTGTAATAAAAGTATTGTGTATTGTAAAAGTGAGATCCGAAGTTTTTTATTCATCATGTATTCCCACAAATTAGGACCTAACACTGTAGCCGAGTGTACCGCTATGTAGTTTTACCTTGACAATGACATTAAGCTATCGAATTAAATGTCGAAATCAAAGTTTAAGCGCGGAAAATGCTAAGAAATAGTGTTTTTGCACATTACGTAATTATCTCGTGATGCATTAGAAACTAGACCGCATCGCTTAAACAAGTTGACGGAGGAAAAATGTCCCAGTAGGAGCGAGTGGAAGATAACAGAAATACATCTGGCCTCAGAAAGCTTTTAGGCGAACCTTTACCGCACACTTAGTTTTATACGTGGGAGACAATGAAAACATTTTTATTATAATGTACGTATAGAAAATACTTGATTATAATTTACATGCTTAATATAGGAGGGGAAAAAATAGAGCAGGTAGAACAGTTTACGTATCTCGGAAGTGTTTTGGACCAATACCGTCAAAGTAGTAGGGACGTAAGGAGAAGAATTGCCCTATGCAAAGAGGCTTTCACAAGGAGGAGGGAGTTGATGATGGGGACGTTGAGTAGGGATGTTAAGACAAGACTCGTAAAAACTCTGATATAGAGCGTAGCTATGTACGGCGCGGAAACGTGGTCACTGAAGCAGGAGGATAGACGTAGATTGGAGGCTTTTGAAATGTGGGTGTGGAGAAGAATGGAGAAGGTGAAATGGACCGAAAGGAAAACAAATGAGGAAGTGCTGGAGATGGTGGGTGAGGAGAGAGGTCTGTTGAGAGAAATCCTATGGAGGCAGGAAAAATGGATGAAAGGCGTATTGAGCGGTAGTGGAATGTTGAAGAAGGTAATAGAGGGGAGAATGTTGGGCAAGCGAAGATAGGGCAGGAACAGGATAGGGATGTTGGACGGGATGAAGGGAGGAAAGAAGTACACAGAGATGAAGAGGGACCTGATGTAGATTAGGTTGCTGGATTGGGTTTTTTTTTGGAGTTACAAAATGTTTATTGATAGTTGTGCCCATCCAAAAACCTACATTAACCGGTAGATTACCTGATAAATAAATATACTTCGCATATTCCGGAAACATTATGGAGCCGAAAAGGGAACCGCGACAGTGATTCCATCACCTGATTTCGACGATTCAGCATGTTTAATGCTCGTATGACCCTGTAGGGGTTAGTTTCCAGTACTTTAAACGTCTGATATATTCATCTAGATCTACACAAATAGCCCGCGATACACCAATAAAAATCTGGCAGAGGGTGCCAGCACCAGGCGGAAAGTGCCAGGGATAGCGGAGAGGTGTATCAGGGTTTAGGGGGAGGGAATAAAAATATCCACTTAAAATCTCTGAAGAGATGTGCGATGGTACACATATATATACTTTTTAGCGGAAAACTTAGTTTCAAAAAAGATTAATTTTTCCCACTATAGAATTTCTCTGGTAAATAATAAATAGGAGGGAATAAAAATGAGCATCAACCACCGATACGAGAGGTCGCCACCATACTAAGACAGGTTATGCAGAACTTAAAAGCAAGAAGTGGAAAATTCTATTTATCCACGGCTATGCTACTTGAGGTTCCCACTCCTGACGCCCCAGGCAGAAAATGTGGCCCCCTGCTGTTGGCAGCGGACAGCGTTAGGCATCAACCCCGAGGGACGAGGGATGTAAGAGGGAGCTTGAAAATGCAACAAAAGACGGTTAGAAAATATTTTAACATGCACTGCGAGAGATGTATTTCAGTCCTACTTGGTCCTGCAGGAAGGTATTTGCCAACGAAACACCTGATAAGTGTAACATGCATACGTATAACTAATTTTACCCTCAACGTTGCGAGTGGCATTCTTGTTAGCTTTGACGCTAGAGTTACTATTCCGTGTTGTTCATGGAAGGAGTCCTTGTGCTTGCTAGTTCTGGATTATATTTCTGAAATTTAATATTCATGATCCAAATGACTATGGAATACGAGTAATTGACGAGACCTCGGTGCAGAGACAATCGGCTCTGAATTTATTAAATAATTTCAACCTAGCGTTAAATCATTTTTGTTCTAATGATTTCCTACATAACTCTAGAAGCATTTCTGTGACGTTTTTTGTTTTATCATAGCAATCTCTAACGAATCGGATCGCTAAATCTCTTGCATAAATTGGAAAGATACTCGTGTATCTTATATACGTATATTGAAAAGATATATCTGAACTCCATAGATTTTTCCCACAGAATGTTTTTGTTATTTTGTTTTATGTAGGCACTTAACCATTATTTTCTTTTTCACGTATATCGCTTTATATTTCCTTTTATTATTGTTGTTGTTATGTACTTGGCGAAGGGTTAAACGGAAGAAGGGATCTTAGGGTCTCAATCTCGCCCGAATAAAGACGTTTGTCTATCTATCTTTAGCGATGTTGTTGAAAATTTATTATCAGCCCCATAATGCTACGGTAGGAGAGATGTTGTAAATAAAATTAGGTTAATTGTAGAAAATATAGATTTAAGATGTCTTTTTCCCACGAATGGTAAGGAATCGGGGATAATCTTGTCCGACTGTGCTAAGGAGGAAAAGTATTTTGCGTCAAACGATGTGAATGTCAAATGTGAGGATGTGATGTCAAATGTTATAACCCCTGCCACACACCTTAGCGGTGGCTTGCAGGGTAATATGCAATGATAATAATTAACCTTCTCAATTTCCTGAATGAACCCTTTTTCCATTGAATCCTATTCGGCACACGCATATTCTAAATGGAACCTACCATGAATTCTACCATGCTGTCATGGTCTCACGACAGCATGGTACGAACGCTCCTTGACTTTATATGCCCTCATGCCAACAGTTTGTCTTACGAATACCAATTTTTTCATAGCTTACCCAAAGATCTAAAATAGATGGAGGATCCTATAAATCCTCAATGGTAGTTAAAACTAAGTATTTTGATATATTTCCTGATCACTGCCCTTCCTGATCATCTCCAGTAAATTAATGTTTATCAGTCCTTACGTGAGATTTTCAAGAAAATATGCAATAGAAAAAAATCTAATATACCTGAGCAATATTTACTTAAAGGCAAGTGCTTCAGGTGAATACTTTTTTATGTTGAAATGTTTAGAGGATAGGTATAAGCTTGAGGCTTATTACACAAGAAAAGGGCACTTGGTCTTCTCTTGTATAAAATATTCATTTTAATGAAGGAAAATTTTATTCAGTTTAACATAATAAGCGTAAAGTGCAACCATTCTTCAGAAAGTTCTCTATGCTTTGTATTGTTTCAGGCTCAACTTTGTCGAAGTTCATGCTCATTATTTCTTTTATTAAGAACAAAATGTTTACATCCACTGTTCTTTATTATCGTACAACTAGTATCAGGTACCTGATGATGACAACTAAGCGTTGAAGCTAGTGGTACGATAATAAAGAACAATGGATGTATACATTGTGTTCTTTATTAAATAAAGTTCTCTATGTTTACTGTAATCATGAATGAAAGTTAAGGCACCTTAAACCAGAAAAATGAATTATTGGTAAAAGGTATGTCTCTTGTTTCAACTGAAACGTTCCGTTATTTTTACATCATTGACGTTTATCTCTACTTAAGACGGACATAAGAAAATTAACGTCAAATTCTACCAATCATTTCAATTTGCAACTAATTTTCATCATTTTCCTGAAAAACCACGTAGTAGTCGGGGAAATGCAAAGAAATAGAGTTGAAAGCAACTGCTTAATAATTTAAAGTTTTTTCCCTCTTTGAAGTCACGTACCAATTCCTTATAAACTAAAGAGTTTTTAAGGTAATATTTTCGGTGGAGAGTTTTAGTTCTTTACTCTTAAATTATGATTTATTTTTAATGTTGGACGACAGGGTCGCAAAATGGAAGTGATTGCATTATGAATTCGTTCCCAATTCTTTCATCAAAGATTTAAAGATAGGTTTCAATTTTTAAAAAAATTGCTTTTGTTGCTTAAAATCCTTGGCACTTTCTTTTTGGTAAAATATGAATCATCTTCAACGATAGGTAGGAGAACTTATGAACAAACTGTAGCTTGAAAGAAAGTGTAATTATTTATTTTTAAAATAGGTTCATAAATGAAAATTTCATTAACTGTCGATTTAAAAACTGTAAATTAATGCCGTTTATTAAATTTTTAGTTTGAAAACAACATATAATATTTATTGGCCACTTGTTGACAGTCATTCCGACCGTAAATACACGTCTCTTTTCACCATGAACTGAACATTTCTATTCGCCAGTTATTATGAGGTTGTAACATCGGGTGTAATATTAAGGTACTCACCTACATTTGTTAATGATAAGTTGATAAAACTACTATAAAATTTTTGATAAAATCTGTAAATGACAACAGTAATCTGAGTGCTGCCAGTTTGACTTGGCATATTTGTAATGGAATTTCTCGAGTTAATCAACTGCTTCAGAACCTCAACAGAGATAACGTCAGAAAGTTTCTGAATTTAATTTTCACTCCATTTGTAAATATACCATGACGGTAAGCGTGAAGAAATTAAATTGGCCAACTTTGGGGAAAGAAAAATTGCCACATTTTTCTCAACCCGACATTGAATAATTTGTAAACAAGCCTACTTTGTCATTATTTTTATATTTTATGTTGATGAGAATATTTAATTTTAAGCTCTCATTAGAACTATGGACTGAGGGATACATTCTCTTTAATTTATAGAAGCGTTTTTGCTCCTAAAAACACGATTAAAATTAAAAAAAGCGTTAGCGAGGATAGTAACATTTGTGGATAGATATATAGTAGTTAAAAACTATCGACTTTAACTAAAAATATCTAATTTTTTATTTGAATTGGTTACTTTTTGAAAGTAACTACGCCCTTGACACTATTATATATGAAAATTTAAATACAAATTGATATTGGAAATGAACGAATAGTAACTTTGTGATTCCACAGAAATTTTGTTTATTTCGATACGACCTGGGTTTCGACGTTCAACGTCATCTTCACCTGAAGATGACGTTGAACGCATTGTTCAATCACAAAGTTACTATTCTTTCATTTCCAATATGAATCGATTCCATAAAGTTACGCCGGAAACCATCAATTATACAAATTGACACTCGTGTTCTATCTTTGTCACTAATAAAACTCACCTGAAAAGTTGGAAGTGTTCTTGTGCGTAGAGATAAGATGGTATGGCATCAGGTGAAGTCTAATGCTTTTCTTTTTTGTACTAACGTGCCAATGAATGTTATAATTTTAAGTACTGGTAATTTGGCATTAAATGATACAGATAAATTTATCAAATATATTATTATCACGGTCACCATCGTTTATTATTTTTATTATTAGGTAATCTACCGGTTAAGGTAGGTTTTTGGATGGACACAACTATCAATATAAATATTTTGTAACTCCAAACAAAACCCAATCCAGCAACCTACTCTACATCAGGTCTCTCTTCATCTCTGGGTACTTCTTTCCTCCCTTCATCCCGTCCAACATCCCTATCCTGTTCCTGCCCTTTCTTCGCTTGCCCAATATTCTCCCCTCTATTACCTTCTTCAACATTCCACTACCGCTCAATACGCCTTTCATCCATTTTTCCTGCCTCCATAGGATTTCTCTCAACAAACCCCTCTCCTCACCCACCATCTCCAGTACTTCCTCACATCGTTTATTATTAACATAAATATGTAGAAGGACGAACTGAAGAAGTCGGGGTTAAGCAATTTTGGAAAATGAGATCTAATGTTTCAGTTACTTAAAATCGTGTGTAAATACGTTTGATGATTAGTAAACTAGAGTTTTTATCGCGATAGTAAATTTCTTTATCTCAAACACCCAACGTAACAAAAATCCCATGGAATTATTCCATTTATAGTTTGTGACGAGAGCTCTTCTTATCCTCTTTGCTGATGAGATAGCTACACAGAACAGTAATTGTTATCTTCCACAAATTAAATTGATGTTTGAGTTACACATTCCTCTTTGCATTTACATAAATATGTTACCGTTGAAAGATTCATTTTGATTTTGTTACTCACTTAATTTTAATAAGACTATGTTGCAATTTTCCACAATTAAATTTCTTAATAAATAATAAAATTTAATAATAATAATTAAATTTAAATTTAATAATAAATTAAAGTTCTTATTATGTCTCGATTCCACAACATCACGCCTGACTTCATCAACTTCACTTTTCGCACTTAATTTTATTTTTAATATAATGAAGAAACCGCTACTGCTTGCAAAGATGCCTTCTACTTCCTCAAATTGCAGGATGGATGTAGTTCTTAGGGAAACCGTGACAAAGTACCGTTTGCTCTTAATATGAGTCCATCTGTTATGGTTTATGTCTTATAGATTAAATGTTCTATCTCTTTGTAATTGCTGTTTCCGGAGCCATCCTTTTCTTCTGCCTGGACTTTGAATTCTAAACGTATTGCGTTCTGTTTCGGTGACTCGACTCGTGTCGTTGAGGTACATCCAGTTTCCGCCGACTAAATGTCCAAAATTTCAAACGCATTGTCTTGAAACCTCAAGAAAAACCTGTGATCAAGATTAAAGATTGTTGGCAACATAAATATTTCGTTTGACCTTTAGGCAGTAACAAGGCATCTGAAAGGAAAGTGAATTTTACCACTTTAAAACCAACTCCTAACCACCATCTTGGAAATGTGTTGCGCTCCTGCCAAGCGTGTGTTGTTAGCCATGGAGAGGAGATCCCTTCTAGTGGTGACGCCGACGGAAATATGTTATCTTATTCTCGGATGGAAAGGTTTCCCTCTCCGGGGGAGCAAGCGGACGCGTGCGTTCGTGGGTGTGTTTGTGTATGCATCCATGTCCACTCCGATAATCACATGACTCCTGGGCCCGAAAAATAAAATGATCATCTAGAAAAATTCGTGGCAGTGGCAGTTTGCCCATCGCCCGCCCACTCTTCTCGCGTCGGAGGCGTCGCTTGCGCTCTCCGTCCTCTTGGCGAATGCCCCTCGGGTTGGAAGGGGTGTGTGTGTGTGTGTGTGTGGGGCGGACGGGGGGACAATGGGTGGTTGGATGGGAGCCTTTGCGAGGGTAGAAAGGGAGAGGAGTGGTGGTCGGAGGAGGAGGCGATGGGCCAAGAGTAGAGGGCGTCCTGCTTCGGCAACCGACGGCCGAGGGGTGGGCCGAGCGGGGAGGAAACCGGCGGAGAGCCGAAACGGTCGCCCCGCGAAGAGTGCATTTGCGGGGGGGCGCAGAACTATTTCCGGGTGCGGAATGCACGTGAACTGGTGGGGGAGGCGGGTGGGTGGGAAGAGGTAGACTCTTCTAAGCCAAGGATAAGAGGACGGCGCAAATTAGTTTCGACTGATGTGGCGGCGAATGAGATTAGCAGCGGAACAAAGCGGACGGATGATGGCTGTTGCGTCATCTTTCCCCTCTTTCTTTGTTGAGGCTTTAGGGGCGGCACTCCTGTGAGGGGGAGGGAGGCGTGTTCGTGACGAGAGGGGATAAAATGGGGTTGTGTATCGATGTTGAAACGATGTCCAGTCGCTGAGAAATGTCTACGTTTCGGTGTAAATTTGGATTTTGATCCATTGTCTGTCCAGGATCGACCCTAGGATTAAATAAGCCGACTTTATGACGATATCAGGTCAAGATGAAAATACATAAAAGGGAGATAAAAGTATCCCTGGGATACTAGTCCATATCAAATTCAGGAAATTGATTATCTACATCGTCCATAATGAAATGTTTGGGGTGCTACTCTGAACGTTGAGAAAATTATAATTCGCGTATAGCGAATGCGTTATGATGTGATATTGAATGCCGTCGATATCCATGGAACATTTGATATTCAGTTTGTATGGAACTGTGCGTGGAGCGTTAGACGTGGTTTTGATTCCTAGTGAATTTGTGCACCACCAACTTCATCCAAACTTTTAGATTTCCCTCGCACGAGATCTTTCTGGGAAACTGCAGATGGTACAGCGAAAGGAAGTGACTTCCCTACACTAATATGTGATTTCACATACGGTAGGGCTCAGGATTAGGTTGATTCCATAAAACCCATCTTCGGGTTCACGGCTGTAATTTTTTGTTGGAAGGTGTTTTTCCCGTTCCATGTTTAAATATGGTATCGCTCAACTCTCTGGTGAACAAAATGGTGGATTTCTGCTTGGGACATTCCCAAATGACTGGGAGAAGGGAGATATGTTGAAATACCGGTAACAATGTGACTATCTTGGTAGCTGGGTTATTGTTCCACTAAGTTACTATTTTGGCCGAGATGAACCGGGTGCTGAAATGTATTTATACGGTGTCATTTCGTGCCCGAGTCTGGCTCACAATGTTGGAACAAATAGATGCATTCAATTATTTAAGACTATTTAAAAAAAAACTCTGATAAGCATTTGCTTAGTGACATTAGTGACAGCAAAAATTTTAAGTTTTTGACTGTGGCCAGAGTTTTTTTGCCTCTTAGCTTTTGACTGACGTAATTCTTTCATCCACATATTTGAAAATACACTTTTTTCAAGTATTTATTTTAATGTTTCGATCAGTAAATGAATAAAATAAATCGGGAAATCGAAAATATTTGAAGAACTTCATCAGGCTATATTTTCATTTATATTTCTTTCCAATCCCTATTCAACGTAGTAGAATGTAGAAATGTATGATTAGAAATGTATTCTTATATTTTGGCATTAGGGTTGTGTGCATATTTCTCGCGTAATATCTGAATAACAGCTCTGAGAAACTTCAGTCTCCTTATTTCTCTGTCACAAGTTAGTACCCTCTCCTGGGAATATTCAAGACGACTGCGATGGAATCCGCTTTTAACATCATTAAAGTAGAATACTCGTATGCCCGCTGAAGGCACTTACGAGATTATTTCATTCGTGTCTATTTAAACGGAGCGAATTCGCCGTCACTCTAATGTAGTGCTCACAAATGAATGGTGATCTCAAGAGTTAAATACCATGGGGTAGGACATCACCAAAACAATCAATGCTGTCACTGCGAGCCCTTCATTTAGACGTTATTTTCCCTGCATCAGCTCTTTATAAATGACATTGATTATTCTGGAGACGGTGACATCATGTTACCCACAGAAATCATCTCAGGAATTTTATTTATTTATACTCTGCAAGCCACCGCCAGGGTGTGTGGTGGGGGGGGGGGGTGTGAATACACACCAGAATAATTTTACCCGAACATGACCCTACCGCGGTCGAACAATGTTATTATGCTCCCCTATCGTTCGTGAAAAAAATGACGTCTTAAATCTATCTGTTCTATACTTAATCTCTCTAATTTTATTAGCATGATATCTCCCACCGTAGTGCCATGGGGGTAATAATACATTTTCAACATCATGGCTAAAGAGACCTCCTTCCAATTTATGCAAGAGCTTCAATCTGTAATTTAATCTTCGCTCCGTGAGTGATTCCCAGCCTAGCTGTTCTAATATTTTGGATACGCTACTAAGTTTACCATAACAACGTTTTACAGATATAGCTCTTCTACGCTGCACGCGATCCAATTTGGCAAATACTCCAACTTCGTGCTTTGTAATAAAATTCTTTAGAGGGTGTTGTTCAGGTTAAATGGTTTTCCGTCCCATCATCCAAGTAAAAAAGAGGTCGATTTCGATAGCTGAGGATATACTGTAACTAGATTCTTACATAAATGTCTTAAAATTCAGAAAAGTGGGGAGCTCCTTTCCATGTGCTATCATTAACGAGGATGGTCTTCTTATTAATGTTGCATTCCTTATAACATTTTCCGTCCGATGCTATCTGGTTTGTATTGAATGAACTATTGCTAGCACTGAATCTCACTTCATTTAAAGCTACATAACATGGAAAACAAGGCTTAATAGACCCACTATTTGACCAACACTTTAATCTGAAAAAGTCCTGCGGTGCTTAAATATCCTACCCGCTACACATCTGGTGGCCTCAGACGTGTAGTGAACACCAGAACGGTTCAGGGGGTTCCTACACGATTGGATCGCCGGCTGAAGGTCGACAAAGGACGATATCCCCGCAGAAATCACGCAACCTCTGATTGATGCCTTCCACTCGACTCTAAACCAGAGGTCCACGATCAATCCTCGGGAAAAGGCTGCAGATCGAGAGCGCTACATCACCCCCCCCCCCCCCCGACACCACCCACCTGCTTCACTTCCGAGTTCAATTCCCTGAAGGAATTCAGAATCTCTTCAGCTCCACGGTCGACGGCATCGTTGACGCCAACATGAACCACGACCCGCAGCCGCCGCTCCAACCGCTTTCGTCACTTGAGTACCAAAATAAAGAACAGTGGAAACATACATTGTGTTCTTAATTCAGTGAATCCAAGGAATTTGATTTTCTATGCATCAAAACTTTTTGAGTAACATTAGAAGAAAAAAACGCAATCCAACTTTGAATTTACGAATTTAATTCATTTCTATCGCTTATCTCAACGATCTCCGGACTGTGTTCTGGGTTTATAGTTCGCAAAATCCCTTACATTATCTACATCAAAAAGTAGTTCGGGAATGGTGGATTTTGCAAGTACTAAATGAAGAAGTATTACCTACGTCAACATTAACGGAAAAATGTCTTCAAAGGGGGGTCAATTGGCTGCAATTTGCGAGCAGTGTTGTTTATTGGACAAATCCTTTGGCATCGCAATTCGCGCAGATGAACTGGGTTCCCGTCGGAGCCAATGGAAACGCATCGTGCAAATGAAACCGATACACCTTTTTGGGTGCTTTCTTTTCTTCGATACAAGCCTGTATAATGTGAAATGCAAAGCGGGAATCCCCGAAAAATATCCCTCCACCTCCATCGTCGCAACCGTTCGATTGCGCCGCCGAGCATCCGCCCATTGGCATTCATCACGTCGCTTCGCGGCTGTGCTCTTTCCCTCCTCCGCCAACTCCGAGAAGTATGCGTTTTCCCTCTCACGCACTTGCTCCAATGGGGGAGCTGGAGAAAGGATCCGATCAATGAGGACGCTCTCATCATACCACCTTGATTACACGACGAGTAAAATAAAGACTTAACGAAGAAGTTATCCAATCATAAGAGCTGTCATTACTGTTGGGGTTAGACTGTCTTAAAAAGTTCACATATTCACCACGAGTAATGTTATGGTTTTGAGGTAAATTTTCTTTTTAGAATGTGAAATTTTCTATTTTCAATAAACATCCAGGTGCGGATTTTATATTATTACCCCCATCTTACTACGGTAGGAGATATCATGTTAATGAAGTTAGAGAGATTAAGTGTAGAATAGATAGATTTAAGATGTAATTTTTTCCACGAACGATAGGGGATCAGAATAACATTGTTCGACCGCGGTAGGATCATGTTCGGGTAAAATTATTCTGGCGTGTATTCATCCCCTGCCACATACCCTAGCGGTGGCTCGTAGGGTATATAAATAAATAAAATAAAATTAGATGAATGATATGAGTGAAAAGTAGACAATGTTTACAGTAACAGCCACACGCTGATGCGGAAGAGGTCGGCAATTGAACCCATCCTGATTTTTGTGCCTCAAATTTGATAACTACCCCAATTGCATCTAGAATTGTATCTCTCATGAGATTTTCTTAAAGAAACCCTGTACAAAAATTAAAACGTATGGTTGAATTCTGCCAAATTTTGGGCGATTCCAACCTGCAATGTTTTAACTTTGGGAGAACTCTGTGAGTGACATTAGTAACACGCGCTATTTACTGGCCCGTTATGATTTTTGTACCGTAAAGTTGTTAATTTACGTGGGAAGTTGTTGTTACCATGAATTACATAAAAATGAGTCTAATTTGCTTCTCTAAAATGCATATTAATTTATAAAGTATCTTGTTATCAAGAAAGTACGTTAAATAAACATTATTTATTCATAAATCATATGGACATACAACTGGTTAATAAAGACAAAATTTGAACTGCCAATGCGATAACAATTTTCAAGGTATATAATTTGTCTGGTTTAGTCATAAAAATATTCACAAAACCTATGAGATGACTGACCCCTCTCATTAGTAATAATATGGTATTAGAGAAGCAATAGTATTCGTTGAATAATGAATTTAATGCCTAAATTCACTTGAAAGGTATAAATTGGCAAGATGTAGTAAATGGTAAAAATAATGCTATGTGCAACACATATGTATGCGACGCGTTGCCAAGTAACAAGCATGCCCTTTTCAGGTTGGCATAATGTGTAATCCACGTGCTCTCATTTTCGATGAGGAAGAAATCAATTGATTTTACCAAAGTCCTTTCGGATTTCCAAAGAAATGAACGTGGATGTTTTCCTCTTACATTTTCGTTGCCATCGGCTATACAAGACTTTAATCTCGTGTCGACAGAAGATTCACCAAACAATAACACGCTACGGGGGCATATAGTATAAGATCCGGAAGATGTAGTTTTTCAATTTGTGGAGGATAATGCAATCTGACGAGCTTTTAACGCCATTCAGTCGATCAAGCGGCCAGTATGAACGCTATTATTTAATTTATGTTACAATTACCTTTGAGATATAACCATAAAGCAAACTAATTATCGTTTCATAAATTTTTTAAGTTGAATATAATTCTGTTGTTACAATAAACTATTTCTGCAATAAATATGTCCAATTTGAATGTTTTGTATTTATCAAAAGTAACCAAAGGCTTGCTTATTATGAGGAATATGATCCATTTTGGGTCCTAGTGTATAAAGAAATCGAAGAAAAACAGAATTAGGTCAATTAAATGGCAATTCAGATATTTGATTTCACTAAATTCATGCTAAATTACAATGATATGTTTCGCTCTAATTTGTACGAGTTTAAATAAGCCTTGATAATATTATTTAGTGGTCGAATTGACACTAAACTTACGTCTACAGAAAAAGAGCAGGCGTAATAGATGGGTTACAACAGACTGGGAAGCGAGATTAGTAAGTTAGACCAACAGAAACGCAGTGGCCGTTCTGCTAAAGGAAAATGAGGAAATGAAGAGGGAAATAATGTACGGAAAAACTATGGTAGACTGACTGCGATGAATGCATTTCGACGGGAATTCTCATCTTTTGCTTATCGAAAAAAGATGGGTATATTTGTGCCTTATATTTACACAGTGAACCTGTTGGCATAAAATTCCTAAGTTAATTTGTATATCTTTTGAAGAGTGATGGCTCGACCTGTTTATGTCGATCAATCAACACAAAATATCGATCGGTGGTCGACACATTTACTCTCTAATTGACGGCTGAGTAAAGATATCATGGAACTTCATCATAAATGTTATCCGAACACTTGATAAACATATGAATTATTGCTTGTACATACATCATCAGCTATTTGAAATATATTTTATATTCATAAAAATAATTTTACTTCACCTTGATAAACAAGACCAGAGAGTTCCGGCTTCGAATCCCGGTTAATGTCTTCGGATAACTCCACCTTAAATCCAATCGGTGCAATTTTGTGGTTGTTAGAACTTCGTGGGAAAAGAAATTTTTATTTATTTTATTTTTTTATAAACCCAGTAAGCCACTGCTAGGGTATGTGGCAGGGGATGAATACACACCAGAATAATTTTGCTCGAACATGACCCTACCCTAAGGCTAAATTACGGATTGAAGCTCTTGCATAAATTGGAAGGAGGTATCTTTAGCAATGATGTTGAAAATGTATTATTACCCCCATGGTAGTATGGTAGGAGAGATGATGCTAATAAAATTAGAGAGGCTAAGTGTAGAACAAATAGATTTAAGATGTCTTTTTTCCGATAGGGGATCATGATGGCAATGTTCGACCGCGGTGGGGTCGGGTAAAATTATTCTGGTGTGTATTCACCCCCTGCCACACACCCTAGCGGTGGCTTGCTGGGGATATTAATAAATAAATAAAGGTATCTATCGTCTAGATTTTGAACCTAAGTCGTCAGCATTCTCTGGGCTTCTATGAACCCGTGTTTCTGATATTCCCCAAAAATGTTCTAGCCGCTGTCAGGACTTATTCAGGTCACCACACAGTGTTCTACAGAAAACTCAAGAAAAAGTGAAGTTGTCATCCAGCTGCACCAAACTACATATCTTTTGTTTTTCATGTAACTGAATTCACACCTCTACGTTTTTAACTCGACCATCAAAGCGTTCAGATAATATTTTCTCAAAGACATTCTTATATAAATTCATGTATCATGAAAACCGTTAATCAGAAATTTCCCGACAGCTGTAAATGTAATTGTTGCCATTAAATCCCTGACATAAAGTTTTTTCTACTTATGAAAGATAAATTTTCAGGTAATGTTCGGTAAAAATTCGCAATATTCATATTATGACACCACTATGCAAATTTCACACTATAAGCTACAGTAGTACATAATGTTTTCCAGGGCAACATTTAAATAGTGCTGTTTAATTATGGTTTTCCGTACGTAATAAGGCTTTGGTTCATTCTTTGGAGTAATTACATATTTCCAAAAAAATTCAAGGGGTCTATGCTCATATCCAATTGCATGCCATTTCATATCCATTCCATTGCATGTTGAGTGCATGACTTTGCAATGCGTGTCTTTGAAACGTTTTACATAAAAGAAAAAAATGTTTACTTAGAGGCAAGTTTAAAGTGTACTTCCGTCTTACGTAATCTGGTCAAGAAATTTCATCGGCGATATTTGAAAGTTTAGCTAATGATAACCTGATTCATTACTTTTTGTTATATCCCTTCAATATTTTATGATATAGGTTGATAATTATTATGGGATTAGCCTTAGCAATAGTTTTAAATTATAAAAAAATGAAGCAGGTGATTTAAAATTCTTAATGCAATCAATATTAGGCAATTTACGAACCGCGCCGCGAACGTCTTGCTTGAGTATAAAGAGATATTTTCCACGAACTGTGCATTACAAGAACACCCTTTTAAGTACCCCACCTAATAGCGGATGTAGACAATTACATAAGTTAGGGTATTCCCATAGCTGAACAAAGATAACTTAACAATTTTTCTACAAGTTAAATTGAAAATAATGTTTAATATGAAATATCATACTAATTTAGAGAACGTACTGCATCGTGGAGTAGTTATTTGTATGTCCTTGGAATAATTAAAAATGAATGTCGAGCACATAAATAACTTTTATCGTGAATTTCATGAAAGCCAAAGATATTCCCGAGGGAAAGTACTAGTAGAGGGGACCCGTCTTTGGGTTCGCCTCTGACCGCATTTCTTACGCAACGCTTTTAATTCTTTTTCCGTTGTTATTGTCTCTCTGTGCCATACAAACTTCAGCAGATTACAGGGTGCAGGCGTAGTAGCATGTGGAATCCACGTAACTGCTAAATTGGTTTTCTCCATGCTGACAGGTTAAATCCGGGCACACAGTGCATCGCCCTCCTTCACCTCCATTCGATGTTTCAGAGACCGACCCAGCACGAAAACTGGTTCTCGCCCGAGGGGTCAATTTTACGTTTTCATTCATCCGATTTTGCGTTGCATTACGAAATTGAGGCATGTGGCCCACATGACCCGTTTGCATTCCTGCGCAGGGGCACGAGGCATCAACAAAAGACGACAGTGGCCCGTGTGCAAAGTATTTTGATGTAAGGCGAGCAAATGACAGAATGCGAAATTTGATTTATGATCGTCGCCTAATAATAGGAACCGTCCTAAAATTCCGGAAGATAATTTTTGGCCTTTTTTCACCCCTTTCCCAAGTACCTGCGATATGATTAACTTGTCAAACCCGCACCTTTGTTCAATACATAAGAAAAAAGAGCATTTCCAGTTTCAAGTACTTTTTCACTCGATTATACGCTTGTCACTTTAATCACATGTAATTTATAAGGTGTACTACCATGTCCTACTTAATATCAACTCATTTTAAGTGGTTGATTAATAATATTATGAAGCTGCGTTTGCATTGGTAATAAAGCACATTTATACTTCTGTCTTCATTATCAGCGATTGAATTTATGCAATAGTAAACCTTACGTAAGAGATCTCCTGACCCCCCCTCCGTCCTCCACACCTCCCGTAAGGAAGCATGATAAAGTATCATACCTCACCCTCTCCTCAAAAAGGAAGGCTTGCATAATTTAAGGACAACCCCATAGAGTTGATTGTTTGGCAACTGTGGCGGCGTCACAGGCTGTGTCGGTGATCGGCCTTCTGATTGGTTCCCAAGGCTGCGGCAGTACAGAATAGGATGAATGACAACGTAGCTTGATGAACGTTGCTGCACGAGGCAGAAGAAGAACTCACCCGCGTGAATGCGTAGCTCTCGGTTTTCTCCTTTAAAAATGGCGATGCAATATTTACTAGATGCAAAATCTTATAGACGAAAATATACACATGAAGACGCAAACAATATAATGTTTATTTTCTTGAGACTTTCTGGAGGCGATATAGAGTTATTTCATGCTTTGGACGAGAACGTTTATTGTAAATACGATAATATTTTAAAATCACGATACCATGTATGTAAATAACCGTCGTATCCAAGTTTTTGGAAGTTGGCCGAGTTTAAGGAATGGTTCAAAATTTACTAAATTGGCTCCATGGCTAGGAGAGGCGATGAAACGGAGGAACTTTTGCTACGTATACATTTCGCCATAGTGCAAACTGAAGGAATTCCATTTAATTTCTCTTTGCACCTATCAAACGGGAGTAGTAGTTTGGGAAATTATGATGTAAATTAGGTCAAAATAGTGCCTGCGTTTCCTTCTGGAGAAGTTCAAACTCGGGGGGCACGATATAAAAAAAAATAGGTTCTCACTCTTCTGGTGCAAGTAAAATCTTCCTGCTTGAGCGTCGTCGATCAGGAGTGATGAGACGTCGGCATGCAAACGGGAATGGAAAAATGGGTTACGGATTGAATGGAGGGGGAAGACAGGAGGGTGTAAGGGGGAAGAGGGTTCGGATGAAGGGGTGCCTTTCGGAGTGGCAACAGGAAAATGGCCGTTCGATTGATAGGAGTGCGAGATCGATCGAAAGTTGACTGGCGCCACCTCATGCTGCCTGAAAAATATTTGCTTAAACATCGCGTTTCCATGGAAGACTTGACTCGATAGATTTCTCCCAAACGGGTCAAAATTACGTGGTACTCTTTTATTAGGATATGCCCTGCTTTTACAAAACTGTTGATTATGCTTATTACCTGTAACATTTCTTTTGTTTTTGGACTGTGTTTGTCCTGTTATTGGGAAGTGTTAGCGACTGAACCGCTAACCCTTCTGCCCAGTCCAGTTGTTTATCGTTTGAGTAGTCATTTCTGAATATTTCGTTTGCCTTAGTGTCCGCTTTCATTACAATTTCATATCTAATGGAGACGGATGTGTGTCATAATTTAACCTGTTGATGTTTCAATTTCCCTCACAATATTGCGTTTTTCGATCACTTTGTTTACTCGGGCGATTCTGTATACACACAGCGGGAAGGGTTTGATATGAGGGCGGTAGAACAAGATGATTTTCCATAGTTTTTAAACTACAATTCCGGTCGTGATTTTAAAAATTGGTTTTTGCCATTCCCAATTCGGTTGAATTGATATCACTGGTTTAATAATTGTTTTTTATTTCTGCCCCCCCCCCCCCCAAACTCACCATTGGCAAATGCTTTGGATTATATTTTTCAACGGAGGCGGGTGCACCTTCAACAAATGTATCGATTCGCTTGATGCGATTAAATTGCACCGCTGTTCTCTGAAGGGAGAAAATAAACCCAGGTTTATTAATTTAGTGAGCATTATCCCTCAGAATTAGGTTTCCTGGGATATTGAACGACTGGAATTTTATTTGACATTAAAAGTCGTCTATTTTCCTATCGTCTCAAATTCACTCCCTCACACTGTCGATCCTTTTTATTTATCATGTAACAATTTCACAACCCAAGCTTTATCCCACCTGTTAACAAATTAAATATTTTCCCCTGTCCACGCTCTGTTCTCGTTGTTTATTGTTATGCTTATTGTATTTTGACCTCTTTTATGTTTTTGTTATATTTTTCACTGTGAGTTGGCGCTACTGCTGTATGTGAATAATGTTTTAAAATAAAATAAAAATAACTATAAAATATTTAGATATGGATGGATATATTAGTTAAGACATGTAAATCTAGGTGTAATGTGTCTGTCGATATGTATTTAAATGGGTGCACGTGTATAGGTATTGTACATGGATATACTTATAAATTTTTTGTCATAATATAATGTATATGATGATGATTAAATAGAAAAAGATACGATTTGGTCTCAATTTCGTCCTGATAAAGACCTCTATCTATTTATCTATCTGCCTTTTTTAGGTGTTCTAATGCCAACGCCTTGGTTATTTACCACCCTTAGTCCCATACTTTGAAAATCCTACATCTACCAAATGACCCCCTCATATTCCTAATGGCGAAAATGACCTCAATTGGCGGTCGTCTCCCAAAATAATAGCTGCCGGTACGACCCGATGAAATGCATGTACTTGTCCTTTGGGTTTATTTTGATACGCACGTGATGATGAATTGTCATGTTTTCAAGTTATTTGTTAACGCTATCTCTTTTTCTTTCAGGTCAGTTGAATATCGATGGAAAATGGTCTTCGTTGCCCTCGAGGACCTGAATATATGTGGAATCGTTAAGTTGTGAGTAATAAACGAAAAGCCATTTTATGAAATTATTTCCAAACGTTCTTTCTTATCGAGTTTGCGTGCGTCGAATCAGTCAGCCAGCTTTTATGACGCCAAGAGGGGGGACTGTGCAGGGGGGACCATTTGAATGTGCAGCCGTGAACTCCTCACGGCCACTTCCCCTTGCACCCGTGAACCGCCCTTCGGCCCCCGTCCCTTAAGCACTCAGGCCCTCCCATGATATTTTCGTCAATATCGCTCTATGCACGCGTAAACGCGAACGATTTGTGCTCGTTTTAACGTTCGCCCATTCGAATCTTTTAAAACGGTGTTGAGGAAAATATTAGAGGTGGCGTCGACGGAGGCGTCCCGTAAACAAGGCCCACCCACATCCTCCCTCTTCCGAGCTTTTGGGGTTGTTTTGAAGGGCGAGGAGGTGGGGTTTGAAGGTTTGGGTTCTGAGACGGAAGAACGCAAAGGGACGCTAAAAGGGGACGCTCGGGTTGAGTGAAGGAAGTGGAAAATGGAGATTTTTCTCTGGCGGCCGGAGGGAGAGATTGTGAGTGAGTGAAGACTAAAGCGAGACGCGAGGGAGAATCGAAGGTATGGAGAATAGATTGAACCCAGATATGTAATGTGGATAGATGGCACTTACCATCGGCTGGAATGGATCGTCATTGAGGTAAGCATCCAGTCAAAAATACCATGTGATTTGTGACAAAACATTGGTAGGGTTTGATATCGGATATTAATCTCAATTGTTAATAACATTGTTCACTTACCAGATGGAGTATAAGGTGCACTCACGAATATAATGCCCCCAATATTTTTTGATACTACAGGTAATTAATTTGATTTCGAATATTTCTATGCATTGAGAGTTCAAGTTCTAAAGCGTCTTAATTTTTTCCGATTTACTGCTTGCACCAGAAACTTTAAACGTCTGTTACTTCTCAGCACAATCTCACTGTATATTGTATGTGCACTTTTTTTTACAATGTTGATGCCATGATTCCATGGCTTCCTAGAGCTTATATTCTTTGGACGACAGTTCAATCTACAAGGATCACGCAGGGAAGGTCAAAAGAAAGACTTAAAATCTTAAAAATACATCGTTTACATTCAAACGGGAGTTGAATATAATGCGCCTATATTTGTCATAATCTCTTAGGAAACAGGTACGGTGGAATACGTAGCCGAAACCCTCGCCAAACAGAATGTAGTGACAAGATTTAAATGTGTTACGAAGACAGCGGGATCTCCTCTGCAAAGCAGAATGCTTGGTGCCAGCAGAAATTCAAAGCTGCTCTATTAAGTGAAAATTAGCTGTTGAAACTTCATTATTGGGCAGGCATCCAGGGCATTAAGATACTAGTTGCGAGAACATCAGACACTTACGAAGAATAGAATACAACTGCGTCATTACATCAGGGTGAGCCTGGACCGGGCCAACGCGCAAAACTGTCTTCGAATATCTCGAACCGAACGTGAAAGAGACTCTATGGATAGATATCTCCGCAGCTCATTTGATGATCTCTAGGAATGGACTAAAATTCGAGGAACTTAAATGGTTGAAAAAGTTAACTTGTTGCGCCGCTTTTCATCGCCTGGAATTCCGTACTCACAAAAAAAAAGATTTTCGATCAGTCAGACGGAAACAGTTGGCATTATGTAAACAGCATCAAAGAGTTCTGATGTGCAGTTGCCGATTTCGTATTCAGTGAGACCGCAGTCTCAGCAGCATACGTGGAGAGCACAAAAGATACCGAACTTCGACCTCATCACACTCCAGAAGACTTCGTTATGGTACTGAAGACACAATTACTAGCTTTATTTTGCGAAAATGAAACATTTTCATGTAAAAAATAGTGACCACAGTGATTCATTGCGTACAGTTGCATTCAATTATCATCGTCATTATCATCGGGTAATATAGATTATTATTTCAGGGTGCTAGAAGTATTTATCCAAACATGATATTTTGCATTAAAACTCCGAGACATTTAGAATATTTAGGAGTTTTATAAAATCGATTCACTACGCTTGCCCATACATCTTCGATAGTCTGAAAAGTCGTTATTCCAATAAAAATATAGTAGTGATAGCACAAAGGGGAGGAAAGGACGGAAAGTAAAGCAATTTGAAATGGAAAGATATGAGAAAAAGGGGATGAAGAATGGGAATCATTTTCCAGAATTGGTGATCGTTACCTAAATGGATTCATAAATGTTTTAGTTTTCTCCTCTCTGAAAAACACGTTCTCTTTTGAGCATTTGTAATCTGTTTTTCTCGGAAAAAATATGATAGGAACGTTTTTATTTCTTATTATAAGTTTGTGGTGGGATATGAAATGAGTATTGTCACACTGCATTGTCCGTAATTATGTTGAATAAGGTTTTTATTAGTTGATGAACAGATTGTACATTCTTATAACATGTGTATGATATTTAGAGAAAGGTTTTAATTAATCTAGTATCGCCGTTAAATGGTCTGAGTTACTCAAACATTGACAATATTCATTGAAGAAAACATTTTTCAATCAAGAAAATTCATTTAACATTCTCCTTTTTAATATGAATGAGATATGGTAAGTAATACAACCGATCAATAACTCAGTCACCATTTGAATTACTCGCAGTTTTTTCAATTTTTACCTTTCGTTAATACAAATACACCATTTGAATTACAGGCCACTGTGCTTCAACCTTTTCTTTTCCAATTCCATCGTTTCCTTCCATAAACATGCTTTTTTGAGTATCAAAAAATTAAAAGCGATTAGGTACATGCGTATGTTTCAAGCAAAGCAATAAACAATGAGTTGAGTTAGGAGGAGCTTAGTGGAAATGAAATGACCCCACTTTGATGAAAGAGGATACCAAATAACGAAATTTAACGAAACTTTTAAGGAAAATGGGTAATGAAATCATGAGGAAACGGTTGTTTTTATTTACGGGAGCCTGCCGTTACTTTCATCGACGGTATTAAACCCCGAAGATTGGCAAAAAGTGAGGGTCTGAGTTCTCCCCAAATTTCCGAGTTTTCCTTAAAGTTTTATTTTAGGTGAGAGAAATTTACACGTTCAGAGTAATGGCGGGGCAATTACTTTTCCCTAGGGTTCCCCGAAACAATCTTGTTTTAATTTGCCCCACCTGAATTTAGCGTGGGATTTTCCGAAAATATCTACTGAGATTTGAACCCTGACCCTCGGACCAGTAGCTTGACACTATCCAACAGGCAGTTTCGCAATTTTGGGCCAATACGCCCCAAAGTTGCGAAAAAGATTAATCTAAAAAATATATTTATATTTAAAACTCAAATGTACTATATTTTTCGTATTTAAATTCTCTGTTCTGGAAATGGAACGACCGTTCATTGTGAGATTGAAGTAACTACCAATGTGTCAACTTAGAAGGTATCAGTGACGGTTCTTCAAATAACAAGCCAGACAATCTCTTGATGTAGTAAAGACGTTTTGAGTAAGCTTTGTTCTTCGTTTATTTTTTTAAAGTAATTGAAGTAAGAGATTTGTCTACTTAAGTGGTTTCTTTGGCTTGTTTTATTCACCTAAAACATTCCTGACGAAGTAAATAAACTAATAAAAACCTCAAAAATAATTTTATTTACTGATCAAGGTTTTTTTAAGGTCATTTTTGAGCTATAAGGTGAAAGATAATTTGGAAAATAAAAAAGTTTTTTTAATATCTGTCATGTTGGTATCTGTCATGAAATCGAAATATCAAAAGGGTCGCCTGAATATGTTAAGTTTAAACTGTTACTCTAGAAAACCTAGATAACATAATGCCTTTATATTCAATTTAAAATTAATTGTTTTATCGTCAGCAAGGCACCATTATGTTGAAGTCAATTCTTAGTGATCGTTCGGTCTTCAATCATATTCATCAGAATCACCAATCGATATTTGTATCGTAAGACCAATGAGATTTTTCTCTTTAATTGGTATACTATTGAAATTATGCCATGGTGGTCGGCCATGACGAAAGTAGGTATCACTGCCGCAATTATATAGAGAGGCCGCTTTAAGCATATATCTCACTGGCTGACACTGGTCGGCACGTGGAATAAATTCTCCTCTGCAGTCGCGATGATTTAGCATTCCGGGGGGGCGCCTCACTGTGCTTCGGAAGCGACAAATTTTCCTCGGAGTGGCGTAAATGGGAGAAAAGGGGGAGAGTGAAAAACAGAGAGGAGGAGGGGAAAATGATCGCTCTTTCGGGATTAACCTGCCGTGGAGAAATGGTGCCGGGGGGAGGGGATTCCTCCGCGGAGATTTAAGACCACGCCTGCGTGAATCTCTGGAGTAACTTGCCCGTCAATCGCACCGCAGCGGGGCGTAGCAGCGGATATCTCCTTCATTCTCCCTACCCTCTTTCCGACGCACTCGCGAATCGAGCGACATCGGATGCTCCTGGCAGGAACTCGATGGACTTATCCTGCCGCTTCAGTAACGGGAAAAAAATCATCCCTTAAATCTGATATTTTTTTTTTAGCTTCGGCATCGATAAAAAATTCACTCAACCATCGCAACGGCGAGGTTCGTCGTCCTTCCTTCCTTCCTTCTCTTTATTTCCTCTCTTCTTCGTCGTCTTGCGTGGATATCTAAAGTGTGCAAATGCAGGTGTGGAGGAGGGGCGTGGACCGCCTCGAGTGGCTTTAATAGTCATGTATATATCCCCGCGTCGATCGATCCCCTTTGGCTCTTCCCCAGAATTCCCCCATTCCAATTACGCTCCTTCGGCCGGGGGTGGGAGGGGGGTTGGCGGCGGAGATGGGGGAGGCTGGCGAAGAGGGCGATAGGCGGTAAGTGGGGAGGGGAGAGAAGGTAGATAGAGAACAAGAGATTGGTGGAATTGGTTCGAAGACTCGTGTGGAAGGGTGGGGTGAAGGCACGAATCAGGAGTGCCGTGAAGGGTAGGGAGGCATGTGGTGCGGAATGAGATATGAGAGGGGGGGGGAGAACGAACGAGCGGACGAGGGGATGTAATGGTGAGGAATTGCATGGGTCGACAGAAATCTTCTGTGGCAATGATGTGCACCAGAGGTGGGACTTGTTCGAACCTCCGCGGAAGAGTGGAATGGAGCCGTGTTTTCCAAACAACGTGTCACGCTGCCCATTCCTCGTCAGTGGATTGATTGGTTGAGGTAATGCGGTGATTTAAAACGGTAGTTGATCTACGAGGACCCATAAATTATAAATGTCTTAATCATCATCTCATCTTGAGATTAAAAGAATTTGGCTCTTACTGGAAATTTGGTGTCTTACTGTTTGTTAAGGAGGCAAGAAAAAATGGATGGAAGGCGTATTGAGCGGTAGTGGAATGTTGAAGAAGGTAATAGAGGGGAGAATGTTGGGCAAGCGAGAAAAGGGCAAGAACAGGATAGAGATGAAAAATGATCTGGTACTTTCCCGGCGAATAATCTTGGGAAACAGGATAGAGATGTGGTATAGGTTATAAAGTGGGTCCCTAAACATTTTCTCCTTACCAGAAGTGAATTCAATTGTTATGCACTTTCGAATAGGTTTAGTCTCCTCAAGAGAATGCGGTTCTTTTTTTCTAATGACCAGTAACCCCATAAGACAACATATATTTTCAAATTCAAATTTCATTTTCAATTCATTCAAAACTCAAATTTTCAAAAATATATATACATATTCAAATATATTATATAATATATTTGAGAATATAATCCTATGGAGGAGGAAAAATGGATGAAAGGCGTATTGAGCGGTAGTGGAATGTTGAAGAAGGTAATAGAGGGGAGAATGTTGGGCAAGCGAGGAAAGGGCAGGAACAGGATAGAGATGTTGGACGGGATGAAGGGAGGAAAGAAGTACACAGATATGAAGAGGGACCTGATGTAGATTAGGTTGCTGGATTGGGTTTTGTTTGGAGTAACAAAATGTTTATTTGATAGTTGTGTCCATCCAAAAACCTACCTTAACCGGTAGATTACCTAATAATAACTGTTTGTTATCCGTATCAGTGCAATCAAATCAATCCATTAAATCAATCAATAAATAAAAAAGTTGTTGTTTTAATGAAGGAGAGTTCATTGCCCAAATGGTAGGGACTTGTGTATTTATTTCACCAATGTATGCTGAAGTCAGATTTTTCACACACTGCTTGCCTACTCTAATTAATACGTGACATTATATCTCAAAAACAGGCTAAGAAACTTCTGGAGACAACGTCCAAAATTGACAACATGATATTGAGGTCAAATATGAAAAAAATATATAGGAAAAGTAATGGGGACATAAGTGTGAGGATTTACCCCTCATCATAATTAGACTTTCCGTACGGATTCCTGAGCGACTTACACCCCCCTCCTTGGCCCTCGCGCTCTCATGCTCCTGGACCTTCTTCCCCTTAAATAACCGAGACGCTTATGAGGGGGGAAAAACGCTTTTGTAGTAGATAGCCAAGCTCTTATATTTATAGTCGGATATATTTTAAGGTTAAGCACGTCGAGTTGAAATGAGTCAGGGGGTGAGAGAGATAGAGCTTGAGGCTGAGAAGATTTAAGATTAAGATCAAGGTTAGGTATCACCTTTGGATCCATCTAGATTTTTAATTATAATTCGGATGGTAATTAATTAAAGCGGAATTCTTAGAATGCATGGAAAAAATGGAGATATTCTGGTCGTTTTATGAATAAATCCGCAAATTTTTTTGGTTGCTGTTAGAATGTCTCTTAGAGAATATGAGATGGGTGTATAATAGAGGCTTTTGAAGTGTGCATGCGAAGAGAACGTGAGGCTGTACTTTTTCTAAGTTGGAAAGGGAGGAAGACCAATGAGGAAGTTTTTTACGTAGCGGGAGAAGAAAGGGAGTTGCTAGGTGAAATAAAAAGAAGCTAGAAGCAGAAAATATTGAGTAGCAGTAGGACAGTGAAGGGTGTGATAGAAGGTAGATGTTGGGTAAGCTAGATAGAAGAAGAAAATAATAGACTTTATAGGCGAGACGGAGGCAGATAGAAATACGATATAAAAAATCTCATTATCAAAAGTCTTTTGGTTATCGATAGCTGTTTGTGCATCTAAGTTACGTCATTTAATCTAAGTGTGTTCAAAGAACTGTGGGAGATACCACGACAGTAACATTTAACGGAGTCATCCCCTAATGTGTATTAAAATGCAGAAATTTCACAGCGTAAAAATCATTCGGTTCGACCGTAATTGTAATTTATTCATTCACCAAAAGCATAGAATTATGCATGGCTTTGTCAAAACATGTTTTACACTTCATATCAATAAAAAAAAACATTAAGCAAAATCAAAACTATGAAAAATACAAATACATACAATTTACAATTTTTTGGATGAACACATTTCAATTATACATTTAAAATGGTATGCATTAGAAAATCATCTAACTATAGAATAATTTACATGAAAGTAGTTTTTTCACAGCACATTTGAATTTAAAGGAACTTTTGATGTTTTTAATATAAGCAGGCAATTTATTGTACATGAGTATTCCTTGATGATCTATCCCTTTAATCGTTTTATTTACTCTGTGCTGACTTACATGGAATTCGTTTTGACTTCTCGTATTATGACTATGAAGGTCACAATTTTTAATAAACATGTCTTGATTTTTGTTAATAAGAGACACTGTTTCAAGAATAATACGTGATACGAACCCGTCGAGGTGAATCCCGGTCAAGGCGAATGATTATTGCACTTTGAAATTTCTGTACTCTAAGCGTGTTCTATTATTCAAAAGTGAAACTTATGAAAAGATGAGAGACAAGCCAAATAAAGTAAATTTTGTAAAGTTCTCCCTTATGTAGGAATTTTATTGTAGGTATGATGTGAAATGAAAGAATTTTCATTTAAAATGGATATCAAGATAACTTTCTGTAGTAAGAACAGTATCAGTACTAATATTAATGTGAAAGACTATATTTTTAAGCATAAAATACAATTATATGGGAAATACCGATTTACTTTTTATTATATTTAACATGGTATTTTGTTTTGAAAAACGGCTTCTCTTTATTACTTGATAATTTAATAAAAGCAAATTTGTACAGAAAAGGTTTAAAAAAATTCCTACATGAATGTTCGGTACATTGTACATAACTACTTTTAGATGCGTTTTCCATTCCAATGGGCGATATGTGAATCATATTTGTGAGATCAAATACGAGTGGACATTAAGAGTTTAGAACGGACTACTTACGAAGGTATTAGGGGCTGCCTGTTTCCAAGGTGCAGCTTTAAGGTATAATCTGATCAATTTTTCTTTCATTACTTGAAACCATTTCTGTATTATGAAAGAATATGTCTGTCAAGTGGAAGTCACGCGGGAGACGAGTTCAAATATTAACGTTACTTATATTTCTGACTTATATGATTATTTTGATTCCGCAGTGACGAATCAAATGACTGAAAAATAACCAGTTGCATTTGTTGACGCCGAAATGCGACCTGTCGTTATGGAGATTCAATTTTGGAATCCTCTCTCACTGATTAGTCGTTCGCTGTGGGTGAAAACAGCCTCAATTTTGTTTTTCATTTATATGAATGGTATTAAAAACCACCACAGGGTCCTTCGCCTGTAGCTCTCCAAAAAGAGAATTTTTTCACTAAATTTTAAGTGATATTCACTATTGCAGAATGGAATACCGTGATTGGTACTATTTTAAGGTGGTTCAGACAGGAATATCACTTTATAAACTAAGCTATGGAAAATATAAGGATTGACAAAAAAATACTATGTCCAAGCCCACATTACTCTCAAGGCCGCAATCTATGACCCAGGATAACATCTGTAGGTTCATGGTAAATATAAGAATTGTAACTGCATGACCGTAAACTGTAGGGTGGGAGTGTTAATTGTAGGGTTCCATGAATGAATGAGGGAAATGAGAGAATTGTTGTAGCTACACATTTCCATTGTATCTACATATTTGCTCAATTACGATTTGTTATATTCTGGGAAATGATGTTATATTTAACGAGTTTGTAGCCTTAAAGGTGTTTAATTGAAGGGCCGCGTCAAATAATAGTTACTCATATATTGCACATATATATTACAGATTCATTTCATACGAATTTATAACCTATCGCAAATTATTTTGGGCCTTCAATCGGAAAAAAATTAGGCTCTAGTTTTTTAATTAAAAATATATCAAGCAGTGTCACGAGCAATTAAAAAAAAATTTTCTCGTCAAAATCATTTAACACTATTCAACCTTGCAAACGTAAACAACATAATGATACCCAGTACGATTAAACGAGTGTGTTCAAAATAGATACCTGCCTTGATCTGAACTTCAAATACAATTTATTATTTTTTTAATGGACGAAGATGTCTCAGTCTATTTGTGGCAAAACTACAATTAATCCCGTACTTATCCCTTCAGATAGAATCGGCCAGCGCCAAGAGCAGATTCCGTCCTACGTGCGAGGGAAGGAACTCTCTCCTCGCTTTGTTTTCTTTTTGATGCTTGATTAAAATTATGTGATGCGCATTCGTTAGCTTTGGCCAAGAGGCAAAGTAAGCGAGGAATCCGCGCGACGCGTGAATCCTGGGAGGGCGGGCCGGGATGACGGGCATACGGTTTCAAGGGAGTGGAGAAATGCTCGTTATTACCGAATTCTTTGTCGGAGCGGGTGCACCCTTCGGCAATGGGAAGGGAGGAGTTGTGGATTGGCTGTGGATGGAAGGGCCGGCAAACGAGGAGGGCGAAGAACCGGTAGGGAGTAGAGCTAACCGGGGTGTCGCGTCGAATGGGGCTCCGGCTGCGGGGAGGAAATTGACGAGACGGCGAAATGAGGGAAATGCGTGGAATTCCAAAGCGCGGGCGGGAGGAAAAACGGAGATAGGGAAGGTGAAGGTGGGAGGAGGGGCGGGAAACGAGGAAAAAAATATTAAGCAAATAAATAACGAAAGGAAACGGGGGTGGGGGGTGGGAGTGAAAGTCGAATAAGAGGCGAGCGCGGCCACCCTCCTTCCTTAGGGGACGCCATAAATGGAGTCTTAAATTATTGCCATCCAAATATCATTTTGTAAATGGAGAGAGTGGAAACGTGGTGGGGGCCCAGAGTTTCCTGGGCCTGCGGGGGAGATTTCGGGGGAAGGGCAGCCTTGAGGGACCTTGGAAAGGGTGGCGAGATGGGAAGGAGGAGGACGTAGAGGAATTTGGAGGGAGGGGATGAGAGGAAGGGAGGTTGGAACATCATAAGACGAGTGGTGTGGGGGTGGGTGTAGATTATGGGGGAGGAAAGGAAGGCACAGGTCGGTTGGGCCTTAGGAAGGAGATGCGGACGTGAAATTAAGACTTCACCCGAACTCCCGGAATGTAAGGATGCCATTAGAGAAGTTTATCCCCATATTCTAAGCCGCCTCCCTTGTAATGAAAATGAGAACTTTAAAATGTCAAAAATGGAATTGTTCTGTCATTTCAATCGGAATGTAATAGTAAAATTAATTAAGATTTTAAAAATTTATTTTTAACTAACTTTTAAGGAATATTATCTTCATACTGAGACCCTCCCATACCTTATCCGACGAGGAGGGAATTATGGGAGAAAGGAAGCATCATTTGCGTCTGATCAGTGAGAATAAGACGTCGGGGATCGGGATGGCACGGTGGCTAACGTCCAAATTACTCACCCAAAGGATCCGGGTTTGAATCTCGGAGGTAGCAGATATTTTTCAGTGGTATCCTGATCCCTACTGGAGGTGCTTTGTGGAGAGCACTTTGAGTGAGTACGCCTTCCGTCGGATGGGACGTTAAGCCGCGGACCCCTTGGCGCCTTTCGTTAAGGGTAGGCTAATGCCAACGCCGGGTTTCTATCCTCCCTTCATCCTTTCTCATCCATCCCCTGTGGCGCAAATGACCTCAGCTGTTGTTTGCCTCCCGTAAAAACTAATACTACTACGGATAAGATGTCTATCCATGAAATGACTTCGAGGTAGCTTAACAGTGCATAACGTATAGTATGGTTGCCATATTTTATTCAAGATTTTCTGATCTAAAATATTCCTATATTTTGTTGAAATGATAGAAATATTGAATGAAAAAAGGTCTGCTTGTATACATTTCATTGACTCAACACGAAACGCGTGATTACCGGACTAATTTTGCTGAGCAGACAGATTTTGGTGTGTAGGTGTAATCCCCTCGCAATGGATTCGTCATTACGTTCATGTCTCCCTTGAATTATTAAATTGTTTCACCTTCCTTATTCTTTCTTTGAGCTTCGATAAATCTTTGCCTTCCATATTGTTATTGATTTTCAATATAAATGCTTTTTGAGTGGGTCAAGAATTCGCTCTACATCTACGGCGCTCGCGGATTCTCATTTTAGGTTGTTCCCTGCCAAAGACAGGAGGCGGTCGTACTGCTGCATGTTCGATAGCTTGTGAAGGATGTGGATGTGACGTTGGGATGCTTACATTATTTTTACTATCTAGATTTTTTTGGAGAATACAAGAGGATCCTAGTTAGGATCGTCATGTAGAATACATAAATTGCTTTGCGACGCCGTGATGCTATCTATCGTTTTTTGTGTCTCTCTTAGGTGCTCCTGTGTCAACTTCGTTCCAATTCGATGTACGCACGTATTTTATGCTCTGCGTTTGAGATTTACCGCAAAATACGACAGTGGCAACGGTCCCGGTGTTAGAGAGCCAAAGCTTATCGTGGTTCCTCGGGCGGTGCCTGAGAGGATTTTGTATTTTGTCGAGGATCCCATGCGCGAGTCGCCTCCGAAAGCATTGTGTGAGAGGAAAAGAAGCACGTCTCAATGTAAGCATTTGCACGGATTACGTTCTTAAGATGTCCCCTTCTTACCAAGCATGAGTTTCATGCCCTCGAAAGTGAGTAGTGTCGTGTTGAAGGCTCTAGATCCCTAAGTATCCACGGTTGCCGTTTGGGATTGAATTGATAATGACGTCACCATGTTGTCATCTTTCATCATTGTCACTAATAGTCACCATTATGATCAGCCGGTTCTAGGCAGCCACGACTTGAACTTCCTATTTCAATGTACATTCGACATGAACACTATTTTTTATATAAGCAAGGATTGTTCTTTCATCGTTTTCAGTAATATTCACCATATGATCAGCCGATTCTAGACAGCCTTAATTCAAAACTTCCTCTTTCAACGTACATTCGAAATTCATATTAATTTTTGTGCGCAAGTGTATTTTTTTATAACTTCTTTCCAAACCTTGCCTTAGTTTCAGTGGCCGAATATTTTTCCTTAATAATTAGATGGTATTTTATGAGACATTGAGCTCTGTGTGCATTGACACTATATTTAAAACAACCAATTGAAAGCCATTCCTCCAGTTTAATGTAAACAGAGTAAAAGAAACGCCCACAGATAAGTATGCTGTACCAATCTTTAGGTTGAAACGCTCATATGAAAGTGGAAGTAACTTTCGTTTTTACTACAGGAAATACTCTTAAAAATATGATTGATATTGTCAACTAAATGACTGAAATGAATAATTGAAAATGGTTTTTTTCCTGTTTCTTTTTTGTGCCTTATTCCCTTTTGTGCATTAATCCATTTTTTGCCTTGTTCCCATCTTTGTACTTTCTTATTCTCCGCCAAATTTGACTCCTGCGAAAATTTTTTTTGTCAAGAGTTGCCACTAGATTTCCTTCACGGACAATAAAATTGCTTCGTTACGTTAAACGCAGTGCCGTAAGCGTGAAAATACTCAACTTAACAAGGAATAATGCACTATAGTTCAATTTCGCACTCGGCGCTTAAGACCCTTGTCTAAGAATCCTAAATTAATGAAGGTTTCCCTCCTTAAATTTTAAAGCGATATTTGGCCTGCAGAAATTGACCCTCGTGAAGACCATCGCGAGTTTTAACCACTGAGGTTGTACTTGTGGGCCATTCCGCGAATTATTCTTCCACCTGACTATGTGGCCATAAATTTTATGACTATTCTTCCATAGTTCATGGTCTCCTGCTTTATTCTACCCCGGTTCAGGACTGTGGATAATTGCACTCCTGGGGGTGCTTCGGCAAACATTGGCCTGTCTCTTTCTCTTTTGCCTACCGAAGAATGGCTTGATGGAAACGGTAAAATTCACAGAATTCCACCCCAAACTCTGCCCAAGTGATCCCCTCTGTTATTTTCATTCTCACTTCCAATTCCACGTTCACGGTGCTCTCGATGTAAATCTAGGAGGGCGCAGCATGGGGAAGGAAGAGGGGGGGGTGTGTGCTCGAAGCAGGAATTTTTTCGTCCCCGTCTTGTAACTGATTTCGATTTTCCACGATAGGAAAGGAGGGCGTAATGGAATTACAAATGTTGAAGGGTGTACGTATTTTTCTTACTCGTACGAGTTTTCATGATGACGCAGTTGAGCTCCTTCCCCATGAAAATTTCGCATCGTCCTTAGTCTGCACAGAAGAGAGATGGCGGCTTAAACGAAAAGCGTCGTTGTGGTACGAGGAGAAAGAGAGATATTGCATATACTGCATAGAGAGATATTGCATATACTCATTGTCTGATACTTCGCTGGGTATGGAGAATCTGTCACTTATTTATTGTACGACAGAAATTAAAACTTTGCTTCCGTGCCCTTCTCCATAAAGAATTTCACACTCGCTCGTTTTTCTACCCTTTAAATATTACTTTCCAATAAAGTTATAAATCGTAGTTATATTTAATTATGAGTGTCGGTCGTTCTATGTTAATCGTGTCTCAGTAAATGGAAAAGCATTAATATTACTTAAAAATCAATGCTCTTGTGCTTAAACTCACAATTTGGAATCAAAATGTCCAAGTTTTTTTGGTGTAAATATTTATGACATTTGGCTCATGTAATCGTTCCTTAAAAATGTATGGCTATTGGACTTGTGTCTAAGTGGTATTCCGTTTCAAACGTGGGAGACTAATTATATACATGTTTTATTATTAGCGGTGGTACGGTACATGCGCAGC